>CM048746.1:204350858-205550858 GCA_026315105.1 Locusta migratoria
TGTGTTTATATAAAATTTTCGATTGTTCTCCATAGGCGTAATATGCCACTTAACTATTAAAATATCTGGCATTGACATTCCATGGAACGAGTCAGTCATGTACTTGGCAGTAAACAATAAAGAACTCACTTGGAAACAACGTGTAGACGAGACCTAAAGAAAGACATTCCAATGATTAGCAACACTCTGATCAATGAGTCGTCTCATCTCCCTGCGTCGTTACAGGACCAGCATTCATTCAGTTATGGAGTATGGATGTCCAGCCTCGGGAAACGCCGCTAAGCACATATCAGCCGACTACAGAAGCTACAAAACAATTTCAAATGTTCAAATGTTTGCATAGTCTATGGGACTTAACTACGGGGCCATCAGTCCCTAAACTTACAAACTACTTATGAACTACTTACGAACTAGAACGGCACAAATATCCATGCCCGAGGGGGGATTCGAACCCCCGACCGTAGTGGCCGTGCAGACCGTGACTGGAGCGCCTTAGTCTCCTCGGCCACCGCGGCCGGCACAAAACAAGTCACTAAGAAGAACATGCCACGTTCCAAGAGACTTCCCAGCGAAATATCTTCTTGATGAAGCGAAGGAACTGATGGTGATAAATAGATTTAGCAAACAAGCAGCATCCTTTTATGGCAGATCGTGGGTCTCTAGCAACCCATTCATCGCTCAACTTGGGCAATCCAATGACGAACGGGATCGTCATAAACAATCTGTAATTCAGTAGCCACGAGAAGCCGATTTAACTAAAATATGCGTCAGGACGAAGAAGGGTACGTCGCTAAGCACTTGAAATATCATCATCAGACTAGTGGGCGGAACCCACAAGGGTTAAAACTACAGGTACGTCGGGATTACCGTAACCCAGCGAAGAGGCAAGCGAAGCAGACAGTTGAGCAGCGCACCTGATGATGGGAACGGGTTCGGTTGCCGAAATATTGTGCCAGTTTGACACAGGGATCGGGCGGCATAACAGTGAATTTAGATTGTAACAACTATCGGGGTATCTCTTTAATTATCGTTGTAGGCAAGATATTCTCAGGTATTGCTAAAAGGAGAGTGCAAGTAAATTGAGGACAAGTTACATGAAAATCAGTGTGGGTTTAGGCCTCTTAGAGGCTGTCAGGACCAGATCTTTAGCTTACGGCAGGTAATGGAAAAGTGCTATGAATGGAACAGGGAATTGTATCTATGTTTCATAGATCTAGAAAAGGCTTATGATCCTGTTCCTAGGAGGAAGATTATGGAATAGGAGGCAAACTTCTGCAGGCAATTAAAGGGCTTTACGTAGACTGTCAGGCAGCAGTTAGAGTAGATGGCAAATTAAGCTCATGGTTCAGGGTAGTTTCAGGGCTAAGATAAGGCTGTAACCTGTCACCACTGTTGTTGATACTATTCATGGATCATATGTTAGAAACAGTAGACTGGCAGAGCGGGATTAAAATAGGTCAAAACAAAATAAGCAGTCTCGCATATGTGGATGACTTAGTTGTAATGGCAGATTTGATTGAAAGGTTGCAAACTAATGTTTCAGAGCTCGATCAGAGGTGCAAGGATTATGATATGAAGATCAGCATCTCCAAAACGAAAGTAATGTCTGTAGGAAAGTGATTTAAACAGATTGAGTGCTGAATAAGAAGAACAGGTAGACAGTTTCAAGTAACTGGGATGTATTTTCTCACATGATGGCAACATAGCTAAATAACTGGAATCTAGGTGCAGCAAAGCTAATGCAGTGAGTGCTGAGCTAAAATCTACTCTCTTCTGCTAGAAGGAAGTAAGTACCAAGACTAAGTTAGCAGTGCACCGCTCTATCTTTCGACCAACGTTGTTGTATGGTAGTGAAAGTTGGGTGGATACAGGTTATCTTATTCATAAGGTAGAGGTTACAGATATGAAAGTACCAAGAATGATTGCAGGTACTAATAGATGGTAAAAATGGCAGGAGTGGGTCCATAATGAGGAAATCAAAGAAAAATTGGGAATGAACACCATAGATAAAGCAGTTAGAGCGAAAAGACTGAGATGGTGGGTTCTTGTTACACGCATGGGAGAAGCAAGGTTACCTAAGAGACTCATGAGCTCGGCAGCGGAGGGTAAGAGGAGTCCAGTTAGACCAAGAAGAAAGTACTTAGATTCAGTGCAGAATGATTTTGAAGTAAAAGGAATAACATCAGACGAGGCATCAATATTAGCATTGAATAGGGGATCATGGAGGAATTTTATTAGAAGTACTATGCTCCAGACTGAACGCTGAAAGGCATAATCCGTCTCTAATGATGATGATGATGATGATGATGAATTAGAACATCATTTGTTCAAGTAGTTTGTAAGTCTAGGGGCAGATGAACATATCAGTTTAGTGTTTACTAATATTAAAGATAATCAGCCTGCACAGAAAATTAATTTTGCGACCTTCGCTTCTGATATTCCTGGCCTATGGCAACTTCATATTTCTGGCCGCTGGCCGCTTCTTTGCTAACATTGTACGTGTCTTAAACGCGGAAGAACGACAGAAGTGTAGCATATGTTGAAATGTGGGGTGGGGAGCAGTAGAATATGACACAGTAGGTGCTGGTTCCCGTGGAAAAGCCCGCCTATGTTACTGGTACTCTCCTCGCATTGGCTACTGCATTTCATGTCACGTGATTTCTTTTGAAATTAGTTTTGTTTATTATATACTAAATATTAATTATTCAGAGCTGAGAATTTATGATAAATATCTCTCAAGGACAGGCTAGATTTTGACAGTTTAAAAAGTTTAAGATGCCTTCTCTTATTGTAACAAGAGAAGAGCGATTTTGCAAAAGGCGAGCGACGGCCCTGTTTTGGCGCGAAATAGTCAGGTACCCTCTCGCAACGCGCCGCAGTTTCAGTCTCGAGCTGACCACTATACGCGTCGGTGATGAGTAAAGTTTCGTATAATTGTGATAACAGTCGAGGTCTCAACATGAACTACGGGCAGCATAGGCCGTTTCGTTTTAACAATAGTTGTTCGTATATTATTATTTATTTAATAAATGGCATCCCTGACAAAAATCTCGCGAGTCGCTTCTTATGCTTCCATCATACAGAACTTATTTTAGCCTCATTTGCATGCTGTAGAAGAACCAACTACCTGTGTGCTGTCTTCTGCGCTGGGGACACAACTATAGAAGACAACAGGTTAGTCAGAACTTTATGCTTTCCATAAAGTCTTGGACAGCAACTACGGCACCTCGTGCGTACTGTAGGGCGGTACAAACGCACACTGCTACGCAATAGCATCCGTAAGGATGTGGAGGTTTTAGGGGACTTGTGGGAGGAAGCAGTACTAATTTATCCGTCCGCAAATAAAAAACTCTAGGAAGCTTGTACGCTCTTGTTTTATGTAATAAGGTATTACAGTAAAAGAGATTTGTTTCAAATTGTCGAAGATACAGAACACATAGCTTAATTGGATGATACGTACTCACTAATCTTTACAAGTCCTCAAAGTCTGAAACGGAAATTGACGAACAAGCCGTACGTGAGCACGGACTTTCAAAGCAGTTGTTTAATGAAACTGGGACTAAGATAATAACATCGGTAATTCCACCAGCCGATAAAGCAAAGCAATAAAATTACCGTGGCGACGTCGCGCTACCCTTCAGTCTTGACGGTAAAGGGACATATCGCCCTGTTTTGCAGTATATCACTGACAGAAGTTCTACTAAACGAGCAATAGAATACCCGAAGCTCTTCTGCAGCGTTCCACGAAAATCGGAGTAACATGTGTCGGTCTTCCCTGCACAGAATCTCCGATAAAATACGTTATGCACCCGAAAATACCTCAGCAAGCTGCTGGGATAATGTGAGGCATAGAAACAGTGGCGGGCGCTCTCGGCGCTTTGCGTGAAAGAAAGTTATAACATCAGACGAGGCATCAATGTTAGCATTGAATAGAGGATCATGGAGGAATTTTATTAGAAGTACTATGCTCCAGACTGAACGCCGAAAGGCATAATCCGTCTCTAATGATGATGATGATGATGATGATGATGAATTAGAACATCATTTGTTCAAGTAGTTTGTAAGTCTAGGGACAGATGAACGTATCAGTATGGTGTTTACTAACATTAAAGATAATCAGCCTGCACAGAAAATTAATTTTGCGACCTTCGCTCTTGTTTCATGTAATAAAATGTGACAGTAAAAGAGATTTGTTTCACATTGTCGAAGACACAGAACACATAGCGTGATTGGATGACACGTACTCACTCATCTTTACAAGTCCTCGAAGTTTGAAACGGAAATTAACGAACAATCAGTACGTGAGCACGGACTTTCAACGCAGTTGTGCAATGAAACTGGGACGAAGAGAATAACATCGGTAATACCACCAACCGATAAAGCAAATCAATAAAATTACCGTGGCGACGTCGCACTGCCCTTCATATCCAGTCGAGACGGTACGGTGTATCCCACTAAAGGGACTATCGCCTTGTTTTGCAGTATATCACTGATAGAAGTTCTACTAAACGAGCAATAGAAGCTCTTCTGCAGCGAAACTCTCAATGCTTTCCACGAAATCGGAGTAACATGCGTCGGTCTTCCCTGCACAGAATCTCCGATAAAATACGTTATGCACTCGAAAATACCCAGCGAGCTGCTGGGATAATCTGAGGCATAGAAACAGTGGCGGGCGATCTCGGCGCTTTGGGGGGATGAGGGAGGGGAGTGAAAGCGTGGAGAGGGGGGGATAGGGAATGGAGGGGTGAGCATTGCGCAGCGGTAGCTGTACCTGCAGCTGTAGTGGAGGGTGGAGGGTGGGGGGACTCGAGCGTCGCGTCGCGTCGAGCTGTACACGTGTGCTGGCGGCTGTCGGCGGTGCTTTGATCGCGCGCGCGTGCGCTTATTGCTCGCGGCGCAGTGGCGTCGCTGCTGCGATATTACCGCCGGCTTTCTATGCCGCCTCCTCCATACAGTAAACACGGCAGCCGCTCGCCTCCAAATAAGCTATCCGGAGCGCACCGAAGGCGCTAGTTTGCGACGGGGGTGAAGAACGAGAACCGGTGGCCTTACTAGTCTAGAAGTGGGCCACTTTGTGCTGTGCCATCGGAAGGAGATGCGCGCCTTCTGCCTATGTGCAGAAGACCGTCGTCATATACGAGGCGGTTGTCTCCTGTAGGACGCGGGACAGGAGAAACATCACAGCACATTTTCAAAGACGTCTGTGATTTGGGTACGCAAATAGTGCTCTCTGTTCTTTGTTCTTACTAACACTTCATGAGGCGCGCAGGCTTACAGCTTGCGCCAAACGTTAATAAACATGGTAAATGTCATGCTGGTAACACTGGCGAAGCAGTAACTGTAGCTTTTACACTACTTGGTTTTTTAAAACAGCACCAGTTAGTTTCATATAGATTGTAGGTTTGAGAATAAGGCAAGGCCAAAACAGTGGCGTACTAAGGGTGGGGGGGGGGGAGGGGGCTGACCGCCCCCGGCCTCCGGTCTTGGGGGCCCTCCAAACGCCTAGAAAGGATATTATTATTATAAGGTATTCTGCCTAGTGGCAAGTCCATGTCTTCGTACGGAGAATTTCTGATTCCATTGTTCCCTGTCTTCAGCTTCTTCCTTCAGTCTGTTGTATCTCCTTCCATCTTTCATGTTGTCCAGATGTTGAATCCTCCTCCTTCCTCGTCCTGTGTTTCCTCTTATTTTTCCTTCGATGACATCGCGTAGGAGTCCCTCGTGTCTAAGTATGTGTCCAATCCAGTTAGCCTTTCTCTGTAGAATTGTATGTAGAATACTTGTCTCCTACTCTTCTCAGTACATCATAATTTTTCATGCCATCTGTCCATTTGATCTTTTCCATTCTCCTCCAGCACCACATTTCGAAGCTCTCTCTCACACTTTTTTTTTATTTTATTTTTTTTTATTTTATTTTTTTTTTATTTTTTTTATTTTATTTTATTTTTTATTTTTTTTTTTTTTTTTTTTGAGCGCGCTTGGCATCTCGTTTTGCTGGGGCCTCCAAATATCAAAGCTATTTTTTGCAGACTGTCCCATGCCTCTTGTCCTGGAATGGGCCTCCGATTCTTTTTCATCGTAATACATGTATTTCCAAGTGGACGGATGGGGGGCCTTCTTTCGTTTCGCCGCCGCCCCGGGCCTCCAACAGCCTTAGTCCGCCACTGGGCCAAAATTAAAGATTGTATTTATTTAAAATGTTCAAATATTTGTACAGCTAATGGGACTTAACTACGGGGTCATCAGTCCCTAAACTTACAAACTACTTATGAACTAGCTAAGGACGGCACCATTATCCATGCCCGATGGAGGGATTCGAACTCCCGACCGTAGTGGCCGTGCAGAACGTGACTGGCGCGCCGTAGACCGCTAGTGCACCGCGGCCGGCGTATTTATTTAAAACACGACTGGTTTCGGACCTGCGCCCATCATCAGGTGTTTATACATTTAGATCACGTGTTTATACATTCAGATCAGTTGTATGGTGGAGTTCACTGTTTGAAAAACATTATGGGGCGTTGATTACAGTGCTAATTAGTGCTCCATAATTTATTTTCAAACAGTCAACTCCACCATGAAACTACACACTGATCTTATAATGGCCACAAACCCGAAACCAATAGTGTTTTAAACGAACACAGTCTGTAATTACGGCTGGTAGCGGTTTTTATTCTCAACCCTATTACAGGAACAGTCACTGAATTCAGTTACATCAATCATGGGTAAAAATTTGCGCATTTATATTGGTTTTATTGAACAATTTCGATCACTTGGTGGCCTTCTTCAGACATATACTGGCATCAGTATGTATTCAGTCTCACATTGATGTACAATTACGTTTGTAACCATTTAACTTTGGTTTAACAAAAGCCAATGTATTCATTATCTATGCAACTTGCATACATTCGTTAGCTCTGTGCTAGTTTGTTTATGTTACCTTTTTAGTTTCATTTCTCACGTCTTATATTTTAAGCTGCTTTCAGTCTGAGTTGATTATGTACTACTAATACTTCAGCCGTTTTCAAAAGTTTTAACTAGCAACGTCCTTTTATCGATGTATACGGCGGCACCAATTATTATAGTACTATAAGTTTCCTACTCTGCAAGCAATATTGCTTAATTCTGCTGTCACCAGTCAGCAAGACAGCTGAAAATAATACATCCACAGAAGTGACCGCAGCTCCCACAGTGTTACTGGCCCCTATTCATCGGCGCATCGTTGACGTCGGCTGCCACCCGCCTTCTACAGTATGTATCGATACTTCATCACCATGGAAACCTTGCGGCGTCCTTACGAGTGTCATCTTGTGTCATCAGCGTGTTTTCATAAGCTTTCTGTAAAACTGCCGATTTTAATCGGCAGTTTTATATTCAATGTTTCTTATAAATTTTTAATGTTATGAACGTACTATTATATGCAGAATCGAAGTAGAAGAGTCTACTAACATTGGGCTAATAATTTTAACTATTGAATTTTATTACATTAACACATAACCCTTTCTATACTTCTGATTGGCTTACGTGGCGAGAGGTGGCTGAAGCATCGTGTACTTAACAGAGAGCCTCAGCTGCCCTCACCAGCAGTTGACGCCTGCTCCGGCCACCGCCACCGTCCATCAACAAGGGTAAAAACCGTTGTCATTTATTAACCATTTTACTATTAAATGTAGAATGTAATTATTGGTATCACTTAAGTCTCTCTTTGTTATATTACAAAGGGCTGAAGATGGTTCTATAGAACCGAAACCGGTTGCCAGTAATAAACGCAACAACATTCGATCTGGACTGTCCTATTTTAATTATTAAAATATTTTTAAGATCGCAATTCTAGAAAAAAGCTTTCAAAAATTACTCAATGTAGCATAATGTCCAGTTCCAACTGCCCACCACGGGCCGTGGTCAGTCACCGTGATTCCTAGTCCCACGTTCCTGACTGGTCGCAGTGCACTTGTTGACTTATCAACATGAGCTTGGAGAAAATAAACAGAGCAGTATTGGTGAACCCCTATTAGGAATACTAGGAGAGAATATCGCCGGTTGAGAGGATTACGGTAGGGTCGTTCCTCTCTACCTGCTGAGCGGAGCACGACGGAGAACATCAAATAAGCAGGAGAGCTGGGCTTCGCCACGGGAAAAGGTTGCCGACCGTTGCACCGCAGGTAATTATTTCTCACTACTATCGTGGTATTATTGGTATTTCCATTCACTTCAACTGAATTTATATGGTAATTGTGTACACATTCATTTCAACAGGTTTGCAATGGTTTAATCTAAATATGAGGTATAAGAAAGGATAATCATACAAAATCTGTTTATCTTAATATCTTCATTTTTTTCTATTCTCATTGCATAGGTAAATTTGAAGTGATAATTTTTCATTTTTGTAGTAACTCTTCCTTTTTACTTCATCTGCCTTGTTGGAAGGAAGCTTAGAGTTTAATGCCCCGACGAGAACCTGGTGCCGCGTGTGAGCGGCCGAGCGCATTGAGGCGCTATGCTGGTATGCGCGTGGCCGTTCCCTGTCGGGGGTTCGAATCCCCCCCCTCGGGCATGAATGTTTATGCCGTCTTTAGTATAAGGTAGTTCATAAGTATTTCGTAAGTTTAGGGACTGATGACCCCGCAGCTAAGTCCCATAAGCTTTACAAACATTTGAACATTTGACAACGTGGTTATTAGGGGCAGAGCTTACGCTCGGGTTGTTTGTGGAAGGATGGGGAAGGAAATCAGCCGAGTCCTCTGAAAAGAAATGTTCGAATGTTTGTAGAGCTTATGGGACAACTACGGGGTCATCAGTCCGTAAACTTACAAACTACTTATGAACTAGCTTATACTAAAGACGGCACAATCATCCATACCCGAGGGGGAGATTCGAACCCCCGACCGCAGCGGCCGTGGAGAACGTGATTGGCACGCCGCAGACCGCTCGGCCACTACGCCCGGCCCCTCTGAAAGGAACCAACCCGGCATTTGTCTGGAGTGATTTAGGGAAATCACTGCCTTGTTGATTAAGGTTCAAATTAAAATCTGAAATGGGAATTGTAATTTTTAATGTATAGTAAATAAATTAACAACTATGAACAATAATATTACATTCCGTCGTTCTAGAACTACTGGGAGCGTTCTGCTAACATTTGAAACTGTTTTCCCCATAGTACTAACTGCCGGTACTAGAATGATTTTCCCAATTTTCCTCTTCCGACACATCCAAATCAGAAATTTTCGTGTCTCTATTGTGATTACTGTATTCACTTTCACAATCACTTGTATCGTACTGATATTCCTAGCTTCGTTATTATCTTGCAGATTCATTTTCTATATTATCTAAATAGTCCATAACGTCATCCGCCATCATAACATGTCCGTCGGTGCGAATAAATTCACTACTCATTGTTAGGTTAGACACGCAGCTGATTAAACACACTGAAATAATAAGAAATAATGTGCAGGTAAGTACTACATAATAAACAATGTCACAATTTACACTGTTTCTTTGAAACAATTGACTTCTAAGAGAATACATAACATTTTTGGCTCAAGAGTGGTGCCATTCCAGAGATAAATAAGATAATGTTAATTGGGGGTTAAAAATGACCGCACGATAGTAACTGGGGCTAATGAAAACGCTACTGCTATGGCAGACAACGCTGCGCACAATTCCCGATTGTCGATCATATGTGAAGTGTCTTGCAAACTAAGTCGTGACTGTTCTATCAAGACACAATTTATTGACTGAAATAGTGGAGCTAAGCCACGCAACAATCGAAACAATAATTCTTATAATTATAAAATAACAATTTTCCTTAGAAGTTTTTGTATAAATTCTTCTAACAGTTTCTTCAGTATAACTCTCTTGAAAATATTGCAATATACTTGACAACCAAAATTCACAAGCAATGCAGCTGCTCCTAAATCAGAGTAATGAAAGGTAGAAATTGTTACAATCCTTTGGTTCCTGTGTTCCTGGTGTAGCCTTCCGTGGAGAGCAGAGGTGGCCGGGCGGCGACCGGGAGTTGGGCAGCGCGGCGTGGCGAGACGACGGCCGAGAGACTCCAGCGGCTTCCAGCGGAGACTCCGTTCCTCGACGGCGGCGTGGTCCAGGACGCCTGGACGTGGCTGTAGGGCCGGTATTTAACGCGGCGCGGAAGTAGACACTCGAAGCTTCTTGGCGTGCTGTGATAGGCCGCTTTAGTGTCTACTTCCCCCACTCAAGTAGTCCGTGGTGTCGCTGATACTGCGCCGGCGCCCGGCGGGAACGGCCCAGCGACATCTCTCGGCCACGGCAGGCCTGCGTGCCTCGGGACGTAGCTGACTCGAGGCGAGGCGCGGGGCTTAAGCAGGGTACGCTCGGTGACATTGTTGCGCCGTGGCGCGTGTACTGGCGCACTTTTGTCTGTTGCCGTTGCGCGCCACGGCATTATGTGTACGAGATCTTTATTTTAAGATTTTGCATATTGTGTAGAAGTCATTAGCAGTTCACTGCTGTTGATTTGTGAAGTCTTAGCGAAGCGATAACCGCAAGAAAGGCAGTAGTTTCTCAGGGCAGAGGGTGAGCCGGTAGTGGGGTATGGCGTGAGTCGTATCCAGTGTGGTTGGCAGACGCCGTGTAAATAGTCATAGCTGGCGCTTGCGCTGTATGTGGGTAGTACTCAAGTATTGGTGCGAAATGAGCGACTTTTAATCTTGCTGTTATTAATAAAAAGCGACGATATATTGGCATTCAGACTCTAGGAGGAGGCTGCTGACCCTAAGCTGTGTGCAGTTGTTGCTTTAATGTTATTAATTTCAACAAATTATATAAAAATATGAAGAACAGTGTCCTCTCTGAGCGACACTGGAAGGTACGATCTGAACGAAGTTCCGGTGAGGCCTTTGATGCGTGCCAAGTTCGGCAGTCAGCGATAGAACGTAACCGGTGACTGTTTTGTTGTCAAATTGCTCTCGATTTCTTCTTTTAGTTAAATTATTGTAGGACAAATGATTGTTATGGTGTCTTAATCAATAAACACCGTAAGTGGCATCGCGGACTTTGGCAGAAAACCTACAACTCGCAATAACTTAGAAATTTATAGTCACACCACATTGCATCGTACGTAGAAATTCAATCCGCTACGCGAATCTGCGAGGGACAACGTCTACGAGAGCTGCTACCACATTACCGAGAGGAGGAAACACTATTCGCAGGCTCACAATTCAAGGAAGGGTTAGCTCATCCATGCAAATCTCGGGTGAAGAGCGAGGGCCATTAAATTTGCACGCTTCCTAGTATCGACTTCTACTGACTCCCAGCTATGTTTGTGCAGGAGCAATGGAGTACAATTACAAGGAGGGGCTCTTGCAAGCAGTGCGCATGCTGTGCCACAACAGTTGAACTTCCTTCCGTCCAGTATTCGAAAGGAGCTTCGAACCATTCTCAATATTGCACAGTAGGACGCACAACGACGTTTTGACTTCGCTCTCCACGTTCTCGAAAGAACTGACGTTGACAAACGAAGCTTATTTTTCTCTCACGGGTGAGATGAACAAACAGAATTAGCAAGTGTGGAGATCTTCACCTCCACGTGTCACCGTATGGTGTGGCTTGGCGGCTAAATTCATCATTGGCCCATTCGTTTTCGAAAAATTTGGCACTCAAGTACCAAAGGCGTGCAATTGGACTTACCAGCGTTATTGTGTTATACTTGCCAGAATTGCATGCCGGCTCTACAAGAGAGAAACTTATTGAACTCAACAGTTTTCAAGTAAGACGGGGTCCTACTGCACATATCTCGTGAACTGTTTCTCCGAAACACATATGGTAACAAAGTGTAATAGATTGTTTCGAAATACTTGGTCGGCACGATTACCTGACATCATTCATTCCCCGTGATTTTTGGTTCAGTTTTTCCATCTTCTTACTTTGAGGTATTAAAATGCCAAGATCGCAATTGATTAAGTTATTTTTTGACGACTGGTTTTGGTACAGTTAGGGTACCATCAACTGGTCACTTGTGTGCTATGCTTTCCATTTTTTGGGTGCATTCACAATATGGAAAGCATAAGACCCAAGTGACCAGATGATGGCATCCTAAGTGTACCGAAACCGGTCGTCAAAAAATAAGTTAATTTATTGCGATCTTGGCATTTTAATTCGACAAAGATTTCTAGTTGTGAGGCTACCTGAATAGAAGAGTTTACCAAGGGAACATTCAAACATGTGCTGATCTGAAGTACAGCATATCAAGAGAGGTGCCAGCATACCTATAGACATGCTTCTCTCTGCTGTGTGGAATGCAGTCCTGCGCTCTCAGTCTCTTCTGGACACTTACGTGAGCAAAACTGAGTCCCTTTTCTAGCAACAATGGAACAGGTATTAACAGATTGATGTACTGCAGCAGCACATTAAAAGTGTTTCAACTGAACTGAATCTGCGTTCTCTTCCTTGTGTCCTTGATATTAATACTACCAAGTTTGTTATTCGTACCGTAATGCCGCGGTGAAGTAGCTAAGCGGTCTAAGCGTCTCGCTGCGGAGCGCGCTGTTGCTCGCCGTGGAGGTTCGAGTCCTCCCTGGGGCATGGGTGTGTGTGTGTGTTGTCCTTAGGTTAGTTTACCTAGGTTTAAGTAGATTGTAAGCTACGGACTGATGACCACGCTGTTTGGTCCGATAGATTTACAAACATTTTTTTTTTCGTACCGTAATTTGTTTAAGTATTAAAATGCTTTAAATACGGAAATTTCAGTTATAGCCACTCGTTATATCTGAAGAAAGGCAATAAGTGCCAGAAACTTGTCAATAAAAAGAAAAAGAGAATAGTTTGGAGCGCAAATTTTTGAATTTATTTGCATCTAGTTTGTCCTCAGGTGGATTATCTCCAGGCTACTCAGCAATGGAGATATTTACATTTAGAAGGATGTCTAAACTATACACACAATTACATAACATAAAAAAGGAAAGAAAACAGAGTTGTACCAAACGTTGGGGGTGGAGTGGTGCCTCGAGGTGATGTCGCTGCTGGAGGGAGCAAGGTGTGTGGTGGTGCGCGTAAATAGCAAAAAGATCGCGCACTTGCCATCTCCAACTCTCTGTAGCTGTCATTGGAATGACTAGTTTACTAAAACATGACAAAAATGTTTTGTTATTTAAACTACTTTGTTTTGTCAATATTATCTGTAAACTTGGCTATTGTTATACTTATTGATTAAGAAAATAAACTACAAAATATTAGAACAAAAATTTGTCTAAATTTTAAAAACTAATTAAATTTCCACGGCACTGCCTTAAACAAGAGTAACTGTTCATCCATGATGTTGCTGGTTACTTAACATCACATTTACAAACCTATTATATTGGTTGTTTAGAAGTGTTACAAGTTAGTTTACTGTGATATCAAAGAGTAGTTGTAAAGCCTGTTTAAATGTAACAGGATGTTGATGACTTAAAATCTAAGTTTTGTATGCAGTTTTGTTGTTCTCGATGCTAAACAAGTGCTTAATAGGAAATTAAAGTGGCGTTGCTAGTTTAATCTCAACTGATACCTTAATAACAGTATCCCAATAGGTGAAAGTGCATGCCATAATCTCCTTGTTGTTGTATTCCATAGGATGACCGGTGCCAAGACAGTGTTCTGCAACTGCGGATATGTTTGGCTGTTGTTATCGCATGTAACGTTTGTGTTCAACACACCAGTCCTCCACAGTCCTGATTGTCTGACCATGTATGACATGCTACAACTGCAAGGAATACGATATACACCTGCATTACGCACGCCAAGATCATCCTCTACGGACCCCAACAGGGCCTTTATCTTAGAAGGTGGTCGGAGAACACATTTCACATCAGATATCCGCAAAATACGACCAATCTTGTGGGAAATACGTCCTGCGTAAGGCAAAAATGCCATAGATTTAGGTGCCACTTCATTACTATCGTCACTCACCCGTTGCACAAGTAGGCTGATAGCACAACACACCTCGTACCTGTCTCTCACTATAACCATTCTGACGAAAGGTGACCTCGAGATGGGACAACTCATCTGACCAACTTTCATGGTCTGAAATGACATGGGCCCTGTGGACCAAGGTACGAAGTACTTCACGCTGAGCTGGATGGCGACAACTATCAGCTCGCAGATACAAATCTGTGTGAGTAGGCTTCCTATAAACAGAATGTCTCAATGTATCATCAACCTTCCTTCTGACCAACACTTCAAGGAAAGGAAGACAGCCATTCTTTTCCACCCCCCTAGTGAACTGAATAATCGGGTGGATTGAATTTGGATGTTCCAAAAAACCGTTTAAACCCTCACTACCATGAGGCCAAACGACAAAAGTGTCGTCTACATATCTGAAAAAACACGGAGGTTTCAGAGTCGCTGACACTAAAGCACGTTCCTCGAAATCCTCCATAACAAATTGGCCACAATAGGTGACAACACGCTTCCCAATGCAACTCCATCAGTTTCTTCATAGTACTGGCCATTGAATAAAAGGTAAGTGGAAGTCAGCACATATGGAAAAAAGATTTGTTAACGCGACACCAAACTTAAACTCAATTAGCTGCAACGAATCTGACAGAGGAACGCGAGTGAAGAAAGACACAACAAAACTCACTAAAATATCAGAGTCATTCAAACGCAATCCCTCAAGGTAATGTTCTCTTTGTGGACCTTAGGAAGGCCATACAATCTAGATGGTACAGAACAGTTAGAATTAAGACACTTGATAGTCTCCTGTGAGAAAGAACCTTTTTTCAGGAGGTTATTAGTCTTTCTGTCAACACTCTTTGTGAGGTCAGCACCGATTCTACGATATATCGAATGAGAAAGTAGACTTTGCATCTGTTGAATGTAATCGTCCTTATTCAACAAAACTGTGGCGTTTCCCTTGTCCGCAGCCAAGATGAATATATCAGGATCCATTCTGAGAGAACTGAGGGACAAAATTAATGCCTGTTGATCAACAGTCACTATCGATATTTTTTATGTTTGGTCATCTCTGGTTGTGTTGACTCTGCAGTGACTTGTACTGTGCGTGTTATCTTCCGTATTTACTTTTTGCAAACTGAGGTATTAAATACGCTTGCACATTGCTTCCTGGAGTGCAGTTGTGCTTTGAGAATGGCAGGGTGTCCTCTCGAAATATCGGCAGTTATCGGCGACGTCACCTGGCAGCATACCTGTAAGTTGTTTGAACATTCATTATGCTGGGAAAAGTTAAGGTTTCATATTTTACAGTTATGTATCTTGTGATCTTACAGATACAGGAGGAAACTGATTGTTTCCATGTGAAAGGCCGGTTTTGCCAAACAGTTGGGTTCCCCAGCCGGCCAGCTAACAGTTTGCACCCAGTGAATGGAATACAGGTAGTCAGGGTTTCCCTAATGTGCTCGGAAACTGGAAACGATTGTCTTGGATGATTGCAACTGAAATACAATATAGCCACACACATTATTCTAAAAATCCATATAAAATCAGAGAATGATCATACGGCAAATATAATTATATGAATGGATTCAGGAAACTTTGGAGAATTAAACGGCATGATTACAATTTCAATATCCCTTACAGATAAAAAAGTCGATAAATTTCAGTACTATAATTATAATATTATAAGATGTATATATACAATTATTGATACATAGTGTTATCAGTAACAATTTAAGAAGCAAATGGACAGCATTGCACCAAGGTACCTATCTTAAAAGACATATCACGTTATTTCCGTATTATTTCAATATACTTTGTTTGACTCTCTTGTTCTGCTTTTTGTTGAGATAGTAATATTCTTGTGTCAGAACATAGATTCCACCACAAAAACACAGAATATGAACCCAGCAAAGCGCATTACATTTATATACGTATTTTATTATATTTAATATTATTCTTAGTAACGTTCGTTTTTTTTTATATTGTAGACAGCCTCTTAAATATTTCATGACCTACTAAAACAGTAGATATGCAGCAGGTAATTAATATATAAACAATTATATGTATTTGTGGACAAGAACTGAATATATTTGCATAAAAGCCCATGATAAATTAAATATTTATTGTGTAACTATATTTCGACGGCGGCAGTATATTTGAACAGTGAGACGCCACGCTCAATAGCTACCTGAGCAAAGAGCTTCAATCTCAACCGTTTTTAGTATTGTCAAATATATATTTGTTTGTTAAATGTAAACAACATTTGTAGGGAGGTGGTCAAAGCATTTAATACTGTGCTATTCAAATGTATAATATTTTGGAAGAGAAATTGTATTTTAAAGATTAGGCGTTAGGATGCGCGGAAGGATACAATTTGGGAGCAGGGAGAGCATGCTTTCGAACGCTTGGGAAGGGACTCGTAACTTAGACGCGGTGGTGAAAGGTTGTGACGCTGGGCGGTCTGAAGCCGCGTTACGAACTTGTGATTTGAAGAAATAGGCATTGTGGACTTAAAAATTTACGGGACCGTGAATGCAGAATTAGTCTCTAGTGAAAAGTGGTAAACTATGCACGATAGTAGGGGTGTGGGACTGTGATAAATCAGGAATCGTGTACACGTGTGATGACAAACTGTGTTTTATAACAAATACTGTAATCGCGGATTAATTTGTAACTGCAATGTTCGATGGAATTCACTAATTTACGAATGATAATTTGGAATTTTTACTATCGAGTGTGTGTGATACCTTTAGTGCCTATCATGAACAATAATTGGGGAAATATTCAGTTATTTACCGATGTATAAAATAGGACTACCTCCGCATTTTCATGTCCAAACTGAGTTACTTCGTGAGTGAATCACTATCTTAGAATCTATTTTTTGTTGGTTATTCGGAGGTTTAATTTATGTTTCTTTACACATATTTTCACGTCATCACATGCAGATTGATAGACTGGCTAAACTACAGATTAATTGTTGATCTTGTTTAAACAGATTGGGTAGCTGTTTAGGGCATAGAAGCTGACATACATAACTCACCTCTATGAACAGAGACAACGAGCAATAAACTTTTTACTACCCTGAATTATGTATTGCCCAATTCTTATTGGTGAGTACCGATAGGAAGGTCGCAATCTGATGGCATATTTCACTTTCACAATCGATTTTTAACATTAGCTGTTTCAGGCAGCCCTGTTTCATTTTTTGATGCTATGAAGTATCTAAATATTGGAGAATACAGCACTAAAATAAAGACGTAAAGTGTGAAACTCTTCCGAAATTAATGTTTGTACAAAAGTTTCACCATCGTAGAGTATACTGAGAAAGTGTCAGAAAATCTTGTCTGCCGATAAATTCCGTTCAAATGCTGCACCTAGAACGCTAAAAAACTAAATGTTATAGTCCAGTTTCGTTAGGGAGAGGAAACGCTGTTGGGAAATTTCTACACCGTATGTGTAATAAATTTACACACAACCGATAGTAGCTATATATTCAAGGAGTCTGAAGCTGTTTTGTGCTTATATATTTCAATTAGACATAGTTTTCGGGACTAATATGAATACTCTCTCTAATCAAGAGTCTTACGCACATTTAAAGTTCGCGCTGAAGTTTGCCACCACAATGGCCGCCGAGGCGCTCTTCAATTCGCCCACTGTTTGCAGTCGGCCGCTCACGGGATTGTGGGGGCTTGGTTGATTTGTGGAGTCTAGCACATCCTCGATCTTGCGGCTACTACAGAAGTCAGGCTGGACACCAACCCGGTGAAGATGTGAAGATGTATATTACGTACGTTTAGCTCAAATCAGTATACTCAGAAGAAGGCCGCTGTAACGTTTGCCGAAACTTTGGTTATTAAACTAATAGCCATCTTACATTATGGCGCGGTACAACACCCAAGAAACATTTATCTGAACTGACTCTGGCCGAGGATGCCTACGCAGTTATACCTTTCAAAATTGCTGTAGGAAATACGACTACGTCTGCATGGCATGATGACTGTCACACTGAGTCTTGCGGCTGTGTACATTTCCTATTAAAGGCCACGCGCAGTTCGCGCTCTGGCCGCTGTGACTCTACGGTACCTGTTTGCAGACGACGTTGAAACTACGAGGGTTGTATCAAAAGTAAGGTTCCCACATTTTTAACAAATAGAAAACATTTATATTGTTATTAATTTATACATCGTTGAAAAGCTCACATGTTTGTCTATTTTTCAACATAGTCTCCATTGTTTTTTTCGACTCACTTTTGATGACGGTGCTCCAGCTTTTTTATTCCTAAGTCGAAGAAGTCTCCCGCCAACTTGCTATAACCCAATGTTTCTGTTAAGGTCCTTTCAATTGCTCCGTGGGAAGCTTCAGGAGTGCGTTCAACAGGTTCACGGACAGTGACCCTCCGATCTTTGAGCAGCTCACTGTTGCTCTTCTTGACAATCGCATCCGAAACCGGCAATGGGCGGCGCTAGACGAAAACTGGGCGTCGGCGAACTCGTCTTTGCGAGGCCCCTTTCATTTTTTCATTAATGAAGAAAATGTTAAATGAGCTGAATTATAAATCAATGATGATTGTACTAAAATTCTATTATATAATATACGAGTATTATTGCAATGACAAAAATTACAATAAACAAACACAAATTAAAGAAACTTTTCCAGTCGTCTAACTGATTTTTTTAGGATCACATCTTAATACTAGCCGCTATTTCAGATTCAGTTGATAGTACTGACAACGCAGATAGACTTTCTTGGCTCATTGTGCTTTCAAGTTAGTCTTAATCAATTTTAACTTTGTGAAGCTTCTATTGGCCGAAGCTGTATTGATTGGAACTGACCATGATTTTGATTGTTATATAAACATTTGGATATACTTCTTCCAAATCGTTTTCTAAACTGTACTGAAGAAATTGTTTTGTAAGTATTTAACTAAAAATTGAATCACTGCTTCACTCATACGGAAATAAATACGGGCAACTAAATAGCTGCCGGCCGGGAATGGCCGTGCGCACTAAGGCGTCAAACCACGATGCGCGAGGTCGCTCTCGTCGGGGGTCGAATCCCACCCTTGGATACGGAGTTGTGTTCGTTCATTGGTTAAGCTAGTGTAAATTAGATGTAGGTCGTCGCTACATAACCTAGCAGTTGGAAAGCGCCGTTAAACATCAAATATATGTATAAAAAAGAAACAAAAAAAAAAGCTAAAATTTTGACAATGTTTTGCGAGGCCCCCACAGGCGCGAGGCCGTCGGCGGTGGCCGAGGTCGCCGACGCCTAGCGCCGCCACTGCAAACCGGCGGTCTTCCACTCCGTTCTTCATCGTGAACTTCCGTGCGACCCTCAGCAAAAGCCCTGCACCATTTACGGACGTGTTGAACGGACATGCACTCTTCACCATTAACGTCAGTCAGCTGCTGATGAATCTCCACTGGCGGTAACTTCCTTGCGTGGAGGAAACAGATTACTACTCTAACTTCGCACTTGGCGGTAGCGTTGATCATCACTTCCATCTCTGACGGCTGCCAAGCCAACACTGAGCGACGTAGTGAACAGGGTTGCCAGATTTTTCCATTGCTGTGTCGCCAAATTTAAAAAAGACGCCAAAATATCGCCATTTTTTTACCAATAAAATGTCAATATATGGCCATCTTTTCATCAGTAAAACAGCCAAATTTTGCAATGTTTATTAGTTTAATATATTGTGCTATGGTAATAACGTCTTGTGACTCTACAATAATAATCTTAAAATTCTGGGCGTAAGCTGGTCACTAAGTAAAAAGCAACACTACGGCACTCCCACAGAGACAGACACCAGACTGGACATTCCAAGCACCCTTGTTCCTCATGGAAACATTTATGTGAGTCCAGCCAGGAATTGAATCCAGACACAACTGACCAATGAGGCTAGTCAAAATAGTCGTACTGTAAATGTAATAGAGCGACTCGGGAGATTGAGTGGATACTAAATTTAAACACGGTTACAGTTAACAATCTTATTTATTAATTTCAAGACCTATAAAAATTATAACATAAAATTGTTCAAGAATCGTTTTACCAAACTTAGGCAAGGGATGTTGTCATTTATAGTTTCGATTACCAATCACTTTCATCTTCTTCAAAACGGATACTTACAGAAGTTATTGAATCTTTCAAACATTTCTTTACTACACGAAATCATTACAACATTTTGAGGTGAAGTGCATTAAGCATTTCATACCTTGAGTTCAGAAGGACTTGAATTCGTAATAATGCGTCATGAAATCAGCAATGAGAACAACAGGGAAGTATCGTGTGTTCTACAGCGACATTTTTATACTGCAAAACATTGTTAACCACTGTGAAGTGCGTAGCCAAGGGTTCGACTCACAGTAGGAATTTCTGTTGAGTTGACGTATGGAGCAGGGAAAAAATTACTGTTTAAATGCCTCTGGGCATGCTGTAATTAATGTACACTCAGTCTCAAAAGTATTCGGACAGCATGTAAATGTGCATAATTTTGCAGTTTGCCACAAAAACAAATACAGAAATTGCACTTTGTAATGTATTTCGGACTCCGGGTACGATGTCGCAACATGAAACACGCGTCAAATACGAAGAATTGTTGTTGGGCATGTGTCTGTTACGTAATATTTCCTGAAAACGGCATGGGAAGGTGCAACAAAAGTATTCGGACAAAGGCGGACAACCTGAGAGAATAGTTCATTCCAAGACGCACAGAGGGTGAAGCGACTGCAGTATGTCCGACATTTCCGCGAGACGATAGCGATGATCAGTAAACACGCATCGCGAGCCTGTGGAGGTCGACGATGAGACGCAGAGGGAAGTGTTGTACGTTCAAGCAGAGGCAACTTGTCGTTTATCATCACTCGAAGGGGAAAGCCTGCAGGGAAATTGCCTCAATAGTGAACATGAAGAAAAGTACAGATCACGACATTATTAAACGGTTCGAGAAAGAAGACGGATTAGAATTCGGTTGCAGTACAGGACGGCCATGGACATTTTCACAGAGAGATGAACGTGTGATTGTATGAAAGGTACAACAAAATCCGAAAATATCTGCCACACGAATTGCAAGTGAGGTTTAGGGAGACCTTGGTATAAAAGTTCATCCCGAAACCGTGCGGAGAGAACAAAGACGATCGCAGTACCATGGTCGAGGGGCACGTCGAAAGCTATTCATAAATGCAGTGAACCAGAAGAAACGTATGCAGTTTGCGAGGGAATACGCCGAATACCATCAGGCTTGGTGGAATCGGGTGATATTTTGTGGCGAATGTAAATTTACATTATGGCAAAGCGACGGAAAGGCAAATGTGTGGCGAAAGACCAATGAAGAGCTGAATCCCAGGAACCTCAAACCTACCGTATAGCTTGGAGGTGGGAGCATCATGGTGTGGGGATGTATGTCCGGCAATGGTGTGGGTGATTTAGTGTTCATTGATGATACGATGAACAAGGTAGCGTATTTTAATATACTGCCAGGACATTTAAAGCAGAGTGTACAACATCTAGGTAATGCGAACAACTTTCTTTTTTATCAGGATAATGATCCCAAGCATAACGCGCATATTGTACAAATGTGGTTGCTCTTCAATTGCCCGAAAGTATTGCACCTCCCTCCCCAATCACCAGACCTTAACCCAATTGAACATTTGTGGAATAAATTGAAACGGACCCCCCGCGCGGACAACATGCATACGAAGGAGACTTTGAAAGAGAAACTGCGCCGAGAATGGGCAAATATAGGCCGAGATTTCACGAAAAAACTCGTGGAAAGTGTGCCTAGTAGATTGAAGGAGGTATTGAAAATGAAAGGTGGACCCACAAGGTATTGACATTTTCGGCGTACATGAACATTTATTGAACAGTGTCCGAATACTTTTGTAGCAGCAGGGTGTGCAGGTTGTTTCATTTTTGTTGTTAATTTTTCTGTTATTTATGTTTTGGAAACAAAATAATACAATAATTCTTTTGTAATTAATGTTGTTACGTATATATATTGCTAATGAATATGTTTGGGTTTCATAGTCAGTGTTTCTCGAGTACTGATTGTGAAACTTCTCATTGTCCGAATACTTTTGCGACTGAGTGTAACCTTATCCTCACGATTTCTACATGAGCCATACATATGGGGTTGCAGTATATTGCAGTAGTCATCGTTTAAAGCCTGTCCTTGAACCGTTGCAGGCCCCTTGAGGTAGTTTATGTCTATCTGGAAGAGCCTGCAATTTCATTTTCTTTCGTATGTGAGACACTCTCCCACATATCAAAGATACCTGCAGACTTTTGTGCTTCTGTGAGATGATTACATTTCCCCAGCATTCTACCGATATTTAGTGGGTCTCATTGAACCAATGTCTAATGATTTACTGCTTTTCATTCGTTTTACTTTAAGTAAAATAAAGTAGCCATTAAGTCTCCAACTAATTCTTTACTAGGCAAATTTAATCGCCAACCGCCAGAAGGCTAGAATGGCTACTTTTCTAAGAAAATGATAGCCAGGAATGAGAAAAATCGCCACACCTGGCAACACTGGCAGTGAATCGCAGACGGGCGGGCTGGAGAGTGGGGGAAGCGCTGCGCACGGCCCTGTTGTCGGATGTAGCCTAGCACCTGGGCTGTAGCTCATTGGGGACCTTGATTGTGGTACAACCTTCGTACTTTCAGTACATTTACCATCCCTCAGGTGGTGTCTGTTGTCAATGTCTTTCTAGGCGTGATAAATTTTATTTTATTTTTATTTTTTCCGGCAGTGATTTTACCCATGAAAGTATGAGCGTCTTGTCTCCCACAATGATAAATGCATTAATAGTTACGCAATTACAATGATAAATGCATTAATAGTTACGCAATTACTTTAGAGGTAATTGATTACTTGTTTTTATTTCACATCTCTCTCCCTCTCTTTGCCATTTGATTGGTCCTTTTGGAACTAAACAAATGTTTGTTGAGCTTATGGGACTTAACTACGGGGTCAGCAGTCCCTAAACTCACAAACTACTTATGAACTAGCTAATACTAAGGACGGCACAAATACCCATGCCCGAGGGGGGATTCGAACCCCCGACCGTAGTGGCCGTGCAGGCCGTGACTGCAGTGCCTCAGTCCGCTCGGCCACCAAGCAGGCTTGACTTCGAAAGCAGGGTTGTCAACAGAACACAGCACTTATACTGAAAGCAGGTTTATTGTGAACTCAAACATACACGCAGCACTGACTGTCTGTCGGGCAGAGTGCTCTGCTATTTATACATAGACAGAATGTACCAGAAATTAGACGAATAGTTAACATAAGAAACAAGCGAACATAAGAAACATGTAAAACATTCTGGGAATGATAATTACAAAGAAATAAATTTTTGCCTGTGGAAGGGACTCAACCGACAACCTTCAGCACGGCAATCGATGATGCTATCCATCGCTACACGCCGGGAATTGGTTAACTTAGGGTCTCCTGGCAATATTAAAGAACTTCGACAGGTGTGTCGGTTGTTGTTGTGGTCTTCAGTTCGGACCGTAGTGGCCGTGCAGACCGTGACTGGCGCGCCGCAGAACGCTCGGCCACCGCGGCCGGCTGGAACTAAAAATCTCTCTCTTTAATACACACACACACAAACGAGAAGTGGAGATGCGAATTACCAGCCAAATATGTAAGTCGTAAGTTCACCTATAACACGCGCATTCCACGGCAGGCTGTTACAGTAGACTGCTGTGGAAAGAACAAATGTACCGCTGTTTGAACTAGAGGTGATCGATAAAATCCCGATTTTCGAGTACTGTTAAAGTGACGCTTGGGATTGCACAGCGAGGTGTTACGTGATCGGAGCGCCAGCTGACCTTTCAGAGCTAGTTAATAATTCAAAATACTCTGAGCGATGCGGTTACCGGTGTCCTGATGCTGTCACGTTTAAATTTTAACGGTTCGTTTGTCACGTCGTTACGGAGTTGATTAAAGCACTGCGCACTCAAACAGCTACAGAAAAACCGCAAAACTAAATTACCTCTTGATTAATGGTGTCGTACCATACATGTCATGTTGCACTAACACCTATGAGATAATTCTGAATTTCCATTGCATAGCGTTTCATGGAAAAAATAATATTAACGGTTTCTGAATATTAGAACCCTATGTTTTTATTACAGCAATAAATTCAGTGCTACACCACGTGACGAATCTGTGGGAGAACAATAGGTTTCGCATTGCAAGAGACATATGATGAATGTTTCTGAATGAAATATGATTTTGACCATATGGCTTTATAATGCCTACCCTTATATTATGTTTAGGAATTCATGATTCCATATACTAATTCTTCTGCTGTATAGTATTTGTTGATGGAGAGTGACCTACACTCACAGATGCTAGTGCAATGCGCTGAGTGTGGAGCAATAAACAAAGCACTATTTCGCGACTAACAATGTTTTGTGATTAAATTGTTAACACTCACCACTCAGTCTGCTTGTTGGTTCTTGTACTTTCTAATAACTGTATTTTCAATTGATGTAAAGCTATATGAGAATCTGTATATCAAAGACGGCCAAGTTAACTTTGATGTTTTTACAAGAGAGGCAGAAAACTTACAACCATATTAGCAAAGTACCGACACGTAAAAAATTGTTTGTCATCTTTCTTTTATGTCAAATATTGTCGTGAAAAAAGGTTAAAATCTGGACTTATCCTATTTAATATTAACTACTGGATTCGTCCAGTTCTGAAACTAAGCCAAAATGCATCCATGTACTACTCAGATTAGCATTCAGTGATTCTTTTTCTTTTTCAAAAAATAGGTAACAACCTCAGTCTTAACCAGTTTTGTATAACAATGACGCTATTGACTGTATAAACACAGCACAAAAAGTGTGTCAGAATTTCAACGAACCTGATCCGAGTGATCAAATCACTCTTGTCTTGTTTGGAGTAACATTTCCTTTTCACAAGACGAAGCTGCTTCAATCTTGAACGAAACAGAACAATAAACAACGCTAACACACACACAGTACGAAAGGAAACAGAATAAGACTGCTGACATGCACTCAGTCCTGTGTTGTGATTGGCTGCTGACAGAGTTGGCCACTTTTGAAGAAACACCGACTTCGCTAATTTTGTAAAGAAAGCCTCACTTTCAAACAGCTTTTTCCACCATTTTCGTTCGTCTATGACACTTGGCAAGTCTGTTAATTCAGAGCAGAAAATACTGTCCACAAAAGCAAAAAATGAACTTGGAAATCCTTCATACAATGCTTCTCGTATGATTTAAATGCTGTAATATGGGCTCGCCATTTTCACTTATTCAAATAAGCCGTTGGTAAAATAATAAATATTTAACGTAGTATACACAATGCCAGAAGTAAAAATTAGTACACCCTCATTGAGGTTTTAGAGTTTTCCAGTTCACTCAAGATTTGTTGCTGAAACAGTGAGTATGCAGTACTTGAAATTATTACATTTACAGATCAATTGCTCAAGAGGTACTGATCTACCAAGTGTCTATTCATGCTGAAACACCAGTAGTGTGGTCTCCACGGTCGCCAGTGCAGACGCAGATTGTGGCATCTGTTCGGTAATACAGATAGCGAATCCTGTCTTAGGTTACATTATTCCACCCCTACTGGATACCTCAGCATGGATGTTTGTGTTGTCTTTAGTATTAGTTTGCAAGTTTAGGGACTGAAGACACCGCAGTAAGTCCCATAAGTTTAACAAACATTTTGAAGTCCTGCTTGTCCAGTACTCTTAGTTCTGCAAGGATGTAGGGTGGGGAACGTGTCAGTTGTGTTCTCATCATAACCCAGACGTGCTCTACTGCAAACAAATCCGGAGATCGTGTTGGCCAGGAAAGTTACTGATAATCTTGCAGAGCACCCCGAGTGGAACATCACTCTACTGTTGCCAAATATATATATATATTTTTTTTTTTAATTGTGCAAGTAATATTTAGTACAATGTGATAATTTGTAAAGACACCTTTCATTAACCTTACATGTTCCACAACATTACGAAGTGTCGTATTCATGATCTATGGAACAAGAACTAATCTAATCTAATCTTGGATTTGGAGTTGTTTGTTCCTGAAGCTGATGGATAAATCCATACGCATTTTTGTACTGAGGTGCAGACCAAATCTCGGATTTCTTTGCCATGTTTTTCTTTGTTCTGGACCGATCATATTTTGCAAATGGATATATTACGGATAGTCCCAAGCCCAAATGTGCCTGTACATCAGAACTCTTTCCATTTGTTTCACGTTCCTGGTGTTTTTCTGATGACTGCACATGCGCATCAGCAACATTACCCATTGTTGTCCTGTTGAAATGCTTTGTCTTCTTCAGTTTTCGGACATTGGCTCTCTCACTGATTTCTCATGGGGCAAAATCTTCTGCTGTGGATACATACGCACTGAAGTGGAATACTCCAATTAATGTCAGAAACACAGAGGGTGGTTCGTGTACTCTTTCCCGCTCCCATGTACCCAACTCTTAACCGGTGCATCAAATAGTGCAAAAAAACAACAACATATGGCACTGACTGCTCGGTTTTGCAGTTTGTCATACCATGGTTTGTTCCTCACAGAATGATTATTCTTGCGGCAAATATTTTTATTTTCTGTTCACACACATTTAGCGCTCAATGCTTATGATATACAACGTAAATATTACATCATTTGAAAGGAAATTCAGGGGCTCTACAAAGGAAATGTACTCAGAGACAGTATTGTAGGAAGGGAAGTAGTAAATGAAGAAGAAATACGAGATACTATACTAAGAGATGAATTAGACAGAGCACTGAAAGACCTAAGTGGAAACAAGGTACTTGGAGTAGATGACATTCCCTCAGAGCTACTGAAGTTTCTGGGAGAACCAGCCATGACAAAACTGTTTCATCTGGTGTGTAAGATGTATGAGTACATTCTACACACCAGGTGGAACAGTTTTGTCATTGCTGGTTCTCCGAAGTAGCCTCAGACTTTAAGAAAAGTGTAATAATCGCCATTCCAAAGAAAGACGCAGACAGGTGTGAAAATTACAGAACTATCAGTTTAATAAGTCGTGGTTACGAAATACTAACACTAATTTACAGAAGGATGAAAAAGCTGGTAGAAGCTGACCTCGGGGAAGATCAGTTTGGGTTTAGGTGAAATGTAGGAACAAGGGAGGCTGTACACACTTTACGACATATCTTAGAAGATAGATTAAGGAGACGCAAACTTACATTTCTAGCATTTGTAGATTTGGAGAACGTTTTAGACAATATTGATTGGAATACACTCTTTCAAATTCTGAAGGAAGCAGGAGTAAAATATAGGGAACGGAAGGTTATTTAGAACTTGTACAAAAACCAGACGGGGGTTGTCAGAGTTGAAGGGCATGAAAAGGATGCAGAGGTTGAGAAGGATGTAAGACAGGGTTGTAGCCTTTCTCAATGTTATTCAATTTGTACATTCAGCAAGTTATAAAATAAAGCAAGGATAAATTTGGAAAAGAAATTAAAGTTCACGCTGAATAAATAGAAACATTGCGTTTGGCGATGACATTGTAATTCTGTCAGAGACAGCTAAGGACTTGGAAGAGCAGTTGAACGGAATGGACATTGTGTTGAAGGTGCATATAAGATTAACATTAACAAGAGCAAAACAAGGGTAATGGAGTGCAGTCTAAGAAAATCAGGTGATTCTGAAGGAATTAGATTAGATAACGAAACAATATAGGTTGTTTGGAGTTTTGTTCAAATGTTCAAATGATTGTTAAGCTTATGGGACTTAACTACGGGGTCATCAGTCCCTAAACTTACAAACTACTTATGAACTACTTACGAACTAGGACGGCACAAATATCCATGCCAGAGGGGGGATTTGAACCCCCGACCGTTGTGGCCATGCTGACCGTGACTGGAGCGCCTCAGTCACCTCGGCCACCGCGGCCGGCGAGTTTTGTTACTTGGGCAATAAAATAACATATGATGGTAGCAGTACAGAGGATATAAAATGCAGAATGGAAATGGGAAGGAAAGCGTTTATGAAAAAGAGAAATTTGGGCCTAAGGAAGTCTTTTCTGAAGGCAATTGTGTAGAGTGTTGCCTTGTGTGGCAGTGAAACGTGGACGATAAACAGTGCGGACAGGATGAGAATAGAGGATTTTGAAATGTGGTGCTACAGAGTAATGCTGAAGATTAGGTGGGTGGCTCTTGTAACTAATGAAGTGGTACTGAAAAGAATTTCTGGCATACCTTGAGTAAAAGAAGGGATAGATTGGTAGGACTCATTATAGACATCAAGGAATTATGAATTTAGCATTGGAGGAAAGTGTGTGGGGAAAAATTGCAGAGAGAGACCAAGAGATGAATACAGTAAGCAGATTCAAATGGATGTAGGGTGCCGTTCTTATGAGGAGATGAGGCTTTGTCAGAGTAGGGAGGAGAGCTGCATCAAATCAGTCTCCGGACTGAAGACCACAACAACCACCGACACACCTGTCGAAGTTCTTAAATATTGCCAGGAGACCCCAAGTTAGCCAACTGCCGGCGTGTAGCAATGGATAGCATCATCGATTGCGGTGCTGAAGGTCGTCGGTTGAGTCCCTTCCACCGGCAAACATTTATTTCTTTGTAATTATCATTCCCAGAATGTTCCACATGTTTCTTATGTTAACTATTCTTCTAATCTCTGTCTGTGTATAAATAGCAGAGCACTCTGCCCGACAGACAGTCAGTGCTGCGTGCTTGTTTGAGTTCACAATAAACCTGCTTTCAGTATAAGTGCTGTGTTCAGTTGACAACCCTGCCTTTGAAGTCAAGCCTGCTTCCATTTCAACGCGACGATATTCCACACTGAAACGTTCACTCTGCAGCGGAGTGTGCGCTGATATGAAACTTCCTGTCAGATTAAAATTGCGTGCCGGAACCGGGACTCGAACCTGGGACCTTTGCCTTTCGCGGGCAAGTGTACTACCGACTGTGCTATCCCAACACGACTCACGATGCCGCCTCACAACTTTACTTCCGCGAATACCTCGCCTCGTGTCGGGGTAGCACAGTCGGCAGTGCGCTTGCCCGCGAAAGGCATAGGTCCCAGGTTCGAGTCCCGGTTCCGACACACAATTTTAATCTGTCAGGAAGTTTCAATATTCCACGTGATGGCGTCGATATAGAAACAATTTAATGTAGTTTTCCATTGTCTCAGTGCTACCAACGCAGAGAAAATGGCCCTGCGTAGTTACGAGAAGTTTACTCTGACTCGATCTTATCCTACCGATTTTTGTGTCTGGATGATGAGTGCTGAGTCATAAAAAGAAACTCGTCCATTTCAATTACATATTGTAAATGCGACATAAAGTCACTGAGGAGGTAGGCGACCATGATCAAATGATTACGTAGTACTGCTGTGAAGCTGGTTAGGTCGCAAATTCTTTGTTATTGGTCAGACTTCATGTACAGCGTGCTCTCAAAAAATGACGCGTTTCGGAATTACCATCATCAGATTAGCATCTCTTCCGTGCCATGTGCACACGTCAACAGATGGAAGATGTTCTTCAATATACATACAAAAGGTAGTCTGCTTTTTTATGTATATTGAAGAACATCTTCCATCTGTTCATGTGTGCACATGGCACGGAAGAGATTCTAATCTGATGATGGTAATTCCGAAACGCGTCATTTTTTGAGAGCACGCTGTACATGAAGTGTGACCAATAACAAAGAATTTGCGACCTAACCAGCTTCACAGCAGTACTACCTAATCAATTACATATATTTTTGACGAATTACAGCGTTCAAATGAATGAAATAAATCGCAATTTGCGATGTTATGGCTTCACTCTATGAGGTTTAGATGGAATACCAAATTGTGGCGAATGGAAATTTGTGTCCGGCCGGGATTTGAAACCGGGATCTCCTGCTGATGAGGCAGACGCGTTGACCACTCCGCCACCGAGGACACAGTGAGCAGCCCGACTGCAGAGGACTCTTCCCTGCACGTCTCCCGCCACAGACGAATCTCCATTCGCCACGCTGTCTCTTTCCTACAACACAGCCTATTTATTCTATAATGCTCGCAGACACAATACTGTATTCCCGCAGCAGGGAGAACAGACCGTGAGGTATCGAGACAATTAATTGTCGTCAGGAGATCACGGGTTCAAATCCCGGCCGGGCACAAATTGCCATTCGCTACAATTAGGTATTCCATCTAAACCTCATACAGTGAAGCAATAACATCGTAAATTGCGATTTATTTCATTAGTTCATTTCAGTGATTGACCAGTTCCCGCCCGATCTCAAAATGTTCAAATGTTTGTAAAGCTTATGGGACTTAACTACGGGGTCATCAGTCCCTAAACTTACAAACAACTTATGAACTATTTACGAACTGGGACGGCACAAATATCCACGCCCGAGGGGGGATTCGAAACCCCTACCGTAGTGGCCATGCAGACCGTGACTGAAGAGCCTCAGTCCCCTCGGCCACCGCGGCCGGCGCCCGATCTCAAAAGGACTTATTTGTCCATCTCTGTTATCCATGCTGTAGACATAGACGGGAGCGACTCGCTGTGGATGATGGCAGAGCGGCGGTGCGCTCACTCGCTGCAGAGTTCTGGCCGTCCTATTTGCAGTGACGACTGCTGGGTTTGGCCAGTGGACACTTGCTCCTCCGTCTCGCGCTACCAACCCCACGATTACGGGTTCCCCGGTCGTGCCGTATCTAATCTGCAGCCGACGCCCTAGGCAGCCATCTGGCTAGCTACGGTTGCTGGTGCCCCTCGGATGGACGTGTGCGGTCCGGATGGCGGCAGAGCGGCCGGCCGTGGCGATCGACCTGCACGGCGGCCACGCCCCCTCGCCTTCCACCCAGTCGTGTTAATTAAGGCGCAGCCCAGGGGCGGCTCTCTGCGAAACTGGCCGGGGGTTAATATCGCTTTCAGACGCCCACTCGCCCTAATTGGCCGCCGCTTCGCGAATTAATGTTTCAGCAACCAGTGGGGAGGGCGGGCTGTGAGGGCAGAAGCCGCCAGCTGCGGGAAAAACTAAATAAACCTGCCGGCGCGCGCAGAGCTTCATTAATAGGCCATCGGACCGAGTTGCGATTCAAAGGGAAAAGTTTCCGTTGCGAGCTTTCTGGAGTTCGCATTTGTTTCTGACCATCAGACTTAATGCTCTGCGCGGCGAGAGCAGTTTCGTGTTCGTAAAGTAAGCGTGCTTGCCACCAGCTCTGATCAATGTGCTTCGTAATATCCAAAATTTACGTAAACGATTTGGGAGAAAATCTATGTAGCTCTCTTAGGTTGTTTGCAGATGTTAAAAATCAAATGTTCAAAATCAAATGTTCAAATGTTTGTAAAGCTTATGGGACTTAACTACAGGGTTATCAGTCCCTAAACTTACAAATTACTTATGAACTACCTACAACTAAGGACGGCACAAATATCCATGCCCGAGGGGGGATTCGAACCCCCGACCGTAGTGACCGTGCGTTTGCAGATGACGCCGTCATATACCGTCTAGTAAAATCATCTGAAGATCAAAACCAACTGCGGTTGCTCGCCGTGGGGGTTCGAGTCCTCCCTGGGGCATGGGTGTGTGTGTTTGTCCGTAGGTTAGTTTACTTAGGTTTAAGTAGTTTGTAAGCTACGGACTGATGACCACGCAGTTTGGTCCGATATATTTACAGACATTTGAACATGTTTGAATTTTCAAAACCAACTGCAGAACGATCTAAATAAGATATCGCTATGGTGTAAAAATTGGCAATTAACTCTAAACAATGAGTAATGTGAAGTCGTCCACATGAGTACGAAAAGAAATCCGTAAAACTTTGTTTACAAGATAAATCAATCAAATGTGAAGACCGTAAAGTCCACAAAATACGTAGCAATTACTATCACTTCAGACTTAAACTGGAAAGAACACGTAGATAAAGTCGAGAGAAAGGCGAACTGCAGAACAATCTAAATAAGATATCACTATGGAAATTACGCTGGAAATTACCAGATTGACTTATGATGTTAAGGCAAAGATTTAGAAACCATCTTTTAAACTGTAATACAGATCCAGGGGCAGACATATCGTCTGACCATTACTTATTTATTACGAACTGAAGATTAAAACTTAAGAGACTGCAGAAAGAGATACAATGTGCACAAATTGAAGGAGCCAGATGTGTTCGAGAGTTTCAGAGAGAGCATTAGGCAACGATTTTACGAACCGGGGAGCGTAATACAGTAGAATAACAATGGGAAGCTCAGAGAGTAGTGAAGGCTGCAGAGGATCACGTAGGCAGAAGGACAAGGTCTAATAGAAAGACCTGGATAACACAGGAGATACTGAAATTACCGTCTAGTGACATCATCTGAAGATCAAAACCAACTGCACGACGATCTGAATAAGATATCAGTGCGGTGTAGAAATTGGCAATTGGAAATAATGAGAAGTGTGAAGTCGTCCACATGAGTACGAAAAGAAATCCGTTAAACTTTGTTTACAGGATAAATCAATCAAAATTGAACGCTATGAACTCCACAAAATACCTAGGAATTACTATTACGTCTGACTTAAACTGGAAATAACACGTAGATAATGTCGTGGGAAAGGCGGACCATAGACTGCATTTTATTGGCAGAACCCTTAAAACATGAAACAGAACTACTAAAGAAACTGCATATACTACGCTTGTCCGTCCATTTTTGGAGTATTGCTGCCCAGTGTGGGATCCTTATCAGGTGGGTTTGACGGAGGACATTAAAAGAGTTCAAAGGACAGCTCGTTTCGTATTGTCACGATACAAGGGAGACAGCGTTACGGAAATGATACAGGATCTGGGATGGGAATCATTACAACAACGGCGCTTATCACTGCGGCGTGGGCTACTTACGAAACTCCAATCGCCAACATTCTCCTCCGAATGCGAAAACATATTGTTGACTCCCACTTACATAGCTAGACATGATCATCAGAATAAAATACGAGAAATCATAGCTCGAACGGAGGGATTCAGGTGTTCATTCTTCCCGCGCACTATTCGAGAATGGAATGGGAGATAAATAGTACAGTGGTGTTTCGATGAACCCTCGGCCAGGCACTTAAATGTGATTTGCGATGTTTCCCTTGTAGATGTAGATGAGGAATTATATCAGTGGAAGTGCGTCCTATGTTTTCACTGGCTCAGTGAACCCACAGGGAAAAGCTCGTCGTGAAAACAATTAAATACAAAGTATTACTAAACTATCATTCTTCGTTTCGTTCTTCTATCACGTCATTTTATATGCATATTCAAAGTATTTCCATCGAATGAGAAACTTTTTACGTCACAGAGATAGCACATATACAAGTCGTAGCGCGGCCTCCTAATACAGGCGTAGTGGCCGCAGGGTTGCAAAGTACCAGGTGATCAAAAAGTCAGTATAAAGTTGAAAAGTTAATAAATCACGGAATAATGCAGAATGCTTGGAATCATATGAGGTTTAATTAGAAAAAAAAGTATTGCTAGACGCGTGAAAGATTTCTTGTGCGCGTTCTTTGGTGATGATCGTGTGCTCAGCCGCCACTTTCGTCATGCTTGGCCTCCCAGGTCCCCAGACCTCAGTCCGTGAAATTATTGGCTTTAGGGTTACTTGAAGTCGCAAGTGTATTGTGATCGACCGACATCTCTAGTGATGCTGAAAGACAACATCCGACGCCAATGCGTCACCATAACTCCGGACATGCTTTACAGTGCTGTTCACAACATTATTCCTCGACTACAGCCATTGTTGATGAATGATGGTGAACATGTTGAGCATTTCTTGTGATGAACATCATATTTGCTTTGTCTTAATTTGTTACGCTAATTGTTGCTTTTCTGATCAGATGAAGCGCCATCTGTCGGAATTTTTTTCTTTTTGTGGTTTTTTTTTTTTTTTTTCGTTTCTAACAAAACCCCAATGTCATTCCATGTATGTGTGTCAATTTTTACCTTTCTATCTACATTATTTCGTATTAAGTTTTCGAATTTATACTGACTTTTTGATCACCCTGTACATGCGCGGCTGAGGGTAAAATTTTCTTCTGAACCCCCTGAAGTCAGCATATGGGCGCTCCCGCGGCAGGGAGGGGCAAGGGGAAACGCCGCTTTTAACAATGGCGTTGGAGTTGGCAGAGACACCAGCTCCTGACTACTCCAGCTCTGGCGGTTACGCACGAATGGTCCTGAAGCCAAGCAATGGAGTTACCGTGCACGCCTTGCGCGTGCGCAAATCCTCCATGAAGGTAACATCCGCACTACATATATTTTTGAGGACATGCATACTGTAAACCATTAGCTGTTTATTATTTTTCAAACTTCTACCGGTTTCGGTTATAAACCATCTTCACGGAAGACTCTTAAATAAAAATACAGTAACAGAATTGTTCACAAAATGTTCAAACGTTTGTAGAGTCTATGGGACTCAACTACAGGGTCATCAGTCCCTAAACCTACAAACTAATTAAGAACTAGCTAATCCTAAGGACGGCACAAATATCCATGCCCGAGGGGGGATTCGAACCCCAGACCGCAGCGGCCGTGCAGACCGTGACCTCAGTCTCCTCGGAATTGTTCACAAGCTGAAGTAAAATACACAATATAACACAGTAGTTTCATATGGTAAGTACTTACGAACTAGACAAACTGATTAAACAGTTGCATTAAATGCCTCCTTATGCATACTGGCATGCACGTCACACTTCGTCTTATTTATTTTTATTGTGTGACTTGCATGCCAGTATGCATAAGGAGGCATATAATCAACTGTTTAATCAGTCTGTCTAATTCGAAAGTACTTACCATATGAAACTATTGTGTTCTATTATGTATTTTACTTCAGCTTGTGAACAATTCAGTTTCTGTATTTTTATCTAATAGTCTTCCGTGAAGATGGTTTACAACCGAAACCGGTAGAAGTTTGAAAAATAATAAACAGGTGACGGTTTACAGTATGCATTTCCTCAAATATCTAACGGCTGTTGAACCGCATCTCATAAAAATTTGAACATATATTTTGTTTTTGGGGCATGGGAGATTTACCAAAAACACGTCATATTTGTGAAATATAACTATCATTTAAACGTGCATCAACTGTAAAGGCCTTTAGAAGATCCGATCACGAATAATAATAAAGCCAGTACTCTCTACCTAGCAAGAATAGCCATGTGGTTAGCCGGCATCGCTCTGCGGTAATCAAAGGTAGTGGGTTCGAGCCTGAGTGCAAACAATTCATTTTTAAACGCAATTTTCTTTTTAACAGATACGTGAAGAACAATTACTTTTGTAATGCTACTTGCTAAATAACTTTGTACGTTTCTTAGGAATGTGTTGCGATTTTTAGGGTAAATGTTACACCAAATTGTCTCTTTGGATGCCGAGGGAGACACCGAAACAGCGCCGGGCCAATCGGTCGGGAGTGAGGCGTCGGGGAGGGGGGGGGGGGGGGGGAGCGCCACTATAAAATTTCGTCCCCGGTTAGGATATACCGTAGATGCGGCACTGAAAGAGGTGAACCCTCAGTCATCTGAAGCACCAGACACCACTGGATTATATTCACTTCAAGCGATACCTTCATGTCATGACCAGTTGCAAGAAACAGCTGTAAAATGAGAATACTGGATTATGTAATGTTAGTCAACGATCAAGAGTGACTATTGGAAATAGTACGCGACACATACGCCAATTAATATCTTATTTTTATACTAGCGTTAATTCCGTTCGTTCCTCCAGTGTCTATTTATTACTTTCATCCTAGTCCTCCTCATTTTTCCCTCCGTCCTTCTCTATCAATTTCGATTTCCTGCAGCTCAATATTTATGCTATACTAGCTTAATTCCCGCTGCTTCGCATGCGTAGACTGAAAGGTCTGCATTGGTTCTTTCCACTTCTACATATAAATGTTCATAAATTTAGCATTAAAATTGCTTTCATATTCAAGTATTATCATAAAAATTGCTACCCCCCTATTTCACCATTGAGGGCAGAATTCAAAGCATACCGAAACACATTTTTAAAAAAATTCTAACCATGGTTCCAAATCCAAATTTTCGAATTTCTACAATGAAAATAGTCTTAGTAGCGCCCTTAAATGATTTTCTCTTCTTTCACCCGCTTAATGGTTGAATTTCCAAAAATATCGAAACATGTGTTTTTAAAATTCCAGTCAAAAATCTTGCTTCAGAATTGCCTGATTAGCAACGTATTTTCAAAAAATCGTTCATCCTCTATTTCAGTGTAAGATAAACAACGGCTACAAATTTAAAGTTGGAATCACTTTTCAGTGCAGTTTTCTCTCTTTTAGAAACGGATCGAGAACGCGAAATTTCTTTCTTAAGCTTTGGCATCTTTTTTCGTAGTTTTACTTTTCAAACTGCATTATGCACTTATTTTTCTTTATTCGTACTCTTGTTGCATCACATTTCGCTTTATATAACCTCTTTGCTATTATAGTGCCAAAAGTCATCGCTGGTCTTCAGTCCGAATTTTATATAAGCTGACGACTTTCAACCACTATACCTTCCACCCTTTTATAGCTACTGACACGGAACTGCTATGGTATACAACGGGAGACTTTGTGTTTCAACAACACAGAGAGATCACTCGTCTCCATTGTGTAGTTTTTGGTGAAGAGCTAAATATTAACACCAACACGTAGAATTGTGTAGAAGTCGGTAACTTTCATCTCCCATATCGTTATCAACATTGTACCACCATAGCGCACAATGGGAGACTGATACCTACTACCACATACAAACACTATTCAAAAATGTTCAAATGTTTGTTAAGCTTATGTGACTTAACTACGGGGTTATCAGTCCCTAAACTTACAAACTACTTATGAACTACTTACGAACTAGGACGGCACAAATATCCATGCCCGAGGGGGGATTTGAACCCCCGACCGTAGTGGCCGTGCTGACCGTGACTGGAGCGCCTCAGTCACCTCGGCCACCGCGGCCGGCAAACACTATTCGTTTGCGATGTGTAGTTTTGGCTGCAGAGTGAAATATAGGCACAAACACCTCAATTTATATACATATTGAGATTAATTCCGTTCGTTACTGTAGTGTCTACTTATTACTTTCAGATGTTAGTCCACCTCCTTTGACCCTCTGCGCTTCTCTATCAATTTCAGTTTCAATTCGTAGGGTGAAATGGTTGGGAATTGTCTGCGGAATATGTTGCGAAAGAAATTGGTAGTGGAGGCGTGATAAACTGTAGCCTCTTGCGTTATTTAGTTTCATTAATAGTAGTACATTCTACCTATTTCACAAGTAACGACTAATATGACTGTAAAAGCCACATTAGGAAGTTTTCAGTACCTTTGTGATGGAGTTCTAGTTTCGACATAGCAGAATAGAGCGATAAATGGAAATCGCATCTAATAACTAACATTTGTTGAACGATGCTTTACAATGTGTCAGAGGCGCTCAGATCAATTCACAAATGTTTAAACGGGGCCGGGGCATGTTAATAAAAGTTTCTAATTGTGCTTCCAGATATTTGAGTGTAACAAACTAGTTCGAACAATTTGGATTACACACTTTGTGTTTTACGTGGCGCTTGCAGCAATTATCGCTCCGTCACGTTCTGGTCTGTGAAGTTCTGTGTTTGAGCATTATATTTGCAGAAAGTTCCCTCTGTCCGGCTAACCTCATTCCGCGTGTAACGTGTGTCAATGTAAATACAGTTCGACGATCTGCAGTCCTTTATCAATACGAATTTGTGTCAAAGTGTGAAACAGAGTTGAACCACAGAGAAACCAGAGCGATTTGTCACAGAATGCGTAAATGCCTTAGGCGTAAATAGCATTGTACAAAAAAATATTTAAATTAAATTAAACGAAAAAATTGTAACAAATAAGAAACTGAAAAACATATTATCAGTCTACAATCAAAATTGTGTTTTACTGCATAGGGTATCTAGTCTTCAGGTGATTTGTTGTCACATCTTCACCAACACATCAAGAGTCAAAGCAATGAATCAATGTTTCATTTTGGAGGCAGGTCGTCAGTTTATATTCTCTTATTTACGTCGTAATTGTGATGAATGAAGACGAAATAAAGTTCAGTGATATATGTAGAGGCCGAGCGGTCTGCGGCGCGCCAGTCACGATCTCCACGGTCGCTGCGGTTGGGGGTTCTAATCCTCCCTCGGGCACGTGTATTTGTGTTGTCCTTAGCGTATGTTAGTTTAGGTTAGTTAAGTAATTAGTGTGTAAGTCTAGCGACTGATGACCACGAAGTTTGGTCGCATAAGACCTCACACACATTTGAACATTTGTTATATGTAGAGCGTAGAAAACATTACACTAGTCCGTCATTTTCGCAGGAATGCGTTATAAAACATTCACTGAAAATTTTTTTCCGTAAAAAATGACCAGTAGTGTCAAACATCTTAACCTCTACAGTATAGAAGATGCAATTCTAAATTATTGAAAAGTGATAAATATATGTCAGATTTTCTCTAACTAAACTAAACAACGGGATAAACTCGGTTGCTGCTACAAAACCTCTGTTTTCGTTGTGTTTGCGAAGAGACGGCTCTATGACCTTCGTAAATTCCCAGTATTACGGCGTAAAATTGGTGTCAACTAAGTGTTTAAATTAATATACTGATTGCGAGCCTAGTTTAATGTGGAGGCTTTATCAAATGAGTAATTGATTTTACTTATGATACTAACCATTTTCAACTCAACAGAACTTACACTCTTTTCTTTACATAGTTCTTACGTTCGTCGAACCAGTCTTTCAAGTTGCATCACCATGACTTATTCAGATAGGTCCCTAACGTTTCCACGCATTGTTCAATGTTCGCACAGCGTTTGCTCGGCAATGTTTACAAACTACCAAAATAGGCACAGACAATACAGCTTGCTCACATCGACTCATTGAATGGAGATTTTTTAGTTTTGTTTCTATTCCTTCGGTATGAAACTTGCTGAAATTTTCAAAAATCGATTTATAGCCAAATTAATTTGAAACTTAATGTAATGGTTATTTTGTTTTCGAAATCTTTAGGAAGTTGAGAATTGTTTATAACTAATAGGTGATTCCATTAGTTGTCTTAAAATACTGTATGCAATATTGTGTATGGTGACTGAGTAGTACGAAATAATATTTACTGTGATATAGGTCGTGTATAATTTAGTTGATGCTCTGCAAGGTATCATCAGTAAGATGTATATTGAGAACATTGGGGATTTATAGGCATGATACCACGTGATATCTTTGGAATATCGATTTATTGCATTCGGCTATGTTCAGATGTAAGGAGACGGCGTGAACAGTGAAACAGTAAATTCGATTTGTGGATTGTTGACAACTGAAAAACATGGAACGAAGTGGAGGCCCTAAGTCACATATGAACCTGTAAAATTTTACAGTGGTGGATTGTTCTCTTGCTCCTGTGTTCAAATACTACATCCCGTACCTGCAATTTAGGACTAATACAGCGTCTATCAGGTATGTAGCATCTGTGTGTTTTGCTTCAGCAGACGGTTTTTAGCATTTTTAATTAAAAATGTAATGATATACTGACGCCTTTGAAGCCTACGTATTGGTATCTTGTTACCTTGTTTCTCTCTATTATAGTGTCACTTTTGGTATAATTCAACATTTTGTAAGAAAATGACGCAGATGCTCTTTTTTATTGACCTAGTGTCATTCTAAGCACGTTTCGCGAGGTTCCGAGAGTTCTAGGTAAAATGTGTGGCTTCCAAGTAGTCGGCTGCAGAATGGGTTGGTAGCGAGCGGATAGTGGCTGGAATTAAATTTATGGGTGGCCGAGTGCTGCCAATAAATTTTGTAAGCCACTTTGATTATCTGTCAATGACCTTGTTGTTTCCATTTATGACAAGGACAAAGAGAGTCAGTTCGTAATGTGCGAAGAGTTGACGGAAGTGGTCATAGGCTAGTCAGAAAGTGTGGGTAGAATAATAGTGGACGTAGAGGGGAAGGAATGTCTGCAAGAAGTAGGATGTTCAGGAGACGGGAGTGAAGAAATATTGATACAACGTACTACTGGATTACGGGGATGTTTTTAAGTACTTATTATTTAAATATGTATTTATATAAATTTTACAATGTGGAAACTTTGAAGCCAAAAATCGCAAAAGTGCAATATATATAGGGTGTTACAAAAATGTACGGCCAAACTTTCAGGAAACATTCCTCACACACAAAGAAAGAAAATATGTTATGTGGACATGTGTCCGGAAACGCTTAATTTCCATTTTAGTGCTCATTTTAGTATTTCTCTTTAAATGTAAATCGAAATAATTCGTGCAGACAATTGTCAAAATACCCAATTGTTTTGTTAGTATGTACTGTACTTCCTCGATTCTCGTCATCAACACAGATTTTCTGTGAACGTTGGGCAGGAATTGTTGGTCATGTCTTGATTGGGCCTCGTGTTCTTCCAACTACGCTCACTGGAGCACGTTACCATAATTTCATACGGGATACTCTACCTGTGCTGCTACGACATGTGCCTTTACAAGTACGACACAACATGTGGTTCATGCACGATGGAGCTCCTGCACATTTCAGTCGACGCTTCTCAACAACAGATTCGGTGAACGTTGGATTGGTAGAAGTGGACGAATTCCACGGCCTCCACGATCTCCTGACATCAACCCTCATTACTTTCATTTATGGGCGCATTTGAAAGCTCTTGACTACGCAACCCCGGTACCAAATGTAGAGACTCTTCGTGCTCGTATCGTGGACGGCTGTGATACAACACGCCATTCTCCAGGGCTGCATCAGCGCATCAGGGATTCCATGCGACGGAGAGTGGATGCATGTATCCTCGGTAACGGAGGACATTTTGAACATTTCCTGTAACAAAGTGTTTGAAGTCACGCTGGTACGTTCTGTTGCTGTGTGTTTCCATTCATGATTAATGTGATTTGAAGAGAAGTAATAAAATGAGCTGAAGCGTTTCCGGCCACATGTCCACATAACATCTTTTCTTTCTTTTGTGTGTCAGGTATGTTTCCTGAAAGTTTAGCCGTACCTTTTTGGAACACCCTGTATATAGGTTATGAGTAATATATTAAATAAATCGGTATCTAAGAACCTGCCCGTGTTACAGTGCAACGTTGTGGCAAGTTTGGAGCTCAATCGGTGAAGAACTTTTTGAGATTTTCAAACACACACAAACCAACACAACTATATAGATTACCCTGATTTTAAATTATTTATATTATTTCAACCATGCATAATACACAAACAAATAAGACGAGTTTATTTTGAAAGTTTAAACTAACTTTAAAAAATTACAAAGAAGGTACTTTTATTTTCAATTTTCCATTATCTTTAAGTGTGATGCACAATCGGATGATATTAACTGTTTTTAATTTTTTGTATTTCGTACTTCTTGTAATCCCATTAGGCAACTTCCACGCAATAAAGCATTTCGTAAAATAAAATTTAAAAAAAAATCATTTATACGATCCACCCTGTTGCACATTCATGACACAATGACCAAAGTGTGCCGATACTCAATGAACAACAGATATTGCTTTAGATCAGTACCACAGTGTATTTTATTCTTCCAATATTCCACAGATTGACGCGAAACTAAAAGGAACATAGCTCACGTGCAATGGAAGCACCGTGGCGTTATACTTAGAGGAAGCAAGTGACCGAAACTGTTTTCTTTTACGCAGTATAGCTCAGCAAATCGTAAGAAAAAATACTTGATAGAATGGGTCAGTAATCAAATGTTGAAATATTCAAATGTTTGTAGAGCTTAACTGCGGGGTCATCAGTCCCTAAACTTACAAACTACTTATGAACTAACTTATACTAAAGACAGCACAAACATCCATGCCCGAGGGGGGATTCGAACCCCCGATGGGGAACGGCCTCGCGCATCGTAGCATAGTGCCTCAATGCGCTCGGCCGCTCCACCGCGGCGTTCAGTAATCTCGGGGCCGTATGATGGCTTGGCAAAATTGATAAATAATGACTGAACACTTACAATGGACACCTTTTAATTCGAATGCTTGGAGCCGCAAGAAAACGAGATTAGATTAACAACCAATCATAAACAATTTTTTTTTCATAAATGGGCCTGCAGCAGTGAGTATATCGTAATATGACATTTTAATAAATATAATCACCTTTACTGCTGCTTATAACTTTATTTAATTGTCCACTACAGCTGTTTCGCCGTATTTGGCATTGTCAAGTGGTCTGCAATAGGTAAATAAATTTTGTGAAAATACAGTTTTAAATTTATTACTTACTGTCTATTTGTTGCCAATATACACACAGCATCTGTATGATTTTAATAGGTGCTTTCTTAGAAAGTCGTTTTTTAAATAATTTTTAAATTAATGACTTTCTTGTTTGACTGCTATTTTGATGCTATGTGTTTACAAAGATGTTCTATTGCATTCTATCTTTGGTAAAGATCTAGCTTCTCTGATATGATTAATTTCAAATTTTGTGATATCTTTGTTACAAATGTTTTATACGTTTGATTTTGTAGTGTCTCCGATTATGAAATAGTGTGTCTCTTTGGTTTCTGAGGTATTACTTGCCATTTCGAATTTTGTAATATCTTTGAGTATGGAAATGCTTTTCTCTGGTGTGTGAGATATTGTATGTTAATCGAAATTTTGCGTTATCCTTGATTGTGGAACATTACATCTCTGAATTTATCTGTTGTCAAGCCCAATTAGATCGATAAAATTTTTAAAATAAATTTTGTGTTTAAAATCTGTGTTCATTGATTATTTCGTTAGGTGAGTAAACAAAATTGTGGTGTGCGTCATTTTCATGCAAAACGCCGCACTTGTCTGCTAGCTGCACTAAATTGTGGCATATAAACAACATAATTTGAAGATGTAATTACTCTGGCTTTTGATATTGGACTGAGTGAAGGTGAAAGGGATTTGGTATGTGATAACATCGATTTAGTGAGGTGTGCACATTGTTCTCTCCCACTTAGCTTCAACCACTTCATCGAAAACCCTCATGTGCAGTTTGAGCACTAATATAAGCACTTTCAGGTGTGCGATACCACTGTATATGTGTTTTTTGCGCTATTACAAAAACTTTAAACACAAGTTTTTGGCGCTGCTGATTGAATATGTAATGAAACACTGACGCCATCAAATAAAATATAATTTTTTTTTCCTATGGTACAGATATCTTGTTACTTTGTTTCTCTCTGTTAAAATGTTACTTGAGGTACAATGCAACGTTTTACATGGAAATAACGCTTACCACTGTCCTGTTTATGATTGCCTGTTATTCCAAGCATGGTATCGTGGGGTTCTGAGCTTTCAAGATCAAAAATGTGCCTCGTTAGTGTTACTAATACGCCACGTTCCTGTGTTCTCGTTAGAGCATACTGAATAACAACAAAAGCATTCTTTGAATTAAATTATATTAAAAATATTGCGTGAATGTGTAACGAAAAATGACGCTCCATGATAAATAATAAGACAGAGCTTACAAACCGCGAAGGATAAACGATATACAAAAAATTCAAATGTTTGTTAAGCTTATGGGACTTAACTACGGGGTCATCAGTCCCTAAACTTACAAACTACTTATCAACTACCTTATTCTAAAGACGGCACAAATATCCATGCCCGAGGGGGGATTCGAACCCCGGACCGTAGTGGCCGTGCAGACCCTGACTGAAGCGCCTCAGTCCCCTCGGCCACCGCGGCCGGCTAAACGATATACAGCGTGGTCGGAAATTCCCGTTACAAACTTCTAGGATGAGTAAAGTACATAACATTTTGAATATGAACCCGTGTCCAGAAAGGTATCGTTTCCGTTCCACGACGGTTTCAATTCAGATGATATCCTCTCCTACTTGAGGAATGTAATTAGGCGTGACCCAGTACCATTGTTGCAATCAATTTGGAAAGAATACTGAATCGTTCCGTTAGTACTTACGTATTTTCATTACAATTTACACCTTATGGTTTACAACAACAAGAACCCAGCATCTACGGCACCAGCCGCAACGTACCGATGCATTACAACAGCGGCTCAATGTGGCGACCACCAACGTCGTTACACACATTGTACCTCCGAAGCATGTTCTGGTATTCTGTCTCCATCCCACATGGTGTATTTTCAATGTCTTGTGCAGCAGCCAGAACTCGTGCCAGCAGATCTTCCTCTGCCTCTACAGGTGTCTCATAAATTAGGCTCTTCATACGACCCCACAAGAAGTAGTCCATAGGGGTTAAATCCGGCGATCGTGGCGGCCACGCTGTTGGACCACCAAGGCCTATCCATCTTTCACCAATTCTTCTGTTGAGATGTCTCCAGACAGCCAGTGAAAAGTGAGGTGTAGAGAAGCTACAGATTAATTTTTAAACACAAAATCATAATGTTCAAAGCAGATGACATCTGGTGATAGTTTCAGGTAGTACAGGTCATTGCGACTACCTTTTTGCATACCAGGACAGGGAACTCTGGGACGTTTATCTGATCCTAAGCAGACGTTGACGAGCTACACATCTGAACTGAAACTGTCGTAGAACGGAAACGATACGTTGGGTTCCTACTCAAAATGTTATGTACACACTTACGCTCCACGAGTCCTAGAAGTTTGTTACGGGGATTTCCGACCACCCTGTATTTTCAACAGTATCACTTACATCCTTCCAAGCAGAGTCAAAAGTGACAAAATATCCGAAAAGACAATCATTGAATGTCGTAGTTACTTTCGCCTGTCACATGAGCAAGGATTATTCAGGAAAACAATTTGGAGAAAACTGTTGTAAATTTGATCTTTGCAGGACGCCTCAGGATTGATTTACAAATAGAAAAGTATGAAACCGGTTCGAATATGACTGAGAACGTGACTGCAATAAGACACACAAAACAAAACAATAATAAAATAAATAAGTAACAAGAAACATTCAGCTTGCAGTAATCTTCTTTGTCAGAACACCTTCCACATCCTCTCCTGATGTGTTCGGACAGCCGCTTCGTTCAGCATCAGCTACACTACCCGTAGCTTTGAGCTTTGCTAGTAATGACCCAACCGTTGTGTGTGACACTGGTTCTCGTTCAGGATACTTCTCATTAATTGCATATGCAACGCCTCTGTTGGAGAGTTCTTCTCTTCCACAGAGAAGAATAGTCTGTACCTGCTCTTCAGTAACGAACGTTTGACAGTACTGCAACAATAAGAAACGAAAATTAGTGGAATCGCTAAGGGACTTCTTGGACACTCACAAGGGGAACACCAAGTATGGTACCAACGGAATTTGATGGGTCGTAAGTATGTTCTGAGGGAATTCCTCCAGACTATCGAGGTAAAAGGATTTGTTTCCAATGGGCCTTGATTTCTAAGAAAATTGAAATCAAATTCCCAGCAAATTACCACGCGTAACGAGTCTACCTATACATGGCGGTTACCGCTCTAGGAGACAGCGTGGTGTAATCGGCAAGATGCGAGGCTCCCATGCAAGAGACCTGGGTACAAGTCTGACATGGGTCAATTACTCTTCACACCTGTCCGATGATTGTGCATAATTATGTATTTTTATAACCATTCTTATGTAAACGTTTGCAGTAAATGGTCAGGATAAAAGCAGGTAACACTCGCTCAATATGTTATGTATTGCGCGACTGTATTCATTTTGCTTTTTCGAAGCACACTTTTAAAGCGATTGAAGCATATTACGAAATCAGTAAACAGTCTTTTGCCGAGCGGTCTAAAGCGCCTCGCTGCGGAGCGCTCGGTTGCTCGCCATGGAGGTTCGAGTCTTCCCTGTGGCATGGGTGTGTGTGTGTGTGTGTGTGTGTGTGTGTGTCCTTAGGTTAGTTTATCTAGGTTTAAGTAGTTTGTAAGCTACGGACTGATGACCACGCAGTTTGGTCCGATAGATTTACAGACATTTGTACATTTGAAGTAAACGGTCTTTTGTTAATACCTATTATATTTCGACACATTTAATACCTATATTTACAGTTCCTGCTGTTTTTATCTCCTCCTATTACGTGTGTACCCACGTGACGCGTTCCAGTGGACTATTATGCTACGGCCAGTCGGTTAATCATTCGTAGCTTGTCGTTCATGCTATTATCCTGTTTACTCAAGCTGTAACATAGGAGTGGGTATAAAGGCATACAATTATCCACAATAAAAGAAGAGAAATGAAGAAAAGTGAAAAATAAATGACCCGAAGGGGAAGATTCTTTTCTTCCCTTGGATATTTTTTTTTTATCGTTTGACTTTTCATTATTTTTGTTTTTGTTGATTTATATCTTTTTCTTTCTTAATTATTTTTTAATTTATTTGAAATATAAAAAGTAGCAATTACACTTTAAAAAATTGTTCTGCCGCTACTCATCGAACCAGGGGCTCCTGCATGGCAGCCTAGCATCTTGCCGATTACACCACTCTGGTCTCGCTAAGCGGTATCCGCAATGTATCAGTAGACACATTAGCCTGGTAATTTCCTGGGAATTAATCTCGATTTTCTTAGAAATCAAGGCCCACTGGAATAAATCCTTTTAGGTTGATGATCTGGAGGAATTCCCTCACCACATACCTGCAACCCATCAAAATCTGTTGGTACCATACTTGGTGTCCCCCTTGTCAGTACAAACTATTAACGTATACCAATGCTGAAGCGCTGGCAGGTTTGAGGTTTGGAATGTAAAAGTGTTCCGTTAGGGACAGGACATGTGCACTGTGTACGCTACTGCCGGAGTGGGTACTCCGGTCCCCAGATGTCCCTCCCCCCCCCCCCACCGCCCACTGCAAACGGCGCAGTTCGGACCGTCCGCCCTGGCGGAGCGGCGTTTCATTACGGTGAAAGCAATCGGCCGAGTGAGCATAAGTGTCGCCGGCGCCTGTCTGCAGTTTATTGCCCACTGCGACGCTCGTTACGCGAAAACACGGCGGCCGATGGCGAAACAGCGCCATCACGCGGAATTCTGAGGCCCGTATCCGCGGCCATATCTCCGAGTAACCGCCCGCCGCGCCGGTCGCAGCACTAGTGTAGAGCGCTAGAGCTCCGAGTATCAATTTGTTATCAGTAATCATCCTTCCGAGGGCCGCAGGTGATGCAGTTTTCCAATATCGGCCATAATCCGCCTTCACCTTGAGATGAATCCGCCAGATCCATCTCGTATCTTTTTCTACAAGGTGTAGCAAATGGAAAAAGTTTTGTGTCTCTGCTGTGCTGTAGATTCTTGAGGTGGACCGAGACGAGCAATTTTGTGGACGCGGGTTTTTAACTAAAAGAAATGATAAGTTCACATGTATTTTATTGATCTCATGAAATAAATACTTCACTTTGATGTGCTTGTGTTGATGCAAAGTTCTTCTATAATAATAATAATAATAATATGATTTTCGGTTCCGCAGGACCTAATTGAGGAGTAAAGACTTTATGGTCATGGAACAAGTCAATACATGAAGTGTGGTGTCGCACAAGTCTAAAGTGCTCGCCACCTACTTTCGCCGCGCGCCGCCATGCACGCACGGCGCGGCGTTCTTACGACGACAGCCACGAGCGCCCTTTGCTGCAACTCCGCTCGTGGCCACCACTGAACGACGTCGTTCACTTGGGACTGAGATAGGAACCAGTTGCCGGCCGCGGTGGCCGAGGTGACTGAGGCGCTCCAGTCACGGTCAGCACGGCCACTACGGTCGGGGGTTCGAATCCCCCCTCGGGCATGGATATTTGTGCCGTCCTAGTTCGTAAGTAGTTCATAAGTAGTTTGTAAGTTTAGGGACTGATGACCCCGTAGTTAAGTCCCATAAGCTTAACAAACATTTGAACATTTGATTTGAGGAACCAGTTAACACTTCGGAATCAGATAGGCACCAGTAAATACTTGGCTATCGGATAGGCACTAGGCAGGCCTCTAGCTCAACTATGTATAAGCATTCTGCAGTAATGAGCTATGTAAAAGTTAAGTATTACTAAGTCTCTAAGAAATATATATCTCGTTCTAATTTACTCTAGTGTTTCTAGTTTCTGCTGTCCCTCTGGCTGGTCACCTCCTACCTGCACAAGCGTGCATCCTTTATTCCTGTGTCGGACTTTCTACTCGGCCACCGACACCTACGACGGAAACGAGACACAAAAGTGGCGACGAGGCTGGGACACAAAATGAAGTTTAACACAAGAATGGAAATAGAAAATTTTTAATTAGTCCTATATACACGACAATCTTAATACAAAGTGAAAATAATCAATAAAGAAAAAAATTAATTAGCTTAATTGTTTAACTTTTCTAGGAGTTCCTCGACAGAATAAAAGGAGTGAGTCGTCAGATAACTCTTCAATTTAGATTTGAAAGCGTGTGGGTTAGTGCCAAGATTCTTCAGTTTTTGTGGCAGCTTATTGAATATGGATGCTGCAGAATACTGCACACCTTTCTGCACTAGTGTCAAGGTGGTGTGAGGCAAATGTAGATTAGACTTCTGTCTAGTATTCACTGAGTGAACGCTACTAACTCGTGGGAATAAGCAGCTGATATTATTAACAACAAACGACATTAATGAAAAAACGTATTGTGACGCCAGTGTCAAAATTCCCAGAGTACTGAAAAGGGGTCGACATGACGTACGTGAACTTACCCCTGATATTGCTCCAACCACCCGTTTCTGAGTCAAAAATATTCTTTTTGTTTCTGTCCAGTTACCCCAAAAAATTACGCCGTACGTCATAAATGAGTGAAAGTAAGCGTACTAGACTACTTTTCGTGTTGAAAAATCACTTATCTCAGATATGGTTCTAATGGTAAATGAAGCAGAATTTAGTTTTGGAAGAAGATCCTGAACTCGGGCTTTCTGCGACAGCTTACTGTCTATCTGAATACCTAGAAATTTGAACTATTCAGTCTCATCATATGCCCATTATGTGTAATCACTATGTCAGCTTTCGTCAAATTACGTGTTAGAAATTGTAAAAACCGAGTTTTACTGTGATTTAACATCAACTTGTTTCCTACAAGCCATGAACTTATCTCTTGAACTGCATTATTTGATACTGTGTCAATATTAAGAGCAACATCCTTCACTACCAAGGTGGTATCATCAGCAAACAAAAATACTTTACAGTCACCTGTTATACTCGAAGGCATATCATTTATATAAATAAGAAACAGCAACGGTCCCAAAACAGATCTCTGGGGCACCCCACACTTAATTGTTCCCCATTGCGATTGTAATTCATAGCCATTTTCTACACTGTTGTCTATTATTAAAGTAAGAGGTGAACCAGTTGTGACTTACTCCACCTATTCCATAATCTTCCAACTTCTGCTACAACTCTGCAATGTATCATTACAATGTCTGGCAATACAGTTCCAGCTTTTGCTATGAAGACTGCTGGCTCTACACTGTTAAACTTCTGGATCGAAACTGCCGAACAATGTTGAACTGTCCCGTACTGTCTCTTGCTGCTGTGGCGCGCCGATGTGTAAGCGTGGTCCCTTCTTTCTATTGGCCGGCTCACGAAGTAAGCAAGGAGGTACCGAGACTGCTGGCGCCCCCGGCGGCCGAAATACTACGGAGAGACTTATCTCCCCTGTTGTAGTGGTGCGGCGACTTGCGTGGAACGCCGGCGTTGTGACGAATAGCAGTGCAGCAACAAAAAGATTTCCCGGGTACAAAGTAACGCAACAGAGGGAAGGAAACACAGCTGGGGAAGAGGGAGGGAAGTGGCACAACTTATTGCAAGTTGGCACCATTGTGTATATGCAAGTTGGCACTACTACATATGTGTTAACACCACTGATCTTAATACTAAACTGGGGTAACCCCGCAAAGCCATCTTTATATAGAATCAGAGTGTATGTCTGTGTGTGCATATTGCACATCATGTAACAATGTTGCACATTTTCTCCTAAATCACTGAACCAATATCAACCAAATTTGATATATTCCTTACCGTGAGGTAACAATTGCTGCTGGGTTAAGAATCACATACGACAGATGGTTCAGCAGATACGACGTCACAAACGATAGGAATCGCAAAAAACTGCCACATGCTGCGAAAGACTTTATTTATACAGTGTCTGAGATTGAGAGTACTTAGCGACGTAACGAACTTTGAACATAATTTCAAACCATTACTATATTTTTTCTCGCTGTCAACAGTAAAATGGTAAAGGAAAACATTTTCTCCCTTACTTTTTCGCTGTTAATGGACTACAACTACAGCATTCGGTATGACGTTACAATTTAAAATTTCTACACTAAAATTTTTTGCAGCAGGAAGTTTTACAGACATTATGCACACATATAGTTGAATGTACCTTCGGAATTGCATCACAGTACGACACAGGGTTCATGAGATATGAGCACATAAACAGTAATGTTTATGGCAAACCGCCCCATCACGCAATAACTTTAATCTATTACTTCTTCACTACTAATTGTATTCGCAACAGATTATACAGAGATACATCACTTATACAAATGAATATATACCTGCAAACTTATAACTCAATAAATATCAGATCATACGAATTTTGTACGTTATTTGTATTTTGATTACTATCTTACTTTGTTTGGATACTGCACTTATAATTTTGTACATTATGAAAGACATCCTTATTTGTTATATGTTCTCTGATAAATATAACATATTTTTAGAAAAAAAAGAGGTGGACAGAGAGAGCAGGGATAGGAGAAGAACTAACGCAAAGCAGGAACAAATAAATAAATACCCAGGCACGTCGGGTTTTCTGCTAGTCTTTGCATAAAAATCAGAAATTTGATTGAGAACCCAAAGAGATTTTGGTCTAATGTTAAATGTACTAGGAGCAAAACACAAACAATACCTTCACTACGTGAAAGTAATGGAGATCTGCTCATGAAAGCGCTACTAAAGAAGAGTTACTAAACATAGATTTTAGAAACTCATTCACCAAAGAAGACGAAATCAATACTCCAGTTTTCGAATTGCGAACAGAGGCCGTAATGACTAACGTAGAAGTAGATATGATCGGAGTAGTGAAGCAACTAAAATTACTTAAGAAGAACAACTCTTGCTGTCCGGACTGTATACCCATTACATTTCTATGATTATGCTGAAGCGATAGCTCCCTACTTAACAGCCATGTACAACCGCTATCTCAAAGAAGGATCTGTAGCAAAAGATGGGAAAGTTGCACAGGTCACTCCAATATTCAAGAAAGGAGGAGTAACCCAGGCCTATTTCATTGACGTCAGTTTGCAACAGGGTTTGGAGCACATCCTGTATTCAAATATTATGAATTATCTCGAACAGAACGATCTATTGACCCAAGGTCAACACGGATTTAGAAAATATCGTACATGCGAAACACATCTAGCTCTTTACCCACACGAAGTGATGGGTGCTATCGACAAGGGTTCGCAAATCTATTCTGTATTTCATGATTCCCAGTAGGCTTTTGACACCGTACCTCACAATCGACTTCTAACCAAATTGCGTGGTTATGGTATATCGCCCCAAATTTGCGACTGGATAGGGGATTTCCTGTCAGAGAGGACACGGTTGGTAGTAATCGATAGTTAGACATCGACTAAAACAGAGGTGATATCGGGCGTTCCACGGGGTAGTATTAATGGTCCTTATTTATATAAACGACTTAGGGTAAAATCTAAGTAGCTCTCTTAGGTTTTTTGCATATGACGCCGTCATTTACCGTCTAGTAAAATCATCTGAAGATCAAAACCAACTGCAGACCTATCCGAATAAGATATCAGTATGGTGTAAAAATGGGCAATTGACTCTAAATAATGAGAAGTGTGAAGTCGTCCACATGACTACAAAAAGAAATCCGTTAAACTAAGTTTACAAGATAAATCAATGAAAAGTGAAGGCCGTAAACTCCACAAAGTACCGAGGAATTACTATTACTTCGGACTTAAATTGGACACAACACGCAGATAATGTCGTGGGAAAGTCGAACCAGAGACTGCGTTTTATTGGCAGAACCCTTAATACATGCAACAGAACTACAAAAGAAACTGCATACACTACGCTTGTCCGTCCATTTTCGGAGTATTGCTCCCCAGTGTGGGATCCTTATCAGGTGGGTTTGACGGAGGACATCAAAAGAGTCCAAAGAAGGACATCTCGTTTCGTATTGTCACAATACAGTGGATACAGCGTTACAGAAATGATACAGGATCTGGGCTGGGAATCTTTACAACAACAGCGATTATCGCTGCGGCGTGGGCTACTTACGAAACTCCAATCGCCAACATTCTCCTCCAAATGCGAAAATATATTGTTGACATCCACTTACATAGGTAGCATAACCATCAGAATAAAATACGGAAAATCAGAGCTCGAACGGAGAGATTCAGGTGTTCTTTCTTCCCGCGTGCTATTCGAGAATGGAATAACGCTGGTTCGATGAACTTTCTGCCATGCTCTTAAATGTGATTTGCAGAGTATCCCATGTAGATGTAGATGAGTTTATTGGGTCCGCCACTTAGGCACAGGGCATTCGAGTTTGTTAACAAGTGGATACGTCTTTCATTTTGTCTTTTATTGTACTATAAACGGAACCTGCATAAAGTTACATTGTCCTGGTAACGTCTGTTCTCGCCTCGTTTCCAGTACGACACTACACTACACACGCATCCACTACAGTCACACTTTGCACAGACACTTCAGCACACAATTCCCATATTTCGCGAAGGAAATGTGCATGCGAGCGAAGATAATAGGAAAAACCTTTCCAATTAGGTGGATGAACCTATTCTTCTGGGTCTCCCAGCCATTATGCCATACGACTTTACATTCCTTTATTAAACATGTAACTTTAAATGTTCATCCACTACTGCGGCACATCAATTAAACAAAATACATCGACTTGCCGCAGTAAACAATTAGCATGAAATACCATTTTCATAAATAGTGCACACTCTGAGTTAAACTTTTCCCGCAATACAATTCAATAAAATAATTTCGAAGTTATATACACTCATTATTTGTGATATCCCTTCACTACAAAAAGACCAGTGTCGGAAGTATTGACGTACAACATCCATTCAATTTTTCTGTCTCACACACACACACCCACATGGAAATTCCGCACAGAGATGATAAATTATTTTTCAAAAGAGATAAATTGGCTGGCCAGTAATTACCTCTTTTCTATACCGCTGATAGTTACACACAGAAATAAGCAGGATACTAATAAGCTTTCCGAACTGTGTTCCTTCTTCAGGCGGAGAGAAGGGAAAAAAGATAAAAAAGGAATGCAAAAGGAAGGGAAAGGTAATTCACGACCTATGTCATGAGGATGGTGTTAGAGGTTTGTGGAAGGCAGAGATACTGTGTAGTTCTAGTAATGAGCCATGCCAATGAGGATATACAGGTTGAGTCACCTAACATTACTGCTGGATATATTTCGTAAACCACATCAAATACTGACGAACCGATTCCACAAAAAAATGTTCAAATGTTTGTAAATCTTATGGGACTTAACTACGGGGTCATCAGTCCCTAAACTTACAAACTACTTATGAACTACTTACGAACTAGGACGGCACAAATATCCATGCCCGAGGGGGGATTCGAACCCCCGACTGTAGTGGCCGTGCTGACCGTGACTGGAGCGCCTCAGTCACCTCGGCCACCGCGGCCGGCAGCGCCTCAGTCACCTCGGCCACCGCGGCCGGCCCGATTCCACAGACCGAACGTGAGGAGAGGGGCTAGTTATATTGGTTAATACAAATCATAAAAAAAAATGCACGGAAGTATGTTTTTAACACAAACCTACGTTTTTTTTAATGGAACCCTGTTAGTTTTTTTAGCACATCTGAACATATAAACAAATACGTAATCAGTGCCGTTTGTTGCATTTGTAAAATGTTAATTACATCCGGAGATATTGTAACCTAAGGTTGGCGCTTGAAACGTCCGACGTTAAGTTGCGTGTTGTAGCAAACACAGGCCACGGTCAGCGAGCAGCATCTGCAGGGAAATGTTTACGATGACGACCGTGTTTTCGAGTGTGGCTGTAGAGCGCTGTTGTAGTTTGGTCTAGCTGTAGCAGTGTCCGCATGTAGCGCTTGCCGCTATTGTTATTCTGCATTCGTCTTTGCATGCAGACTAAATGTAGTACACTGTGTTACCAGACGTATGTGATAGTGGAGTGTTGTAGGAACTTTGACCATGATGTATTCGAGCTCTGAAAAGGCGGAAATTATGTGTGAGCTTTGTCTTTGGCACTAAATTACAATATTTACAAGTTTAAAACGTATTATAAACAGCTACTTACAGTTGGTTCATGATAGGTCATTTTTCAGGCATTTTAGTACTCAAAAGCTGCCTGAAAAATCACCTATCATCAAACAGCAGTGTGAACCAACTGTAAGTAGCTGTTTAGAATAAGTTTTAAACTTGTAAATACTATAATTTAGTACCAAAGACAAAGCTCACACATAATTTTGTATATCACCACAGCCAAACGAGTACCACAATGTTATGAGCAACACGTAAAACATGTATACCGCCTGATGATGAACTGCCAGGCAGTTCGGAACCGGTCGTCGTAAATAAATATGTAAGAAAGGTGATTGGTTACTGTTATTTTCTTATTTCTTTAATCAACACAGTCGCAGTTTCCACACTACCAGAATGGATACAAGTTTAGTTTTATCCTTTTCTCAGGCTACACGGTCGGGTTTTTCGAATACGGCATGCACGAACGAGCACGAGGAAAATCGTATGCATTCGATCGTAGTGTGCTAAGCCATGACATTGAAATCCAGCGAACAGCGACGGAACTAAGTGCTTACTCTAGTTCGAGCGAGCACAGACGCCAGATGCACACCTCTAGTTGCGATGCCTTCCGTCGTCAACAGTGGTGAATGACAATGTATGTTACCATATGTTCTATAATTCTATGGCGTTAATTGCCTCCACCCAAGAAAATGTGGAATTAAATTTGCATCAAATATGGTGAACTTACAGCTCGTCAATAAAATTTAATTTCTTTGTGCGGGACATTCATACCCCTGTGCTCAAGAACATAAATCTTTATGTGGGTCACACCCCCCACCTCAAAACCATCCCTGAAAAAGCCATTTCCCGTCTAAACCTCCTCAAACTCCGACCGGACGAGGGGATTAAGCCCCTTCACCATCCTCCACGCCAATAAATGTATCATGCGCCCCACCCTCTGCTCATTCTACCCTGCCTGGGTTTCCGCTCCTCCCACCTTTTATCAGACTCTCCAAATCCTGGTACGCCACGACCTCCGCCTCGCCTACCGTATCCGACTCCCCTTCCCAACGCAGATCCTATATGAACTCATCCCCTTTGGCCGCGGTGGAGTAGCCGAGCGGTCTAAAGCGTCTCGCTGCGGAGCGCGCGGTTGCTCGCCGTGGAGGTTCGAGTCCTCCCTGGGGCATGAGTGTGTGTTTTTCTCCTTAGGTTAGTTTACGTAGGTTTAAGTAGTTTGCAAGCTACGTACTGATGACCACGCAGTTTAGTCCTATAGATTTACAAACATTTGAACATTTTGAATCATCCCCTTTCCTCACCTCCTTCAACACTGAACATCTCCGAATCCTGTACGTCACTCGCAAAATAGATTCCCGCAACCCTCTTGTTTACCCCCTCCTAATCAACCCTGGGCCTCTGCAACACCTACACCACTGCATTCCTCCCTCTCTCCAGCTGCAAACGCTACATGTCCTTTCACAAGGCAACTTCCACGCCCTTCCCCTGCCGGATGACGCCCTTCGTCCCGAAATTTACCCCTCCTATCAACGCTGATCATATCTCCGTAGCATCAGCGCCTTCTCTTCCCATTCCCTCGTCTTCCCTTCCCCCGCTTGGTTTTCCCCTTCCCCATCCTGGAGTCTGGACAATACCCGCCTTTCCCCTCCTCTCTGTCTCCTCAATCTCCCCCGCGCTTCCTAACGTTTCCCTCCCATCCCCCTGTGGGGGTCGCAGTGACGAATTTTAGATACAGTGTCGTCTAATGTTCAGTGCGCCAGTGTCTGCGTGTGAGCCTTTACAGTGCGTCGAACGACAACCTCTCTGAAACCCTGGCAGATTAAAACTGTATGCCGGAACCGGGACTCGAACCCGAGACCTTTGCCTTTCGCGGGCAAGCGCACTACCGACTGTGCTATCCCGACACGACTCACGATGCCGCCTCACAACTTTACTTCCGCCAGTACCTCGCCTCCTGGCGAATTTCATTCTGACAACCTCTCTTCTTCACCAGTGTCGTCGTGTTGCTTATTCATTTGTCCAGTGACGGTTCTCAATGTGATTTTACTGCCGCCGTGCCGGCCGCGGTGGCCGAAGAGACTGAGGCGCTCCAGTCACGGTCTGCACGGCCACTGCGGTCGGGGGTTCGAATACCCCTCGGGCATGGATATTTGTGCCGTCCTTAGTTGTAAGTAGAACATAAGTAGTTTGTAAGTTTAGGGACTGATGACCCCGTAGTTAAGTCCCATAGACTCTTCAAACATTAAAAAAAAATTAACTGCCGCCGTGGCACAGACAGTTTTTAACTGTCTATTTGTTAGTTTCCATCGCCTTGTTCTTGTGTTTTATGCCTGCATTGTTGTCTCCAGTGTCCTGTTTTCAATTCACCAATGTTCTCTTCGTGCCATGTTTATCATTCCTCTTGTTTTTACCCTCGTAACCTGGTTTTTAAGTCGGCTAAAGAACAGCGCCTGATGCTGCTGCCAGCCTGCCGACCCTTTCGACATGAAAGTAACAATAAAATGGAAAAAAATGTGTGTCACATACATTCCGCTGATCACGGAAGGGTTTTAAGTTCAACAACTAACCGCAAGTACGGCAGCTGTGAGAGTACCCAATTTCCGGCAGACGCAGCGCGTAATAGTTGTTTCAGACGGGACAAAATCAATAGCAGGCCGGCGAGTGCAGCGAAGAGTAGACGATGAAGGCAAGGCGGCGGCCTGGAGAGAGGCAGACGCGTAATGAATTTAAAGCGGAGCCAGTCAGCTCCTGAGAGGGCGGCGGGGTGGGCGTCGCGATGGCGGCGGGGGCGGATCAGGGGGGAGGGGAGGGGAGGGGCGGGGGAGGGGAGTAATCGGGGGGCAGCGGCGTGCGCGCGCGGGCTGGAGATCGCGCCGTCCGCCCCATCTCCGGCACTAAGTGATTTAATAGCTGCCCTCACAAAGACTGTTATAAGCGGCTCAAATTGCGTATCTCTCCGCGTCGCCGCCGGCACACCGTCCTCGGCTAATAAAACGACCGCCCACGCACCCGCGCCGTGCCGTGTCTCTGTGAAGCACGCCCACGCAACTCCGTGCGTAATGGGCTGTTACGGGGGTGCGAGCGGTCGTGATGACAGCTCCCTGCCACGTTCATTCTGCCGCGCGATGATATTATTTATCCACGTCGGTGTGATACAAAATTACACCAGTACGGTCGGAATTCTGATCTTCATGGATCACGGGGTTTAAGATGAGACGTAGGCCCTATACCAACAATGTTAAATTAAGAAAATTCATGCACCATTTTCTCTACTCAACAGATTTGTCTGAAATTTTCACTGAAAATTGAATGATCTCTGTGCAACTCACTGAACCGAAATCGATGCGGTATTGTTATTTATAATATGTTGTTGTTATAGTCTTCAGTCTGGAGACCGCTTTGATGCAGCTCTTCACCGTACTCTATCCTGAGCAAGCCTTTCATCTCCTCATAAGAACGGCAACGCACGTCCATTTGAATCTGCTTACTATACGCGTCTCTTGATCTCCCTCTGCGATTTTTACCCCACACACTTCCCTCCAATACTAAATTTACGATTCCTGGATGTCTAAGAATGTGTCCTACCAAGCGATCCCTTCTTTTAGTCAAGGTATGCCAAAAATTCCTTTTCTCACCAGTTCTGTTCAGTACCTCCTTTATTAGTTATATGATCTACCTACATAATCTTCAGCATTCTTCTGTAGCACCACATTTCAAAAGCCGCTCTTCTGTTCCTGTCTTCACTGTTTATCGTCCATGTTTCATTCACGTAGAATGCAACACTCCACACAAATGCCTACAGAAAAGTCTTACTTACACTTAAGTTAATATTAGATGTTAACAAATTTCTCTTTTTTTAAAAATGTTTTTCTTCCCATTGCCATTCTGCATCGTCTATCCTCTGTACTGCGACCGTCATATGTTGTTTTACTACTCAAATAACAAAACTCATGCACCACCTTCATCGTTTCGTTACCTAATCTAATTCCTTCAGCATCGTCTGATTTTCTAAGACTGCATTCCAGTATATTTCTTTCGCTCTTCTTAATGCTCATTTCATACGCTTTCTTCAACACACTGTCCATTCCATTCAACTGCTCTTCCAGGTCCTTTGCTGCCTCTGACAGAATTACAATGTCATGAGCAAAACGCAATGTTTTTATTTCTTCACCCTGAACTTTAATCCCTATTCCAAATTTTTTCCTTGGTTTCCTTCACCGCCTGCTCGATGTACAAATTGAATAACATCGGAGAAAGGCTACAACCCTGTCTTACTCCCTTCCCGACTAATGCTTCCCTTTCACGTACTTCGGGTCTAATAACTGCGGTCTGGCTTTTGTACAAGTTGTAAATAACTCTCATTTCCTTGTATTTTACCCTGCTGACTTCAGAATTTGAAAGAGTGTATTCCAATCACCATTGTTAAAAGCTTCCGCCAAATCTACAAATCTAAAAATGTAGGTTTACCTTTCCTCAGAATCTACTGAACAGATTTGTCTGAAATTTTCACTGAAAATTAAATGATCTCTTTGCAACTCACTGAATCGAAATCGTTGTGGTATTGTAATTTATAATATACTTATTAATTTAATTGTCATGCATTAAAGTTTTGTGAAAAAAAGTCATAAATATTTTTGAAACAGCATAATTACTAGTTCAATCCTACATCTCTGCAGTTCCACTGCTGTAATGCAGTGTTCTTTACAATCTGTGAAATTTTCATTAAAGTTTCTCTGATACTTTCTGAGAAAACGGCGCAAATGTTTCATAATTTATAGTTTTCAGAAAATTAGATGTACGAGGCACGTCCAGAAAGTAAGTTCCGTTTGGTAATAAAATGAAATTGTCCACAGACACAGAAGAAATTTTTTTTTTTTTTTTTTTTTTTTTTTTTTTTTTTTTTTTTTTTTTTTTTTTTTGGTACAAAATTCTACAACTCTCAAACTACTTTTCCACATAACTGCCGAAATTTTGTAGGCACTTGTCATAGCGTGCCACAAGTTTTTGCATGCATCCTTCACAGAAGGTTGCCGCCAGTGTATTCAACCATATGATAACAATTCTTTATCATCTTTGAAGTGTTGAGCACCAAGCACAGATTTTAGTAGTAAGAAGAGATGAAAGCTGCTAGGAGAGAGGACCGAGCTGTATGGAGGATGCTCAAAACAGGTCCCACTGAAATTTCCGTAAGAATTGTTTGGTCACATTTGGTGTGTGAGGTCAGGCATTATCGTGAAAAAAAATCTTTTGGCCGTAATCCTCTTCTTACACCTAAAATCTGTCCTTGGTGGACAACACTTCAACGATGATGACGAGCTGAAAGAACATGTTACCACATAGTTGAATACAGAGGCGGCAAGATTCTATGAAAAAGGCACACAAAACCTTGTGCCATGCTATGACAATTACCTACAAAATTTCGGAAGCTATGTAGAAAAGTAGTTTAACAGTTGTAGATTTTTTGTACAATCAATATTTTTTCTGTATCGGTACCCGTTCGTTTTATATAACCAAACGGAACTTACTTTCTGGACGCGCCTCGTAGTAGCCGGCCGCGGTGGCCGCGGGGACTGAGGCTCTTCAGTCACGGTCTGCACGGCCACTACGGTCGGGGGTTCGAATCCCCCCCTCAGGAATGGATATTTGTGCCGTCCTTAGTTGTAAGTAGTTCATAAGTAGTTTGTAAGTTTAGGGACTGATTACCCCGTAGTTAAGTCTCTTCAGCTTAACAAACATTTGGCCTCGTAGTATACCCCGTATCGGTGGCGTGTCATAATGCGGCGCCCTGGAAAGCGGGCAATCCGCAACACAGTCGACCGAATCGTGGACACTCAAACAAGCGGCCAGGCGTGTTTACAGACGCCCTGGCCAGCGATGTATCAGCCGACTCCACTGAACGACTCGCCGGCCAAGCTGTGCTTCAGTTCCTGGTCGATCCACCAGGCGGCCCAGCATCGCGACTTGGAAGCGAGTCTCTACAGGCTCCACTGGCGCCACCACGCTCTGCCAGCAGCCCTTTTAAGACGGCCACCCAGCCTCCAGCGGCGCAGCTGACTCGCCAAGGTGAGGTGAGGAGAGGAGCGTCGCGCCGCTGCTGCACTTAGCCGCGTAAACAGAGAGCAACTCTCGCCGGAGATGGCAAATCAAGATGCGGCAAAGAATCGACGGGGACAGCCACGAAGTGGCGTTCTAGCGGCGTTAGTCCAACTCGCTGCCGAGGTGATGGCCTTGGCAGGTGCGGGTAGAAGGCAGCGCCGACGGAGGGCACGGAAGTTTGTGCAGTGCTTCCGCTGCCAAAAGATCGGCCACGTGGCCGGTGACTGCACGGCGACGTTTGCGTGTTTGCGCTGCGCGGGCGCCCACGACACGCGCAACTGCACGCACCCGCGGGACGCCGACAAGCGGTGCGTCAACTGTGGCGACCCCTACGCCGCCAACTTCCGCCGTTGCCTATACATTAAAGAATGGCGCACAAAGAAGAAGTCGGGACGTACGGAGAAGTCGAGGACGGGCACTGCGACGCCGGCCGCGTCCGCGGCCGTTCCGTCCCCTACGCCTCATGCACCACGTGGGAACGTTCGAGGGTCAGCTGGTGGCTACGCCGTCACGTCGGGTGCACAAGTTATTCTGCATCCCGCGGCGGACGACGCCCTGCTTCGTCTTCGGGCCGCGATGGCGGCAGAAAGAGAACAGTATCGAGCCGCCCTCGACGCCGCGATGCGACGAATTACGGACCTCGAGCGGGAGTTGAGGCTCGTCAAAGCGACGACTAGCCACATCCCGCCCCCGCATGCTGGGGTGACCTGCAGTTCTACTGATACTGCGACTGAAACCGCTTCCCTCGACTCCGCCATGACGGGGGACGGGGGCGCGGCGAAGATGAGGTGGACGCGCCTCCGACACGAACTGACGGCGAGGCTGCGCCTGAGGGGGCGGGCGCCGCGCACGTGGAGGGAGAGGACGTGTCGGAAGACGACGCGACCTGCTTGGACATGCCGACGAAACGTGACGTCAAACGAGTCCTGCTACGAGTATTGCCAAAAATCCGCAACAAGGACAGCGACGACGAAGATCTCCATTACCCGTTCCTACCAGAATCGAAAATACCACCATCTCCCCACCACCCAGTCAAATTATCTGTAGAAATTCAGCGTCCTAGTTGGCGGTTAGTGGGCCGTCAAGGTTTCAACGATTTAAATAATTATTGCGTTTTCACAGAAGAGCAGTTTAAACAGATAGCCCAAATAGCCCAGGAATACTTGGACCTTCGGCGCTCTCGCAAATAGAGCGGCCCTCCACTCCATCTATCCTGGGTGCCTTACAGTTCGAGGGCTTAAGCTCTGCAGGCCCTTCTGTCACCCCCAAAAGTTTATGGCAAAATAAAGAAATAAAGTTAGCCTTCCTTACTCCTACACTGCTCCATCTGGGGTTGGAGATCGCTGGATAGTGATGGTACCCCATTCCACTAAGTTCCATTTAAAAAAAAAAAAAAAAAAAAAAAAAAAAAAAAAAAAAAAAAAAAAAAATCCAGCGGCAGTCAGTCTTCGCTGATGATACCCGACGCACTGAAGAGTCTTCCAGAAGCCACGACAGATCAACACCTTTCTCGACGGAACAATGTCAGCCTACTTATACTGTTGTTGGATTAATTTACTGGTTGTAATAAACTTCGTACTATTCCATATTGATTGTGTATTGAATATAACATGAGACATAAAGTGTTACGATATGTTTATTCTAGAAAAACTGAGCTCTGTCAACCAGAAGTGGTTAGAAGCAGCCGGTCTTCATTATCTGTGGGTTCTTTTGTCTGTTTCTTTTTCCTGCTTCTGGACTCTTTTACACATTAGAGAAGCAGCAAAATCTGACTTGGTGATACGCAAGCTGTAAATTTCTCTTAGAATTGTTGTAGTATTCTGTCCGGGTGATACGCCTAACTGTTCTAAGACTCTTACTCTTGCAATTTTCCATTGTTTCCCTTTATCACGGTATCTGACACTCCTAGTTGTAAAGTTCTGTAACAAACAAACACATTTTTAGGGATGCGGGTCCACACCACGTTGTTGAAAGCCTCATTTTGTTTACAAGCGTGCCTACAGACATCCACTATCGAAATGCGCTCTAGCATTTTTGTACGAAACACAAAAAGACATAACTCTGTAATTGTAAAAGTGTCGGAGGTATAATCATTTTTATGAAAAGGGGCGTAAATTACTACAGAGTGGCAGATGTCATAAAATTTTTATAAATGTAGTTCTAATTGGTGGACAGGAATGAAAAATACATATAAATGTTCAAAAAAAAAAAAAAAAAAAAACAAAAAAACAAAAAAAAAAAAAAGGAAATAGTATCTAATTATGCAAAGAACTGAAAATTGATTTTTCGAAAAATTTCAGCCTACCGTCTTAAGAGAACCGGTGGCGGCGCGATCCTATGTGTTCACCAAGCCCCCACAATTCCGTAAGCGCGGCCGACTGCGAACAGCGGACAAATTGAAGAGCGCCTCGGCGGCCGTTGTGGTGGCAAACTTCCGCGCCAACTTTAAATGTGCAGAAGACTCTTCCGATTAGAAAGAGTATTCATGTGAGTTAAGTAGTGAAAACTATGTCTCATTTAAAAATATAACTGCAAAACAGCTTCAGACTCGTTGAATATAGAGAAACTATCGGTTGTGGGTACATTTACTGCACAAACGTCGTAGATATTGGCCAACGGTGTTTTCTCTTCCTAAGGAAACCGGAACTATAACATTTAGTTTTTCAGCGTTACAAGTGCATCATATGAACGTAACATCCTCAGACACGTTTTTTTGGCACTTTCTCTGTATATTCTACGAAGGTGATAGTTTCGTACAAACATTAATTTCGGAAGAGTTTCACACTTTACGTCTTTACATTAGTGCTGTAATCTCCAATATTAAGATATTTCGTAGCATCAAAAAATGAATCAGGGCTGCCTGAAACAGCTAATGTCAAAAGGCGATTGTGAAAGTGAAATATGCCATCAGATACATAACTGAAAAATAGCTTCTTACCTTGTGAATACAGCAACCAGCCACTACCAAAATTCTTTTAAGAACGCGAATTACGCTGTAACTTTTTCCTAACTAATGCATCTAACATTAGCATTAGGGTATCTAGTTATAATATTAGCACTTAAATGCTGTAAGCCAAATGCCTTATTTTATCGTGCACTGCTCAAAAGTCAACAACCATTGTCATAGGTTTCAACTTCACAAAGTGCATCCTGAATGGAACTAGAAGAAGTTCTGCAAACCCCTTTCAGTTGTTATACCTATTTAAATTCTGTGTTACACGTTGCTAATATTAATTTCGTAAACAAAAATTCGAACTGCAGTGAGGCAACTAATCTCGAGACTACAATAGTTATTTTACACAATCATTAAATGAAACTATTTGAACATCCTTTCCATCAGTACTGCCTAAAGTAGCTCCTTTTTAAGAGCTACCAGTATTGCAAAAACCTGTTATTTATATAATTCAGTCCTATACTGTCTTGACCAACAAGACAAGACAACAGTAGCTATCTCTGAACACAAGTAGTAGGTGTAATTGTATTCCTGAGAAATGTAAATGGAAAGAAAGTGTCCGTTCTTTTTAATTCCTTTCTTAAATTGATTGATGCAGTTAAACGCTGAGCAGCTTTTCTCCATTGTGCTTAATGTACACTGCAATAAACACTGCAATACAGACGTGACTATCAATTGTGTACATATACCGCAGTAGCTATATAATACATGATTTATCTCCTAACAACACTCGTACTGACGCTTGCTACTACCATGGCGGCTGGACGAAGTTTCAAATTACCCCGCGACAGTAGTACCGTCAGTGAGTCTAGTTATTTTTACAAGGTCTTTGGTGTGACCCCTGAAAAGCAGAAGGCATGGTTCATGGATAACGCTTTACTTTTAACGCCGTTACGAGTAACAGTTACTTCTCAAAGATAACGTTCTTGAGTGGCGTTATTACACACATTCAAAAAATATTAAAACACCACATATCTAGGGGTTCATGGCCACTTACAAAAAAATGGAATCGAGACATACAATAACAACATTTCAGTTCTCTTAAAACAGAAATTGACAGGTTGTATTGTTGCGGAGTCGTTGCTCGCCACAACGCCGGCGGTCTACGCAAGTCGCCGCGCAACTTCAAGGAGAGGCGGTAAGCCGCGCCACAGTACTTCGGCCACCAGGGGCGCTCGCAGTCTCGTTACCTTATATACGGAGAGAGTGGCCAACCGGCCGGTGTCCGCCATGCTTTTAGCAGACTGCACGCAGGGGGGTGGGGGGAGTTTAGATAGCTGCCCTAGCAGAAGTGCAGCCACTTTATTGAAATAAAGCACCATTTTGACACTAAATCACATCCTCTAGCTTACTAATCATCACTTGGTTAAAGAAATGCCATTCATCTATGTTCATACGGGCTTAATAAATGTGTAAGTAAATAAGTCTCGTGAAACAGTTTCAATGACTGTCGGTTGTTAATAGCATATTTTACGATATTCTGGCAAATTCGACAGTTGACAGTTGATTAATAAGAAAGAGAGGTATTTCATGTTATGTATCTGAAAGAAAATATTGCTATTACAGAGTTTTCTGTCTGCATATCCATCGATAAAGTTAGTAAAGTATTATCGCTTTCCGCCATGATATAGTGCATTTTAAGTGTGCTGTCGATCTTATAACATTTTCCTAAACTAGGAAATACCAAAAACGTCATTCTTTAAATACTTTTAGACACTGTATCACAGAAAATCGGAAGAATACCAATACTATCTCTAGTGAAACAGCAGAAACACACTCAAAATAGGTAACTGAATATCTGAAATGAGTTAACAGTCCCGCCCCCTCCCTTTCTCACGTCACATCCCATAACCAAAAAAAAAAAACAGGATTGTGAATAGCCAATAATACACAGCAATGTTAAAACATACCTTGTAGCACGACATGTCAAAAACGAGAATCATGAACTAACAAAGAAGCTAGCAAATGCTGTTTAAAAAATAATACCGCTTACCATATTCGAACTGGCGATCTTGACACTATGAATTCAGTAGGCAACCACTACACCACGGGCAATTTCGGAGGTAGTTGTTCTATTACTGAATTTGATCAGTGCCTTTTTTTCTTTGGGGTGTATGAAGGAGGGGGCGCAGAAAATATTTCCACAGGCAGGAATAAATCGTTGGTTTCAAAAAGTCGCATTTTGACTGCCCTTAATGATTATGTAATACACTTAGTAAATCACTTCAAACCAACATATAATCTTAAAAACTGCCGCGAAGTTCTAATGTTATCGTCAATTACCAACGAACAACAAGTTAATTTACGTATATAGAACCAACAAAAGACGTGTAAAAGTGGAGCAGTGTCTATCGTAATACAACCTGTACGTAACTCTACAGTGAAATCGCTGTCAGAAGCTTCTAAGACACACCACAGTGCAAAAACGTACTCTGTAGCTATTCACTCATATATAAAGCCAGCCAAATCTGACAAAAACATGGCGTCCTGGCCTCACAACCAATCAGGAGCGGTCTGACGCATGGCCGCTCTCTCCCTAAACAGGCTCTCTCTGCGTTATCTCTTTGCCTGCTTCGCACGCCAGCCAATAGGAAGAAGGGAGCTCGGTTAGATATGCCGGCGCACCACAGCGACGAAAGTCAGTACGAAAGAGTAGGAAGTTCCGGTCAGTACGAGGCAGCCCCAGGAATACTACAGTTCCAGAAGTTCATTATAGAAGAGCCAGCCTTCTGTCTATGCACAAGCCGTAACAGTTTTCTATTGCGCAGCAGAACTGTGTAATAGTACAAGAAGTTTGTAACAACTTAAGCAAATCAAAGTATTGATTTCTTCCGGGAATAAGTGCTTTGAGGACTAATCCCGTCGTTTAGTTGCATACCTTGTCCACATCCTTGCTACCCGCGGCGCACCACACGAACCTACAGCATTCCAAGTACCAGATTGCAGGATACATCAGTACCCCTAATACCCTCTAACATCTTCTCTTGCACTTATCCATGACTGTATTCGTCTTGGAATACTGTCCACTATATCATCAAGTGACTGTTGAGCCCACTCCTCAACGGAGATCTGACGTGGATGTCACAGATCAGTTGGTGTGTCCCGTCAAAAACCAGCCAGTTGCCCAAACGTTTTCGATAGGCTTCATGTCTTGAAAACAACCTGGCCACCGTAATCTTGAAATGAAGAGGCGCATTCACAAGATGTGCACGATGAGCGTGAGCAGTTAATGCAATTCTGAAGAGTCCCACACCGAATTGCTACCGATATTGTTGCACTATACGTCCGAATAGTCTTTCGATTGACTTCTACGATCACCAGTGACGTACGCCGGCCCCATACAATGGCTACCCAAAACATAAGGGAACAGCCACCTCGCCGCACTCGCTGGACGTTGTGTCTAAGACTTTCAGGCTGACCAGGATACTTCCAAAAACCTCTCCAACGACTGTCCGTTTGAAGGCAGAGCTAAGTATCATCTGTGAATAGCACTTAATGCAATTCTGACGAGTCCATTCAGCATACTATTGGACACCTGCATTACGCTGCATGGAATCTATGTGTCAAAGCTCGAACTCTCCATGGATGTCTGCATGTCATGCAGCCTATTACGTAGAGCTTCAGGTGAAAGACGACGGTCTGAGGCTGATCGAAAAGCATTATTCAGCATAATGAAGTTGCTCTCAGGGTTCCTACGATCTGTAATCCGTTAAATAGAGCTCATCAGCTGCTCTGGTAGCTTTTGCGTGGCCAGAGCGAGGAAAGTCATTGACAGTACCCGCTTCTCTGTACCTCCACCACGAACGAACAACCACATCGCTTTGCTTCACTCCGCCTCGAAACTTCATGAGAAACACAGATAGCTCTTTACTCACACAAAGTGATGAGTGCTATCGACAAGGGTTCTCAAATTTATTCCGTATTTCATGATTTCCAGAAGGCTTTTGACACCGTTCCTCACAAACGGCTTTTAATCAAATTGCGTGGTTATGGTATATCGCCCCAAGTTTGCGACTGGGTAGGTTATTTCCTGTCAGAGAGGATACAGTTTTTAGTAATCGATGGTAAAGCATCTACTAAAACAGAGGTGGTATCACCTCCAAACCGTTCGCCAGAAGGCCCTCTGTAGCCTAAAAGTGCTGTAGCTCCTCTCTGGCCGGTCTTGGGGCCTCCACCTCCACCCTTCCACCATTCTCTACACCAAACGCTCCCTCATGCGCAGTTTCCACCCCGCCTGCGTTTCCACCTCCCCACATATTACAAATTCGTCTGTAGTACAATGTTTCGTCAGTACGTGTTTTTATACTGTTGCGACCGCCATCCCGGTAGACAAATGTTGCCAGTATGTTTTAACTTGTGTCTGTGTTGTCACTCTGTGTCATGTGCCTTTTCTACATGTATTTTACTGACACTTTCAATTTCTGAACATTGTTTTAAAATTCATGTCTTCTTGGTTTCAAACTTGTCCATTTGAATCTATGTTTATTTTTACATTCGCTCATTTAATCTCCATATCTATTTTATGTCTACTTGTTCGCTGTACAAATCTAGCGGCCGAAGAGCGGCGTATTAAGCCGCTGACGAACTGTTCCCTGTGTGCGGCTTGAAAAGTACAATAAAGAAAACAAAAAGTATGTCACTAAAGATTTCCGTAGATGGAAGATTTTCTGAGAGTTAATGCAAACAAAGTTCTCATAAACTGTGATGTCGGAGGTAATTCTGTAAACAATAGACCTTTCAATTTGGTTAATATTTATGATCAGCATGGTGTTGCTGCTAATTACCAAATCCTCACTTGGCTCTGTGTTGGCACGTAGTGATGAAATTTGCTATCAAATTCACGGTAGGACAGGAAGTGGATGGTGCTGAAACCTAGTGGCGGAGATTACAAGTTTTCCCGGCAAAAAATTGAAGATATGGCCAATAGCACTCGCGGGAAAATGCAAAATTCAAACCAGCAGACGACATTCTGTTAATGTCAACGGGGAAGGGAAGGAAGCGGGTGTGGTCCTTTCCTACCAGGCGTCATCTTGAATCGGAACAGGAAGTGGCACCATCTTCATGACGTCATAGCGACGTTGCCACATAGCTGCCCAGGAGGCTGGAAGGGCAAGAGCATATGATAAAACTGGAATGTTCCAGAATTCTCATTAGACCAATACTTTTACAGCAATAGAAAAATTTTGAAATAATCTAGAAAATTATTTGGAGAGGTTAATTATATGATACAGTTGAAAGTAGTAAATTCCTAGTCATTCCAGGCACCATCCGTAACTGTGAAGAACACTGATCAAATAAATGAGTGAAACGTGTGGCATAAAACAGTAACCTAACATTCAACTCCCCACTTTTTTACATGTACACCATGTCATTGAAAACTCCACTAACACTCGAATATGCACTAAGAAGTAAAAAATGGCTATAAAGGGGCCGCTGCGGAATGGTCGGGCGCATTGAGGTGCTATGCTCTGATGCGCGAGGTCGTTCCCCGTCGGGGGTTCGAATCCTCCTTCGGCCATGGATGTTTGTGCTGTCATTAGTATAATGTATAAGCAGTTTAGGAAATGATGGCCCTGCAGTTAAGTCCCATAGGCTTATTTATAACTTGTACAAAAACCAGACAGCAGTTATCAGAGTTGAAGGGTATGAAAGGGATGCAGAGATTGGGAAGGATGTAAGATAGGGTTGTAGCCTTTCTCCAATGTTATTCAATTCGTAAGCTGAGCAAGCTGAAAAGGAAAGCAAGGAGAAATTTGAGGAAGGAATTAAAGTTCAAGGTGAAGAAATAAAAATCTTGCGTTTTACTGATGACATTGTAATTCTGTCAGCGACAGCAAGGGACCTGGAGGTGCATTTGAACGGAATGGACATTGTGATGAAAGGAGCACATAAGATGAACTTCAACAAGAGCAAAACATGGGTAACGAAAAGCAGTCTTAAAAAACCAGGTGATGCCGAAGGAATTAGATTAGGTAACGAATAAATAAAGATGGTAGATGAGTTTTGTTACTTGTATAGTATCTAGAAAAGAACTCCCTGATTTCAAAATTAAATATCTCGAAAACAAAGATCGATAGAGGAATGCAGTAAACGGTATGTTTATTGTGAAAGCTGTAAGAAGTTCATACAGCAGTTTTAAATAATAGTTACAAAAGCTGCTAACAGATTGCGCTGTAATCACCATACGTAATGCCTAGTATAAATAGTGATCCGATGCCCAGAGCAATCAGTTCCACTATGGAAACGTGAAAGGAGGTTAGCGTACCGAAGGAAGAGATTAAAACCATGTACGCCATTGAACAACGCGTTTTTCTGGTGCTGGAGTACCACAGGTTAGAAGAGTTTTCAAGCACGATTTATTGTTCCAAAAGGACCCGATGCGAAAACCATTCGTACGCTCTTCGCAAAATTTCAACGAACAGGCAGCGTAACTGACGATCTAGTGGGGCATGTTGGCCGCAAGCAAACCGCAGTTACGCCTAAAAATATCGCCACAGTTTCTGGAATTATTCAGCGAAATCCAATGTCATCTGTCCGTAGAATTGCATCTGAGACTGGTTTGAAGCGTTCCAGCACGCAGAAAATACTGAGAAAGAGCCTACACATGTTTGCATTCAAAATTCAAACGCACCAGGCCATATCCGTACGACCTGTGCAACACAGGGTTGCCTTTGCTAATCAGATGCTCACAATGATTGATAGTGCAGGATTTGATATTGGCTGCATCTGGTTTACAGATGAAGCACACTTCCACCTGAATGGATACGTGAATAAGCAGAACTGACGATTTTGGGGTTCCGAAAAGTCATATTGGTGAGAAGCGAAACCCCTGTATTCTCCTAAAGTTCCTGTGTGGGCTGCAGTATGCAGCAGAGGCATTATTGGCCCTTTTTTCATTCGAGAAACGGCCACTGGTGCACATTACGTTGCAATTTTGGAACAATTTGTCGCCACACAGCAAGCGTTAGAGTATCGAATGGTTTATGAAAGATGGAGCCCGACCACATCGGACCGAACAAGTGTTTCGCTTTCTTGCGGAATATTTCGGGAATCGAGTCATTGCTTAGGAATATGCCAAATTTACTGGTGCAGACATGGATTGGCCTCCATATTCGCCGCATTTGACTCCCTGTGACTTTTTTTTTTTTTTTTTTTTTTTTTTTTTTTTTTTTTTTTTTTTTTTTTTTTTTTTTGTGGGGCACAGTGAAAGACATAGTCTACCCGAAGCATTCCGTCACGCTGGACGAGCTTGAATCGGTGATCACTGAGGCATGTGAATCCATTTGGGTTAAGACATTACGAAATGTGATGGCGAATTTCATTCTTCGTTTGCGCCACCTCTGCAGTGCCAATGGTGAACATTTTGAAAACATTGTGATGTGAATGTTGGCAAAGAGTTTTCACACGATTATTTCACTTATGTATGCTGATATGAGCTGTACAGCGTACAGCGCCATCTGTTAGCAGCTTTTGTAACTATTATTTCAAACTGCTGTATAAACTTATTACAGTTTTCACAATAAACATACAGTTTACTGCATTCCTCTAACGATCTTTGTTCAAAAGTTTGTATAGTCTATGGGACTTAACTACGGGGTCATCAGTCCCTTAACTTACAAACCACTTATGAACTAAGACTAAGGACGGCACAAATATCCATGCCCGAGGGTGGATTCGAACCCCCGACCGTAGTGGCCGTGCAGATCGTGACTGGAACGCCTCAGTCCCCTCGGCCACCGCGGCCGGCATCGATCTTTGTTTTCGAGATATTTAATTTTGAAATCAGGGAACCCTTTTCTGGACACCTTGTAAAATAACAAATGATGGTCGCAGTACATAAGATATAAAATGCAGAATGGCAATGGTAAGAAAAGCGTTTAAAAAAAAAAAAGAGAAATTTGTTAACATCAAATATTAATTGAAGCATGAGAAAGTATTTTCTGAAGGCATTTATGTGGAGTGTTGCCTTGTATGGGAGTGGAACATGGACGATGAACAGTGCGGACAGGAAGAGAATAGAGGCTTTTGAAAAGTGATGCTACAGAAGAAAGTTGAAGATTAGGTGTGTGAATCGCGTAACTAATGAGGAGGTACTGAACATAATTGGGGAGAAAAGAAATTTCTCGCTTACCTTGACTAAAAGAAGGGATCGATTAGTAGGACACGGGCTTAGACGTCGAGGAATTGTGAATATGTCTTTGGAGGTAAGTGTATGGGGTAAAAATCTCAGAGGGAGACCAGGAGTTGAATACAGTAGGCAGATTCAAATAGATGTAGAATGCCGTTCTTATGAGGAGATGAAGAGGCTTGCTCAGGATAGAGTATAGCGGAGAGCTGCATCAAACCAGTCTCCGGACTGAAGACCACAAAAACAACAACAAGCTTAACAAACTTTTGAACATTTGCTATACAGGAATAAATTGACACACAAGTTTGAAATGACAATGTGTTTTATTGAAAACAACAATGAGCGCATAAGTAGGCCAACAGGTAGCACAGGACAGCAATACGTCAGCGACGCTACATGAGTATCATGTTAAAAAAAGTGTCGAATTCTTTGAGAGGTGGTAGTACTTATCTAAACAGGAAATAAGTCAATCAACTTGGGTTCTGTGTTAAACGCATTTTTATAGGAGGTGTTCCACGTGACATCCATCGATGTCAATGCATCCCTCTTCCATTCGGCGTTAGGAATGTGGCACCCTTTTAAGTACACCCAGGTGGTTGCTGTACTAATTCCTGCAACGCACTGAAGACACGATGAAGTAGTGTCTGCGTACCGTTGCTTCGAGATACACAGACTGCTTAGTTCAACTGTCGCCATAAAAAAAGGCTATTGGAGTGAGAGGCGCCAACTGTGGGGCCTCCCCGCCAGTCCAGGGGTCCTGAAATGTCTGCGTCAGATGTTCGCCCGTATTGTGAAGAAAGTGTGCCGATGCGCCACCATGCATGACCCACATCTGTAATTGTTTCTGACATAGCTTATCCTCCAGCAAGGTAGGCAATAAATTAATGAGAAAGTCCAGATAATGCGTTCTATTTAACCTTTGTCGTAGCACGTAAAAGCTCTATTAATCTACTGCTATATCCACCAGCCCATAAGTTGACATCGGTAGCTATACTTGTAAGGTGTTGATGCCCTGTTTCACGAATTTCTTGAGAATTTACATCTGCCCATTCATGCTGGTTGCGGAAATTCACAACACAATCTCTTGTGAGCCTTACGACTTTGGTACAGAAAGTTACAGACGTTAAAGTTTAGTTAACAGAACCGGTGCCTGCCATGATGATCTTGAGGCCTTATCGCTTGAAGTACCCCACAGATAAGAGAATGAGACACGCCTTCTGTTCCTTATAATGGTCTCAAACTAGTTGCAAGGGTTTCTTCCACTTCATTCCCTTGTAAGTAGACACTTGTTTACGTGAGGTTTGGAATGCCGTATGAATCCAACGCAACAGTTCTGTATGACAACACGGTGCTCTGCTTAAGGCAGACAGCCATTTCATATTCACAAATGTCAAATCCTGAGTCATTAAACACTGTAATTTCTACGAAACCACAATTCAGTGCAACGCCGCTGGACTCTTTCAGAGCTAAGACACTAGTATCAGTAGTTACTATGTTCGAAAAATTACAGTTTATTGTGATGTGTCTGGGAGTAATATAGATCCCGAAGGAAACTATACGCCATTTAGCGATGATATTCTCGCAGTACATCTGGGTTTTGACAGAATATCGATATATGCAGGGACATCGGGACAGTAGTTTGGCCACCACACACGAGACGTTGCCTTTTTTTCCGCCAACAGCAAGCAGGCTTCGTCTTTCACCTCTGGTGCATTACTTCTCTTTTCTGTTCGAGTAGCCTACTTAACTGAAGATCGTTCCTGAAGTACCCATAGCTCCAACCGAAACTAATTACGATTTGTGTGCGTGCGCGTGTGTACACCTCGCCTGTCAGCAGGTCATAACTTCTCACCAGACCTTAAGTAATGGCCCCTTTGTGTGCAGAGCACCGACCACCAGCTAAGTGCTGGGCCCTCGGTACGTTCTAAAAGCTTCTGCAGCTAACTCTTTCTGATGTAGGCAACCAGATGAAAGCCGAAACGCGACTTTTTTTTTAATGTCATAACTCAATCACAGTTTCATTATAATGTCACATACATACATGGACGCTAATAAAGAGTTTATGGACAGGCTACTGCCAATAATGTATTTCAATTTCTTCAGCTTCGAATGAAACTCATTAATGGCCCCATTTTACCTACTTTTAGTGCTGTGAATACAATGAATAATCAACGAATTCGATACGTACGAATAAAAATATTTCTACGTAGAGAAATCGGATAAAAATTACCTCAACATTTTCATAAGAAACTATCAACATTTCTTGGAAAGAAACTATTTCAGTACAGATATGCAGATTGAATTAAAAGACTATCATCGACAGGAAATGACAGATTCACACCTTCTAAATTAATAAGATATGCCACTGGTCCTCCAAGGTACTCGAAACAAATCCTATCACTGTCGCAGAAGCAATTAAAAACGCATACCTAATGTAGAAACATGGGTAGTCCCCGACAATGGTTAAGTTTTACATAAGCTCAAAATTCAGCGAGTACTTCAATGACAGAATATTTAAGCGTATCTCACAACGAAACTGTTCAGAAATCTGACAGAGTATGAAAAGATCAAAAATGTTCAAATTTTTGTAAAGTTATGAGCGCTAACTGCAATGGTCATCGGTTCATAAACTTACAGACTTCTCAAACTATCCTAAGAACAGCACATACACCCATGCCCGAAGGAGTACTTGAAGCTCTGACGGCGAACGGCCGCGCGCACTGCATCAAGGAGCCTTAGCGCGCACAGCTAATCGGAAGGTGGCGATTCAAAGATATTCTGGCAACATGTAAAACACCGTAGCAACAAGACACAAGCAATATCATTACCACGCGATTGTAGAGGCATTTAACCGATGGCAGTGCAAAAAACATTGGAATTCTTAAATGCTGTTTCCCTAGAAAAAAAAAAACTACAAGTTATTGCAGACTTAGAATCTAGAACAGTTGCCAATGAGAGTACCTGAGGTCGTTTAATACAATCAAGATATTTAGATTTAAGACAAATTCGTAGCATGCTGATGCCACAGCTCCATACTTCGGAATAATAAATAAACAATGGCTCGACGAAATATCCGCATCTAAGAACGAAAAAAGTCATTGGTGACACCAATAACCAAAAATAAAATAGCAGAAGGTAGCTACGTCTCTGACATAGATCTGCATGAGGATTTTAGAACATGTAGTGTGTTCGAAGATAAGGACTTATCTCGAGGAAAACGAATTCAGAAAGTCTCTGTCTTGTGCAACACAAAAAAAAAGCAACACATGAAAAAATGACTGTTACAGGTAGAAAGCTGCAAACAGAATCCATATTTCTAGATTTTTCAGAAAGGTTTTAATACCGTCCCTCCAAAGCGACTTTTAATCAAATTCCGTATGTATGGGGTATGGTCGCAATTGTGCGAGTGGATTCCTGTTGTCCTATCTAAGAGGTCATAGTAAATTTAATACGGGTTGACGCGCAAGTTATTTCTGACATACCCAACACAAAGAAAAGTTTATTACTCACCTGTATTACGCAAGGAGGTGTTGGAACTGCCTACCTACGTTTTTGAAGCATTTCTGACGCCTACTAAGGAAGTTGCTCATTACACTCTGAAGTTCCCTCTCAGAAATTGCAGTTATTTCATGACCAATGCTTGTTTTTAGTTCATCTGAAATGTGGGGATTTCATTTGTACACTTTCTCTTTTAATGCTCCCCACAAATATAAATTGCACGTGGTTAAATCCGAAGAACGAGGGTACCAAATGATCTTACTGATAATTCTTTCACCGAACACATTACCAATTTCCCGTAATGATAATTGGGCTGTATGTGCCGTCGCAGAGTCTTGCTGAAACGTCGGGAAAGCACTTTCTCTCTCAGTTAATTAGACAAAAAAGGCTGCAATATATTTTCAACATACCACTCACTATTAATTGTTCCCTGATAAAAATATAAGAGCTATTATTCTCTTGCCGATAACAGCGCACCATACTCCTATTTTTTGATCATGCAGGGGCTGCTCCTGAACTCTGTGTTTAATACCGTGTGATTTTTATCTGTGGGGAGCATTAAAAGAGAAAGTGTACAACTCAAATACCCTCATTTTAGATGAACTAAAAACAAACATTCGTCATGAAATCGCTGCAATGTTTGAGAGAGAACTTCATAGTGTAATGAGCAATTTCCTCAGTAGTTGTCAGAAATGTTTCAACAACGAAGGGATATAGTTCCAGGACCTTCTTGCGAAATGCAGGTGAGTAATAAACTTTTGTGTTGGGCCAGTCGCACGCCGCAAAGGCGGTTGCACTGAGGATTGATCACCCTGTAGTTTCCCACACATAAATGATTTTGCCTAGTAACCCGTCGTAGTTTGATTAATTAAACAGAGTGTTTCACAGTTAATATCTACCGGGTATAGAAGAAATTTAATAGCTCTTGTCCGGAATTGTCATCCAACATCGTCATGAGCATTTAGTAATGATCGATACAATGAAAAAAAATCTCTTATATTGCAAGCTCTTGGCTCTCTCTCTTTTGAAAGGAAGTATTATGATTAAAAAAAGAACACTAAAACGGTTCATATATATTGTTGTGGTCTTCAGCACGCAGATTGGTTTGATGTAGCTCTCCACGCTACCCTGTCCTGTTCAAGCCTCTTCATACGAGAATTCGTTCGGCAACCTGCATCATTTTGAATCTGCTTACTGTATTCGTCCCTCGGTCTCCCTCTACGATTTTTACACCACACACTTCCCCCTAATGCTAAGTTGACAACTCCTTTTTGTCATAGAATGTGTCCTACCAGGCTACCCCTTCTCTTAGTCAGGATATGTCAGAAACTCCTTATCTCCCCAATTCGGTTAAGCAGCTCCTCATTAGTTACGTGATCTACCCATCTAATTTTCATCATTCGTCTGTATCACCACATTTCAAAAGGTTCTATTATCTTTTTGTCTGAACTCCTTATCGTCAACGTTTCACTCCCATACAATGCTGCACTCCAGACAAATGCTTTCAGAAATAACTTCCTTTTTATTTCTTCTCCTTGAACTTTAATTTCCTTCCTAATTTCTCCTTGCATTCCTTCGCTGCTTGCTCCATGTAAAGATTGAAGAATATTGGGGGAAGACTACATCCCTTTCTTACTATTTTCACAACCTCTGCGTCCCTTTATTGCCTTTCGTCTCTAATAACGGCTGTCTGGTTTTTGTAGATGTTGAAGATAACTCTTCGCTCCCTATATTTTACCCCTGCTACCTTCAGAATTTGAAAGAGAATATTCCAATCGAAATTGTCAAAAGCTTTCTCTAAATCTACAAACATTAAATACGTAGGTTTGCCTTTCCTTAGCCTATCTTCTAAGTCGTAATGTGAGTATTGCCTCGCGTGTTCGTACATTTCTCTTAAATCCAAACTGATCTTCCCGAGGTCGGATTCCACCAGCTTTCTCAATTCGTCTGTAAACAATTCGTGTTAATATATATATATATATATATATATATATATATATATATATATATATGCAATTAATAAAGAAGTGCCATACATTTCTTCTCCCCTCATTTCTGTTAAATACCTCCTTTACGCTATCTACCCTCCTTTCAGTTGTCATCTGTAGCACAAAATTTCAAAATATTATTATTTTTCAGTCTCAACACATCCACCACATTTCACCCCCTTGCGTGCCTAAACTCCAGAAAAATGTATTCAAAAGAGCTAGAAAAAAAATCACTTCCTCGCGTTTGCTTTTCTTCCCTTGGCCATTCTGTAATTTATATCGTCTGTACTTCCGCAGTCATAAGTCACATTGCTACCCACAGAACAAAACTCATACTAGTTTCATTGTCTCGTTACCTAATGTAATTCCATCAGAGTTGCCTGACTTTCTTACATTACAATCCATTACTATTGTTTTGCTCCTGTTAATGTTCATTTGATACCCTCCTTTCAATACACAGTTCACTCCTTTCAATTTATCTTCCAGGATCTCTGCTGCCTCTGACGGAATTACGATGGCATCGGCAAAACACAAAGCTTTTAGTTCGTCTTCCTGACCTTAAAATCCTACTAAATTGCTACAAAGTAATAAAACCTGATGTTAAGCAATACATAGTGAGCGTTACTGCAGGTAACAAAACGCATAGTATGAGCTCTCCATTCACTCAAAACATAAAGAAGCACTGCGGCGTAAACACGAGTTCGTGACTTCTTGCCGTTTCCAACTTCGAGGTATGATCTAAATTTAGCGTTGGTGCGCTGAATAGACCTATTCAGACGCCTCTAAATCAATACAGTTTTTCGTCGGAATGAGTAAACCAACGAAGAGGAGACCGGAATAACAATAAAACGGAATATTATTTTTTTCAATCAATTTCGTTAAATTTCGCTGAAAGTTTGTCAGTATTATGTAATTGTCTTCATATTCCTTTAACCGGCTTCTGAAAAGTCTTCCTTCTCTAAGGGAGAACGAGCATTATGAAACTGAAAAACCTTCCCCAGCAAAGGGGCAAAAAGAAAGGCGACCGTTACAGGACACTGATCCACTGTTGAAATACCACCAGGAATTACTGTTTGAAAATATGTATATTTTACAGATTTTATAGCTACTGTCGAGAAAAAAGTAAATCACTTATCATTTCTCAACTTTTTTTAAGACTTCACAACTTCCGTCATGTTTGTCACTAAACTTCATAATGTAATTAACTTTTTACGTGATTTATTTGACTCTTCCTCTTGCAAACATATTCCATTTGCAAGTTTCTCACACAGGTCAGCTAATTTAAATTTTCAATCTACTTTTTTTCTTGTTCATACTTTTCCGCTGTTTAATAGCCAGCTAAACCGGGAAAAGAGTATATATAATATTATTAACCTTTCTTTTTTTGCTTTGTTCTCCAGTGATGCTTAGCAGCAATTTTTATTTCATTTCGTGCTTATTAGATTCTGAGTTACGAAACTGACAGGAAGACATTATATATCTATGTTCCTTGCGTTTATTGTGCCTTATAGTCAGATTTTCGAATTGCAATGATAAAATTGAATTCAAGTAGCGTGTGTTATTGTAAAACTAAATGATTATTCTTTAATGAAGAATACCGAATAAAAACATGAATAAAACGTCAAATTATGTTCTGAAATATTACTACTTAGTTAAAGGTTTTCTGGATATATGGAAATTAGAGGCACGTGATTAATAAATAATACGTAAAGATATTGATGATAACTTTTTTTTCAGCCGGTTGACCAAATCATCTTGAGCAAACGGATAGGAACCCGATAAGATTATGATAAAGTATTACGTCCTCAGTGTCAAAGTAATCAATTGAAATACTTTAATGACGTAAATGAAATTCCCTCTCTGCTATTTATTTTCTTCTTTATTTATACTATAGGCCGATTTCGGAAAGACTTCCATCATCAAGTATCTGTAAGTAATACAATACTGCAGGTATTTCTTATGCAATTTCTTTACATACATAAATTTTCTTAACATTCGTACTTATCGCCGGTCTGTATATGGTTTTCCTATTAAATCAGCCCCAGTGGGGTAGCAACAGTTATTTTGTTGCTGGCTGTAATATTCCGATGTAATTTTCGGATTTTTGTTTCATCTTTATTAAGTTGTTATAAACGAGACAGCTCGTTTGACAGATGACAGCGATATTGTATGGTTATAGGCTGTTTTGTTGATTATGATGATCTTTGCCAGAGATAATGGAAATTTGTATGATCATAATCAACATAATAAACAAGACAGACTGTACCCATACAATATAGCTGTTCTCACATGCTCCATAATGAATGTTTCCATAATGAATACCTATTACATTATTTACAGATACCTGATGATGGAAGTATTTTCGAAATAGGCCAATAGTATAAATAATGAAGAAAATTAATAGTAGCGTTTATGATTTATTTTACGTAATGTTATTAAAAGATATTTACAGAGCAGCAGGCCCGAAGGACTATAAATTGAAATACTGTTTTACACTATCCATTTTAGGTATGAACTGAACTTCTTTAAGGAATTCATACCTCTGGAAACGTATTGTGTTTTTCATGATTAAGACGAACATTAAGATTTTCATAAAGAATCCATTGATAATATAGATTTTTTTAAATACCCGTGGCATCACAGAGTGCCTACGACATGAGCCATTTTCTGGGGCAGCAAGAACTGCTTTAAGTGTGTATGCCCTTGAACCACTTATCACTCAAAGAGTGATTTAACAGCATCTCTTGCCTGAAAAGGTACAGGTAATGCTTCGTTTTCTGTGAAAAGACGGATGAATGTCTGTGTAATATTTAGAGTTGAAGGTGCAATATTCAGAACACCAAATCTAATTGAATTTCAGTGATGATGGACATCCTTTTCTTGAACTTTTGCTGTCATAATGACAGCACTGTAACAATTTATTATCACAAAGAGTTAGTGTTCCATGAATTTATAACAGGTAAATAGGCCTACTAAAAACATATAATGTTCGTTTCCTTATGTTTATCTCGCTTAAACATTGAAGAGCTGCCACCTAAATCTGATCGTAGCAGTGGTCTTGAAATTCATCTGATATTGGTCATATGTCGTTCATTGGGGTTCACATGTAGCATATCTGCACCTAAAAAGAACATTATGTGTCACGTCTAATATTTCGAATAATCTGAGATTTCTAAATTATTAAATAACCCTTTCCTTTGATCGTACCTCGTTTGTAATTACAAATAATTTTCAGTTTTATTTAATGTAAGTGAGGGAAGAATGCAAAAAGATAATTAAAACCTGATAAGATACATACATGTTGTTGTGATCTTCAGTCCGCAGACTGGTTTGATGCAGCTCTCCGTGCTAACCTGTCTATGTAAGTCTCTTCATCGCTGAATAAGAACAGCAACCTAAATCCTTCAAAATTACTAAAAATGTCCGGACTATTATGCCGTGGTCTTATGAATTTATTATGGAAACCCAACGTTTCGTCCCCAACTGCGGAGGACATTTTCAAGGGGGATCGTGGCACTTTTGAATGTTCGATGCACAACCTGGCTCGCTACTGACTGAAGCCAAACTCCGTTTACGAGGGCTCGCGCGCAGAGATGTGACTTCAGATGTTTCTGATATGCGCGCGCAATTCGTCGTTGTCGTTTGTCGACGTCCGTTAATATCGTCCCATGGTGGAAGACTAATACATTTCTTCTTCAAAACCGGAATCCACATATTTTTCAACCAGGGGACCACCTTATTCAATTTGATAAGACTCAGGTTTTAGCAGCCTGAAATGGATACCACGAAATACTCTATATAGAGGCTATAGAAATTGTAAAACACCCAAATAATTTCAGTAGGATGGAGGAGAGCGTGAAACTAAATGAAATCTGGATTCCGGTTTTGAAGAAGAAATGTAACAGTCTTCACCATGGGACGATATTAACGGACGACGGCAAATGGCAACGACGAATTGCGCGCGCATGTCAAAAACATCTGACGTCACACCTCTGCGCGAGAGCACTCTTAAACGGAGTTTTGGCTTGAGTCAGTAGCGATCCAGGGTTTGCATCGGACATTCAAAAGTGCCACGATCCCCCTTGAAAATGTCCTCCGCAGTCGGAGACGAAGCGTTGGATTTCCATAATAAATCCATAAGACGACGGCATAATAGCTCGGAAATTGTCAGTAATTTTGACCTTTCCGGCCGTGAAAGTTTACATTTTACAACCTAAATCCTTATCAACGTGCTTACTGTATTCATCTCTCAGTCTCCCTCTGCGATTTTTACCCCACATACTTCCCTCCAATAAAACGCAGGTAAATGTGAAAACTACAGAACCATCAGTTTAGTAAGTCATGGTTACAGAATATTGACACGAATTATTTAATGAAGAATGGAAAAACTGGTAGAATCTGACATTAGGAATGATCAGTTTGGATCTAGGAGAAACACTAATCATATTACGATTTATCTTATAAGGTAGGTAAAGGAAGGGCAGACCTACGGTTTTAGGTTTAGTATATCTGTAGAAAGGTTAGGAAAATGTTGACTGGAATACACTATTTCAAATTCTGAAGGTATCAGGGGTAAAATATAGGCAGCTCAGAGTTATATTCAAATTGTACAAAAACTAGACATCAGTTATTAGAGGCGAATGACATGAAAGGGGCGTGGTGTTGAAAGGGAGTTAAACAGGGCTGCAACCTTTTCCCCATGTTATTCAATTCGTATGTTGAATACGCTGTGAAGGAATGCAAGGAGAAATCTGCAGAAGGAATTATAGTTTAGGGAGAAGAAATAAAAACTTTGTAATTTGTTGATGACATTATAATCCTGTCAGAGACAGCAAAGGACCTGGAAGAGCATCTAAACTGAATGGACGGTGTCTTGAAATGAGGGTATAAGATGAACATTAACAAGAGTAAAACAAGGGTAATGGAATGTAGTGTAAGAAAATCAAGCTATGCTGAGATAATTAAATGGAGTAATGAGACAATAAAAGTAGTACATGAGTTTTGTTGTCTGGGTAGCAAAATAACTTTTAATGGTCGAAGTAAAGATGATAAAAGTACAGAATTGCTATGAGAAGAAAAGCGTTTCTGAAGAAGCGAAATGTTTTGACATCCAATATTAATTTAAATGTTAGTGAATGCTTTTTGAAAGGATTTGTCTGGAGTGTAGTATTGTATGGAAGTGAAACGCGGATGATAAGGAGTTCACACAGAAAGATGATAGATACTTACCATACGTGGTGACACAATGAATGACGATGATTAGATGGTTACATCACATAACCTATGAGGTGCTTAACAGAACTGGGGACAGAAGGAGTTTCTGGCATATCCTTACTAAGTAAAGAGATATGTTGGTGGAACACATTGTGAGACATTAAGGAATCGTTGACATAGCACTAGAAGGAAGTGATTGGGGTAAAAATCGTAGAGGGAGACCTAGAGACGAATACAGGAAGCAGGCTACAGTTCTTATTCGGAGATGAAGAGGCTTGCACAGGACAGGGCAGCGTGGCGAGCTGCATCAAACCTGTCTGCGGACTAAAGGCCAAAACGACAAAATCTCGTTCAGTTTGTTGTAGGAAGCACGACTGCGTCTCCAAGGTGTAACGCCTGTTTGCTTCAAACGTTGATATCACGCTGAGTCATATGGCTATAAACATTGCCTACTGAAGGCTACACACAGGCCGCGCTTGTAATATTTCTGGCTTAAAGCCATCATATTAAAATCTAAGTTTTGCTTCAATGCAGCCGGTTAGGATCAGTAGGTGAGAGATTGGTACACGTGGTACAATAGGTCGGGTTCTCATGGGAAAGAGCACTGGCAAGTTTCCCCGAATTCTAGGGAAGTCCCCGAGCGGCAGGCACTGGACGCCGATTGGCCGTAGAACTGGCGATCACGCGACAAACTGCAATCGCATTTTTATTTATACTTTATAAACTAATTATTTATGCAATTCAAACTGAATTTAGAAATACCCCTCAAAGCCAAGCTATGCCCTGATAAGGTAAACCATATTAACAATTGCTAATTGAATAAACAAAACAATTAATATAAGACGGACGATGCACGGCGGCCATGTTTGCGCGCCAAATTGTGGAGCGAAGGCAGCCTTGCATCGAGCCGCCACACTTCAGTTCAGTACACGCACACGGAGAAGTAACTCGAGTTTAGAACACGCTGCTCGAAGGGAACTGGGTTCTAGCCCGGTAGCGGGCCATTTAAATACCTTCGGCCCGCGGAGCGACCCCTCCGCGGTCCGCGCACCGCGCCGCGGCCGCGCAGTGGAACCGATTGCGCCGGCGTCTGAGAAGACGTCGGTGTGAGGGGCCTGTCCGCCGTGGTCGTCACTTCGTTACGTTTGCTAGATTTACTCTTAATTAACCCAATCGCTGGTTCCCAAGCTTTGCTAAGATTATAGCCAGAGTCACGGTTTATGAGGTCGTCACTTGTGCGAATTTCAATGGCCTCTCTAACGACGCAGTCCCAGTATCTCGACGTCTGTACCAGAATCCTAGTGTGTTCATACTCCATGGCGTGATTCTCTGACAAACAATGTTCAGCGACCGCCGACTTGCTCGGATACATCAATCGTGTGTGCCTCTGATGTTCAACGCATCGATCCTCGACGGTACGCATAGTCTGTCCAATATATGACTTTCCACACTGACACGGAATCTGGTACACTCCCGCCTTCCTCAAACCGAGATCATCTTTAGCGCTCCCCACCAGTGCACGAATTTTATTCGGCGGACAAAAAACAGTTCCAACCTGGTGTTTTCTCAAAATGCGGGCGATCTTCCCTGAGAGTGCGCCGGTATATGGAACGAACGCAGTGCCTACATCCTCCCTTGCGTTTTCATCCGTTTCCACAGGTTGTGTTGTAGTGGTTGGGCGGAGAGCCCGCTGAATCTGCCACTCTGAGTACCCATTTTTTCGAAATACAGTTCTCAGGTGTTCCAATTCCTGGGGTAGACTCTCTGCGTCGGAGATAGTGCGCGCCCTATGTACTAGAGTTTTAAGTACCCCATTCCTCTGTGAAGGGTGGTGACAGCTGTCTGCGTGTAAATACAGATCAGTGTGCGTTGTCTTCCGATATACGCTATGACCCAGGGTGCCGTCAGCTCTTCTCTTGACCAAGACGTCAAGGAACGGCAATTTACCCTCCGTTTCAGTCTCCATAGTGAATTTGATGTTGGGGTGTATGGAGTTCAGATGTGTAAGGAAGTCAAGGAGTTTATCCATACCATGTGGCCAGATGACGAAAGTGTCGTCCACATAACGGAAAAAGCAAGTAGGTATCAGTGCTGTTGATCAGGTTGCAGCTCGACTTCCGCCTGATTCAGCTGAGGAAATACGTCGTGAAACTTGTCGTGCATTGACGAAATCCAAGCCCACGAAGTCAAACATCACTAGTAAAGAGAGGGCGGCCATTCGTGAACTGAGGGAGCGCCCTGATATTGTTGTCTTACCGGCTGACAAAGGCAATGCTACGGTTGTTGTCTCCCATAAGGACTACACTGAAAAGATGCAGAGCCTGCTAAATGACGATTCCTACCGGAAGATCAGCGTTGACCCCACAAAGAAGGTGGAAAACAAGACGAGGGCGCTTCTCAAGGATGCGGAATTACCGGAGGGTGTCGCCAAGAAACTTTTACCTCAAGGCCCGGTACCGCCAAGACTTTATGGACTCCCTAAGGTTCACAAAGATGGGGTGCCGTTACGTCCCATTGTCAGTAACATCAGAGCACCTACATACTTGACGGGAATATTAAGTCCTTATGTGGGTAAATGCCCTCATCACATCCGTAATTACGTGGATTTTGTGAAACGCCTTAACAACTTCAGGCTGGATGAGTTAGATATCATGGTAAGTTTTGACGTCGTTTCGTTGTTTACGAGGGTGCCCCTTCGAGAGTCACTAGATTTGATTGGTCAGAAATTTGACGAGAAGTCCACCAAACTTTTTAGGCATGTCTTGACCTCCACGTATTTTCTTTTCAATGGCGAATACTACGAACAAACGGAGGGAGTCGCCATGGGTAGCCCACTCTCCCCTGTGGTCGCAAATGTATACATGGAGCATTTCGAGGAGGAAGCCCTTGCATCATCTTTATGGAAACCTACTTGCTTTTTCCGTTATGTGGACGACACTTTCGTCATCTGGCCACATGGTATGGATAAACTCCTTGACTTCCTTACACATCTGAACTCCATACACCCCAACATCAAATTCACTATGGAGACTGAAACGGAGGGTAAATTGCCGTTCCTTGACGTCTTGGTCAAGAGAAGAGCTGACGGCACCCTGGGTCATAGCGTATATCGGAAGACAACGCACACTGATCTGTATTTACACGCAGACAGCTGTCACCACCCTTCACAGAGGAATGGGGTACTTAAAACTCTAGTACATAGGGCGCGCACTATCTCCGACGCAGAGAGTCTACCCCAGGAATTGGAACACCTGAGAACTGTATTTCGAAAAAAATGGGTACTCAGAGTGGCAGATTCAGCGGGCTCTCCGCCCAACCACTACAACACAACCTGTGGAAACGGATGAAAACGCAAGGGAGGATGTAGGCACTGCGTTCGTTCCATATACCGGCGCACTCTCAGGGAAGATCGCCCGCATTTTGAGAAAACACCAGGTTGGAACTGTTTTTTGTCCGCCGAATAAAATTCGTGCACTGGTGGGGAGCGCTAAAGATGATCTCGGTTTGAGGACGGCGGGAGTGTACCAGATTCCGTGTCAGTGTGGAAAGTCATATATTGGACAGACTATGCGTACCGTCGAGGATCGATGCGTTGAACATCAGAGGCACACACGATTGATGTATCCGAGCAAGTCGGCGGTCGCTGAACATTGTTTGTCGGAGAATCACGCCATGGAGTATGAACACACTAGGATTCTGGTACAGACGTCGAGATACTGGGACTGCGTCGTTAGAGAGGCCATTGAAATTCGCACAAGTGACGACCTCATAAACCGTGACTCTGGCTATAATCTTAGCAAAGCTTGGGAACCAGCGATTGGGTTAATTAAGAGTAAATCTAGCAAACGTAACGAAGTGACGACCACGGCGGACAGGCCCCTCACACCGACGTCTTCTCAGACGCCGGCGCAATCGGTTCCACTGCGCGGCCGCGGCGCGGTGCGCGGACCGCGGAGGGGTCGCTCCGCGGGCCGAAGGTATTTAAATGGCCCGCTACCGGGCTAGAACCCAGTTCCCTTCGAGCAGCCGTAGCGTGCGGATCTCCGTGCCGGCGCGTTTCCAAGAGCTCAGTCTGTCAGTTCACCTGATGATGGCGACATGTATGATCGCCGAAATATTGTGCCCGTTGGACACTATAGACCGGCAGTACACCCGTGGATATTTTGATCATCAAATACGCCGGGAGAAACTGAAGAATCACAACATATAAGCTAGTTAAAAAATAAAAGAACAACAAAAAGCAGGAAAGTGGCAGAGAACCAGACTATGAATCCAAAGGAGCACGAGTTCGATCACCGCTAAGTCCTAGGATTTGTATGGGTCACTTTTCACTTGTTTCACCTCTGGCAACGTTATAGACGTGAAAAGCGTCGAGTTACACCAAGGCTCGGAATCCAAGTTAAACTGTAAGGCCTTCTATAAATGGCTGGATAAGTCAGTTCGATGGTCTGGGAGAGGTAACGGCATACCACCACCAAAAGAACCATGCCTGGTAAAGCACTGTAGTGTTCAAATCAACCTTCGGATTGTGGACTGGTTTTCCCTTTTCTCAAGTGTAGAATGTAGAGGTGAGTATGATCATTCGAAGGTGCTGGTAAGGCTATTGATATAACTTGAAAACAGTAACTGATTCAGTATCCAAGGGCAATTTAGGAAGTATATTCCGGACTCTTCCATCACGCGAATGAGCCGCGCTACTAAGATCAGTTGTGTAGCTTGGGCTAAGTTCGCTATTGGCAGTATAACTTCGACGTTGCATTTGTCCATTTCACTCGCCAAGTGTTAGCTACATGGAGTAATACGATTTATATGGGCAAAACAAATGACCCCTGTAGAACTTCATCAACGGACACTGAAGTGTGAATAAACATTTTGGATGACTGTTGTACCAAGTTGGAGTCGAGTATTTAGTGACCTGCGTAATGACGTCCGAGACGAAGAACGTAGGGGCTGACACTCTGTTGCGAATGATGAACGTGTTTCAAAAGTGATCAGAGAGAATAAGCCGCGGCGGAGCGGCCGAGCGCATTGAGGCACTTTGCTGCGATGCGCGAGGCCGTTCCGCATCGGGGGTTCGAATCCCCCCTCGGGCGTGGATGTTTGTGCCATCTTAAATGGCTCAGAACTAGAATCAATAATTTGCATCAATTTTGCGAAATCACGTCTTCTCTAATGATCCTCACGTTCTTTCTCTCGTCTTCTCTCCTGAGCCTCATGTTCTTTGTCTTCCATATCCAGTCTGTAAAAATTGCACTAAATCATCTAACTGTATTCCGTCAGCCTTACCACCTGGAGTTGATGACCTTGACATTCCCACATTTTTGCCTTTAGGATGAGTGTATGACGTGCCGTCGTCACTATGATGAAAATTATCACTGTTATTGTACTCATGGAAAATATATACCTCACTCTCACTGGAATGGTTAACTGAACCTTTTCTACTACTCATTTCCCTGGAACGGCTGAGAAGAACAAAGAGCGCGACACTGGGAAGCCACACTAACAGAGAAGGTAATTCGAAGCTTGTGAAAAAATACGTGTATGTAAATTTCGTTGACAAGATACTAAATGAGCGTTCTTCACTGGTATGTAATACATCCCCGCCATTAACTGTTCTCTGGAAAGAAAAGTCGGAATTTACTTTCCGTATCACCTTCGTATGTTGTTAGTATACTTAAAAAATCGCACTGACGTGTTTTACGGCCCACTTTAGATTTGTAGCTTTATAAGTATTTGCAAACATCTTGGACCAAAATAATAATCTAAATAATACAAAATTCATTAATAAGAGTCTCTGAAAACCTTTTTAGGAATAAAAAAATAGGTAGTGGCGGCATCCGAACCAGTGACCTTTAGCGTCGCTGTCCAACGCGTTGCCACTACGCTATGGCTAGCAGTTAGGAGTTCTTTCATCTCATACTATTGATAGCTGATATGGCATTTATAGACACTAGATTATCATTATCATTTATCGTACGAATTCTTCAGTGCGCCATTGCTTGGAAATGACAACGTGTAAGTTACAATAAGAAAATCATCAAATACGTAACGCAAGATGGCGTATGCCAGAGACAGTTCTGGGCAAGGAATGTCACGTGACATCTGGTTTTCGTTAATTTAATGGAGGGTGTCAAAACTCCGTTATTTTTGCAAATATCTCTCAAACGATGCGAGATATGAAAAAAAAAACATAAGGGAACAAAGTTGTAGAGAATTTTCTCCTCTACAAATTTGTTAATTAAATTTTCGCGTCAGATGAACGGTTTATTTGCAATTAAAATTACATTACGAACGGCTTTTTCTGGTATTACTAACGTATTTCTTGTTCGAAATATCTCAAAAAGCGAGGTTCTGGTCTTTGGTAGCCAACAATTATGTCTGCAAAATTTGGTGCCGATCGATTGAACGGTTCGATCTAAAAAGTGTGAACACGTTACAGCCAGATATACATCGTCAAATCGCCGTTATTTTTGCAAATATCTCTGCAACGATGCAAGATATAAAAAAACACAATAGAGCGAAGTTGTATAGTATTTTTTCCTCCACCAGTTAGGTTCTCTACCAATTAGGTTAATCAATTTTCGTGTCAGATGAACGGTTCGTTTGCTATTACAATTATATTATAAACGGATTTTTTTTTTTTTGGTATTACTACCGTATTTTTTGTCTGAAAAAATTAAAAAAGGGAGGTTCTGGTCTCTTTCGGCTTACGATTATGTGTGCAAAATTTGGTGCTGATCGGTTGAACGGTTTGTCTTAAAAACAGGGAACATGTTACGGACAGACAGACAGACATCCCAAAATCGCCGTTATTTTTGCAAATATCTCTTAAACGATACGAGATATGAAAAACACATAACAGAGCGAAGTTGTATAGAATTTTCTCCTCTACGAACTCGGTTTATTTACTTTTCGTGTCAGATGCATGGTTAAGCCGTTATTTTCATTTAAATTTCGAGCTGTCAAAAGACGATCGCAAAGACCCACATTTAGTGTTACTACTGACTACTGTAACCTAAAGTGGGCCGAAAAGTAACAAGTACAGCAATGGCTCTATAGTCGAAGTTAGCTGTCATTAGTATTATGAAAAGTTCATATTAGAAAGTTGAGTTAGAATTCCGTGAATACAAAACCATTCTCAGCTATTGCAGAATAAACCTTGAAATTTTGTGTAACTAGAGTTGATCTGAATGACATTTTCTGTAGTATTCTACAGCCAAGACACATTGAAGTGCATCGTAGGGGGTTCATCGAACCGCTTTTATTATGTATCTCCACGGTTCCGTTCTCTGATAGCTGGCTGGTAAAAGGAACACCTAAATCTTTCTTTTTCGATCTGATTCCTCTTATTTCATTTTCGTGATCATGTGTTTCTATGTAGATGCGTCCTAACAAAATACGTTCGCATTGGTGAAAGAAATTTCGCAAATAGATCTCGTCGCACCAAATAACGCCTTTCTTTCAATGATTTCCACCCCAACTCGTGCATCATTCCTGTGACACTCTCTCACCTATATCGCGATAGTACAAAACGAACTGCCCTTCTCTGATCTTTCTCTAAATCGTCTGTCAGTTCCACTTGGTGGGTATTTCACAATGCGCAGCAATACTTCAAAATAGGAGCGCAAGTGCAGTGCAGGCAGTTTCTTTAGTAGAACTGTTGCATCTTCTAAGTGTTCTGTCAACGAAACGTAGTCTTTGGTCCGTTTTCCCTACAAAATTTTCTATGTGTTCATTCCAAATTAAGTTGTTTGTAGCTGCGATTCCTACGTATTTAGTTGAATTTACGGCCTGTAGTTTTGACTTTTATCGTGTAAATGAAGTTTAATGGATATCTTTTACTCGTCATATGGATGACCTTTCACTTCTCTCTATTAAGGGTCAATTGCCATTTTTTGCACCTGCTGATATTTTATCGAAATAATTTTACAGTTGCTTTTGATCTTTTGGTAACTTTGCTAACCGATAAATGACAGCATCATCCTTCAACAGTCTAAGAGATCTACTCAGATTGTCTCCTAAATCGTTTATAAAAATTAAGAACAGTAGAGGCCCTATAACACTTCCCTGGGGAACACCAGACGTCACTTCAGTTCTACTCGATGACTTTCCGTCAGTTACAACGTACTGTGTCCTGTCTGACAGGAAGTCATGAATCCAGTCGCACAATCGTGATGATATTCCATAAGCAGGCAGTTTCATTAGAAGATTCTTGTGAGGTACAGTGACGAAAGCCTTCCAGAAATTTAGGAATGCGGAATCTATTTGACATTCATTGTCTATTGATCACATCATGTGAGTAAAGTGCCACCTCTATTTCACAAGAATGATACTTTCTGAATCCGTGTTGACTATTGGCCAATAGGTCGTCCTCTTCGAGATAGTTCATATTATTTGAGGAAAGTATATGTTCTAAAATCCTGCATCAAACCGAGGTGAATGATATAAGCCTGTAATTGTGAGGAACACTCCTATTGCCTTTTTTTTAAAAAATATTGGTGAAACCTGTGCAACTTTCCAGTTTTTGAGTACGGAACGTTCGCTGAGCGAACGGTTGTATATGATACTAGGTTTGGGGCTATTGCATCAGCATACTCTGAAAGGAAATTAATTGGTATATAATCAGGGTCGGGAGAAATACTTTTGCTAAGTGATTTAAGTTGGTTTAATACATCACGGGTATCAACTTCTAAATTACGCATGCTGCCAGCTGTTCTTGATATGAATTCTGGAGTATTTATTTCGATTTCTTTAGTGAAGGAATTTCGAAAGGCAGTGTTAAAAAGTTCTGCTTTAGGAGGACTGTCATCAACAGTATCAAAGTTACTATTGTAAACTGTTGCCTCTGAGTGATGGAAACACTTTACTATGTGTGCGAACTTTGTCAACTGCGAAAGTACTCAGTATGCAAATTCCCACTTGATAAAATATTTTTAATTCTTTAATACGTAGATATTAAAGTGATATCATAATATTTTTGATAGTTAAATTTGGGCTGACACCATGTTTATAAAAACATAGAAAATTGTTTTTTTATTCACCTCACTTGCCCGGTAGCACTTATTTTATAAATCCCTAATCAATACAACAAAGAGACGTACCACCAATTTATACCTAATTTACTTGTTAGACTCCCTCTTTAACTAATATCTGTATGACCCTCCAAAAGTATGAACGATAATCAAGTTTTCAATTGAAAAAGTTTACATACTTCAAGTGCAATTCATTTACCATAGACATCCTGACACATGACAAAGCTAACGAAACATTACACATACTTTGAAATAAAGAGACTCTGTACGCAACAGTTAAAGAAAATTAACAATATGAAATAAACGTTGCCTATATATATTTACGTCAACAAATTACTGGCATAGTCAAGAGAGAAGGAAACCTTTTCAGAAAGAATAATTATCCACACTACTACCGCAGATGCACAAACTATAAGGGCAGATGAAGTTTCCCAGTTTGAACAAATAACCCCAGTTAAAAAAAAGATAAAGAGATAATCCTTCAAAATCAGTAATATAATGGCCCTAGCAATGATGCAGGCGACACATTACCAAATATTTAGAGCAGAAGATGGGCATGTACAGGAATCGGCAGCGGCAAGTGTTGAACTAGCCACTCTAGCGTCAGGGCCGCTAGACAGACAATAGCTGTACAATTTTATATCGCGAGCAGAAAAATCGATGGTATTATACAGTGTTCGCAAGTGCAAATCACCAAGTCAAACTTGCGACACAAAATCTTAATATATGCACAATCCGCAAAGTGCGAATGCTGAAAGTGAGACTTCCAAAATATGTAAGTCAACTGTGGTCGCCCGAAGCGAAGGTACAGAACAAAAATCAAAGTTCAGAACAACAGCACAAGTAAACCGTTAGACCTAAGTCCATCCGCACACTGCGGAGACCTACAAGCGAATACCCCAAAAATCTCTCCGCGCCAGCGTTTCTCGTCGCGAGCCGCGGCCAGAGAGCTCCAATAACCGCATACAGCTAATAGCCTGCCCAATGATATCGCGAGAAGCTGCTGATAAATTACAAAATTGTCACAATCCTAAGCTTTGGCGAATCACAGAGCTTCTGCAGACGCTCCTACAAGCTCCTCCCACACAAGCAAAGTTCCCACAGAGACGTTACTGTACACAGGTCCACGAGCTCTTCGGAATTTTCGGACGATCTCTATCGTTTCCAGGCCTCAAAATGGATTTCTTTTATGACCATGGGCGCCAAGCCCCCGCTGGTCCAGACGAACAACTATGTGCCCAACAAACCTCTTTAACATTCATCACGCAGAAGAACGTTTCCACAACCACCCACCTTGGCAAATTCAAAGAAACCGTCTAGGCATTCATAAACGTGAAAAAGACACACCGCTCTGGTGAAGGTGCTATTCAGATTTCTGCAAACTTCGCCTTGAACGGATATCCGATTGTGTGGCAGTGGCGATTGTTTGGCGGCGAACCTGAAGTACGTCTGCAGATGCAGAGCATTGTCCTTCTCTACCTGTAATTTCAAACAATACCTCGCAGGTAGTCGCTATCAGCTCTCGTCAACCGCTCTCTCCATCCACTGCCCACCGAACGTGACCTCACAGGTACCAGGCCATGGCAGAACGCCCTTCCTTCCACAGCCGAGTCGGCAGTCTTCCAACAGAGAAGTTCTACGAAGACAAATGCCCAAACACGCTCATTTATGGACCCCAATATGCCAACTGTCGAGGCTACGTGAGAGAAAGCACGCCAGCCGTTCCCTTGCTGTCACCACCTTCATTCATCAAGAACTACTATAATTGAAGGGCTTTTCCTTAGACGAAATGCCCCAACAGAAACACAAGTGGTATCAAATCTAAATAAAAATAGTGTATCAGAAGGATACTGAACTTCCCCATCTGCCCAAAGACAAAAATAATGGAATAAAAAAATTGACTACAAATTACCGCTACCTCACACTATCGCGAAGTGAAGGTATTGATTTTTTACTGCTGGTATACTTTACATAGGATTCTCTACCAAATTATGTGACAGGGTTTCGTTGTGAATTTGTTACAGGTTTATTCCATTGAAGTTCGAGTTAAATTTCGAGATTCTGTTAAATAATACAATTTTTGAGGATTTTATGTCGGTTTAAATTTGTCATGCTTCTTTTTTTTTTTTTTTTTTTTTTTTTTTTTTTTTTTTTTTTTTTTTTTTTTTGCTGTTGAAATAGTGATATAACCTGTTTTGTGGACCACGGCAGGTCAGACCCCTCTTTTGTTAATTTGTTTGGAATAAATCTGTCAATAATTGTTCTAGTATTTCTTTGAATGTAAGCCACATCTGATCAACGCTAACATTGTTATGTTTCATGACCGTGGTTGTACGTTTGTTTATTATCCTTTAGGTTGCCACACCTGATGTCTAATCTGCACATGGAGAAAGAAAATATCTCATCCTCCTACTAAATTACTTTATTACATTAGACATGACGAACTAATAGAAATGATACCAAAATAGTGCAAACATTTTTACATGGCCTGTAAAAGTACAAAAGATGAGCAGAAACCAAACAAATTATTCCTAATAAGGTTTCCAAATTAACTGTGTTGCAGGAAATTTGATGCACTAGAATTATTTTCAGGACCGAGAGCTAGCGGAATTCCGAGGTAGGAAGCTCTGAAATATTCAACGAGTAACATATATCTGAAAGATAGATTAGACAGCGTACGAGGGAATGTGTTCATTGCAGTCGATAGAAATATTGTTTCTACTGACATCGAAATTGAGTGTGCCTGTGATATTAGCAATTAAGTTGGCTGGAGCGTTTTTCCACTTAACGATTGTTAAAGAGGATCACTCAGTGCACAGTAAACGTAATAAACTAAACAGCAAACATTGTTATTGGAGTGCTTTTTGTTAATAAAGGCGCTGCAACAGCGATACTTTTGGGAAAATTACACAATTGGGAGACATGAACCTACATTGATTGTCAGCTACTGCGATGAAGGGCATTTTAAATAATTTCCATACTGCCAAATCATAATAACGAGAGTGGCGCACTCTTTAAATTTTCATCGTTCTAAAAACATAAAGAATTGCTCGCGTTATACAGATTTCACAAATCTCTGCAGGTTTCACTTCTGTACATATTGATAGACTTAATCGGGAAATGAAGAACGTCTGTGTATTATGTTGTCTCTCATTATTTCCACACTACAAATGGATACAAGTTTCATGCACTAACATTCAGTTTTTCAGATTATGTCAAAGTTAGTAGTAGTAGCAGTGGTAGTTTTATTCATCCGTAGACCACTTTTACAAGGACATTAAACTTCAAAAGAAACAAAGATAAAATCTATACTATATGAATATTATTAGATATAGACAAGCAGTTGTTTAACGTTGTTTCCAAGTATTTGAAGTAAATCGCTCAAGAACATTTTGAGGCTTTATCTACAGTTACGGTAAACATTCGGTTGCCCACTGGCTATGTATTTTTATTATTAACATTTGTCTATAATATTTAGAGCGGAAATTTGTTAGTAAAAGTCTCAAAATATTCTTGAGCGATTTATTTCAAATATTTACACGATATTCTAATAAACTTACTGATGTACATAAGCCACTTATTTTTAACATATGCTGTATATATACATCTAATACATATAATAACATGTTTACATCACCACAATTATAGGGGTTCATGATCCGTTCAGTTCAGGGCTGGCCCCAGGAATTTTTCTGCCCCGTGCAAAAATTTCAAGCCCCCCCCCCCTAGCATTTTTCGACTTCGTGTGCTTTATTCATATATTACGTCTTATTTTCACATATTACACTCATGCATCTGTCTTGAATATGTCTTTAAGATCAAAGCAGAGTTGTTGTTACATTTTAATCCATAACTCCAAAATTAATATGTCCATCAAGATTAATTTAGGTCAGCAGCAGAGCATAAAACTAAAATGTGTTCACTTTTTCTAGTTCCTTGAGAAGAGATGGAGCATCTTACCGACTAACTGTTGTGTAAATCATAAGTTCCGCGAAAGCACTTGGTACAGAGACGTTTATCAACACTGGCGGCCCATACTCGTCGCACCTCATAATTAGACAAAGGAACAAAAGGATGCCTGTTCACTACGCACTGAACTAGTACTGGGACATAAAAAGGTAAATATTTATAAGCGATATAATCGACTGTTGCTACTGTCCATACCGATACCATATATTAACCGAATTAAAAATACCTCAGTGAAGGATAAAAAAACGCAGTGTACTATGTGAAACCTTCAACTACACAGGCAGCTGACATTAATGTAGTAACAGAATACAATATATTTCAAGGGGGCCGTAATACACAGTTTTACAGTTTTAATTACTAGGAATCAGTATAAGTGTTTTCTGGCTGTAGTAGATAGTAGCATTCTGTTCCTTTTTGTTTATGCATATATCGCACCTGTTTTCCATAATTGATATTAAAATAAAACAGTGCCGTATTCAAACGCAAGAATACGCCTCAACCTTCTTCCGCTTTTCACGATCGACAGTGACGTCATGCGGAAGCGAGCCGCGGTGGTGTGGCCGAGCGCATTTATGTGCTATGCTGCGATGGGCGAGGCCGTTCCCCGTCGGGAGTTCCAATCCCCCTCGGGTATGAATGTTTGTGTCGTCTCTGGTATAAGTTAGTTCATAAGTAGTTTGTAAGTTTAGGGACTGATGACCCCTAAAGCTCTACAAACATTTGAACAGGCGAGGTCAGAAAGCCACTGAAATGTTCAAATGTTTGTAAAGCTTATGGGACTTAACTACGGGGTCATCAGTCCCTAAACTTACAAACTACTTATGAACTACTTACGAACTAGGACGGCACAAATATCCATGCCCGAGGGAGGATTCGAACCCCCCACCGTAGTGGCCGTGCAGACCGTGACTGAAGCGCCTCAGTCCTCTCGGCCACCGCGGCCGGCAGAAATCCACTGACAAGCAATTTATTTTGAAGTAGAAACCAAGAAACCATGAGCAGAAGCATAAGTCGGCGAGGTGACCTGTCTTTTATCGTGGTCGAGATGAAGAGCATCACAGGCGACGGCGATCTGTCGGCATGGGCCACTGCATTTGCTTATAATAGACTCTTCGGCTCAATCAGTGCACATGGATGCACGGCCAACCATAGTGTGTTGAAGAATAGTAAAGGTACAGCGCCATCTGCAAGTAGTAGTTCTCTGTCAATATTAACAGGCGTTGTACCACTCTGGTTAGATATGACTTCTTTGGTCAGAGTCATTGCTATTGATTTGTTTCCCCGAGTCATGCTGGCGATGTCCAAGTCGTGCGCCTTTTGCATCGGGAACTGTGTCATCCACAGTGCTGTTATGGTTGCCGGACCTGTTGAGCCCCAGCCGCAAGAACTTTCCCCTTTGGAAAACGTTGACCCTGAGGGCGGCCGTTAGTGATGGTATCAATGTAGCCAGGCCCTTTACCATGTTCGTCGTCGTCCACCCCCTCGGTCAGTGGATGACCCTGAACGGCTGGTTATGGATGTACAGCCTAGAGTTGCTACGACCTGTGAACAATTTGTGGAGGTGGCGCGACAAGCAGCATTGTTTCGCTCTCATCTGTAGGAGAACGTGATATGGTTGATGCAGGTTCTTGAGGAGATGTCTTCCAGAAGCACTGATAAAACTTTATGCGGAATGACTTAACGTGACTTTTTATTCGGGAAATAATGTCAGGCGAAATTACACTTGGCCGGTTGTTATGCTTGGCACCGACATCTTCAGGAGTTTCTCCAGAAATTAATGATAGATTCTTTCGACGATGAAAATCTACAATCGCGGGAGAAATTTAGTTTCTATGAATCAAGTTCTATCACTTGCTGTATTGCTCTATAGTTGCTGTTCATGTATGCTTTATTTTTTCTTCTGGCCCAAATTCTTTCATTACCAGTAACGAATCTATCATCCGTTTAGTTTGATTATAAAAGTGTGTTCTCACTGCACCCACGACATTCAGTTTCTAGTGCACGTTATTTTATTATTCATGTTTAGGATCCCACATGTTTACATATTTCATTTGCTAATGCTTTGTATTTCTTTTATCTTTTGTTCTAACTATTTTCTGAGATGTTTACTCTACAATTGTAATATACAAGATTAATTTCATTCTTCCATTTGACCATGTGAAGTTATGCTTTGAATTATTGAAAGTGTTTTATTTTAATCTAGACTTTCATTTTATGCTAAACTCATTTTATGTTCTCTTCTACATGTGGTATTTTATTAATTTAATAACAATAATATTATATTAATTAAAACTCAGTCTATATGAAGTACATTCGATTCACGAAAAATTGTCATGACAAGACATGAAACAAAGTCATCAAATAAATGTTTGGGTCTCTTAAGCACTATTTGAAAACATGGTCACACATAAGGACTTAAGGGTTTCTTATTGTTTACACAAAGCCATTCATATCCTTTGGTACTCAAGCTTCATATTTAATGTTACACTTGAAAATAATAACCTCGTATCCAGCCATCTCTCTAAGAGAGAGAAGTGACACAACTTACCGTGGACAATGACAACCGATACTTATGTGAGTACACAGCGCAACTACACATTTTGTACGAAAGGGAAGGTAATATAGCTTTCATTTATGAGACAACTAGCTGAAAACTCGGCGTTCCCCGGGTTTTTATCTATTTATTCCTGCCATTTCTCAGGTATATATTCATTTGTATAAGGGCTGTATAACTTCAAAATCTCTTTAGAATACAATTAGTAGCAAAGAAATAATAGATTAAAACTTGGTGCGTGATGGGGCAGTTTTCAGTGAAAGTTACTGTTTATGTGCTCATATCTCATTAATTACGTGTCGTACTTTGATACAATTTAGAAGGTACACTCAACTATATCAGGACCGGATCTAGAGGGGTGCAAAGTGCAAAGGGGGCAGTTGCCCCGGGCGGAAGAATTTAGAGGGCGGCAAATTTTGACCGACTCTTTTTTTTTTTTTTTTTTTTTTTTTTTTTTTTTTTTTTTTTTTTTTTTTTTTTTTACAGAATGTATCTTTCTGGTATAATTTAATAAAATTAACTGACACAGAATTATTAAAAGTAAAATGACTGCAAGAAATACCGAAATCATTTAATAAAACTAAAATTCCTAGTTGCTGACTTCAGTGTTGCCCTGTCACAGGTTCTTCAGCTAATCAAACGGTGGCCGAGGAGACTGAGGCGCTCCAGTCACGGTCTGCACGGCCACTACGGTCGGGGGTTCGAATCCCCCCGCGGGCATGGATATTTGTGCTGTCCTAGTTCGTAAGTAGTTCATAAGTAGTTTGTAAGTTTAGGAACTGATGACCCCACAGTTAAGCCCCTTAAGCTTAACCAACATTTGAACATTTGAACAAAGTCGTTGCTCCGAAAGACGTCTAAAATCGAAGGGTGGGCTACTTTAGACGCTGGTCGCTGGCGTTTTCGTCGCTCGCAAGTGTTGGTCGCTCCGTGTCATATACAGGAGCGTATAAAGTAGCCACCAGTCGAGTCAAAATGTCGAAGGAAGTAATAAATGCTGGCATTCTGTTTCTCGCAAGAGTCTTAAAGGAACAATCTACCAACACTAAAACGGAAAAGTTGGAAATAATAAAAGAAAATAGATAAGAAGGTGAATTGGGAGGAGGAATAAATATAGTGCTTCTGCAAATCTTTTGAGAGAATTATTGTGTGGAGATCCATCTGCCTGCAGACATATAATGAAGATATTTTACTGTTTTGATTTTTGTTTTCAGGTGTTTGGTATCCATATCCCCCAAGAGATCTTCAGTCTTCGTCATTCGTCAAACAGTTGGTCAAATTGAGTGTCTTTAAGTTTATTATTTAAATAATAATTTTAATGTCCTTTGACACTGGAAAACTTTGATTAATTTCCAGAAATTTGATTACAATTCCACTTCATATTTTGTTTGGCGGGAAACAGAACTGTTTGGTATCACCTAACCTCCAAAACAATGTGTCATATGCTACGACACGTTTCAATTGTATTTTCGTAGACGCTAGCGTCTCAAGTCGCTGCATTGACAGGCGACTAGAGTCAGCTTAGGAGGGCACCCAAGATTTCCCGGCCGCCCGATAGATGTCTCTGCGGTTGCGCTACCGTACTGGTACATCCTTGACTCGATGCAGAAGACGCCGTTGTTCATTCTGGCATAATATGTTAACTGGTTCGTGGTAAGGTTGCCCAGTTCCATTTCAAAGTGACAGTGCCCTGACATTGTATCACAAGGAAATGTACCTTATTATTACATATGAAAGTGTAATGCAGGAATAAGATTTTGTAATGAATTCAATAATAAGGCCCGAAAATATTCATTGTCAACGTGGTGTATTGGATAGCGTTCTAGATTGTCAATCCAAGGGATCGTAGTTCGTAACCATACACTTTCTTTAACTTTTTGAAATATTTTATTTAAACACATTTTAGGAGTTGCTTATTAATGTAAGGCAACTATGATTTGCAGTGTTCTACATTTATATTTCCTTGTGATTAGAAGATGAAGGACGCAAATATTTCGCCGTTTATTTCCCAATCAATGATATTTTCACAGTGTGCACTTAGGTAGGAACCCAATAGGACAGCTTCACGAACGGCAAGAATATTAATATTCTTCCTTATCACATATATTTGGCTATCTGCTTCTGAAATGCAGCGATCTCCGAGAGTATTATCAGAGTGCACTCTCGATACTATTGTAGAGATTTATTGAAACAGCTGGCTTTCGTCACCAAGTCATGCTAGTACATTTTATTACTTATCTGCTCTCTGAACTATAATCATACTGTTCACAAAACTAAGAGCGCATGTGAACTTGATATCACAAGAAGTAAACACGATCTTCAAATATAGTACTTTATTAAAAATTCTAAGAGGAGACAACAAGGGACACGGTAAATTATTCAGGCAGAAAAGTATAAAATAAACCTATAGTTTATATTACACCAGTCGGTGGTGATATGGCTAAATTCGAACAGCAACTAACCCCTCGTCTTCTAGATATCTATTCTTTAAAGGAATTAATTAATAATCTGCATTACTTCCTGGTTAAGTTTTAGCTTCACTATAAGAACTGACCATGTCACTCTCATGGATATATCACTTATTGTCTGTATACTTTTTCTGCGAATTAGATCGTAAGCTTTATGGTACAAACGTAAAGTGTTGGTATTGGCAACCACATTACACGTTCTCTGAAAAAGAAAGTCACACAGAATGAGCGGAATAATCTTTTGTTTTGGACGTGAGATAAGTAATTAACGTTGTTCCTGCTCTGTGATTGGCAGGTTCTTGTATGTAACCTTGTCCCATTAGTAAATTAATAACCATCGTAATTTAATTGCCAACAATAACACACTAAGCCCTTGCAGCTCATAAGTAAAGTGTAGCCCCTTTCATGCATCTGTTTACAAAAAAATTAGTCAGTAAGCCTCATGACATTCACATATGATTATTATTGCAATAATATTACACATTCTACATCCCAGCGATACAATCCCGTCACGATTTCATAGACCTCGAAAACAAATAAATAAAATAAATCTGGACAGGCAGGGAATTATAAGGGCAACTTAAATTGCTCCGAAAGCAGCAATAAAATTCGCATTCGCCTGCCTGACCACATTCTCAGTAATCGTCACATATCTGAAAAGAGACAAAAAGTTGTGATAAGGAAGAACTTGAGTTTTCCTTCTATAGGCTACGTTTCACTCGAAGCTATTTAAGCTTACTTTCCTATTTTTTTTTTTTTTTCTTTATTGTATTTCTACACCAGCGATTACACCAGTAGGCTGGCAGCAGCTCCAGAGGCTGCTCTTCAGCCGAGAGAATAAAATACATTGATGAGATGAAATTTAAAATACATGACAGGCGAAGAATCAACGGAGGAACAATGACACATACATGGCGACAATTGGGGTACAAACAGTTGACAGGTGAACAAAAACCGGATGTAGTCAGTTAAAAACGAGGAGCCACGATGACTTAAAAAGCACACGTTTGACGACAAGAACACAGGACGGCGAGTACACGGAGACACTAAGTAAAATACACGGTGCGACGCTTGTCTGGTTGCGGTGGACGCAGTTAAAAAACACACACTTCACTGTAGCACAATACACAACACTTGACGTAGCACTTGTAAAACTGTCGGTCCAGGACCCCGATAAAAAGGGGGCGGAGCAAAGCGTGGGGGAGAGGGGAGAAAAAAAAAACGGCGGTGAAGAAAAGGGGGGCGGCAGGGAAGAGCCGTAGGGACTCCAGGGCGGGGAGGGGGGGGAGGCCAAGCGGGGGAGCGGAAGGGGAGGGAGGAGAGGGGGCACTTTATCTATGGGTGGGGGATCAGAGCTGGTAAGACGGGTAGATGTCGGAACGGAGGACGTCATCAGGAAGGGGGAGGCGGCGGAAATTACCCTGGGAGAGGACATGGAAAGTGTGGAGATGAAGGGAAGGGGGTAAAACGCGGTAGAGGCGTGGCAGAAGCCCAGGGTTGGTAAGGATGGGGTGGACCAGAGGGTTGCAGAAAGTCAATTTTACGGGTGGTATAGAGGATACGGATACGCTGGAGATATTCGAGGAGGTGGGGAAACGGGATCAGGTCATACAGGATCCGCGTGGGGGACGGGAGCCGGATGTGGTAGGCGAGGCGGAGGGCATGGCGCTCGAGGACTTGTAGGGTTTTATAGTAGGATGTGGGAGCGGAGATCCAGGCAGGATGGAAGCTGCAAAGGACAGGACACATGAGGGACCGGTAGGTGTAGAGAATGGTGGTGGGGCTGAGACCCCACGTCCGGCCGGTGAGGAGTTTGAGGAGGTTAAGGCGGGAGAGGGCTTTCTGTCGGACAGTGCGGAGGTGGGGGGCCCAGGAGAGGTTACGGTCGAGGGTTAGGCCAAGGTACTTCAGGGTGGGTGTGTGGCGGATAGGGCGGTTGTGGAGGGTGAGGTAGAAATCATGGAGACGGAAGGAGCGGGTGGTACGACCTATGATAATTGCCTGGGATTTGTCAGGATTGACGGAGAGGAGCCACCGGTTGCACCATGAGGCGATCTCGGTGAGGTGGGACTGGAGCAAAAACTGGGAGCGGGCAAGGGAGGGGGCGAGGGCTAGGAAGGCGGTGTCCTCAGCATACTGTAGAAGGTAAACGGGAGGCTCGGGTTGGGGCATGTCGGCGGAGTAGATGAGATAAAGGAGAGGAGACAGGACGGAGCCTTGGGGCACCCCGGCAGAGGGGTAGAACAAACGGGAGTCGGAGTTGCAGACAGTGACATAGGAGGGGCGGCGGGTGAGAAAGGAAGCAATGAGGCGGACGTAATTAATAGGAAGGGCGTAGAACTGGAGCTTGAAGAGGAGACCGGAATGCCATACACGGTCGTAGGCTTTTTGGATATCAAGGGAGACAAAAATTGCAGAGCGACGGGAGTTGAGTTGGACAGAAAGGAGATGAGTAAGGCGAAGGAGCTGGTCATTGGCAGAGAAGGAGGGTCGGAAGCCACATTGGGAAAGGGGGAGGAACTGGTGGCGATGGAGGTGCTGATGGATACGACGGGAGAGGATGGTTTCCAGGACCTTGCTGAACACGGAGGTAAGACTGATGGGACGGTAGGATGATGTCTGGGATGGGGGCTTATCCGGTTTTAGGAACATGAGAATACGGGAGGTCTTCCACAGGATGGGGTAAAAGCCGGTGAAAAGGATGACATTATATAAGGTAGCAAGAGCTTCGTGGAAGGAGGGGGGGCAAGCTCGCAGGTGACGGTAGGTCAGCCGGTCGTGACCAGGGGCGGTGTTGTGTTTAGTCCGAAGAGTGTCAATGATGTCACAGGCGGTAATGGGTGTGTTCAGTTCTGAGGGGGGAATGTGGTCCAAGTACTGGAAGCCGGGGGCGAGCGGAGGAGTGGAGGTATCGGTTCGCTCATGGACGTCCGGGAAGAGAGAATAGTCAAAGAGAGGATCATCAGGAATGGAGAAGACTTCGGAGAGGTAGGAGGCAAAGTGTTCTGCCTTACTGGCGTTGTCAGGAAAAGGACGGTCATCATGGAGAAGCGGGTAGGGGGGGGGGGAGGAATGACCGCCAGTAAGGCGGCGAAAGGCATGCCAGTACTAGGAGGAGTTGACAGGGAGCGTGGAATTGAGGCAGGTGCATGTCTGGCGCCAGTCCCGGCGTTTTTTCGCGGACAAGAGGTTTCGGATGTGAAGTTGGATTTGCCGGTGGCGGTGGAGTGTGTCCCGGTCACGGGTCCGGAGGAAGGAGCGGTAGAGACGACGGGATTCGCGAAGGAGAAGGACGGCCTGTGGAGGAAGGGTAGGACGGTGAGGATAAATCGCCCGGGTGGGGATGTGGGCATGGACCGCGTCAGCAACGGTCTGCTGGAGGAAGGAGGAGGCATGATCAATATCGTCGCGAGTGCGGAGGGGAAGTGGGTGGCTTGCGACCGAGGTGTCAATGGAGCGATGGTAGGCATCCCAGTCGGCACGGGAATAATCATGAACGAGTTTGGGAGGGGGCATAGGATGGGGAGCACGGGCAGGGTGGGGGCGGTGGTCAAAGGTAAGTAGGACAGGGGCGTGGTCACTGCCTATAAGGTCGAGGACATCTGCCGTGATGCGCCCTAGGAGGTTGGGAGTCGCCAGGACGACGTCGGAAGTGGTGTTGCTTTCGGGGCGGGTTGGGCGGGGAAGAGGAAGGACATCGCCCCGGAGCGAGGTGGTGACGAACTGACGCTACCGCCGGAGTTCAGCGGGCGGACGGGAAGAAAGGTTAAGGTCGGAAGCAATCACATAGGTCGTGAAGGAGCGGTCTATGTGGGAGAGGAAGGCATAGGGGAGGGGAGCAGTGCTGCGGATATAGATGGTAGCGAGGGTGACAGTAAGGGATGGGAGGAAGAGGCTGAGGATCAGGTGTTCGGTGGGGTCATTAAGGAGAGGTTGGAGCCGGACGGGGTGGTGGCATAGGTGGCCGATCGCCACTCCGCTTCGGGCGAGGGGCCATCGGTACGGTGGAGGACGTAGGGAGCGGTGTTGATGGGACGGCGGGGTTGGAGGAAGGTCTCGTTCAGGAGGAAGGCATCCACGCGGTGGTGGGAAAGGGTGTGCATAAAGAGGTGTTTATTGGCAGGAAGAGAGCGGACATTATGATAGAGGAAGGTATAGGAAGGGCTTGCCATAGGGGCCGAAAGGGAGGGGTGAGAGGGGGAGAGGGAGCGACGGGAAAAAGAGGGTACGGTGTGTCTAGACTAGGGTAACTTGCCGGGAGAAGATGAAGTGGGAATGTGCTCAGGAGAGGGTGGCGAAGGTTTCGAGGTGAAAAACGGAACGGGCGGCAAGGGCGATCTGCTGGAGGGTATGGGGACGCTGGAAGGGATGGATGTTCTGGAGGACGGTCGTGACAAATCGGATGACGTCCTCTACGGTTGGAGGGGGACAGAGGGAGTTGTTGGGATGGAGAGGGGGATCAACAGGACGAACAGGGACGGTAAGTTCGGGAGTGGTGGGGGCGGGGACGGATCTGCATTTATAGGAGTAGGTGGGATGGGGGCCACCACAGGTGTTGCAGACAGGAGGGGAGGCGAGGTTGGGACAGTGTTTGTGGAGGTGATTGGACTTGCAGTGGGGACAGGTGGGTGGGTTGCGGCAGTCCTGTGTCAGGTGGTCGTTGTAAACGAGATACCTGGCACAGCGGTAGGATTGGGGTGGGGAGCGGGAGGGTTCTACATTGTGGCGGCGGTCATAGATAAGGGCCCCCTCGAGGAGGAGGCGGTCGATGGAGGATGCGGATTCAGTGAAAATCCGCATCAGGTAGGTGGGTCCAGTGGCGTTATGGATTCTCTTGGCACAGCGAACGGAGATGTCTAGTTGGGCGTTGAGTTGGCCCAACACGTTCTCCTCCGTGATAACCGGACTAAGTTTGGTTATCACGGCGGTGAGGGTGGGCGGACAGCGGGGAGAGGTTGACGGGGGGAGGAGGAGGTATAGTACGGGGTGAGGGTTGCGTGGGGGCCGAGGTGGATGGCAGGGAGGCGCTGAGGCATGTCGGTGTGGAAAGTAGGGCTGGGAGATTTGATAAGGACAGAGTCCCTACGGGGGATGAGTTGGGCGATAGGGGCGGCAGGGAAGTACTTTCGGAGTTCTAGAGAGAGGGTACGATTGTCGAGGAAGCGGGGATCTGGACGGGAGAGGAGGTAGGTGTACAGATCCGGTTGGGTGGGGACGGGTGCAGTGTCCATGATGTCGGCAGGCTGTGGAGGTGGAGGTGGAGGAGGAGGGGGAGGAGGAGCCTTCTTGGAGGCGGAAGGGACGGGATCCGCGCTTCCACGTTTGGTGGTCTTTTTACGGGCGCCAGTGGAGGAGGAGGAGAAAGACGGAACGGGGTCGATGGGAATGTGGCGGGGGGCGGGGCCCTGTTGCGGTACGGCGGTAAAAGGCGGCGACTGCGGGGTGTCGGCCACCGTGGCCCGGCGATGGGTGATCCATGCTGGTGAGATGGGGGGGAAGTCTGCCGGGGAGGTGAGGGGGAGATACACGGTGGCTGGGGGTGGAGCAGAGACGTGGGAGGCGGCTGGGGTGGAGAGGAGCACGGAGAGGGGGATGTCGTGGGAAGGGCGGGCGTGCGTGGAGCTCCAAGTCGTGACGGTGGGGGCGGTGGTGGGGGTGGTATATAAAATGGCGGTGGTGACGGTGACGGTGGTGTTGGACATTGCTAAGGACAAAGAGGGAAAGTAGTCGAAGAGAAAGAAAAGGTGGAAAGTTCAAGGTAAAGCTGGCGACCACTGCAGGTGGCCGGCTGGAACTGGCGGGAGCCTCGGGCCGCGGTGGAGCGGCGGGAGACCACCGGCAGCTGGCTGGAGGGCGGCGGCGGCGGAGACGACGCCAGCGGCGGGTGGACGGCGAGCACCGACCCGAGGGGATCGGGGCGGCTCCGTAGCGGCGGCGACGGGGCGGCGAACCGGTCCGGCGGTCAGCGGGACCCCCGGGGCAGAACCTCCGGGCGGCGTCGGCGTCGGCGGTGGCGGCGGCGAGACGATCCCCGGGCTGGACTGGAGCAGCGGGGCAGCGGGGGCGGCGAGCAGGTCCGGCAGGGCCTCCTGGCGGCGGCGCCTCCAGGCAGTGCTGGGCGGAGACAGCGGCAGACGGCAGACGGCAGCGGCAAGCAGCAGGGCCTCGTGACACCGGTACGGCGATGAGTAGCACGGCTAGCAGCAGGGACGACGGCACACCTGGAAGCAGATCGGACGAACGTTACAAACAACGTCACGGTGGTGCCTGATACCAGGCAGGAATGATGTTACTTTCCTACTTGAGCGTATACCCATTAAAGGCAACATATTGCGAAATCAACAGAAGAATATTTGGTACAAGGCAGTTTTTGTTTCATACTTCGTTCTGAAATCGATGGAAATGTAAAAACATCAAATGTTGCAGAATTTACACGCATTACATTCATAAGAAAGAGGCTGAATGCGTGCAAACTGCCGCATCGAAGCAATGTTTACACCAGTATGCAGTTCTTTTGGCTCTCGCTAACTTGAGATGCTATTGGTTTTTCTCATTTCGCAGAGAGCACTGGTATCGCAACAGTAGAGACATCTATCGGGCGGTCGGGAAGTCTTGGGTGCCCTCCTAAGCTGACTCTAGTCGCCTGTGGGTTATTGCGTCAGCGTATTCATTCGCTATTCGCCTATACGCCGAGCGACAACAGACGCCAACGACTAGCAACCAAATACGCTCCGTGTAATGTACTCTTTAGAGTGAAGTGTTTGTCCGTCATGTGAAAACAGAGTATAACTCGATATCAGGGCTCACACTAGACAGTGTATCCGTGGGTTGCATAAACGATTGCAATTCACATTAAAATGCCCCCGGCTTCCAGTACTTGGACCACATTCCCCCCTCAGAACTGAACACACCCATTACCGCCCGTGACATCATTGACACTCTTCGGACTAAACGCAACACCGCCCCTGGTCACGACCGGCTGACCTACCGTTACCTCCGAGCTTGCCCCCCTTCCTTCCACGAAGCTCTTGCTACCTTATATAATGTCATCCTTTTCACCGGCTTTTACCCTGTCCTGTGGAAGGCCTCCCGTATTCTCATGTTCCTAAAACCGGATAAGCCCCCATCCCAGACCTCATCCTACCGTCCCATCAGTCTTACCTCCGTGTTCAGCAAGGTCCTGGAAATCATCCTCTCCCGTCGTATCCATCAGCACCTCCATCGCCACCACCTCCACCGCCTCATTGCTTCCTTTCTCACCCGCCGCCCCTCCTATGTCAATGTCTGCAACTCCGACTCCCGTTTGTTCTACCCCTCTGCCGGGGTGCCCCAAGGCTCCGTCCTCTCTCCTCTCCTTTATCTCATCTACTCCGCCGACATGCCCCAACCCGAGCCTCCCGTTTACCTTCTACAATATGCTGACGACACCGCCTTCCTAGCCCTCGCCCCCTCCCTTGCCCGCTCCCAGTTTTTGCTCCAGTCCCACCTCACCGAGATCGCCTCATGGTGCAACCGGTGGCTCCTCTCCGTCAATCCTGACAAATCCCAGGCAATTATCATAGGTCGTACCACCCGCTCCTTCCGTCTCCATGATTTCTACCTCACCCTCCACAACCGCCCTATCCGCCACACCCCCACCCTGAAGTACCTTGGCCTAACCCTCGACCGTAACCTCTCCTGGGCCCCCCACCTCTGCACTGTCCGACAGAAAGCCCTCTCCCGCCTTAACCTCCTCAAACTCCTCACCGGCCGGACGAGGGGTCTCAGCCCCTCCACCATTCTCTACACCTACCGGTCCCTCATGCGTCCTGTCCTTTGCAGCTTCCATCCTGCCTGGATCTCCGCTCCCACATCCTACTATAAAACCCTCCAAGTCCTCGAGCGCCACGCCCTCCGCCTCGCCTACCGCATCCGGCTCCCGTCCCCCACGCGGATCCTGTATGACCTGATCCCGTTTCCCCACCTCCTCGAATATCTCCTCGTTTTTAACTGACTACATCCGGTTTTTGTTCGCCTGTCAACTGTTTGTACCTCCAATTGTCGCCATGTATGTGTCATTGTTCCTCCGTTGATTCTTCGCCTGTCATGTATTTTAAATTTCATCTCATCAATGTATTTTATTCTCTCGGCTGAAGAGCAGCCTCTGGAGCTGCTGCCAGCCCACTGGTGTAATCGCTGGTGTAGAAATACAATAAAGAAAAAAAAACCATTAAAATGTACAGTATCCTCAAACTACTTGAACTCAACTTAGTCCATTAACAGGGTGTAAATTTTAAGTTGACGAACCGGAATAACTCGGAAAAACAGTAGATATTAAAAATGGTTTTCACCAACATGTGCAGATGGTAGAGGCTTAGGAAATAATACTCAACCTGAACCGTTTCCAACGTTTGTGTGTGTGGGGGGGGGGGGAGTTTCAAGTGTAACATTTTGAATGGAAACCCCCATTTTTTATTGCAGATTCGGATTCTAAGGCCCACCCCACATCATGTATGGTCTGGTTGATTTTTTTACGACAGTTGGCGCTGTAATAGTAAGAAATACTTGCCATACTGGTGAAGAAATGTACTAAAAAGGAAATAAAATAAATGAAAACCATATTTATGATGCTTCAGAACGCTACCAAATGATCACCAAAGTGATCCCTGCCTCTCCCCCCAATGGACAGGGCAGTCCTCCAAAGTGATACCTTAGTTCAGATTGCCCTTGTCAGAATACCAGCTATGAATTTCCGATAAAACACTTAATTGAACTAGCCGGGAAGAAATGTACATCTGGTATCATTTGGTTGGGTTCTGAAGCATCATCAATATGATTAACCTTTATTTTCTTTCCTGGATGGTACATTTCTTCAGCAGTATGGCAAATAATTCTGACCATTACAATGCAATGTGTTGCCAATTGAAAGAATAAAAAATCAACCAAACTATACATAATATGGTCTACAGAATCTGAATCTGTAATAAAATGGGAGTTTCCATTTAAAATTTTACACTAGCCACCCATACCGCTCCCAAACGGTGGAGACAGTTCAAGTTTAGTATCATTTCCTAAGCCTCTGCCGTCCGTTCATAATGGTGAAAACCGTTGTTGAATATATACTTTTTTTCTAGTTTTTCTAGTTATTCTGGTTTGTCATCTAAAAATTTACACCCTGTACTATACATTGTGTCAGTGGCGAATCTGGGGGGGGGGGGGGTCTAAGGGGCTGCAGATCCCCCAAAACCATGAGGAAAACCTTGTAATATGAGCTGGTTTTTTAGGTCAGTTTGAGGTACAATGCCACAATTTTCATGAGCTTCCCCCCCCCCCCCCTCACCAACACAAATCCTGGATTCGCCACTGCTTGGTGTATATTACAACATGACATGGTTCAACTTGGATGACGTGTTTTAAAAATATGTAACTAGTTTCTTTACGGTATAGTTGTTTGCTATCCCCTTTGAGCAAAATTAAGTTTCGTGAAAACCTGTTAAATAAATATTTTTAACCTGGAAAACCTGCAAAAAACCTTGAATTTAAAAATGAAGATTTGGTGGCCACCCTTTCTCGTGAACTATGTATCGTACGTGATTCTTACACTTACGGCGACCGTTCTCATGAATTGAAGCTTACGTGTGCAAAATTTCATAAAGATTGGAACAAAATTATTATGTACAAATATACGGACACTCTGCTGTATATATTAGATTTCTTTTATACTGAATAAAGTTTTACAGGTTTTCGCAGAAGAACAAAGATACGGTTACACAGTGGTGAGGACTAGAGGTCTGCACCTCGCTAGGTTGCTCGCTCGAATCGCGTGATACATGTCGTTCTATGACAGTCCGGCAGGTGTCGGTACTGTAGCTTGCGGCAAGGCGGGTGGCTGGGCTCGACTTCCTCCACGCTCGTTCGAGGGGTGCACGCTCGACTGGCCCGACCGTTCACACTGCACGCTCGCCACTCGGTCGCCCACGGCAACGTCATATCGTGTGAATTCGAGTCTAAGGCGAGTGTCAGGAACAAACTACACGCTAGAGAATACATCCTGACTGCGAAAGGCGGTGGTCGCAGCAGTCTGTAGTTAGCCAATACGACAATATCGTGGTAAACTAAATGGTTACAATTAAACTCAAAAGAGTTCGTAACATGTACAGTTCTAAATTTTACTTACGATGAAGTAGTGTGCAGATGATGGCAACGAAATGTTCGCTTTATGAAGGACACGTACAAAAAACTGTCAACTACAGAGCAGGAAGAGAATTAATTATTTACTACATGGTCAACACGAAATATTATGCCCCTAATTCTACGTGACTGGTATCCGAAGTATCTCATGCATCAGTCGCTGCCAACTTCAGCACACTACGCCACCATTGGCGTAAGTAAAATTCTATAGTGTACTAGACAAATTTGACGATTATTATGTAATACTAATTTACTAATCCGCCAGTTCCGTGTATTATGAAGTTCACAAACTGATGCGAAATACAACACTAACTTGTCGATATTTGTATATTGATCCACCAAAGGTGGCATTTCTATACATGATGAAAGGATCTAACAATAACAATGTAATCGACTTTCCGGACTTTGCAAATACTCTTACATCAAACCAAACTAAAGAGACAGGGAATAGATTTTAAGAAAATCCGCGCCTGGTGTACAAAAAAATTACAGAAAAGGACTAGCTAAAAAAGAAATGATATCCCATCAAAAACATAAAAAGTACAAAAATGCAGGTCTCGCGACGAATTCCTTCCGCTATAAAAAGTCGTGAGATCTTATGGGAAACCAAGTCTTTCTTTTTTATTTTACTTTTTTTCTCATGAAGATTGAGGTTCCAATGGTTTATTCCACGATTAACGCCGCCAAAGACACCACATGAAAAGAATCAGGTGACGTGAATGCCTTAGAGACATGCCTGAAGCAAGAAACGTAGACGAGGTGGAATAGCTTATTTAAATGCTGTAGTTAGCCAATACGAGATAATCGTGGAGATACTTGCGACAAAGGACGTCTCTGAGAAACTAAATGGTTGTTGTTGTTGTTGTTGTGGTCTTCAGTCCGGAGACTGGTTTGATGCAGCTCTCCACCCTACTCTATCCTGAGCAAGCCTCTTCATCTCCACATAAGAACGACAACCTACATCTGTCTGAATCTGCTTACTGTATCCATCTCTTGGTCTTCCCCTGCGATTTTTTCCCCACACACTTCCCTCCAACGCTAAATTCACAATTCCTTGATGTCTAAGAATGTGTCCTACCAATCTATCCCTTCTTTTAGTCAAGGTATGCCAGAAATTCCTTTTCTCCCCAATTCTGTTCAGTACCTCCTCATTAGATACGCGATCCACCCACCTAATCTTCAGCATTCTTCTGTAGCACCAAATTTCAAAAGCTTCAACCCTCTTCCTGTCCGCACTGTTTATCGTCCATGTCTCACTCCCTTACAACAACGAAACTCGAATGAGCTCGTAACATTTTTGATGCCATTCAAAGAAGCAACGGACGTACTCGAAGGCGAGAAGTACCCAACAATTCAGTCTGTTGTGTTATGACTGCTTCAGCATTCTTCTGTAGCACCAAATTTCAAAAGCTTCAACCCTCTTCCTGTCCGCACTGTTTATCGTCCATGTCTCACTCCCTTACAACAACGAAACTCGAATGAGCTCGTAACATTTTTGATGCCATTCAAAGAAGCAACGGACGTACTCGAAGGCGAGAAGTACCCAACAATTCAGTCTGTTGTGTTATGACTGCATAAGCTGAAAAGTCATTGCAAAGCAGGGCCCCCCCCACAGAGCTATGTATCTTTCACTTATTGTCAATCCTGTTTTCCTCTTTACTATGCGGCGCATGTCTAGCGAATGGAAATTAAAGTAAGTTCTAAGTAGCAGTAGTAATGTCACTGGTATTTAGCGATTAGGTACAACTGTCGTATTATGTTACTGTAGATGCTACGAGTGCTCAAAGAGCGTTGTCTCCATCTCATGGAAGAGACAGTGGAACTTCAGATGTTGCACAGAATAGCAACATTTATGATGTCCGTTACAGAGAGGAATGAGACTAAATTTGTGATAAAATATCGGTTCCAGCTAAGCAGGAATAAATGTATGACGTACCGGTACGTCACTTTATTATTTTGGAATTGTTTCCTTTCCCGTGTGCTTCGAAAGTTGTTCTCTCAATCCAGTTGAACCAATCATTCAGTTTCGCATTTTGTGGTCTGTACCCACAGGTTACTTTACCATACAGATTATTATATGTGATTTATGTAAAGTTCATGTGCCAAGATCATTTACCTGAGTTTTCCATGATGTTTCTTTCTTGTTCCCATTTTGTGGGCTGTTATTGCCTGTTTTGTGAAGGGTGTTACTTGGCGTCTTAACGAGGAAATGATCGTATTTTATACCCATTCCTCTTATCACTCTCACGTCCTGGAATACTTTGTCCGCCTTTTATATTAATATTAAATACTCCAATATTGATGTACACCCGTTAGTTTAAGTTTGTTCATATCTCTCTGTTGTATCCCGTTCGTACATCTTTCCGTAGAATTTTGGCACTGTGCGTGGTTGCTGCGACTCTGTCTTTTCCGAGTGAGTCCTTAACGGGAATTTATCCAATTGCAGCATTCATATGTCCCCTACTGCCACTTTCGTCTTTCCTATCCATATAATAAAGAACGCATGCAAGCTTTTGTGCAATATCCGCGCTTTCTTCCGTCGTCAGAGTCGGACGCCAGTATAATGCTCATATATCCTTTACCTATTTTAAACCCTCTTGTTCCAATTGTTTACTTTAGACAGCTGTACGAATTTATGGCGCTCCTTCTGTTTCAGTGATATCTGTGTTATATTTATTTAGGGCCGTCTGAACAATGTCACCTGGGTGCACCAGCCAAAAGAATGAAGTGCATGTTTTCGGAATGGCTGGACTGTGAAACTCGCGAGGCGCAATCCACCAATGAGGTGGACCTTTATTCAGCACGAATTGATGGTGATGACGACGATCCGCTTGAATAGTGGAAACGTAACAGTACTCTCTTTCCTAAGTTAGCTGTATTGGCAAAAAGAGTATTTCTTGTGCCCGCCTCAAATGCAGCTAGTGAACGCACTTTCAGTACGGCAGGGAACTTGATCTATTATAGAGGAACTCGACTCGATCCACTAAGTGTCAATGATATTTTAACAATACATTGCAATTACAATGCCATCAACGAATAGTTTGGGGATAATGTTGTTACTTTTCGATGTATACTTTGTTGTACGGTAGCATTCAGTTTTGTACATTGCAATAAAAGCGTTGTTCGTTCCGTAGTTTCTATTTGGATCCTTTACATTACTTCCAACTGCTGTAGTTGGTGAAAACAACCTTTTCGTCTCGTATGGGGTAGAATGATGTTGCGGTTAAATGCTACTATGTAGCAATACACGACTGCAGCATAACTGGTTTCATTGTAAAGTGGTTCCTTTAGTTAGTGGGGGTGCGTCAGACGCATTAGCAGCCCACACCTCGGAGCCACAGAGCCGCTGCCGTGGCGACTGAGTACGGCGGCAGCGCCCGCCACGCTGTGCGGCCTCTGCCCGCCCCGCCCCACGCAGCCTCGTTCCAGTGTCAACTAGCTCGCTCCGAGCGTACACACTCGCCGCGCCACCGTCGAGCGTGACGCACTCGACCGAGTACGAGCGAGCGAAACCTGCGATTTGCAGACCTCTAGTGAGGACACGTGGCACATGTGATCGTGTCACTGTTAACCAAATTAAAACCCCTGAATTTTCTAATAAAAATGCATCTGAACGCCATTAAAACAGTTTGTCAACTATTACCAGTTACAGTTACTATGCTGAAACTCGTTTACGCCTCCGTTAATGTACTTAAAAAAGTAAATAAATAAAAATCCATATTACAATCGGAATTGTTTCTCTGAGCTATTTCGTATACAGGGTGTTACAAAAAGGTACGGCCAAACTTTCAGAAAACATTACTCACACACAAAGAAATAAAATATGTTATGTAGACATCTGTCCGGAAACGCTTAATTTCCATGTTAGAGCTCATTTTAGTATTTACGGAAACGGCTTCATTCCAACGTGATCAAACTGTAAAATTTCACAACCAAATGTGTCGGCTGACGAGAACAATTGTGCAATCACGTCAACACAGATTTTCTGTGAACGTTTGGGCAGGAATTGTTGGTGATGTCTTGATTGGGCCTCACGTTCTTCCACCTACGCTCACTGGAGAAAATGATCATGATTTCATACGGGATACTCTACCTATGCTGCTAGAACATGTGCCTTTACAACTACGACACAACATGTGGTTCATGCACGATGGAGCTTCTGCGCATTTCAGTCGACGTGTTCGTACGCTTCTCAACAACAGATTCGGTGACCGATGGATTGGTAGACGCGGACTAATTCCATGGCCTCCACGCTCTCCCGACCTCAACCCTCTTGCCTTTCTTTTATGGCGGCATTCGAAAGCTCCTGTCTATGTGTGACACAACAACACAGTGACCAACGGTGCTTTCCAGTCATGTGTGCGTACAGGGTGATATATAAAACGATGTTTTATGTATTTTCCTCATTATTGGTATTTTTTGTAATTTATTATGTATTTGTATATTTAGTTTCTGTGATATATTTTCATTGTCCTGCTAATTTCCATATATGTCAAAAATAATGTAAATATAGTAACACGCTGGGTTAACAAGGGCTTTGCTATTGTACAGAATCATCTTTGAGTACGGAGTTTTTTATCGCTGGTAGCGCAGAAGCGCACAGCGAGAAGGAGTCGTTATTGAGAAGTAGCGGCGGACAGACGGTGCGCTCTGTGGTGTACGGAAAAAGTACGTGGATTGGCACTAGTGGAGGCCACAGCTCAGATAATTAATAAATGCATCAAGTGGAATGCTGTGGGCCCTAAATTGTAATTAACATTCGTCGCCAAGAAGAGCCTGTGTTTGCCAACTGTTAAGTGCCAACAGTCTTCAATCAGCAGCACCACGTCGCACACAAAATTCAGTAAGATCTGTCCAGTTTGTCTTAGCATGTACAGCTAACCAGCGTATTAGTGATGATTGTTCAACAGCGAACCTGTGTTTAAAAATCATTACCCATAGTCATTGTCCGGACAGGTTCCTTCCTCATCCATTGTTTTTCCGAGAATATTCACAAAGTTATAGAAAACTAAAAATCAGAGTCATTAAAGACAATGTGACAGTCATTAATAAAAAAAATGTGTTCAGAAAAGTATTACTAAATGTAGCTTATGCCAGTGTTGCTGATCAATAGGTTTGCTAAGATGAAAGAAACTGCTAGATTAACTTTCAATTTCAAGAGATATTTCAATAACAGTGTAAAAGGTTAATTGTTTTCCACTGCATATTATTTTGAGGTAAAGTTTTTTTTTTAACTTGCAAGTACTGACTAGTGAGAATAGTAATTTACAAGTGTTTGAATGCTCAAAATTCCTGGTTAAAGAAAGAGTAAAAGTTAATCAGAAGGTTAAATGGTTCTTTTCTAAATATTCAGTGTTATCACAACAAGTCATTAGTTAATTTTTGTGCTTGTCATTAGTACAGTTAATAGTTGAGTTACAACTTGATTATTGCTAAAGCGCATGATATACTCGCTGTAGAATAATTTCTGTTACTTATAAAAACAATTAATTATTTGAAGCTGTAAATAGTAAGTATTAAGGTGAGAGTTTGGCATGATTTGCTGCATGTTGCATTTGCGCGGCTATGGCTTGCGTTTCGCTGTCTTACATTGAACCCTGTGTTAGTGAACTATTTCCCAGTAATTAGTATATTGTCAGTGTCTTTTGTATCGAATTTGACGCGCATACTCTGATTTTCTGCCCACCCAAATTTTACGTAATTTTTCACGTTTTTAATTAACTTTGCTATTATTTAGATCCCACCAAATTATTTGCTCGTACAACGAGCTGGCGACCGTAAATTAATAAGTTATTCATCTCTTTCAAAATTAATCCCTGTGTCCTGTTTGTTCCGCATTTTTTCATTTAAACATTGATCATTTTATTCCGAATTTTACTTTCCACTTTCTTTATTCCTATCGATCGTTGTTGTCTACTAAAGAGGTAGAGCAACGTTCCGGTTATAGCCTCCACTACATCATCGGCTTCATTACCGATAGCTTTTCGACCAAATTAAGATAATTACGCACACGGGTCATTTTTCTAATTATCATATTACTAACCGGTGTTGTAGGACGGGTAGGGCTATATATGCAACTCCGGTATCAAATTTAGAGACTCCTCGTGCTCATATTATGGACGGCTGTGAAGCAATACCCCATTCTCGAGGGCTGCATCAGCGCATTGGGGATTCCATGCGACGGAGAGTGGATGCATGTATCCTCGCTAACGGAGGACATTTTGAACATTTCCTGTAACTAATTGTTTGAAGTCACTCTGGTACGTTCTGTTGCTGTGTGTTTCCATTCCATGATTAATGTAATTTGAACAGAAGTAATAAAATGAGCTCTAACATGGAAATTAAGCGTTTGCGGACACATGTCCACATAACATATTTTCTTTCTTTGAGTGTGAGGAATGTTTACTGAAAGTTTGGCCGTACCTTTTTGTAACACCCTGTATATGATGAAAACGTTTGGTCATATTTTTTGTTCCTCCTCTCCAAGGGCTGTAGCTACTTCACGACATTAAAAATGGATATTGCTGGTTTTCACACTGAAGATCCTAAGAAACTGGTAACCGCATGCGATAAAAACACAGAGATTTGCAAACACTTAGAGGATCGCGGGCCGCCCCGAGAGGGAGGGGTAAGATCATGGACGTATCGCTTCTCGGTACCCATGGTTCTCCAGTCTTGAGGGACGTCTCTGGGGAAGTGAAGCGGCTTACATAGCCTCTCCTTCCCAAGTGGCTCTTTCCGCCTTCACGAGGTGCGAGGGGTGCAACCAGCACCGCCGTAGGGGAGCGTGACCATCTGCTGGCGACCTCGTTTGTCGGTGTGGGATTCCGGCATGCATCGGCAAGTGCAATTCGCCGTGTCCCTGAGAATCCGGGATATGTTCCACCAAACCGTTTCTGTGCTGACACGGCGCGGCTAGGTTAACTGGGTCCAGACCCCTGAACGACTGGGTGATCGGTCCACCACCTGAGTAGGAGTGTGGCCTTCCGGTGGCAGCTCGGGCTAGTAGGAGGCGAAGGGCGAGATGTGCAGGGAGTACTTGCCGGCATCGTCGATGACGGGGCCACCGAAAGGGATCAGTACGTTGGCGACGGCGTGCTGAAATGGCAGCTCAGAGTCACAGAACCCTTGGTCATGGGGCGAGGCCGGTGAGTGAGCTGCAACGAGTACCCCCTCCCCCCCCCAAGCCACAGAGGCCTGTCTGGGGCAAGAGATGGGCCTCTGATTTCTTCACTTTCCTGGCGACCATGGCTGAGAAAAAGGAAAGTGATTCGAGAACGTCGCTGCCTTTGGCTCCACCTATGGGCAGAATCCACAATGAAGTCGTGAGCGCTGGATCTGCGCCTCCGCCTGTACCCGTGTAGGCCTCTGGGTCAACGCAGGTAGGAGAAGATGGCACAATGGAGATGCCCAAGTCGACGTTTCAGTGGCTTGTCAAGATCAACGCCGTCTAGTATGCGAGCCACAAAAATGGAAAAATCAATGCGTCCAACATCCAAAATGTCAAGATCGGGCTGGCCTCTATGGCCATTGTCCAGGCCTGCATGGAAGGACGCCTGGTGGAATTGGAACAAGAGAATAAGAGATTGTGGAAGCAACCTCCTCGGACCTACGCTGGGCTGGCTGTGCAGTCCGCGCTCAAGCCGCCAGCGACAAAAGAAAATATTGCCAAGGTGACGCAGAAGCCTGGGTCTGCGGTCTTCCTGAGGCCGCGTCCTGGGCAGGATATGAAGAATGTTGACCCGCTGAAGGATAGGATCAAAATCAACAGAGTCAAGGCAACCAAGAATGTTGTTCAAATGTTTGTAGAACTTATGGGACTTAAGTGCGGGGTCATCAGTCCCTAAGCTTACGAACTACTTATGAACTAGCTAAGACTAAGGACGGCACAAATATCCATGCCCGAGGGGGGATCCGAACCCCCGACCGTAGTGGCCGTGCAGACCGTGACTGGAGCGCCTCAGTCCCCTCGGCCACCGCGGCCGGCAAGAATGTTGTCATTGCTGACATTGCTTTAGAAACAGACAACGACAAAATTCTTGCTAACAAGTCTCAGTGCTCAAAAGTCAGTTGTGAAGGTCCTCGTAAGCACAAACCACTGGTCATCTTATACGATGTCCCGGTAGCCAATGACGAGAAGACACTTGTTGAGAAAATCAGATTACAGAATTTCGAGGACACTGACCCTGACTCATTTGCAAAAGACTTCAAATTATAATTCAAGACGGGGCCCCAGGATTGCAACACTGTACACCAAGTGGCGGAAGTGTTTGGGGACATGTGGAAAAAGCTCACCAACAAGGGGAGAGTCTACATTAGCTTTAGTGACGTGAATTTTAAAGATCACATGGTGGTCCCAAAATATCACAATTGTGGCGACCTTGACCACACCCTTAAATACTGTAGCAACAAGGTGGCTTGTTACATCTGTAGTTCTGAAGACCACAACCGGAAGGATTGCAAAAAGCATTTGGTATGTATCCCCTGCAAGAGGCGGGGGAAAAAGTCTTGTGAGGCCAAGGTGAGAAACTGCCCCACATACAAAATGTTCGAGCAGAGATTAATTGCTCTTACTTATTCTGGTTGATGTCGTAATCTGCGAGGGGATGCCCAAAAAGAACCACAAGTCCCCCAGCAAGAGAAGGAGGGATGCCGACAGCAGGAAGGTCTTTAAAGAATTCCTGCTGAACCACAAAGCAGGACGAGTGCAGAACATATTAAGAATAAGCATGGGCACACAGATTGAGACCCTCGCACCTGAGGTGACCTTCTCCGTGAACTTGGGGTACCTCCAGCCAACGAGAGCAAGACAAAAAGTGGGGCACCCCTTGACTTTGCAGGACCAATGCACAAAGGACATACACACTAGGACCAGCTCTGAAGTACAGATCAATAGTATCACATCCTCGCAAGGAACGGAAAATCAAGACACAGAGCTGGCAGTCAAAAATCCTTGACATCAAGGTGAGGGAGCAGGGATCCTGGTACTGGGTCAAAAGAGGGAATGGGGAAAAAATACCCAAAATTCTTGGGGAACCATTAACTAGTAAGGCCGAAATTAGGCGAAAGGGACTCCAACTTTGGCATCAATCTTGGGATGAGGAGAAGTCTCGGAGAAGAACACACGCTCTCCTACCAGACATCCAAGAAAGACTAAGGGTGAAACATTTTAAGCGATCAAGAGGAATGCTGCACTTTCTCACGGGACATGCCAGTTCAGGAAACGGGCTACACCAGCTTGTGCATGTGGTGCTGAGGAAGGAAACCTGGAGCATATCATATACGAGTGTCCTGCCACAGACAAATATATACAGACGGGAAACCTCCTTAAGGGCCCGGTCCTACGCTCAGGGGTGCGGGGAGGGAGGGTTTCCAGCAGTTCTGTAAGATGTCCCATGATTGTGCTGAGGTCAGAAGCAGCCCTTTAAACTGGCCAGAGCAGGCGGCAGGTAGTGGCTGCCCCCACCACCACCTCCCTTCAAACGCCAGCAAGTCGGACACAGCCGTGGCCTCGTGGCAGTCGGCACGAGCTCTCCCCTCAGCCTCCCCTCCACGCTACCCTCTGACGTGCGAGAGGCACTGTAAGCCAGGGAACGGCCGGACACCTACTAGCATCTTACGGAACTACGAGGGGAGCGTAGGACAGTGGTTTAGGGGTGGCTGCTCCTCTGTATATGTTACTCTGTGGTCCTGCATTTGACGACGTGGCTGCGGACCTGAGAGGGGATCTGCCCAACAACAACACTTACGAGCTCATCAGGAACCCAGACACGTTCCGTACACTTGATGAAATTACTAATAAAATGTCAAGCAAAGTGCTTCAGGACTTCATTCGGAACAATTAACTGACTGACGTAACACCCGACTGAGACAGCTGCATCTGCCATGCCGCCTGGGGTGGACTTGTCGTCAGGAATGACAGCATCCGCTATCGCGTGAATTCGGGGCAATGTGGCAAACACCGATTGTGACCTTAGACGTAAGTTAGATGTAGGTTCTTAATAATTCTTCCTTGTAAGTTAATACAAAATTGGGGATAACTTTTTGCGGGGGGGAGGCTGTGGTGACACAAAAGAAATTGGCCGTCCACTGCCACGGGTGCGCTCAGGGGTGAGCTGGCCACCACGTAGTATGTTTATCTCGCTGGCACACCTGTAACACCACAGCAGCAGCATATTAGGGAAAAAATTAACATACACAACAAATCAACTATCATCAACGTAAGGGTGTCCAGTGGTTTGCTAATACGCAAAAAGTAGTTTAAGTCACTAGCCTGTTTAACACTGTACTAATATAAAGACCCATTTTGTCATAGGTGATGGGTTATGTTGTATGATATTATAAATAAAGAAATTAAAAAACAAAAACGACATACACACACACACACACACACACACACACACACACACACACACACACTTAGAGGATAGTGCTGCTACCAGCAATGCCTATAAAAGACAACAGGTGTTTGGTGCGGCCTTCATATCGGTTGCTGCTACTACAATAGTAGGGTATCACGTTTTAAGTGAGTTTGAGCGTGATGTTACAGTCGTCGCACGAGATATGGGAAACATCATCTCTGAGGTAGCGATGGGGTGGGGATTTTCACATTTGCCGGCCGCGGTGGCCGAGGGGACTGAGGCGCTTCAGTCACGGTCTGCACGGCCACTGCAGTCGGGGGGGTTCGAATCCCCCCTCGGGCATGGATATTTGTGCCGTCCTAGTTCGTAAGTAGTTTATAAGTAGTTTGTAAGTTTAGGGACTGATGACCCCATAGTTAAGTCCCATAAGATTAAAAAAAATCACATTCCACCATTTCAGGAGTACACCGTCAATATCTGGAATCAAAGAAAACAGCAAAGCTCCGACATCACTGAGGTTGTGAAAATATACTGCTAGGATGGGACCAACGATGACCGAAGAAAATCGTTCAGCTTGACACAAATGCAACCATTCTGCAAATTGTTGCCCTTTACAATATTGGCCTATCAACAAGTGTCAGAGAGCGTGCGAATCATTCAACCAAACATCATCGATATAGCCTTTCGGAGCCGAAGGCCCATCAGTGTACCCTTGTAGACTGCGCGACACAAACCTATTCGCTTCGCCTCGTCTAGGCCCGTCAACTCCAATGATAGAAACATGTTGTCTGGTATGACATCTCGTTTCCAACTTATCGAGCTGGTGGTTGTACACGGGTATGGAGACAACTTCATGAATCCTTTTCAGCGGGGGAGTGGTTAAGCTGGTTTAGGCTCTTAGTGGTGTGGGGCACGTGTAGTTGCAGTGATGTGGGAACCGTGATACGTTTAGATACGACTCTGACGGGTGACACGAACGTAGGTATTCGGGCTGATTACCTGCATCTATTCGTGTCCATTGTGCATTTCGACGCACTTGAGCAATTTCAGCAAAACAATAAGACACCCAACACTTCCAAAATTGCTGCAGAGTGCCTCAAGGAACGCTGTGTGTAAACACTTGTGCTGTCCACTGAGCTCCCCAGAATGTTACTAAGCAAACCTGCTCTTACTGTTACTGTTTTATGGACAACCCTGTCGGTTTATGGTGTCAGTTGCCTCCATCATTACTTCATACGTTTGTCGAGTCCATGCAACGTCGTCTTGTGGCACTTATGAGTACTCGCAGAGCAGATTTTACCGTTTGTTTGCCTGTTCAGCGTAGAACCTAGTTGATGCAAGTAATTCTAAATGGATTCCTCTTCCGCTTGAATTACATCAAGAATGGACTTCCTCTTGAACTAGACAAATCCGAAAAAGTACAGACTTTCATTTAAAAAAATATTTGGTAACATCGTTTCTTATTAAATGAAATAAAGAAAATAAAAGGCGTGCAATCTGTACATCTATACTTGGAAGCCGAATAAGGAAAGAAAATATGAAATCGTTTTATTGCTCGGTACTTGTTCCTGGAATCTCTGAGATATGAAGAAACCAAATATTTCCGCTTTTAATTAAATTAAATTTCACGAGAAGTGCCCTTTTACTAGTTTCAATGTAAACAAAGTAGACAGATAGGATTTCTGGAAGCAATGTTGCTTATACAACAGGAAAGAAAACTTTTAGTGGATCATATTTTTTCATGATCAGGGAAATACGTACTACGACAAAAAATAAGGAAAACATGAATTAATAATATCTCACTAATGTGCCTGCCAAGCTTCAATACTTGTAAAACACTGAAGTTACAGAGGACCAATTATAGAACTATCTGGAATAATCGGTGCGATATTCATCTATGATACGGTGTCTGCCGAACGGTAAGTGCACAGTTCAAAGTTATGAACAGCACTGTCAGGTTCCAGGAATTTACTTAAGCTGACGGGAATACAGGAGAGTCTTAGTAGTAAATGAGAAATGTAATAAAACGCGGTGCATTATATGACAGGTTTTAACCCATCGCAGTATATACGATGCCATTTGTGTATATGTTGTACAATGGTATAATTTTACAGGTACATATTCACTTGTCGAAATGCTGTATGTCTATAAAGTCTGTTGAGAATAGTCACTAGTAAAGTAGTAATTTATTAAAACCTGATGCTTGATGGGCTGTTTTCCATGAACGATACTGTTTATGTCCTCACATCTCATGATCTACATGTTGTACTCTGATACAATTTCAAAGGTACATTCAGTTGTATGTGGGCACACTGTCTATAAATTTCTTGCGAAAACAATTGGTAGTGTAGAAATTAGGGGAAGGTGGGGCAGCCGGCCGCGGTGGCCGAAGGTACTGAGGCGCTCCAGTCACGGTCAGTACGGCCACTAGGGTCGGGGGTTCGAATCCCCCCTCGGGCATGGATATTTGTGCCGTCCTAGTTCGTAAGTAGTCCATAAATAGTTTGTAAGTTTAGGGACTGATGACCCCGTAGTTAAGACCCATAAGCTTGAACATTTGAAGGTGGGGCAAGATTGGGAGGTTGGGTAAAACGGAGAAGGGCTGTAACGTACAGTTAGGGAGCTGCCAACTGTGGATAGCTACGTCTACATGATCAATACACAGCTCCCATTGTATTGACATTGCTATACTTCATTGTCGCAGCGGATTCTGTCAGATTGCAAGGTAGGTACAAATTTTATTTTTATTTGTCTAGACTCTATATGTATCACTCAGTAGTACGTCTTATTAACTACAAACTGCTGTGTTTGTAGTCAATTTTCACTAAATAGTTTTCATGTAGGCTTGACATAACTTGAACGCATGCTCGGGGTCAAGACGGGGAGCTTCCCCATCTTACCCCTAAAATTTGTCCAACTATTGTCTACTTATCCTAACATATGCTTACCGCGCTGCTGGTTTTGAACAATTACATTAGACGTCGAATACAATTAAAAAAATTGGTATTCATTATTCCAACTTTTTCTAATTTATTACAAATTATATTATTATATCTTAGTGTATAATTGTTTTAACTGAAACTCCTTATAAGATTTACTATCTGAAGAAATTAAAAGAAAATAATCCCCCCAAATTTCTTTATCTAAACTAAAATCCTTCTCAAAGAAGTATAATGAACCTAGTATACCGTAAAAAGAACTTAATGACAAAGGAAAAGTGAAGAGAGTTACTGCCTTCTTACACAATCCTTCATGCTCAACAGACAATAAATGAGCTCGAATGACAATGAGGAAGACTGCTACGACTTCTCTGAAGGAGAAGTGTATTGGATGCGGACGCTGAGCCCACGACTCTTATGCAGGGATAGAAAGTGATGTCGACGAGGCTGTATAGTTTGTGAAAGTAATAGGCCCCGCATTTGGGGAAAGACGGGCATTTTGCAGTTTATTTTTCAAATCGAGATATGTATAACTAAAAGTAACAAGTTTCCAGGTTTCTTTGCATTTAGTGTAATTCAATAGTTGAACAAAGAAATTATAATCAGAATTATTTTGACTTGTTTATTTTTGTCCCTTTTGTAAGGGGTTGAAGGTAGCTTCACCATCTTGCTAGGCCTTCCCCTATAATTTTTACGTCACTGTGAATGCCACAGTTTTACTCCATGAACAGCGGGAAAGTAGTAATCTATAACATTTTACCCTTCATCATTTTGTTGTGGTTTTCAGCGAGACAAAGAATAATGAAAGTTTGAAATTACGTTTAAAGTTTGTTGCAAGTCGCTAAGTATTCCCATTCTCATACAGTCTCGTCGCATTATATGGCAATTTTTTTTTTTTACATTACCTATTGTTTATGACTTTATATCTGTGAACCATGTGTCGTATGTGGTTCTTATCCCAACAGGAATTGTTACCTCACGGTAAAGTTTATGTGCACCAAATTTGGTAAAAATGGTCTGGTGGTTTAGTAGAAAGTGTGGAACTTGTTGAGTGATGCAGCAGTTTTTCGCTCATATCATTGTTTATGACGTCATATCTGGTGAACGATAAGTTTTACGTGACATTCCTCTTGGTTTGAAGGTCAACTATGCAAAATTCATCAATATTGAAACAAAACTGTATATTTGTATGTAATAATCCCACATCACCACTCCGACTCTCTACTTCATATATAAACAATGAAGGATTTTTATTATAAGTTAAACAAGCTATAGCTTAGTGGGCCTCACTCTCTTGGGGGCCCCAAAAAATTGTTCGAGCGAGACAATAGTCGTATATTTCAAATAATGTGAAAACTTGAGAGTAGGCCTATATTGTTACTTTTGTCTTCGCATTGGTAGTGACTAGTAGGTGAATATAGACTGGGGAAAAGTACTGAAAGAGGGACTCGCCTGGTAGAATTTTGTAGAAAAGCAGACATAGAAGAAGGCATATCAATGATGATGCAGAGGATGCTTTAGAGAAGCTTGAGCCAAGGGACAAGTTCAGAATCAAAACATTTATACCTGTGATGGATGCATTAGTCAAGTCTGGCACAGAAGGTCTCAGTACACAATAACGCTGCAAAAATGTTTTCATTCTTAACATAATTAGAAGCTACAGATGAAGAGATTCGTGAAGAAGTTACTTCTTTGTGCCAAAACTATCCTGCAGATGTGGACTTGAATCTTGTACGAGAAGTCAAGCATTTTACTAATATGTTGGAAAAGTCAAGCCTATGGTTCAGCGGAACTCAAGAAAATTATGTTTCCTCAGTCTCATGTGCAAATTACGCAATTTATCATTTGATGATATCATCTGTGATTATGCTCTGGCAAAGGCAAGAAAGAAAATATTTTAGTGCTGATATAATTTTGGATTCCTTAAAACATGTTTCAAAAGATTAGATTATAAGCCTTCGTAAATTGTGCCTTTTAAAAGAATTTTTGTTTCTTTTTACCAGAGGTATTTTTTTTTTTAATTTGAGATGAATAGAAATGGTTTTAAGTTAAACATTATTTATTCCCCTGTCTATAATTGTATATCAATTAAATCTTTGTACACGAAAATCGTATTTGGCACTAACTATATGGGTATCTATAGGGGCACATACAGGGTGTCCAGAAAAGGACTCCCTGATTTCAAAATTAAATATGTCGAAAACAAAGATCGATAGAGGAATGCAATAAACGGTTTGTTTATTGTGAAAGCTGTAAGAAGTTTATACAGCAATTTGAAATAATAGTTAAAAAGCTGCTAACAGATGGCGCTGTAATCGCCATACGTAATGCCTAGTATAAATAGTGATCCGAAGCCCATAGCGATCAGTTCCACTACTGAAACGTGAAAGGAAGTTATCGTACCGAACGAAGAGATTAAAACCATCTACTCCATTGAACAACGCGTTTTTCTGGTGCTAGAGTACCACAGGTTAACTGATGACCTAGCTGTTTAGTCCCCTCAAAAACCAACAACAACAACCACAGGTTAGAAGAGAGTCCTACGGCAACAAGGCCAAGTTTTCAAGCACGATCTAATGTTCCAAAAGGACCCGATGCGAAAACCATTCGTACGCTCTTCGCAAAATTTCAACGAACAGGCAGCGTAACTGATGATCTAGTGGGGCATGTTGGCCGCAAGCAAACCGCAGTTACGCCTGAAAATATCGCCGCAGTTTCTGGAATTATTCAGCTAAATCCAATGTCATCCGTCAGTAGAGTTGCATCTGAGACTGATTTGAAGCGTTCCAGCCCGCAGAAAATACTAATAAAGAGCCTACACATGTTTCCATTCAAAATTCAAACGCACCACGCCATACTCGTACGAGCTGTGCAACAAAGGGTTGCCTTTGCTAATCGGATGCTCACAATGATTGATAGTGAAGGATTTGATGTTGGCTGCATCTGGTTTACAGATGAAGCACACTTCCACATGAATGGATACGTGAATAAGCAGAACTGGCGATTTTGGGGTTCCGAAAAGTCATATTGGTGTGATGCGAAACCCCTGTATTCTCCTAAAGTTACTGTGTGGGCTGCAGTATGCAGCAGAGACATTATTGACCAGTTTTCATTCGAGAAACGGTCACTGGTGCACGTTACGTTGCAATTTCGGAACAATTTGTCGCCACACAGCAAGCTTTAAAGGATCGACCAGGTACTGAATGGTTTATGCAAGATGAAGCCCGACCACATCGGACCGAAGAAGTGTTTCGATTTCTGGAGGAATACTTCGGAAAACGAGTCATTGGTTTGTATTGGACTCCATATATGCCGAATTTGACTCCCTGTGACCTTTTTTTTGTGGGGGGCACAGTGAAAGACATGGTTTACCCGAAGCATCCCACCACGCTGGACGAGCTTGAATCGGCAATCTCTGTGGCATGTGAATCCATTTCGGTTGAGACACTACGAAATATGATGGCGAATTTCATTCTTCGTTTGCGCCACCTCTGTAGTGCCAATGGTGAACATTTTGAAAACATTGTGATGTCATTGTTTGCAAAGAGTGTTTTCATACGATTATTTCACTTATGTATGCTGATATGAGCTGTACAGCGTACAGCGCCATCTGTTAGCAGCCTTTATTTCAAACTGCTGTATAAAATTCTTACAACTTTCACAATAAACATACCGTTTACTGCATTCCTCTATCGATCTTTGTTTTCGAGATATTTAATTTTGAAATCAGGGAGTCCTTTTCTGGACACACTGTATGTCAAATAGTTTAGGACCCTTTCAAACCTAAATTCGGTCCTGTATATAAAGATCTAAAATGTTTCGAGAGCACTTCCTCTTTTTCTCTGGCCCACTCAGACGAGCTAATTTAGGGATTTGATGAGCTCCTCTCCTTGCTTCCTCGCACACAGTTTAAACCAAATCGGCTCGACCATGCCGGCAACCTTCCGTTGTAAGCAGGCTTCGCGGCCAGCTCTGGTGCTCTTGGCAACTGTTGCCTGGTGTCGTTTCCGATAACGCGCGCCCTGGCGACATCGGCAGACAGTTGAGGCTGCTAGCCCCCCCCCCTTCCCCCACCCCTCCCCCTAATTGGCCCTCACCTGGACGGTGTGCCATTTCACAGAGGGCGCACCTAACGAGCTTTCCGGTCCAAGATGCCCTAACTCTCGCCCCGCAAACTCCGCCACTATTGTCTCCCGACTGGCAACTTCGCCAGCCGGCGTTAATTACATCTTCGTGCCGTATCTTCAATTCAAAGGCACCAATTATGTACACAACTTCCAGGAATACTCCCGCTTTCGGATCTGTCTCCAGGACTCAGCAGAGGTCTTTCAAAACTTTGTACGCTGCTTTCCAGAAGTCGAGAGAAATAAAAACAATTAACAATAACGCGAGTACTGAATTGTTCTTCGTTCTGAAGATAACGAGACTTAACGCGACGTTATACAAATTGAGACAGAAATTTAAACAAACCCACAACGAACAATATGGTTAATATGTATGAAATGGTTGTGCCAGTTCTCTATAGGGTATGAAAGTTAACCGTTATCAAAGAAATCAGGAATCTGAAGACGAAAACTTCTACACTCAGCTAAAATGGTAGCAAAGTTCTCCCCTCCCCTCCAATAGCCTGAACTGAAAGCACTGGCAGCCTCCATATAATGTTTCCTACCTCTATATCTGCAACTATATATTTTCTCTGCAAATCACATATAAGTGGCTGGCAGACGATTCGTGGAACGCTTTCATAATACTACTCAACCATCCATTCGCTAACAGCAACAGGGAACTTTTCTTTTCCTCATGGAGAGGAAAAATTGGTGAAAGACATTTCTCAAACAGTTCTCGCCGCAACGAATAAAGACGTTGTTATAATTATATTCAACTCGTAAATGATTTCCGTGACACTCTCTCCTCTGTGTCGCGATAATACGAAAGGCCTTTCTCTGAACTTTTCCTATGTTGTCCGACACCCACATCTAAAATACATTCAAAATACGCAGCGAAACTTCAAAATAGAATGCACGCGCGAAAGTAGTCAGTTTGTTTAGTAACACTCTTGCATCTCCTAATCAGTGGCGGACAAAGGCTGTCGGAGGCCCGTGGCGGCGACAGAACAAAATGAGGCACCCTATCCAGTTGCAAAAAGGATTTGGGGCGGTCCGCCCCCTCCACTGGCACTCCCTCCCCCCCCCCCCTCTCTCGTCAATCCACCACTGCTCCTAACTCTTCTTCTTCTGCCAAAGAAACGCATCTTTTAGTTCGCCTTCTTCACAATATCTTATCATCAGAATATGATTTTACTAATCGATAGACGACAACTTCTAAAAGAATATTTAAATGGTAGTATTATTGCTACCAGTCACTTCATTAGTGTTTCATCTAACATAGCACAATGTGTTTCGAGCATATTTTGTTCATCCTCAGGCGCTTTTTATACATACAGAATTGAGCCGTCACGGCTCCTGTTTCTTTATTGAACCTATCCTTGAATTAATTACTGGCGTTGAAACTTCCTGGCAGATTAAAATTGTGTGCCGGAATCGGGACTCGAAGCTGGGACCTTTGCCTTTCGCGGGCAAGCGCTCTAACACTGAGCTACCCCGACACGACTCACGATGCCGCCTCACAACTTTACTTCCGCCAGTAGCTCGCCTCCTACTTTCCAAACTTCACAGACGTTCTCCTGCGAAACTTGCAAGACTAGCTCAGTGGTAGAGCGCTTACCCGCGAAATGCAAAGGTCCCAGGTTCGAGTCCCGGTTCCGGCACCCAATTTTAATCTGCCAGGAAGTTCCATATCAGCGCACACACAGCTGCAGAGTGAAAGTTTCATTCTGAATTACTGGCGTTAAGTACCATTGATATCTCTGTGCGTCCACGGATCGTGGCTCTGTTTGATCTATCGCACGTCGATTCTATTCTGACGTGTCTTTCTTGTCGCGTGTGGTGCTACGGGTGGCGCCGAGGCAGTTGGACCGCGAACAGGGTATCAAGCAGGGAGTTTGTTACGGTGCATGGCATCGCTAGGGTCGAGTTATTGTGATTAAGGGGCCGTTTGTGGCCGGGCCCGGCGTGTGCATCGAAGTTGTTCTGGGTGGGGAGCCATGCATGCCATGAGCTGAAGAGGTTGGTCAGGAGAGGCCTGTCTGTCAATTTACAACAGCACCTCGGTGTGGACTGTTTACTTCGTCTCCCGGCTATGTGGCCGCGTTCCTAGTGGCAGTGCGACACCGCGTCCGTCCCTCGCCAAGCGTCGGAGCTGTCAACGACTGCTAGAGTACTCCGCACTCAGACCCGGCTGCGCCTCGCGACGTTTCAGCCGCTTTGCATCTGGAATATATGAAATGTTTCAGGGCGTTGGTTGACATCCTCCTCCTACACCATCTGTAAAGTGCCTGCACTTGTCCTGGAGTAAGAAATATATAAGTTGAGTGACAGATAGAGTCCTACTCCACACATTTGTGTGTGTGTGAATTTGTCAGCATCGGTGGACGTTCGAAATGTTCAAATGTTTGTAGAGCTTATGGGACTTAACTACGGGGTTATCAGTCCCTAAACTTACAAACTACTTATGAACTAGCTACAACTAAGGAAGGTACAAATAATCATGCCCGAGGGGGGATTCGAACCCCGACCGCAGTGGCCGTGCAGACCGTGACTGAAGCGCCTCAGTCCCCTCGGCCACCGCGGCCGGCGGTGGGCGTTCCCCAGGGGCCGTCGTTGCCTGTGTCTACATTAACTTGGTTAACGTAACGGGAATTTATCTGGTTTGTGCCCCTCTGCTGTCTCGCATCTGCACGGGCGGTAGTTGTATAGCCTTGTTTCCCTTTTTTTATCTCCTCGTTGCAGAAATTTTTCCTTCCGTGATACATCGCCATCCAACGGGCGTTCTATCCGTTTGTGGAAGCCCTTTCGTGTCAGATCTGTAGTTCTTGTTGACCGTTGGGCACCTTATTCCTCTCCTTCCTGTGAGTCAGCTCATATGTTTTACCTGTGTGTGCGTATTAAATTAACGAGTAGCCAGCTCCTCACATCCGTGTGATTTTGATAAGTAAGCAGAGCTGTTTTCATTTCAAATGCAGGGCTCATATGTAAATTTTACTGTGTGTTGTTTTATTGCCCTTCTGCCTATTGATATCACTGAGCACAGTTTCCTGCTACCCACCTCTGTAATTAACCTCAGACCTTACTTGAATCCGCCTCCGTAGTTCAGCGGTAGCGTCGCTGACTATCACGTAGGAGGCCCGGGTTCGATTCCCGGCAGGGGACTGGGTGTTGTGTGTTGTCCTAAACATCATTATATCATCATTGGCAGGTAAGTCGCCCACGCGGCGTCAAATAAAAAGACTTACACTACGGCGTCCGAACAAACCCGCAATGGTTCTCCCGGCCAAGAAAGCCATACGCACATTTCATTTTTCAGACGTTACTTGAGGTTTTGAGCTCCTCTTTAGTGTGTCTGGTAATTATATTTTTAAAGAGCTGTGTTCACTTAAATTTTGGAGCCCCGCTTTAGTGTGGTTATGATAAGTTGAGCTGTTTTCATTTAAATGGCAGGGGTCATTTGTAAGTAATATTGTATTTACCAGGATTGCTTTCAGGCTCGTTGTGCCTGTTATTGTATTTTTAAAGAGTTCTTTTCACTAAACTTCGAGCCTTATTAATTTATCAAACAAATGGTTCTCTCAACTCGGTCTTCTGCCTTGCATCATTTATGTGAACTATCTTGTTGGGCCTTCAGCCTCTGATTGTAGTATAATATATACAGGGTGTCCCAGCTATCTTGTCCACCCAAAATATCTCTGGAACAATAACAGCTATTGGAAAACGACTTTCACTGGTATCAATGTACGGCTGGGGCCCATGAATATACATATTTGGAAACAATCTAAAACGAAAGCAAATGTGTTTTTTAACACAAACCTTTTTTTTTTTTTTTTTTTTTTTTTTTAATGGAACCCTATAATTTTTCTTCAGCAATCCACAGCATGACAAATCACATAAACGCTGGCGTTGTCTGCATCGCAATATTCCAATTACAAGTTGACGCTTGAAAAATCCGAAATACGCTGCTAGCGCACGTCCTGAGGCTCAGACGTGAACCCCATGTTGCCCGTAATCGCGATATGACTGACATGCGTAATCGCACTTCCATACTTATCAAGAGGTCCGAAACGAATAATACGGTCTGCTGCCATCAACTCTAAATCAAATGTTCAAATGTTTGTATAGCTTATGGGACTTAACTACGGGGTCATCAGTCCCTAAACTTACAAACTACTTATGAACTAGCTAATACTAAGGACGGCTCAAATATTCATGCCCGAGGGGGCATTCGAACCCCCGACCGTAGTGGCCGTGCAGACCGTGACTGGAGCTCCTCAGTCCCCTCGGCCACCGAGGTCGGCCCATCAACTCTCATGAGCACATAATGGTTTCCCTCTTGCACGTTTTATGTGTCTACGTACACATTATGAACCAGTACCGATCGGTATACACCAGTCAGGTTGTCTTATTTATCCTGCACACCCAAAATAAGGTTTATCGAATGCGTGAAATGACCCATTGTGCCATTCGCGGACTCGTTCATCCAGGGCCTAGCTCTACCTAGACACGAGTCCAACGTATTTCCCACTACAGCCACAGTTACCACTTCGCCTTGTTTGTGATTTCCGACCCATGCAAACTCCTCTCCTCCACCACCCTCTGAGAATCCCATTTGTTGTTGCAAGTTTCTAAAACGGGCCATTTTACCCAGTAATGTTCAGAAACATTTGTTTGAAACAATGTGTCGTGTAACGCATTAGATAAACATAACATTGATAATTATGTGATAATAAAACTAATTGGTTAAACATGTTTACATTCATCTTCTATGTCTTACCTGAACTTCCCAAATCAAAACATTTTTACCTAAACAACGGTAAAACCTTTAGTCTACTTGCTCGTTTTACTAAAACCACCGACATGAATTTTACTATTATGAGTGAATGCTTCACTGTCACTTGCGCTAGATCTACAGTAAAGTTTTAACGTTGAGCGGCATTACCTTTTTAGTAACGGATTAACGATAAGCGAAGTTAACTTTGTGACTAAAGTTGCGGTACACAGATGTTACAGAACCGCCTATGGGATAAATACCTGCTGCAATGTACGACTTTAATGCAGGATGGCACCAGGCCGTATTATTCGTTCGGACCTCTTGATAAGTATGGAAGTGCGATTACGCATTTCAATCACATCGTGATTACGGACAGCATGGGGTTTACGCCTGAGCCTCAGGACTTGCGCTAGCAGCGCATTTCGGGTTTTTCAAGAGTGAACGCCGGCCGCGGTGGCCGAGGTGACTGAGGCGCTCCAGTCACGGTCAGCACGGCCACTACGGTCGGGGGTTCGAATCCCCCCTCGGGCATGGATATTTGTGCCGTCCTAGTTCGTAAGTAGTTCATAAGTAGTTTGTAAGCTTAGGGACTGATGACCCCGTAGTTAAGTCCCATAAGCTTAACAAACATTTGAACATTTTTTTTTTTTTTTTTTTTTTTTTTTTTTTTTTTTTTTTTTTTTTTATACCGGTGAAAGTCCTTTTCCAATAGCTGTTATTGTTCCAGAGATATTTTGGGTGGACAAGATAGTTGGGACACCCGATATATATATATATATATATATATATATATATATATATATATATATATATATATATATATATATATAAATGGAACCTGAACTGACTATGCTTGCTTAACTTGACCCACCAACTACCCACCACTCGCACACCCAGCCGCTCAAGAATGATTTATGTTACTTTTAATTTACTTTACTTGTGCAGAGATGCAGAATAAATGTTGGAACAAGAAAAGCCTAAGTGTGCTACTAACTATCAGCATAAGTGACTCACACGACCATTCCATTACAACACCAGAATGCATTCCTGTTCATATCCCACACAGGGGATGAAACAAATCGCACTACACAGGAAGACCAGCAGAATATAGCACTAACTCTTAGTTTATGGCCATCCACTGCCCACCCCCCACCAAAACTACCCCTAACCGCTAATAATAAAAAAATAGACTTTAAATAAGTAAATTATGAGTAACATAAACATTTCTGTATTTTAAAAAGAGCCTGATGATGATCAAAACATGCTCGAAACTCGTTGTGCTATGTTAAACACAAACAAATAAAGTGACTGGTAGCAGAAATACGAATATTTAATTATTTTTTCACATAGTCACGGTTTATAAACTTATCCATCATGTCTACAATTAATTAAAATCTAAAAATGGTGCTCAGATTATCTCCTAAATCGTTTACAAAGGCAAGTAATAGTACGCGCCCTATAACACTTCCATTGAGAATACTAGCTATCACTTCTGTTTTATTCGATCACTTTCTGTCAGCTACCACAAACTGTGTCTGTCTGAAAGGAAATCACAAATCCAATCGCAGAACCGAGACGATATTCCATAAGCTTACAATTTGATTATATATCGCTAATGAGTTACAGCGCCAAAAGTATTCCGGAAATCCAGAAATAATGGAATCGATGTGAGATTCCTCGCCGATAGCACTCATCAATTCACGTGAGTATAGACCCACAGCTAGGTGTATGGAGTATGTGTAATACAATGGTGTCCAAAATAAAAGCAACAAACCGCTTTTATTCCCGACCTGTGTCGAAATTACAGTATAATCATACAAACTATCAGCTGATGTCCGTTCAGTAGTGCTCCACACGCATGGCAGTCCGGTCAGCGTAGAACAGTACCAACTATTATGTAATATTGGCGCATATATCTATGTTTTCGCTGCAATATCGCTCATCTGATTGCGATAAAACTTCGTAATTAAACAAGCTATCACTTTCAAATTTCAAACGCTGCTTGCACATTTATCTCTTCTGCAGCAGCAACGCGACAGGCACCAGCTAGTTGATAATATTATTAGATGCGGAGCGTCAGAAACATCTGTTCCTATGAAACAGGCGTTTCATAGTAAATACGCCATGATAGTACAAGGCCAATGATGGTACAGAAATTGTAACACCACACAATTTAATTTTCATACCTATTTTCGTGATTTATAATTTTTGTACTGTACACATATATTGTGTCGTATATCGATTACTTAGATTAATACTTACTTGTTACATAGTTCATATATACGACATTTCGTAATTATGTGGAACGTGTCAGTCTAGCAAATGATGTCTACACTTGACAATCAATATTTTAAGGATTTTTTACTACATTTTTAGTTGTTTATTTTTATTTATTTCTTTTTTTAAGGTTTATCTAAAAATTCATCTACTTTGTAGAAGGAGCTGCCATTCAGAAATTCCTTTAATTTCTTTTTAAATACTAGTTGGCTATCTGTCAGACTTTTGATTCTACTTGGTAAGTGACCAAAGACTTTTGTGGCAGCATAATTCACCCCTTTCTGAGCCAAAGTTAGATTTAACCTTGAATAGTGAATATCATCCTTTCCCCTAGTGTTGTAGCTATGCACACTGCTATTACTTTTGAATTGGGTCGGATTGTTAATAAAAAAATTTCATGCGTGAATATATGTATTGTAAAGCTACAGTGAAAATCCCTAGATCCATAAATAAATATCTGTAGGATGCTCTTGGGTGGGCTCCAGCAATTATTCTGTTTACATGCTTTTGTACAATGGGTACTTTGTACTCAATGTTGAATTGCCCCATAATATGATCCCATATGAAAGCAATGAATGAAAATAGGCGTAGTAAGCTAATATATCACCACATTTTGCAATGACTCTGATAGCATAAGTAGCTGAACTCAAACGTTTCAGGAGATCTTCAATATTTTTCTTCCAATTCAGTCCCTCGTCAATGCAAACACCTAAAATTTTTGAATATTATACATTAGCTAAAGATTTAGATTCAAAGTCTAAATTTATTAGTGGTGTAATGCCATTTACTGTTTGAAACTGTATATACTGGGTTTTATCAAAGTTTACTCAGAGTCCTTTTGTAGAGAACCACTTAATAACTTTCTGAAAGATATCATTTACAATTTCATCAGTTAATTCCTGCTTGTCAGGTGTGATAGCTATACTTGTATCATCAGCAAAAGAATGGCAAGTCATTAATATACATTAAGAACTGCGAGGGACACAAGACCGAACCTTGTGGGACCCCATTTTTGATAACACCCCAGTTAGAATTAATAGTTTCATCTATATCATGTGAACTGCTTATATCAACTTTCTCCACGCTACTTATACTTTGCTGTGTATATGTTATCAACTTTATTATCTTTGGACATGTATGTTAGGCTACTGAAATTTTGTAATTCACTATTGTAATTTCTGTGTAAAATTCTTGCCTTTGTAACAGCTTACTCTGTTTAAAATTATGTAAATTAATAATATTGTAGAGGATCTGGTTTAGGGCTTTTGTAAATCATATTCATGTATAAAAGATGGGGGCTTCCCCGCCTCAGAGAAACGTGACAACGTGGTATGAAAAAGAGAAACGTGACAACGTGGTATGAAAAGGTGGATAAAGCTTGGCAGTGACCGGCTAACGTGGCTAAAAAGTTAATTGGAGAGGGGTCTTTGTCCGGACACTGAACGGTGAACAGTGCCAGTGTCATGGGAGTGTCTTGTTAGAGGACACATTCTTCAAGAAGTACGTATATTAAATGACCTCGTATGAAGAATATTTTTAGTTTGTCTACTGGTGTAATACTTTTATCACGATGTCATCACATTTTTAAGGAAGATAAGTAAAATGTTCAAATGGTTGTAAATCTATCAGACCAAACTGCGTGGTCATCAGTCCGTAGCTTACAAACTTCTTAAACTAAGGTAAACTAACATAAGGACAACACACACACACATACACCAGGGAAGACACGAACTTCCGACGGCGAGCAACCGCGCGCTCCGTAGCCAGGCGCCTTAGACCGCTCGGCTACTCCACCACGGCAAGGAAGTGTCTTTTGTATGTTCGATATAAGTCAAGAATAACAGGCGTATTTTTGAGGATCTACTGTTTTGAGTGATTGTAATATTCAAAGAGCTATTTCCTCCTCAAGGAGGTGCAAAATTAGACTGGAAGAAAGGTAGTTTTCATTTCTTTCGTACCAGTTCTGAATATTACTTAATTTCTGAACATCTTCGTTTACCAAAAGTTGCATCACTGTTTGGCTAATGGATACTAGTAGCCAGTAAAACCGCACATCATATAAAGTAGTGTATCTGTTGTATCCGCAATAGACAAAGACTGTTACGTGTATAATTCTCTATTTGAAAACTGTACTACACTGAGCTCTTCTAGGCTTAGATTTGAACGTTGTGTATCTCACAAAATGTTGGTGACAGATGACAACTACAATTTACATTTTCACTGTTCGATATTCCGATCGTATTGCATACTTGTCAAACAACTGCCACAACTGCCTAAAATAAACGGACAGTCGCTTTACATATATATACCCCACATGAAAGAGAGGAATTAATTAACTTCAGCTTTCGCATTGAATATAGTAAACAACAGCAATTACGTAACGTTATTGATATGAAGCACACACCCACATTAAAGCTCCTCACAGAGGGACTGCGATACACATTTTAGGAATAAATAAACAAGTAAATAGCGCAGTTTCCTAATCAAAGACCATCGATGTTGAAATTGCCTAACATAATAAAATAAGTTTATCGCTCGGTACGCGAGAACAGCTCGCCTGCTTTTCCGGGCAGAGAGTATAACACGAGCTGATCAGCAGCCTGGCGCTTTAATTGCACCTGGACTGCGGTTTGGTTGGCGTGATGTCAACATGGAGTTGATCAAATGTGTAAGAGATATTAAAAAGCAGCACCTACATGTAACTACATCAACATCTACATACATACTCCGCAATTCACCGTAAGGTGCGTGGCGGAGGGTATACTGTACCACTACTAGGCATTTCCTTTCCTATTCCACTACCAAATTGAACGAGGAAAAAAAGAGTGCCTATATGCCTCCGTACGAGCCCTAATTTCTCTTATCTTGTCTTTGTGATCTTTACGCGAAATGTAAGTAGGCGGCAGCAAGATCGTACTACACTCAGCTTCAAATTCCGGCCCTCTAAATTTACTTAACAGAAATTCACGAAAAGAACGTCGTCTTTCTTCCAGCGATCCCCAATTGAGTTGCCGGAGCATTTCCGTGACACTCGCGCATTGGTCGAACCTACCGGTAACAAATCTAGCTGCTCGCCTCTGAACCGCCTCTATGTCTTCCTTCAAACCGATCTGCTGCGGGTCCCAAATACTTGAGCAATACTCAAGACGTGGTCGTACAAGCGTTTTAGACGCGGTCTCCTTTACAGGTGAAGTACATCTTCCCAAAATTCTCCCAAAATACCGAAGTCGGCTGTCCGCCTTACTCACAACTGTCCTCACATGTTCGTTCCATTTCATATCGCTCTGCGATGTTATGCCTAGATATTTGAAAGACTCGACAGCATCAAGAAGCTCACTACTAATGCTGTATTCGAACATTATAGGATTGTTTTTCCTATTCATGCGCATCAACTTACATTTTTCTACGTTGAGAGCTAGCTGCCATTCTTCGCACCAACTAGAAATTTTGTCTAAGTCATCCTGTATGTTATTACAGTCAGTTACAGACGACACCCTCCCATACACCACAGCAAATTACAATTTACTCTGTCCATCAGATCGTTTATATAGACAGAAAATAATAGCGGTCCTATCACACTCCCATGGGGCACACCTGACGATACACTAGTAGCCGGCCGCGGTGGCCGAGGGGACTGAGGCGCTTCAGTCACGGTCTGCACGGCCACTACGGTCGGGGGTTCGAATCCCCCCTCGGACATGGATATTTGTGCCGTCCTAGTTCGTAAGTAGTTCATAAGTAGTTTGTAAGTTTAGGGACTGATGACCCCGTAGTTAAGTCCCATAAAAAAATAAAAAATAAATAAATAAAAATAAAAAAAACCACTAGTATTTGATGAACACTCGCCGTCGAGAACAACGTACTGCATTCTATTACAAATAGTCACAAATCTGTGAACCTATTCCATAAGCTTGTAACTTCGTTAGCAGTCTGCAGTGTGGCACCGCGTCGAACGCCTTTTTAAAGTCGAGAAAAACACAATCCGCCTGTTACCCATCCATGGCTCGCAAGATGTCACGTGAGAAAAGGGCAAGCTGAGTTTCACATGAACGATGTTTCCTAAACCCGTGCTGTTTCATGGAAAGAAGCTTTTCCGTTTCAAGGAAATTTAAGCTCCAAAATTCTACATGAAACTGAAGTCAACGATATTGGCCTGTAATTGTGTGGGTCAGTTTTCTTTCCTTTCTTACTAACGGGAGTCACCTGCGCTTTTTTCCAATCACTAGGAACTTTGCGCTGAATTAAAGATTCGCGATAAGCAATAATAGTCTTTGTAAAACCGAACTGGTATTCCATCCGGACCAGCAGACTTTTTCGTATTTAGCTCTCTCAGCTGCTTCTCTACACCGGAAATACCTATTGCTATGTCCCCCATTTCGGAATTAGTACGTTGATCAAATGATGGTACATTTGTGCGGTCCTCCTGCGTGAAAGATTTCTTAAAGGTTAGAGGAAGGAGGAAGGAAGCTTAGGGTCTGATGTCCCGTCGACGACGCGGTCATTAGAAACGGAGCTTACACTACGATTTTCAGGGAAGAATGTGGGAGGAAATCGGCCCTGCTAAAAATGTACAAATGTTTGTTAGTTTAAGGGACTTTGCGGAGTTATCAGTCCCTAAACTTACCAACTACTCATGGACTACCTTATACTAAAGACGACACGATTCGAACCCCCGGCCATAGCAGCCGTGCAGACTGTGATTGGCGCGCCGCAGACCGCTCGGCCACTGCGGCCAGCTCGGCCGTGCCCTTTGAAAGGAACCATCCCGGCCTTTGCTTGAAATGATTTAGGGAAATCACGGAAAACGGAAATCTGGATGGCCGGAGGTGGATTTGAACCACCATCCTCCTAGTGTCTTACCACTACGCCACCTCGATCGGTGTAACTATAGGGAGCTGTAAAGGGTAAAACCAGTTTGGAAAAACAAATATTGCAATACATACAGCAAATAAGTAAGGACTCAGGGTACAGGTGTTAATCTGAAATAAAGGGGATGGCGCAGGAGGACTTTTCTTGGCGGGCAGCTTCAAAGCAGTTAGAATATTGATAACTCAAAAATATATAAATAATAAAAAACGCTATCTTCTTAGTTGCATGATCAGTGACACAGAAACCTACGTAAATAATCAACTATTTTCGCAATTAATCTGGTTTATATAATAACAAAATTATAGTAAATAAATTTGTATTGCTTTGAAGTCAGCAGAGTTTAGCCAACTGCGTCCCTCGTATTGAAGTTTATTACTTTGATCTTTATAACTCGGATCGTTCTTTCTTTTCTAGCGAATGTGCTCAAAATGTTCAAATGTTTGTAAATCTATCAGACCAAACTGCGCGGTTATCAGTCCGTAGCTTACAAACTACATAAACCTAGGTAAACTAACCTAAGCACAACACACACACTCGAACCTCCACGGCGAGCAACCGCGCGTTCCGCAGCGAGACGCTTTAGACCACTCGGCTACTCCACCGCGGGACGAAAGTGCTACTTCAGTGAGATTATACCTACTTTACTGATGTAGCAGTATATCTTTCACGGTTCATATGAAGAATCAATAAAATGGCTTCGACCAGTAGGATTGTATTCAGTTCCTTTCAAAGGGCACGGCCGATTTTCTTCCCTCATCCCTACCCAAAAATCCGAGCGTTAGCTCCGTCTGTAATGACCTAGCTGTCGACGGGACGTTAAACCCCAAGATTCCTTCCTCCTCCATAGCAGATTAACAATGAAATGTAACTGTAATAGAACACAGTTCAGTTCGTACAGAACAGGGCTACAAGTCACCATTTTCTGTGCCGACACCACGAAAAATGAATGGTCTGGAATATTTTGTCTTTCGGCAGGGAACCAAGTAGTTTCGAATTAATTTTTTCTAAAAGGAAAAACCGCAAGATCGCAGTATAATTAATTAATTAATTGACGATCGGTTTCGATGTGCTATACCATCATCTTCTGGTCGCATTCTACAATGCAATGTGGTCATGTATTTTTTTTTTCATGTAATTTCAAATAGTTTCAAAGTTTTTATTACAGAAAATTTAGATTTAATCCTAGATCACGAAGTTAGGTGTAACAAACTGACCAGAAGTAAATTTAGCTTCAGGTTTCTGCTTTGCATTGGTGGTCAACATAACAAAACGAAAGAAACCATCATAATGCTGTTTCTCCTGCGAAGAGTTTTAAACTTAAACCTAATTCAGCAACTGTTATAATTTTTTTGTAATATTACTGTTAAGTATTGACAAACACTATTAAAATACAATTACTATAGGGACTATAATATAATGAGAAATTTTTAGTAAAATTTTCGTAAACAAGGATGGACAATGTGCAATATTTATGTGTAGTTTTCCGACGCATCATAGTTGCCGAAATTTAGTGTGGTTGATGGCCTCCATAGCGCGTATCAGCTACGTTGGTTCAGAGTGAACACTTCAAAGAGATGCTTTTAACTGAAAAAAATCTGATATAGTAATACATGTGATGTAATCCTTCTTACTCCTTATTAAAACGTTGTTCTTCACCTCACGCAGAAAGAAGGTAAGAACCTACTGTCTCCTGCAGAAAATCTTTTGTTCTATCACTTTACTGTAGCTACGAAGAAGATTGTCGACTCTGTTATTTTGAAACGCCAGTGATATTGTATAGCTTATGGTTTTTTTCTTCTTTTCTTAAGCCGACGTATTATTATGTGAGTTCTGATCTAAATGAATTTTGAAGCTGATAATGGACTTTAATATAGTTTTAAGTGCATTAACTGGAAGGATGTTAGATTTCAGAAATTTCAATTCATTACTGAAATTACTTTATCTTTTTGAAAATATTTAACCAAATACAGGATTAGAATTTCATATTCATTAACACTTTCACACACCTGTTACGAAGAAAATTTTGAATTTCAACATCCATTATTTTACTGCTTCATCAAATTTCGTGTACGCAATTGCAAGAATTCTCTTTGACCCGCTCGGTTAGCCGTGCGGTCTAACGCGCCGCTTTCCGAGACGGGAAGGCGTACCGGCCCCGGTTTGAATCCGCCCGGTGGATTAACGAAAGGGGTCAGAGTGCCGGCCAGCCTGGATGTGGTTTTAGGCGGTTTTCCACATCCCCCTAGGTGAATACCGGGCTGGTCCCCAAGTCCCTCCTCAGTTACACAATTCGCAAACATTTCATAACACATTACACTTTCACACATATAACACTATACGCAGACATTTGGGGTACATATTCCCTCCCCGGGGGCAGGGGGGTGGCTGCAGGAAGGGCATCCGGCCATCCCGTCAATATTAACACGCCAATTCCCAATAAACAAAGCCGACCCTGCATGTGCGGGAAACGGGCTGAAGAGAAAGAGAAAGAACTGCAAGAATTCTCTTTCTTTATGTAATATTTCGGTTGTATAAAGCTTAGCCATCCTTAAAGTGAACCATAAGAATGACGTTCCACTCTCGCTTCGTCCTTTTAAACTCGCAAAATGTTCAAATGTTTGTAAAGCGTTGGAACTAACCCGCAGTGGTCATTAGTTCGTAGACTTACAAACTACTTAAACCAACTTACACTGAGAGCAACATATACACGCATACCCGAGGGATGACTCGAACCTCCGACGGAGAGCAGCAGCGCACTCAGCAGCAAGATGCCTTAGAGCGCACAGCCACTTCCGAGCGCCATTAACTGTGGTTACACGAGCATCTGTGAATGCGGCTACAGTTCTGTATGCGCCAGAGACGTTGATCGGTGGCAAAGAGTGCATACTGTATACATCTATGGCGCCGCGGTCGATGTATGTTGGGAGGTCGATATATCAATGTGAGCTGCACTGTGGCGACGTCTTTGTAAATTTATTTCAGGAAGTGGCGGGTTCTATGATTTATCTATGTTGAAACAACTACCTCCGTTAATTCGTGATCAAGCGAGTTTCAATTGCTTCATTCACAACTGAGTCCCAAAAGGATTATGCAGTGGCCAAAATTTCGACGTTGTCGTACAACATAGTGTGGCCAGAGTCACTACAGTTCTCTGCCACTGCCGTCGTGTTGAGTTGTAGCAGCCGTGTATACCTCCTGTGTTGCATACATATTTTATGGACAGTACGAGTTGTTTGTCTTATGTAAGGAAGGCCACATTCGCAGGGACTCTTAATAACTCCATATTTTCTTAGCAGCAGATCATCTTTCACAGAGCCCACGAGTGCAGCTATCTAGCGATGCCGAAAAATCACTTTCACTTTGTGCCTGCTGAGGATCTATCATATTTTCGACGATTGTCGTCCCACATATAGCAATATAGCCATGGATCTAAATGTTTCTACGCCTTATTTGTCCTCTTTGGTTCGATTTGCAGCACTTTCTGAATTTTCTGTGGAGAATACCCCTTGGTTTCAAATACTTTGGGTCTGTGGAAAGATGGTGGCAGCTGATTGCATGTAAATACAAATCTGTGTGCGTCAGCTTCCGAAAACCTTCATTCGCAAAGAGCCGTCATCTTTGCGCCAAAATAAACATCCAAGAATGAAGGGCATTCTTCCTCTTCAGTGCCCACTGCGAGTGTAAAGGGACGACGCGAGCGCTGGAGCGTCAGTCTTATGGCTCACTTCAACGATGACTGAACTTTTACACAGCCGAAATAACAGATGAAGAAGAAGTCTTGCTGTTGTGTAATGCGTGCCCGAAATATCATGGACCGTCTTTCCGCTGCCAAAACATAAATATTCGTGGGTATTTTTCTCGTTGTATATAGTGAAATCAATCGTGAGACTCGAGTCTACTGCATTCTTCTTATTAAAACACGCCTATGACCGAAATGTAATAACATTTTCTACAATAATTAATAAGTTCAATTCTGTGTGAGGTTTGGCAGATGGATATTATCTGTTTTCATTGTTATGACTTCCGATGCCTTCGTCGTCCTAAGGCTTCTAAGGGACTCTGAAGCTTCCGTGCCGATCTCACATGATTCCTCCAGGTGGTCCCGTCTTGCGCTGCCTCTGCCAGTCATTTATTCCCAATATTTCGCATATGCAATCAGTTTCATTGCACCAAGTACTCATGGGTCTCTCCTTCGGTCTTTCGCCGTATGGAATCTCCCTGAATATTCTTAATACTATTTGGACTTCTTTCATTCTCATCAGATATCCAGCCGATTGCAGTCTTCTAGCATATATTATGTTTACTACTGTTGAATATTGAGAGAACTCGTGGATTTATGTGTATGTCTTCTCTTCCAAAATTTTGATTTAATGTCATAATATGAACCAAAGATTCTTCTATAAACTTTATTCTCAAACACATGTGAATGGTGATGTTCTGTTTTTCTTAGGCTCCATGTTTCTGCCCCATATGTTAGAACTGGTCTCATGAATATATTATGTAACTCTATTTTAGTTTTTCTAATCAGAAGTTTGGGCCCTCAGATTTTGTATTGCATAATAGGCTCAGGAATGGAAAACAGCCGGCCGCGGTGTCCGCGGGAACTGAGGCGCTCCAGTCACGGTCTGCACGGCCACTACGGTCGGGGGTTCGAATCCCCCCTTGGGCATGGATATTTGTGCCGTCCTTAGTGTTAGCGAGTTCATAAGTAGTTTGTAAGCTTAGGGACTGATGACCTCGTAGTTAAGTCCCATAAGTTCTACAACCATTTGAACTTTTTTTTTTTTTTAATGGTAAACAGCTTTTGGATAAGGGGAACCAGATCTGTCATTGACTATATAACAGACCAGGAATTCAAGATAGCAGTCAAGGATACACGTGTTTTCGGGGGTTCCTTTGATGATACTGATCAGTATTTAATCTGCAGTAAAATTGGTTTTGTGAGGCTAAAAGAGCAGAAAGTCACCTCCATGTGTAGAAGAATTAGAGTGGAGAAGTTTCAAGACAGGGAAATTAGGCACAAATACATAACAATGATCTCAGGAAGGTACCGGTTAGTTGAATGTAGTCGTTTACAGTCACTGGAAGAGAAATGGACAAGGTACAGAGACACACTACTAGAAATGGCTAAAGAATGTCTTGAAACAGATGTGTGTAAAGGCAGGAAGAAGCAGACAGCATAGTGGAATGACACAGGCAGCCTATAAAAAGAAAAAGAAGTCATTTCAAAAATAGCTCCATACTAGAAATCAGGCAGACAGAGAAAGTTATGTTGAAGAAAGGAACTAAGCCAAACGGATAATTGCAGACTCCAAGCAGAAATCATGGGAAGACTATGGCAACAGAATCTCTGGGTCAAGATGCGGGAAAACCATTCTGGAGCGTAATTAGCAGACTTCGAACGGGAGGGAAGAAGGAATTAACAAGTGTTTTTGACCGGTCAGGAAAGCTGTTACTCAATCCTGTGGATGCCTTGAGCAGATGGAGGGAATATTTTGAAGAATTGCTCAATGTAGGTGAAATATTCCATGATTTTTCTTAATTTGGAGGTAGAATGGGATCACATTTGAGGAAGTGGAGAAAATGGTCAATAGACTGCAGTGCAGTAAAGCAGCTGGGGTGGATGAAATTAAGCCGGAAATCGTCAAATACAGTGGAATGTCAAGTCTCAATTGGTTGCACCGGATAATTGAGAAGGCGTGGGAATCGGGACAGGTTCCGTCTGACTGGACGAAAACGGTAATCACGCCAATTTTCAAATATTGAAACAGAAAGGAATATAACAACTATCAAGGTATCTCTTCAATTATCGTTGTAGGCAACATATTCTCAGGTATTATTGAAAGGAGAGTGCGAGTATCAGTTGAGGACAAGTTAGATGAAAATCAGTGTGGGTTTAGACCTCTCAGAGGCTGCAAGGACAAGATATTTAGCATACGGCAGGTAATGGAAAAGTGATATGAGAGGAACAGGGAGTTGTATCTATGTTTCATAGATCTAGAAAAGGCTTATGACCGTGTTCCTAGGAGGAAGCTATTGTCAGTTCTACAAGATTATGGAAAAGGAGGCAAATTTCTGCAGACAATTAAAGGGCTCTACGTAGTGTGTCAGGCAGCAGTTAGAGCAAACGGCAAATTAAGCACATGGTTCAGGGTAGTTTCAGGAGTAAGACAAGGCTGTTACCTGTCACCACTGTTGTTCATACTATTCGTGTATCATATCTTGAAAACAGTAGACTGGCAGCTCAGGATTCAAATAGGTGAAAACAAAATAAGCAGTCTCGCATATGCGGATGACTTAGTTATAATGGCATATTCGATTGAAATGTTGCAAACTAATATTTCAGAGCTCGATCATAGGTGTAAGGGTTATGATATGAAGATCAGCATCTTCACAACAAAAGTAATGTCTGTGGGAAAGACATTTAAATAGATTGAATGACAAATAGGAGTAACAAAGAACAGGTAGATAGCTTCAAGTACCTAGGATGATTTTTCTCACAGAATGGCAACATAGTGAAAGAACTGGAATCGAGGTATAGCAAAGCTAATGTAGTGAGTGCTCAGCTAAGATCAACTCTCTTCTGCAAGAAGGAAGTAAGTACCAAGACTAAGTTAGTAGTGCACCGCTCTATCTTTTGACCAACATTGTTGTACGGTACTGAAAGTTGGGTGGATAGAGGTTACCTTATTCATAATGTAAAGTTTATGAAAGTAGCAAGAATGATTGCAGGTACCAATGGAAACAATGGCAGGAGGGTGTCCATAATGAGGAAATCAACGAAAAACTGGGAATGAACACCATAGACGAAGCAGTTCGAGCGAATAGGCTGAGATGGTGGGGTCATGTTACAGGCATGGGAAAAGCAAGGTTTCCTAAGAGAATAATGGGCTCGGCAGCAGAGGATAAGAGGAGTAGAGGTAGACCAGGACGAAAGAACTTAGATTCGATGAAGAATTATTTTGAAGTAAAAGGGTTAACATCAGACGAGACATCAATGTTAGCATTCAATAGGGTATCATGGAGGAATTTTATTAGCGGCACTATGCTCCAGACCGGAGCGGCCGAGCGCATTGAGGCGCTATGCTACGATGTGCGAGGCCGTTCCCCGTCGGGATTCCGAATCCCTCCTCGGGCATGGATGTTTGTCTCGAGGAATTTTATTAGCGGCACTATGCTCCAGACCAAACGTTGAAAGCCGCGGCGGAGCGGCCGAGCGCATTGAGGCGCTATGCTACGATGCGCGAGGCCGTTCCCCGTCGGGATTCCGAATCCCTCCTCGGGCATGGATGTTTGTCTCGAGGAATTTTATTAGCGGCACTATGCTCCAGACCGAACGTTGAAAGCCGCGGCGGAGCGGCCGAGCGCATTGAGGCGCTATGCTACGATGCGCGAGGCCGTTCCCCGTCGGGATTCCGAATCCCTCCTCGGGCATGGATGTTTGTCTCGTCTTTAGTATAAGCTAGTTCGTAAGTAGTTTGTAAGTTTAGGGACTCATGACCCCGCAGTTAAGTCCCTTAAGCTTTACAGACATTTGAACGTTGAAAGGCATAATCAGTCTCTAATGATGATGATGATGATGACGATAGGCTCATTTAGCTTTTCGCAGTTTCGCGTTTGTTTCTATCTCCGACTCATGATACTGTTAAATTTTTTCTTCCTAAACGGTAACTGCAATGTAACGTTGCTAGTTGAGTGCAGCTGATTCTCCATATGTGGGTTGCCCCCCCGCCTTCTGGTACTGTAGTCTTCCGCGACTGGCACTGAGTCCTTTACTAGAAGTATGTGTGATACTTACCTCTTCTGCTCTCATTCAGAGAATCCGTAAAGGACATTCTGTTGTTGAATGAAATGCTTCAGTGCTACACACCAGAATTCGCACGGAAATCAAGAAACGAATTTAACAGATGTTATTCAAATTTTCACGAATATTGTCTGTCGAAATTTTTAAGCACGCTAGTGTACTGAGTGCTGTTACGCTGCATATGCCTCACGTTTCATGATATATTCTCTAAGAACAGTTTCCATGAAATGAACCACAAAATGAGTTGCAGCCTGTTTGGAGGAAACTTACTGTGTACCTCTACGAATATAAAGAAATGAAAAACTTTGCAAATTAGTCTTCAATAAGGCACTTTCAATATGAGTTTCAGAAATTATAAGACAAGTCTGTAATTTCGATATTCTTTATTTATTTTTATTAATTATTTCTTTGTACTAACAGTGGCTTTCATTCCTTTTCATGATACTCTTTTTTAAAATTTAGAACTTCCCACTAAATTACGTATATTTTTGTAACATGCTGACCTAATGTGACATTTTCTAAACATGTGTATGTTTAATTCTTTTCATCAAATCATAACCATTCACAAATGCAAACCATAAATCTTAGAGAAAAAGATATATGAACTGGAGGCCATGCATGCTACTTAAAACATAAAAAACTATGACAATGATCTCGATTACCATAAAATTTTATTTGATATACTACTGACAAAATCAAATCAAATGTTTGTTAAGCTTATGGGACTTAACTACGGGGTCATCAGTCCCCAAACTTACAAACTACTTATGAACTACTTACGAACTAGGACGGCACAAATATCCATGCCCGAGGGGGGATTCGAACCCCCGACCGTAGTGGCCGTGCAGACCGTGACTGGAGCGCCTCAGTCCCCTCGGCCACCGCGGCCGGCAACTACTGATATATACAGGGTGTTTCACTAAGTGTATTCGCCTCTGTAACTTATAATAGGTGACGGGAATTTTTAATGCGGTAGGATAACACAAGAAATGTTGAGCTTTCTGCGGAGCTATAAACATAACTTATTGTATCATTTTCCACAGAGTTTCAGCACAAAGATTTAATTTTTTTAATGAAACAATAGTTTTTTTCTATCGTACATTGGATTCGTTGAAACCAGCTGCGTCCAAATCAATTTAAACTACATTCCTATCACTGTTACTTTGGGAGCTACAACCCTTCAAAGTTTCAGGGGCAGATACCACAAATGCTGCGCACAATGCAATGCGCCTTCTAAATGTGGTGCGGCCGAGTTGTAACGTCGCCGGTATCACGGAGCGAGAAGCTTCCTCGATGCGCTGTTAGACTGCCGACAGCCGCCGCACAAAGCCGTATACCCGACAGTTGGAGCCACACAAACAAACGGGGCTCAATATACCACAGTTACTGACATCGGATGACGATGGCATACACGAACAACGAGTACGTTGACATGTTGCTGATGCTCGGCGAGTGCCGACACGATGCTACTGAAGCAGCCACGGTGTACGCCGTGAGATATCCTAGGCGAAGAGCCCCGGCAGCCATTAAGTTCTTACCTGCCGAATGACGACTTCGGGAAACAGGCAGCTTGGTAATGCGCTGCAGTAACAGACGAATACCTGCAAGAAGTGAGGAGACGGAGGTGTTTGCTTTAGCTGCACTACACCACGATCCTCATGTCAGCTTACGAGCCGTTGCTGCAGTCGCTGGTGTCGGTCTGACATCTGTCTGGCGTATAGCTCACGGCCACAGGTTTCACCCGTACCGCCTGTCACTGACACAGGAACTGCATGGGAACGATTTCCGTGCAAGAGTGACATTCTGTGAGTGAGGCATGCGTAATTTCACGCTGGAGTCTTTACAAAGTGTTATGTACTCTGATGAGTCGACGTTCACAAATTATGGTGCAGTGAATCGCAGTGAATCGCCGCAGACAATCCTCGGTGGTTACGACCTGTCGACCGTCAACGTGTGGTGTGGAATCCTTGGGGATGAAATCATCAGTCCACACTTCTTCCCAGGTACACTGATAGGTGAGTTATATCGCGCTTTTATAGCCGACAGTTTGGGTGGTCTCCTTGAACATGTGTGTCTACACACTAGAGTCCATAAGTGGATGCAGCACGATGGTCACCCAGCCCATTCTGCGCGTGTTGTTGTGGAAAAACTAAACAACAGGTTTGCAGGAAGATGGTTGGGACGCCATGGTCCTCATTCATGCCCCCCAAGGTCGCCCGATTTAACACCAGTAGATTTCTTTTTGTGGGGATATCTAAAGGATCGTGTTTATGTCACTGAGCCCACATCCCCAGATGATCTACAACGGCGCATCGACGACGCATGTCGCTCCGTCACACTGGCGGTGTTACATCTCTTCCATAGATCCTTTCGGCGGTGCATTGCATTATGCATGGACACACATTTGAACATCTCATGTAAATCAACTTCCCACCGCCATAACATCCATCACCCACCACACAGCCATGTATTATGTACAGCATGTGGTATCTGCCCCTGAAACTTTGAAGGGTTGTAGCTCCCAAACTAACAGTGATAGGAATGTAGTTTAAATTGATTTGGACGCAACTGGTTTCAACGAATCCAATGTACGGTAGAAAAACTATTGTTCCATAAAAAATTATATCTTTGTGCTGTAACTCTATGGAAAATGATACAATAAGCTATGTTCCAAGCTCCGCAGAAAGTGTAACATTTCTTGTATTAACCTACCGCATTAAAATTTCCCGTCACCTATTATTTTATAAGTTACAGAGGCAAACACACTTAGTGAAACACCCTGTATATGTTACTGTGACTGATCGTCATTTCATGCCAGCGAACCGACGTTTTCTCAGAAGGTTTCGGGTCATCAGAAGATGAATATTTCAAGCTTTCATGGCACGTGATATTTCACCTGTCAGCTGTTACGTCGTAAATTCCAAGATACATCGAGAACAAGAACCAGTCACTACATGGGTGTACATCAAGAAAAAGAACCAGTCACTACATGGGTGTAACAGCTGTTTCTCTCTTTCTTTATTTATTTTTACTTTCACTGCAAACTCTCTTTGAAGTCATAAGCAGTAAAATATATTGCTAAGCTTTCGTCCATTAGAAACCTGTTACACCCATGTTCACGATGTCTTTTATCAAGATTTTAATTTTTTATTGTAATCCCTACACGCAGTACCTATTTCGCTGTCACAGGAGTCGCACTTTCCACGTTAGATAAACCCTCGAAAGAAAGTGACAATTTAGATATACAAAGTTTCTTAGAAATTATCGATTGATTACTGCACGAAGTTCTGAAGGCACTACCAGTTACGATAGGCTTCCAACATCATGGAGCGTCTCCACATTTTACAAACCTAATGGAAAGGTACGAAACGTCTTAAATAACCAAATCGGTTGAAAACTGAATATGCAGCTTTGGGATAACGTAGTGCGACATCTAGGGTAGCGAACCATGCGTCGTCACCTGCTCCTAAGAGGCTGCAGCCTCAGCAAACAATGTGATTCTCGCCGTCTTTTTCGATGTTAGAGGTCCGATTCTAATCGAATTCCTCGACCACGGAAAGGCTATCAGCAGTGAGGTGTAGCGTACTGTGAGACACCACGCAAGTCAGTCAAGAGCAAACTGCCTGGGCTGCTTGCGGAGGGAGTGATTCTGCTCCACGGTTACGTGCGTCTACAAATCTCCAGGGTCACAAAAAGTGTACTGAGCAAGTTCAAGACGGAGCAGCTTGAGTATCCGCCCTATACCCCAAACATGTCACCCCGTGACCTAAAAAAATACATCATCATCGTTAGAGACTGATTATGCCTTTCAGAGTTCAGTCTGCAGCATAGTGCCTCTAATAAAATTCCTCCATGATCCTCTATTCAATGCTAACATTGATGCTTCGTCTGATGTTATGCCTTTTACTTCAAAATCATTCTGCACCGAATCTAAGTACTTTCTTCTTGGTCTACCTCGACTCTTACCCTCCACTGCCGAGCTCATGAGTCTCTTACGTAACCTTGCTTCTCCCATGCGTGTAACACGACCCAACCATATCAGTCTGTTCGGTCTAACTGCTTCATCTATGGTGTTCATTCCCAATTTTTCTTTGATTTCCTCATTATGGATACCCTCCTGCCATTGTTCCCATCTATTAATACCTGCAATCATTCTTGCAACATTCATATCTGTAACCTCTACCTTATGAATAAGGGTACCTGTATCCACCAAACTTTCACTCCCATACAACAAAGTTGGTCGAAAGATAGAGCGGTGCACTGCTAACTTAGTCTTGGTACTTACTTCCTTCTTGCAGAAGAGAGTAGATCTTAGCTGAGCACTCACTGCATTAGCTTTTCTGCACCTCGATTCCAGTTCTTTCACTACGTTGCCATCCTGTGAGAAAATACATCCAAGGTACTTGAAACTGTCTACCTGTTCTAACTTTGTTCCTCCTATTTGGCACTCAGTCTGTTAATTTCTTTCCTACAGACATTACTGTCGTTTTGGAGATACGTATCTTCATGCCGTGATCCTTGCACCTCTGAAATATTAATTTGCAACCTTTCAATCGAATCTGCCATTACAACTAAGTCATCCGCATATGCGAGACTGCTTATTTTGTTTTCACCTACTCTAGCCCCGCCCTGCCAGTTTACTGATTTCAACGTATGAACCATGAATAGTATGAACAACAGTGGTGACAGGTTACAGCCTTGTCTTACCCCTGAAACTACCCTGAACCATGAGGTTAATTTGCCATCTACTCTGACTGCTGCCTGAAAGTCTACGTAAAGCCTGCAGAAGTTTGCCTCCTATACCATAAACTTGTAGAACTGACAGTAGCTTCCTCCTAGGAACACTGTCATGAGCTTTTTCTAGATCTATGAAACATAGATACAATTCCCTGTTCCACTCATAGCACTTCTCCATTACCTGCCGTAAGCTAAAGATCTGGTCTTGAAAGCTTCAAAGATGCCTAAACCCACACTGATTTTCATCTAACTTGTCCTCAATTAAAACTCGCACTCTCCTTTCAACAATACATGAGAATATTTTGCCTACGACGCTAATTAAAGAGACACCTCGATAGTTGTTACAATCTTTTCTGTTTCCATGTTGCAAAAAATAAATAAATAAATAAATAAATAAAAAGAAAAAAAGAAAAAAGAAAAAAAGAAGAAAGGAAGCGCTTTAACTCGGAAGACGAACTAAAGGACACGGTAGGGGAATGGGTCATCTCACAGCCACAGGAATTCTGTGAAAAGGGAATCTCTCGGCTCGTTATACAGTGGGATAGTTGTGGTCTGGCCTCTAGTAATTACCTTTGAATAAAGACTTCAGCTACACCCATAGTGTCGTTTCGTACCTTTTCCTGTAACACCCCTCGTGTATGAACATCGTATATGAACCTCCAAAAATAAGAATTGGAAGAGAGGAGCTGGAAGTGATCGAGGAATTTACTTACTTGGGAAGCAAGATCACAAGAGGTGGCAGATGCTAGAAAGAAATTGTCAGCAGAATACAACAGGCCAAAATTACATTCAATGTGAGGAAGAACTTACTGACCAGCAAGAACATCAGTATGGCGATAAGAAAACGTATAATGAAAGCTTTTGTCTAGTATGTGGCTCTATACGGTTGCGAAACTTGGGCAATAGGAAGAGAGGAGAGAAGACGGCTAGAAGTCTGGAGATGTGGTGTTATAGAAGGATGAAGATCAGCTGGAAAGAGAGAGTGACAAATGAAGAAGTGCTTAGGAGAGTACAGGAAAACAGATCCCTGTGGAGGCACATCCAAACAAGACGAGACAAACTTATAGGGCACATCCTCAGACACAATAACATCATCGGAACAATAGCAGAAGAAGCTATTGAGGGATGAAACGGATGGGGGCGACCAAGAATATCATACATGCAACAGATCATGAAGGATGTTGGATATAACACGTATGTGGAAATGAACAGGAAGGCAGACAGAAGAGAGGAATAGCACTCTGCTGCAAACCAACCTCAGGGTTGAACACTGAAGAAAGAAGAAGAAGAGACTCCTCGTATATTATTGCTGATTGCTGCATTTGGGTGTAAACAGAGAAGAGCAAATTGAGATAGACAGGAACGGATCTAGGCTTTTTGGCGCCCGGGGCAATATTGTCATTTGGCGCCCCCTCCCCTCTCTCTCTCTCTCTTTCTCTCTCTCTCTCTCTCTCTCTCTCTCTCTCTCTCTCTCTCTCTCTCTCTCTCTCTCTCTCACCGCTTCATCGTCGCATTGTCGAAGTATGAGATTTAATAAAAACAATAATAACTACGTTTATATTGAGTTTCTTTATTCACGAACAGGGGAAAATGTACTGCATGATGAAGTCATAAATGAATACCTAAAGATAAATATGTAAATAAAAAATAAATTTAAAAATTTGAGGGATAGGCCTAACTTAAGAAATTTTTTTATCAACAGATATTCACAAACAATGCAAAATATTTAGTATTAAATAAAACATAAATGCAAATTAAATAGTCAAATTTTCCAAGTATAATATGTAATAGAATAAAATCTTTAAATCTTTACTGAAAAATGAATCAGTATGGACAAGAACTGTTCAAATGTTTGTAAATCTATGGGAATTAACTGCTGCGGTTATCAGTTCCTAGGCATACAAATTACTTAAACTAAATTATGGTAAGGACAACAAATACGCCCATTCCCGAGGGAGGACTCGGACCTCCGACGGCGAGCAGCGGCGCGCTGCGCAGCTAGGCGCCTTAGAACGCTCGGCCACTCCACCGCGGCAACAAGAACTGTAACCTGTAATTTTTATTCCACTTTATAATGGCTGGCTAGGGAGGGGCTACAATCAATAAATAATTTAAATTGTGAGCAGTCTCAAATTTGTAATTATTATGTCCGATTACGCGTTTCGTCCTGTTAGCATATGAGCTGATTGTTAAATGTTCCAGGGTCTCGGATGCCATCCATATCTGACAGAAAAGCTAGTGCCACTATAGGTCCAGCGTGACGTTTGTAATGATTTCACTGAACATTCATGACTGATTTAAATCGTGAACAAGTGTTCTTTTTAAGTTACATTTACGACTAGTACCTACAATATGGAGAAGTAGTGTGCCTCTAGCTTTATGAGAAATGGATTTTTGCAAAGATATTTTAATGATAATATATTCCTAATAGTAAATACAACTGCTGCAACCTCAACGGTTTGTAGACCTTATGGGACATAACTGCGGGGTCATCAGTTCCTAAACTTACAAACTATTTATGAACTAGCTTATACTAAAAAGGGCACAAACATCCATGCCCGACAGGGATTCGAACCCCCGACGGGGAACGGCGCTGCGGCGCTGGTGTCACAATACTACTTAATAAGCGCACTGAATGGTCCGTGGTCGGCGCATTCGGGATAACTTGGCTAATACTTCTATAATCTAAATAACAGGGGTACAGGGGCTGCCGAGATATTATGTGTTTAATAGTTGCAAACGGCCAGGAATCCAAATAAAAACACTCATAATTACTTATTGCTAAGGTAACGAAATTCGTACTATAGCTTACAGTAAAGTTGAATTAGTTCATGTAATTATCCCTTCAAAAATCATAATAATTATACTAAAGCTGTTGCCCATTTTGGCGCCCGCCTGAACTCTGCGCCCGGGGCAACTTGCACCCTTTGCCCCCCCCCCCCCCTTAGATCCGTAACTGGAGATGCACAAACAAGATGAACTGTTGTCGTACATTACAGACAAGAGAAGGCGTAGCAAAAGAACATAGGCAGTCATAAATATGTCATTTCTGCTCCACGAACATACTATATAAGTCGGATCAATAACTGCGTGCTTAGATTTACTCACGCCTGATGTGCAGGTCTTCCGTTACGGTAGGTATCTCTAACGCACATGGGAATTAATAAGGAATCCATTAGCGGCATGATAATTAACTGGTGCCGGCGCGAAGCCAGACGTCGATGAGAAGTTGGATGGCGCCGCTCGGTATCTCGGGCAGCGCGGCATAATTACAGGAAAGCTGGGAGCGCCGTTGCCCGGGCAACAGCGGGACAAAGGCAGAGGGCGTGGCCGCACCGCTCTGCAGGTGCTGCGCCGCCGCTTGCCCCAGCCTCCACTCGTTACAGCAATGAAGCAAGCAACGCCCTCGAGCACCAGTGCCGTTCCCGGATAAATATTAAAACCAAAACGTAGTGCACCAAACTTTAGTAGCTGCGGCTTTCCATAGGGATCAATTTTAGGACCACACTATAATATATGAAACCTTACCGGGCAACGTTACCGACAATCCCGAGTAATTAGACTTTAGAATGACCCGTGTGCCTAACGAATTAATGATCACGATGAGGCTATCGGAGGTGAAACCGATAGCGTAGTGGAGGTTACACACTAAACGATACTCCGCGATCTAATTCGCAATGACGATCGTTTCGTGAGGTAAATTTTGAATAAATGTGTTAAATTTAATAATCCCGGGACAAAACTGTAACACGTGAACACTTATGAATAGGTAAACAGATACGGTTGGCAGCTCCATGTACGAGCAACAAATTTATTTAGTGGAAGTATACTGCCCAGTAGCAATAATCACCGGTTGGACTAAAACGTGCACACTACAGCATCAGGAAACTAGTCTTCTACATCTACATACATACTCCGCAATTCACCGTAAGGTGCGTGGCGGAGGGTACACTGTACCACTACTAGGCATTTCCTTTCCTATTCCACTCCCAAATTGAACGAGAAAAAAAAAAAAAAAAAAAAAAAAGAATGCCTATATGCCTCCGTACGACCCCTAATTTCTCTTATCTTGACTTTGTCATCTTAACGCGAAATGTAAGTAGACGGCAGCAAAATCGTACTACACACATCTTCAAATTCCGGCCCTCTAAATTTCCTCAACAGAAATTCACGATAAGAACGTCGTCTTTCCTCCAGCGATGCCCAATTGAGTTGCCGGAGCATTTCCGTGACACTCGCGCATTGGTCGAACCTACCAGTAACAAACATAGTTGCTCGCCTCTGAACTGCTTCTACGTCTTCCTTTAAACTGATCTGCTGCGGGTCCCAAACACTTGACCAATACTCAAGACGTGGTCGTACAAGCGTTTTATACGCGGTCTCCTTTACAGATGAAGTACATCTTCCCAAAATTCTGGTACGCTAAACACGGACTTTCCTTAGGGATCAGTTTTATGACCACACTATAATACATGAAACCTTACCAGCCAACGCTACCGACAATCGCATCTACATCTATACACATACTCCGCAATCCACTAGGCATTTCCTTTCCTATTCCACTCCCAAATAGATCCAGGAAAAAAAGAATGCCTACATGGCTCCGTACGAGCCATAATTTTTCTTATATTGTCTTTGTGATCACTACGCGAAATGTAAGTAGGCGGCAGCAAAATCGTACTACACTCATCTTCAAATTCCGGCCCTCTAAATTTCCTCAACAGAAATTCACGAAAACAACGTCGTCTTTCCTCCAGCGATCCCCAATTGAGTTGCCGGAGTATTTCCGTGACACTCGCCCATTTGGTCGAAAATACCGGTAACAAACCTAGCTGCTCGCCTCTGAACTGCTTCTATGTCTTCCTTTAAACTATTCTGCTGCGGGTCCCAAACACTTGAACAATACTCAAGACGTGGTCGTACAAGCGTTTTGTACGCGATCTCCTTTACATATGAAGTACATCCTCCCAAAATTCTCCCAATAAACCGTAGTCGGCTGTCCGCCTTACTCACAACTGTCCTTACAAGTTCGTTCCATTTCTTATCGCTCTGCCATGTTACGCCTACATCTTTGAACGACGCGACAGCATCAAGAAGCTCACTACTAATGCTGTATTCGAACATTATAGGATTGTTATTCCTACTCATGCGTATCAGCTTACATTTTTCTACATTGAGAGCTAGCTGCCATTCTTCGCACCACCTAGAAATTTTGTCTAAGTCATCCTGCATGCTATTACAGTCAGTTACAGACGACACCGTCCCATACACCACAGCATCATCAGCAAACAGCCGCAAATTACAACTTACTCTGTCCATCAGATCATTTAAATAGATAGAAAATAATAGCGGTCCTATCACACTCCCCTGGGGCACGCCTGACGATACACTCGTCTCTGATGAACACTCGCCGTCGAGAACAACGTATTGCGTTTTATTACCTAGGAAGTCTTCCAGCCAGTCACAAAGCTGTGATCCTATTCCATAAGCTCGTATCTTCGTTAGCAATCTGCAGTGTGGCGCCTTTTCGAGTCGAGAAGAACACAATCCGCCTGTTGACCTTCATCCATGGCTCGCAAGATATCATGTTGGAAAAGTGTAAGCTGAGTTTCACATGAAAGATGTTTCCTAAACCCGTGCTGATTCATAGAAAGAAGCTTTTCCGTTTTAATGAAATTCACTATATTCGAACTGAGAATATGCTCCAAAATTCTACATGAAACTGATGTCAACGATATTGGCCTGTAATTGTGTGGGTCAGTTCTCTTTCCTTTCTTATAAACTGCAGTCACCTGCGCTTTTTTCCAATCACTAGACTTTAGAATGACCCGTGTGCCTAACGAATTAATCACCCGGATGAGGCTATCGGAGGTGAAACCAATAACGTAGTGGAGGTTACAGACACAAACGATACTTCGCGATCTAAGTAGCAATGACGATTCTTTGGTGAGCTAAATTTTGAAGAAATGTCTTAAATTTAATAACCCCGGGACAAAACTGTATCGATGTACGAGCAACAAATTTATTTAGTGGAAGCAGGGTCGGCCCGAATAAATTCGGCGCCCTAGACAAATTATTTTAATTTTCACTGATTTATCCGTCTGTTCTTGGTAATACAACATCACACTTACTTAAAAGTAGAATTTTTTGTATCTTCTACACGTTCATTTCCAGTTAGTTACCCGGTTTTCTGCTTACTAGGACATATTCAGACTTTAAACTACGTCGAAAACCGGTTATTTAAATAAAAGTCAATATGGTGATCTACCAAGAACCGACGAAAGAATCAGTCAAAATATCCAAATCAGTTTGTTGTACAAACCAAGAGCTGTATCTCTGTACCCAATAAAAATTGGACACACGTCATATGAAATTTTAACTGCAAATCGTCTTTATTATCATCTTATAAAATATTTGCTATTTTTCCTGAAATATGCTGTAGTTAACAGATGAAATATTTGTTTTTGGTGAGCATTATTTGAAGCATAATAAAAGTGAAAGGTCTATGTATAGACACCTGAGCTTGTTCATCATACACATAGGCGCAGGGCCGTATCTAGGACATTTGCCAAGGGGGGCAAGCTTAAATTTGTCGCCCCTTCTTTCACTCTCCCCTGTAAGAATCGACTTTTTCACGCTAATTGGGTTACATATTTCTAAATAAACGTCACAATCTCACAACAACAGGAAAACAGAACAATTTTAATACCTACAAAAATATTACAAGATTACTCATCATACAAAAATCAATTCAAAATTTCGCTTTTCGAGCTTTTTTTGCTGCAAAACTGTTTTTGATATCATCATAGTTTAGAGAAGCAGCTCGTTTGTGCTCTACGGATATTATACTCAGATTTGTTAAGCAGTCGTGCTCCTCAAGTGTATTTAATTAGTTTCAGCGTGCTGAAACTCTCCAGACGAAACAGAAATTAGAATGGTAAGATATATATTAACGCTGTAGTAAGGTTGGGATACCCCTCTACCAATTTATTTTTATAAATTAAAATTAATGTTGATGATGCAGTGGAATCTTACAATGCTCTGTCTACTGCCAGCGCATGTTGTCTGAAACTTTCTACTTTCTTCCTCGCCAAGATCTTTTGCCAGTTCCACTGCTTTGGCCTTCAAGTCCTCCACTTCTATTTCTCGAATTTGCAGACCACACAGAAAACTTATTTTTGCACCAATTTTCTCAAGTGCGGTAAACCTGATACTAAGCTCTGTCAATTATTCCTTATTTTTTCTGTGAATGTTGGATACTTCATCCTCACGAAGCTCATCGGCCATTTTCTTCTTTCTTCGAATCCTTTTTTCGGAGAATACCGTTGATACCTCATTATCATCTGCTAGCACTTTAGCCTCAGAAATAGCTTCAGAGGTACAAGAATCCCGGGAAGTTTTGAGAAAGCCTAAAAGTCCTTGAATGTTTTGAACAGCTTTATCAATTGTGAAGTATTAACTTCGCAGAAACTGATTAACATGAGTAATTTGTTTTAATATTGCATACCAGAAACAAGTTAAAGTAATGAATTTGAGTTTTCTCATATTTTTTTAAAAATAGATCTTGTCTCTGATTTTGTTTCTGGTGTTGACAATTTATAAGTTTCAGTTTCTTCCAGGGCCTTCAAAACTTTATGAAAATGCTTGAAAACCGCTCCAACCGCATCTACTCTTGCAGATCGCCTAGTCTTGCTGAATTTCTGCTGAATTTGCTCCCACTAAATTTAAAGAGTGAGCAGCACATGGTACGAAATAGGCCAGTTCATTCTTCTGAAGTATTCTTGACTGGACCCCTTTGTACTTTCCAGCCCTGTTTGCCCCATTGTCATGAGACTGACCCCTGCAGTACTTAACGTTCAACCCATCTTGTTCCAATTTTTGCAGTATCTCTTGACTTGACTGTAACTGTAAAAAAGTCAGTGAAACTTTCCACAGCCTCTGAGTCATTCGACTTGACATATCGAATTATTTGTGTCAACTGTGCATTGTGGCTGATATCTGGAGTGCAGTCAAACATCAGTGAAAAGTATTTAGCAGAAAAAAAACTTTAATTATACCTTATTTTATTTTGTCAGCAATCAAGTCACAGAACTCATCTTGTATATTTTTGTAAAAATAGCTAATCTGGCCTTTCTTGTGGCGTTCAATACGCAGACGAAGGGAGACACTATAGTATGATATGAGATCAATTGTATTTAGAAATTTGCCACTATGTCGATCACCATCTTTTTTTTTTTTTTTTTTTTCCTCTAAAAGGACTTCCTTGCTTAGCTAGAAAAAGGACAGCATCAATAATACAGTGAGATTCCTCCTGTTTTATCTGGTCTTGCTGCCCAGTGTGCGATACTTATCAGGTGGGTTTGTCGGAGGACATCGAAAGAGTTGAAAGAAGGCCCGCTTGTTTTGTATTGTCGTGATACAGGGGAGACAGCGTCAAGGAAATGATACAGGATCTGGGATGGGAATCATTAGAACAAAGGCGTTTATCGCTGCGACGTGGGCTACTTACGAAACTACAATCGTCAACATTCTCCTCCGAATGCGAAAATATATTGTTGCCTCTCACTTACATAAGTAGAAAAGATCATCTGAATAAATACGTGAAATCAGAGCTCGAACAGAGAGATTCAGATGTTCTTTCTTCCCGCGCGAATTCGAGAATGCAATGGGAGATAAATAGTATAAAAGTGGTCCGATGAGCCCTCTGTCAGGCAGTTAAATGTGATTTACAATCCTGTGTAGATGTCTATCAATTCCACCGCTACCGAGAGAGGACTCTAGATCCTTAATGCTTCTGACTTTCATTAAGAAGTGTGCGCCCCTGAATATATATATATATATATATATATATATATATATATATATATATATATATATATATATTAAGGACTGGAACGTTATTCAAATTCACCTGTTCTACAAATAATACCTTGATATGAAATATGAATTTATCTGAAAAAGGAAATCTATACAAATTAATAAACATTGTGCATTTACTTATGCAATAATGCCAACATCTCCCTCATTCTGGCTAATATCTAGTAGATTGTTAAAGTATGATTAGCTGAAGTATCTGTCACAGGTCATCACTGAAGTTAGCAACCAGGAATTTTAGTTTTATTAAATGATTTCGGTATTTCTTGCAGTCATTTTACTTTTAATAATTCTTTGTTAGTTAATATTATTAAATTATACAAGAAAAAATACATTCTGTAAAAGAATGAAGAAAAAAAAAGAGTCGGTCAAAATTTGCCGACCTCTAAATTCTGCCGCCCGGGGCAACTGTCCCCTTTGCCCCCCTGTAGATCCGGCCCTGCATAGGCGCCTCAAACCGCAGCGGCTGGAAGTATGTAATTGCATTTTATAATGAGGACGTTAACACATGTGAGCGACATAGTTACGCATGAACTGCACGAAAACAATTAAATACAGTGTCACAGTGGCAGTCTAAAACACAAATGTTTTAATCATCACAATATATCATACAGTTTCGAAAAGTGATGTTAACGCGGCGATTCATTTGCTGCAAGTTCACAACAAACGAAGTAGACGCGTGAAGCAGACGATTCAATAAATGCGTACCGTTTGAGCGCTTCTTTGTAGTTCGACGGTCTTTCGCAGGGGGCGCTGCAGCTGACGACGACTTCGTTGTGCGTGTTGCACGTCTCGTATAGAAAGGGCTTAAGTGACGTTTGTGTGGACGTGAACAGCCATCTGAAGATGAACTGAGGGGTTTCAAACCGGTAACGGCGATATTTAGTTAACAAATAGCATAATCAAAAGTGGTTGGTTGCTGTCTTCTTTATTGTAAGAATCCCCCTGTATTTCATACACAACCAAGGGCTCAAAATCTCAGTTTTTGACAAAATAACAGAAGCATAGTCATCTTTAGAGTCTTTGTGAGTTGGATGGAGACTCTTGCAAAGCGCCCAAGGGTTCGTCGCGCACGGCAAATTTGCCGCCGCCCCCCCCCTCCCCAAATTCGAGCGCCCTAGGCCATTGCCTAGTTTGTTTATATGGACAGGCCGGCCCTGAGAGGAAGTATACTGCGCAGTAGCAATAATCACCGGTTGGACTAAAACGTGCACACCCTAGCATCAGGAAACACAGAGCAATATAAAATCAGTAAATTTTGGTTACTTATGCAAAGGCAATAATTAGCACAAAATCCTCTAATGAATATGAAAGTGGCTATAAGAAAAAATGCATGCAACAATCTACGAAAAATCAAACCATCACCATAATGCTTGCCAAGCCACTTAACTGTTCCTTGATTAGCAGTAGTAACTGAACTGTTGAGGTTCAAATGTACCAACAATGGCTAACTGACTGATTATGAGAGTTATTTACTGAGAAATTATGTGATTTACTTTTCGTTGGTAAATTGAATAAAACGTTATTTTTGAGAAGTAAAATTATGGCATGAGCTATTTTTCCATATAATATCAACAACTTATTTGCCATCAAACATTATTGCCGTATAATTGAATTGTTCACTTTTATTGTTTAACCAAATGCTGAAGTGCGTTTTTTAGTACACGTAACTTGAATACCTGACACAAAATTAATATTCACTACTTTGTACTGTTCAATAATTACACAACAAGCTCATATTCAATAATCTGCAATTGTTGCTAACTGTAATTTGAATTTTTATAAAGGTAATATTTGTCATTTGGTCCCTGAAATATTTTGATTTCTGATGTTAATCAGACTTACGTAAAGTGTTTCATTGTTCAAGTTGAGACTCGGGATATTAAAGGTAAAGGAATACGAACCTGTTTGGATAGTGCCGTGGGTGAGTAATTTTATCGACACTAATTACACTCCTGGCCATGAAAATTACTACACCACGATGATGACGTGCCACAGACGCGAAATTTAACCGACAGGAAGAACATGCTGTGATATGCAAATGATTAGCTTTTCAGAGCATTCACACAAGGTTGGCGCCCGTGGAACTATAACGTGCTGACATGAGGACAGTTTCCAACCGATTTCTCATACACAAACAGCAGTTGACCAGCGTTGCCTGGTGAAAGGTTGTTGTGATGCCTCGTGTAAGGAGGAGAAATGCGTACCGTCACGTTTCCGACTTTGATAAATGTCGGACTGTAGACAATCGCGATTGCGGTTTATCGTATCGCGACATAGCTGCTCGCGTTGGTCGCGATTCAATGACTGTTAGTAGAATGTGGAATCTGTGGGTTCAGGAGGGCAATGCGGAACGCCGTGCTGGATCCAAACGGCCTCGTATCACTAGCAGTCGAGATGACAGGCATCTCATCCGCATGGCTGTAACGGGTCGTGTAGCCACGTCTCGATCCCTGAGTCGACAGATGGGGATATTTGCAAGACAACAACCATCTGCACAAACAGTTCGACGACGTTTGCAGCAGCATGGATGACATCGCGGTGAACTCACATTTGAAACGTGTATTCGTCATCGCCATACTGGCGTATCACCCGGCGTGATGGTATGGGGTGCCATTTGTTACACGTCTCGCTCACCTCATCGAACAGTGGCCGTTACATTTCAGATGTGTCACGAACAGTGGCTCTACCATTCATTCGATCCCTGCGAAACCCTACATTTCGGCAGGATAATGTACGACCGCGTGTTGCAGGTCCTGTACGGGCCTTTCTGGATACGGAAAATGTTCGACTGCTGTCCTGGCCAGCACATTTTCCAGATATCTCACCAATTGAAAACATCTGGTCAATGGTAGCCGAGCAACTGGCTCATCAGAATACGCCAGTAACTACTCTTGATGAACTGTGGTATCATGTTGAAGTTGCATGGGCATCTGTACCTGTACACGCCAACCAAGTTCAGTTTGACTCAATGTCCAAGCGTATCAAGACCGTTATTACGGCCAGAGGTGGTTGTTCTGGGTACTGATATCTCAGGATCTATGCACCCAAATTACGTGAAAATGTAATCCCATGTTAGTTCTAGTATAATATATTTGTCCAATGAATACCCGGATATCATCTGCATTTCTTCTTGGTGTAGCAGTTTTAATGGCCAGTAGTGTAAATAAATAAATCTGCCGAATAGTTCCACAGGTCGTAATATTGATAGAACCAGAAAAATTAGCCCAATAAACATTGGTACCGAAACTAATACTTTGCGAGATAAACATGCGTATACAGGAGTTGGTCATGGCGACCATTCGTCGCAATGCGTCCCTGTGCCCTTTGGCATAGGGAATAACACACCGGTTGAAGTATACCCGGTTGTTGTTGTACCTGCTGACAGCACTAAAGACATGATCCTGTACTTTCTGCACATCGTTGATTGGATCTGAGTGGGCCACTTGCTTGAAGAGTCCCAATAACCAAATGTATAGGGCACTGTTGCCCGCGAAACGAGCAGACCAAGGTGTGAGGCCTCTTCGACCAATCCAGCGGTCCCGAAATGTCTGCGTCAAATTTTCGCGCACTTTTTTGACATGGTATATCTCAAAACAGGCCCGACAGACCAGAGCCATCTTCAAAGCCTTGTGTCTATTGTGTTTTGTGCTACCTGCGACTTGCTGAATTTCGCCTTCGATAGCGGCGCCTGCTTCCGCCTCGTCTCAGCACGCTGATTTTGGTGAGTTTCGCAGTGGCATTGCCTGTTTGTGATAGAATGAGTGTTGTTTGTGACTCCTTCCCGCCCCCGCCCCCCAGTAGCGTTAAATCATGTATAATTTTGACTGGGCACAGTCCGCATTAATCCATGTAAAGAGATGCATTTTTATTGTATTAACAAAATTGATTTCCCATTTTCCTTGTTTTCTATCTGAATAAACACGTCTAAGTTCAGCATAATCCGTAAGTTGCCTATAAATTGTAGTTGTAGTGCATCTTCCCTCTTTTATTTAATATTGTTCTTCACAAGTGCTGAGAACAAGCTCAGATGCAGATTATATCTAAATTATGTTGTGCCATAAATGTTTTCTTAGCCACCTTTCTAAGATAATTTTAATTGTGGTGGCTTGCTTATTAATGTTTGTGTGTAATAACGTGTGAGCTGTTATGTATATTGACCACTGTAGTATTGACTTCCTGTTATTGAAGTAAATTGAAACGAGTCAGTTCTCAGTTTGGGCCAGGGAACAAGGCTTTATAGCAGGGAGTAACTAGTAGTTCACACGGACCTTATTTTCTAATTTTAGTGTTAAGGCAAAGCTCTTGTTTCGCACAGCGACACTGCTTCATATGCTACTTGATTTTGCGTTACCCATATCCTGTAATATTGGATACTGACAAAGCCTCTAAGGTGGAAATGAGTTTCATCTGTCCACAAACTGTTCCATGGCCAATCTTATTCACTTCCACACGCGTAAGAAATTTTAGAGCTAACGTGTGACTTGCTGAAAGGTCAGCGAAAGCAGCTGTTGGAGATGCCTAATTTTATATGGGATCTCAATGCAGAAAATTGCGTAGAATTTTATGTGCCGTGCTCGGAGGCATTTCTAATTATCGGAGAATTCCACGTACACTTGAAACTTATATGTTTAAATAAAATAAGATATTATGGTCAGGATCGGAGACTGAAACTAGCGTGTGTGAGGTTTGTATGCAGATGCAACAGTACCTATCTAGATTGGTACAGCACTGTGAATATAAAAACTATCCAGAACACGAGTCTGGTTAAACAATGAATGACAAGTCCGGTTGTGGTTCAAGTTCCGAATCGTTAATCAGATAGACAAATTATTCATTAATTAATTTAAATACTGCTCAATGTTTGACACAAATTTGATATCCAAAATTAAATGTGATCATGGGTGGAATAATAAGCAATCTCGAACAGTGACTGATAGCAGCGCACGGAGGTAACGGTATGGCACAATAAAAATACTTAAAGTTGACAATTCTGCATCTGTTACTTAATTGAAGATTAAAGTTTAGATTACTGCTTTGACACAGACTGAGCATGACATCCGTTGTGAAATTAGTGGTAACTGTTACATGTAACGATACGTGCTAGGTTCAAGATCTTATTAACATACTAAACGTTGTATTGTCAAAATATTTCATTAGTTAAGAAGTTACATACCAAGTAATACTGGATACAAATGTACTCATACATAGAATGACAAACTATAACCGTAGCTGATAGCAATGAAAGGAACTTGTACAATCTATCACAGAGTAGAAGCGTCTAAGTCGATAACTGTGTAATTGACTAACTATTTAACGTACAGATCAAAGTTTAGTTTCTTAGATGCCAAAATTGACTAAGTATGTATTCAGTTGCGAGCTCAGCAATAATCATTGTGTGTCCCGACACATTCTGATCTAACTTTATTAACAAATTAATTATTGTGTTATCATCAAGTGGTGTAATTAATATCTGTATGAAAAGGGGCGTTACACAATAGACAAGAAGTGCTGGAAGTAGCTACCTGATAAACTTGTTACTTACGACTTCAACAACTGATTGTGAATGAGTTATCCAAGGTGAACAATAAGCATTTGGTATAATTAATTTGCCTCGATTGATAAGGAATATTGGTAGTTACTTGAAAAAACTAGTTGTCTACGATTTTTGTATTATTAAAAAAACTAAGAGGAAGAGAAATTTAAGTTCACTCAACTGTTATCCGTAGTCAGCACCTTGGTCTCTTGCAGTACATAATGAAATATAAATGAAGTTAAAGCTTGTATCTACACTACTGTTTAAAACTTGAAGCCTAAGATAACTTGGCGATAATAGTAAGGTCTTTTACTTTAAACAAAGGGGAACGTAAAGCTATCTTTAAAAAATTGTAAGTTATTATTATTATTATTATTATTATTACCTTATGAACATGACCAAAAAATAATACAAAAATCAAAATCAGAATTATCAGTATTATTATTATTATTATCATTGTTACCTTATGAACATGACCATTACAAAAAATTCAAAAATAAAAATCAGAATTATCAAGAATCCTATCGGCTTGCAACAATTCTCTTGCATTCTCTGCCCTCAACCACCACCTAACTCCGTCTGTCCACTTACACACACCCTTTCTATCCCCTCCTCGCTACTACTGATAAAACTCTCTTTGGCCAAAGAGAGTGGCAGCGATAAACTGCCGCCATCCTTCATACTGTAGTCCTGAGCATCGGTGCTCGTATCTTCCTCTAACGCTATGGCCACATTTTTACTGAGGTCGAAGGGATTGATTTCCTTCCTCTGCCGCATTACAATGGAAACGATCCTGTTCTTCGCACTTCTTCACCATATTCTTCAGACCCTTCACAGTCATCGGCCCAAATATTTTCTCATTTTCTTCAATGCCCGGAATTTCCTTAAACCTGCGAACTCAGAGTCGTTCTTGAAAAAGCTTCACAAGCAGAGTGTAACGTCACAGCTGCGTCCACCTAATCCTCGATGGGCGAAGTTGCCGTTACATTCTATTTTATGCTTAATCATTTAATAATTGTTCCAATGATTTGACGGTATGGGATGCGGACAATTACTAGGATGATCCATAACAGTAAACTTTGTTAATTTCCTTTATTATGGAACGACAAATGTTAACAAATTCTTCCCTTTAAACACACTGATTTAATAACCGCGTGCCACTACGATGAATGTCTACAAGTCCACACTGAAACATTTCAGTATACAACTGGAACCCGTATGCGATACGACGGAATGGCAAAAACTTTAGCCACCACTAAACGCAGGTTAGGAACTCACTGCCGACATGCTACCGTACTGCCTCGCTCTGCGGTCGGCGGAAGACTGCCGCACCCCGGCCAACAAACAAAGAACATTCCAACCTAAGCATTGTTGCCAGCAGCTCTCGCTGCACATCAATGATAACTATCGTTCGACCAAAAGAGGTTACTAACCTAAAACCCTGTATCCTCACAAGAGCTCTATCCCGCATTGGGAGACCCATGATAACATGCGCTCGACAGGAAACTCGCATACTTATGCCGAATAGAATGTATTATTCGCAAATATGTTCAGTTCAAATCTGCAGTCATTCTGCCTCGTGGTTCTTTTCTGTACAGCACTTTGAAAGTGGATCTTTAAGTATGAACACAATGTATAGATTAGATTGATACTTCTTCCATAGATCGTGAATGCAAGATTTCGTAATGATGTGGAACGTGTCAGTTTAGTAAAAGATGACATTACATGACATACAATTTTCTGTTGTAAAATTACTAAGTTCCATGTAAAAATTCATCTACTGAGTGGAAGAAATTGTCTCCCAGAAAATCTTTCAATTTGTTTTTTTTTTAAATTCTGGTTGATTATCTGTCAGACATATGATGTTACTTAGTAAATGAGAAAAAGGCTTTGTAGCATATAAATCTTTGTGGCCAAAGATAGATTTAAGCTCCTGTGAAAATGCCTAGATCCTTAAATGTCTGCAACATTATCTTGCGTGGGCTGCAGCAATGAATACGTTTTGTCCATTGATGAATTAGCACAAAATATGAAGTCATATTAAATAAGTGCATAAAAATCGGAATTGCAAGCCAATTTATTGAGATGTTTGTCGTCAAAAATTTGCCATAACTTTTCAGTAAATTTAATTTCCCATCAATGCACACATGAAAAAATTTGAACATTGTACCTTAGTTATAAACTTTTGTTCACAGTATTTATTAATGATGTCATGCCATTTACCATATGGAACTGTATATAATTAAAATTTAATAAGATTCCGTTTGCAGAGAAACACTTAACAATTTTCTGAAATACATCATTATAATTTCATCAGTTATCTCTTGATTATCGAGTACATGCTTGCATCATCAGCAGAAAGAACTAACTTTGCATCTTCGTTAACATAGAATGCCAAGTCATTAATATAATTAAGAACTGCATAGGACCAAAAACTTAACCTGTGGGACCCCAGTTTGAGAAAACAGCTGATTTTTGCCGTTTTACCTGAACCTCTTATTTCAGCTTTCTGCACTCTTCCATTTAAATATGAATTAAACCATTTATGCACTGACCCACTAATACCACAACGCTTAAACGTATCTAGAAGAATTCCATTATTTACACAGTTAAAAGCCTTTGAGAAAACACAAAACATCCCAAACCGTGATGTCCGGTAATTCAGAGCACTTAATATTTGACCACTGAGAGCATATTTAGTATTTTTTGCAGAAAAGCCTTGCTGAAAACCAAACTGCCATTTTGTTGGTACTTTATTTAACATTTATGGGAAGCTACTTTGGAATACAATACTTTCTCAAAATCTTTGGATAAGGTTGTCAGAAAGAAGATTGGACAGTAGTTGATATCGGACATATCTCTTTTATTATGCAATGGTTTAACAACAGCATATTTTAGTCTATCTTGGAAAATATCCTTATTCACAGAGCTATTATATATGTGATTGTGAATCCTGCTTATCTGCTGGGAACAAGCTTTTAATACTCTGTTAGAAATGCCACCAATTCTATGCGAGATTTTACTGTTGAGTGAGTTTATTATTTTCATAATTTAAAAGCGAGGGGTGGGTGAAATTTCAGTTGTATCAGATTACATAGGTATGGCCTGTTCCATTAATACTTTTACCTCCTCTATCGAACATTTAGATCCTGTTTTTCTCCATGACGTATAAAGTGATTATTAAAATTATGCTCAGTTTCTGACCTTTTCTTAGTAAACTTTTTTTTTCATCTGAATGGTAATGCAGTCTCCTGTGCTCTTGGTTGCCCTGTTTCTCTTTCAATTATATTCCAAATTACTTTATTATCAGAGGTACTAATATCAGACCCAATACAAATGCTTTTGGATCTTTTAATAATAATAGCTCAGTAGTTTTTATAATATTTGACTGTTTCTTGCTGTTTGATACAGTTCCCTTTTCCGGTTACAAGATACGTTTATTCTTTAGTTATCCATGGATTTTTATATGGTTTCTGTTATTTATATTTAACTACTTTCTTGGAGAAATACTTTTCAGCCGGCCGCGGTGGCCGAGGGGACTGAGGCGCTTCAGTCACGGTCTGCACGGCCACTACGGTCGGGGGTTCGAATCCCCACTCGGGCATGGATATTTGTGCCGTCCTTAGTTGTAGGTAGTTCATAAGTAGTTTGTAAGTTTAGGGAGTGATGACCCCATAGTCCCTTAAAAAAAAAAAAAAAAAAAAAAAAAAAAAAAAAAAAAAAAAAATCAAATTAGCAACGGGTTCCTTGTACAGTTTATCCCTGTCTTAAACGCTGTAAGGTTTCCCTAAACGAAGCAATTATTAAATCATTATTTGGATACACTACTTTGGATGTCGGTTTTAACTTGCTGTATGTGCCTACGTTACGTACTGCATCTAATTGTGTGTCATGATCAGATCATTCTCAACAGGATAAGCACTTATATTATTAAAATTATCTTGGTCTATAAAAAAGTTATGTATCAGTGTGCTCCTGTTCTTTACAAACTGATGTAAAATTCGAAGAACAAAGTAATACTAGAAGGACATTCTTACTATTACACTCTTTCAGAGACTCAACATTGAAGTCCCCACAAACAATAATTTGCATTCCCCTGTTCAACAGAAAGTACAAAAAGGCATCCAAGATTTTCAATACACTGTTACGATTGTAAAAGGCCACCATTCTGTCTAATCACACATGCACATGCTTCTGTACGTTGCTCTACACAAAACGTTTTTGTTTCTAAATTTTTACAAAGTGATAACTTTTACACAACTCCTCGTCTCTCCTTCTTATCCTACTTTTAAGTGCTCATAGTTTGTATCCATGACGTTAATCTTTTCTACATCCGTGACAATGTGAGGCTCAGAGAGGCATAGTAAATCTATTCACTATATCCTCTAAACAAACCAGAAGTTCATCTGTTTTACTCTTTAATCCTCCAATAACACACAGGTAAATTAAAATAAAATGAAAAAAACTAAATATTTAAAAAAAAAACACTGTTATGCCTTATGTAAATTTGAAAAAAAGGTCTAATGGGAAATAAAATGCAACTTCAAGGAAACGTTCTAAATCGAATATTATAATAATTTAGCGTGACTCAGTGACGTGGTTGTTAGTCTTTCGTCTGGACGTCACTTGGATATCTAACATGTCTCTCACGTACCTCATGTAACCAACCGAGAAAGGGGATCTACAGGTTAATTTTGAATCTGGACCCCATGTGGTTTCCAGCGACTCCTTACTTCGTTGAGAGGTGTAGGCTAAGTTAAAATTCTAAGCGATCAAATCCGTGATCCACAGAATTTGGAACCCGTGACCATTCATTCTCCAATCGTAAAACACTGCTGCTTTTTTCGACCAAATATATTTTATTGTACAAGAATCCAATAAATTACTAATTTAACAATGGATGTTGCAACACAATTTGTGTGAAAATATTACAGTAAAATAGAATTCACTGGTTTCTCTTTTAAGTTAAGTGAAAAAACTAAAACTTATTTCTTCCAGAATATGTGCTCTATGTTTGTAAGTATCTTGTTTGAACTGCGGTGTCATGTAACTTCAGGATTAGTGTTTTAACTTCTGTCATTTAAATCTTTTCAGAAAAGAATAATGTTTTTTGATGACTACTATAATTATATTATGCCCATTATGTCAAATATGATTTGAAGCATGTTTCCGTATTTCTTTTTTTGTCAGGATATTTGATGATTTCATGCATTTTACACTTCATATGCATGACAAATTCAGTCAGGTTGTCAGCTCCAAAATTATTAACGATGTCTTTACAAACTTTACCATTAAGCAATGGATGGCATTACTTCTTAATATTGAAAAGTATCTAGAATGTGGTCTGCAGAGAATCATAGCAACAAAACTCTCTGCTGAAGATCTTGTAAGAAAAGCTAACTGTTCTCTAAGCCACTCCCAATTCTGTATACTGCTAGCACAAATCTGTGTAATGGTGTATCCACGAGATTACATTTTAGACAAAGGTTTATTTCACTAATCCCTATTGTACTCAGTCTTTCATTAGTGCTGACTATGTTATTCACTGTTTTATACCACGCTGTTATTACGTCAGATGATATGCACGTATGTTAATATATTCAATATTTTTGCAATTACCTTCGTTTTTCCCTTCACGTTCCTTTCTATGTAATATTACGTCTTTGGCATCTGTTGTGCAGTAGTGATTTTATTGCTTTTGTAACGTATTTCCACGAAGTACATTCCTAGACGATTAGCCGATTTATAATTTTTTTTACTTCTTCTACTTGTGCTTCAAAACATTCAGGCTGGAGTATTTCATATAATTTAGAGCTAATACTGTCAAAATTTTCTTTCAAAATGGCAGCCATTCCTTTGTTAGTATAGAGTGGGAATACTGTCTAAATTTTCTTTCACAATAGCAGCTATTATTTCAATAATAAATGCAAGGTTTCTTTTTATTTTATATTATTTTATTTATTTATGGCAGTTTTTGCTTTTACTCGGAACGCTTCTCGTCGCCACATGTCATTTGTGATCTTTTACATAACCGAGCGAGGTGGTGCAGTGGTATCGAACTGGACTCGCATTCGGGAGGATGGTGCTTCAAATTCGCCTCCGACTATCCAGATTTAGGTTTTCCGTGATTTACCTAAATCACTCCAGGCAAATTTCGGGATGGTTCCTTTCAAAGGGCACGGCCGATTTCCTTCCCCATCCTTACCCAAAACTCCGAGCGTTAGCTCTGTCTCTAACGACCAAGCTGTCGACGGGACGTTAAACCCTAAGCTTCTCCTTCCCTGATCGTTGACATAGACTTTTGAGGTTGACATAGACTTTTGGAAACAGCTGCGCTACGAAATACGTCGCTAGCCCAAATTGGACGTTGGAAAGCAGCGTCGATTACTGATTACTTACTGAATCAAGATAAAACATTTCGCAATAGAAATAAAATGGAGGTTAATAATAAAGTTAAAAACTATCCTGAATTTAAGTTGGACAAAGTCACACACACTACGCAAAATTTCATTAATATGTCGAGTAGTTTCGGAGTTCATCGCGAACAAACTATGTTTATCCCGCTGCGTTCGCACCATCCATTACGATGGGTAGTGAAAATAAACCGATTCACATTGACACTGAGTAGCGTAGTACTTTTTTAATTTTACCACTTTACGGCACAACATTCTGTATACTTGGAAGGATATTAACACTCCTTTGTAATGGTCCAGTAATTCAAAGGTTGTCCATTGGTATCAGAACTAAATCACTATATAAATACGCTAACACGAAAATTGTGCTACAGATTAATAATTTATTCGTACAAGAAGGCCAAAGTAGAGTTCACGAATATTAATATTATGTGTTCATTTAGTCATTAAATGTGGTAAAAGGAATTAGAAAATTTCCTATCTACAGCTCGGATCAAGTTCTACATTCTCCAACAATCAGCTCACTAATTGGCTATTCGCCTCCACCAAAGACGCTGTAATACAGCGCATCTGCCGTATTAAAATAACGTATTAAAATAAGTCAATATCGAAACATGGAGTGCTCCCAACTCACTTTCTTGTGCCGTTCAAATGCTTCATTTTCGCAGTGATTAAGAGTGGTTAAAGGAAATGGATGTTTTCATATGAATGCCGATATAAAGGATGATGCGCCGGGAGAGGCATCTAGCGGTGTTCGGGTGGAACTACGAAGTCGAGAATGCCGATATAAATGATGACGCGCCGGGAGGGTCATGTAGCGGTTGTAGTTTAATTGCTTGCCTGACTATTTAGGTTTGAAAAATTGGCCGTAGAGAAGTTGTTGGACTATTTTAAAATAATAATCAGTGACTAAGCCTTCAATTTAGACGAACTGTTAATTAAAAAAATGAAATGAAGTGAAATGGCCAAACATTTAATAGTTTAAAACGTCTTGCAGAGCAAGCAACGTACAGAATTCGACGAATAGTTAGTTACCTTAAACAGCAGTGTAGTTTATCTCGTTTGATAAGCTGTATTGAGATTGGTTGTAATCTGCGTAACTATCTGCCGACATTGGATGGAAGTTCGGAACATTAAGATTCAATCCCCGTGTAGCATAATTTTGAATGAAGGTAATTTAATGAATGAAAATTAATAATTGATACAGAGTAATGGCTAATTAGACTTCGAACTGTTCATTACATACAAGTAATTGCAAGTTCCAAGCCAATAAATATTGCAAAATGGTTAATTACAGCAAAGATACTATTGCAAGCTACACGAGATACGTAAGTTTAATATGTTTAATTACCGAACCATCCAAAGTCGTAATAGTTAGTTATACCTGAAAATAGCATGATTACTAAATGGAGGGACCGGAAAAATAATTAAATAACTGAACAACTGAGTGAAGTTAACTTTACATAAGGGGATTTATTAATTAGAACAGAAAACATATACTGCATATCTGAGTATCCATTTTAAATCTGAAGATTTCGTACAATCAGTTGAGAAAAATAATCAATAGTTAATAATGTTCGTTTCAGCTTATTGTAGCGGCAGATCTTATCAGTACAACTCAGACAACAGAACAATCAGAACAGAGCAGACAATAGAACAGAGAGCGAGTACATTGGGATTATTACTTTTTAGTAATAGTCAGAGATTTTAATTAGTTACACTGATATTATAATTAGAGTTTCTTTATCTTTTACGTAGCCTATCGATCCCAAGAAAGAAAAAATGAATTGAATATTTATCCTAATTACATTTTATCTGATTTAATATTTCAGATGACTAAAATATGTTATTTATGGGGCTCTTGGTATTTGGTAATATTAAACGGTGCATGGGTGGAACTATGTTGTCGACATGTTGTCAGCTCTGGAATTCTGAATATCGCAGTATCGAAATAAGATTATTTCTTGGCGTTGTATAAATATACGAACACCGAAATTGTAATTCCATTTCAAATATTAGCCTAATGAAAGTTATATAATTCGAAAATGGCATGAGAGGTATATACTTCCGTTTTTATTTGTTGTTATTGTGTCAGTCATTTTCCTTAACACGTAAAAGATACCGTTTCATACCTCCCATTGCCGGTTAAATTTTACCAAATATCCCAGCGGCCTCCTATGATAATGTTGGCAACAGATGCTGAATAGTGAGAATCCTGTGAGTCTTCATTTTAGCCAATCGCTTGACAACGCTGATGTTCTCTCAAGGAATCTTCGCTTTACGAGGGCAATTATTTTACTGAGCGGACCAGGATACATACAACAACCTGTTAACCATAAAGCAGGAACAGCATTATTTACTTCGTGGTGTGTACGATACACTAATCCAGTCATTCTATGTGGTTCGAACAAATGGGCAAAGATTTTCTATCGTGTTGTTGATGTTGCCAACATAATCACGCGAGGCCGCCGACATGATACGTAAAATTTTTCCTCAGTGATAATTGTAAACACAATTGGTCGATTTTCGACCACTGGCAATACTAGTATAACTCTCCTACTACCAGAATTTTTTTGTTACACTGAGTACCGTTGGGGTCAATATGACCCCAAGTAATTAACACGGGATATATTGGCAGTATTTAATTTATTTTAATGAACTGACACAAAAGCATACATTACTGATTGAAAACAGGTGAAGTGGATATATAAGCACTTACAGATCTTGTCTCAACACATGATCTTATAGATCCTTACATGCAAAACAAAGCAACTCTTTACATTTAAAACAAATAATGTCTGAATGGTGTTTACAGACAAAGGAAAAGCATCTTCTGCACGTTTCTGGATGTTTTCTATCCACTGAACGTTCGCACAGGTAGCACCGTACACGTTTTACCCCCGTATGCACTTGTGCTGATGGAGAAGGAGAACGAGGCAGAGAAGCTTTGCTGCGCTGACTTCTGTTTTTCTGTACTAGACTTGTTCCCAGTTCCAGAAGAAAATTTCTTATTTTGTAGTTGTTTATTATTATTATTATTATTCCAGTCAGGATTTAAGTCCAACCAAATTGTGAAAGCATTCAGGGCACTAATATCCAAAATATTATTTAAAAAAATCACCATGGGACATCCTCTTGTCATACGTTTTGCGGTGTAGGTTCTGACTAACTTGTCCATAGTGTCTACACCTGATTTTGTTGCATTATAGTCTAGGATTATAATAGGTTTCGCTGCTTTGCCGTCACCTATTTCCTCCCTGAAATGCATAGTACTCCGCAATGTCACTATCTTACCCTTTTTTGGGCAATAGGAGACTATTGTAGCTGATTCCTGGAATTCGAAGAGAGATGAACCTGCAGTTCTCCCCCTTGCTTCGATAAATTCTGCAGATAGTTCACTTCGACTTTTTCTTAGTGTTCCTAGCAGAGTCATTTGTTTTCGTTGTAGTTCCTTTGCCAACTCCAAACTTGTAAAGAAATTATCCGTTGTGATATTTCTACCACTTCCAGATAAATGTTCTGTCAGTTCTAACACTACTCTTTTCCCCTAATTTATTTCTCTATGCTGACCTTCGCCCTTTTCTGTGTACACCTGCAGATGTGTAACATAGTAATTAGTGCTGTCACATGCAGCCAAAATCTTTATACCATACTTTCCAGGTTTTGAGGGGATGTACTTCCGAAATGGACACCTAACCCTGAAAGTTACCAGTTGTTCATCAACTGTAATATTTTCATGTGGTTCGTATGCATCATGCAATGTGCTTACCCACTGCTCAAATAAATCCCTTATAGTAGCCAATTTATCAGGCCTACGATTCTGCTGCCGGTGCTGAGCATCATCAAACCGAATACAGCGTGATATTTCTGTAAAGCGGTTCCTAGCCATAGAACTATTGAAAATAGGTCGGCCATGCTCTTCGTTCCATAAATTCACTATGCCCTCATTGTGACCTTTGTACACCCCTGCAAGAATAAGCAGACCAAGAAAGCATTCAAATTCTTCTCAATCAATATCTGTCCATTTGTTACCGAATGTAATGTTACCCTCATTGTTGGTCCACTTCAAAATAATCTGGAAAATGCTGGGCTTCATAAATAATTAAAATGCTGACTGAACAGTATTTACGTTCCTTACAGTATGTCTCGTGGGACCTGGAGCTGTCTTCAGTATATTTCGTGCTGGCTGTCTCCCATGTTATCTAACATGATTTTTTCCCATGTTTCATTTCCATTTCTCGACCTGAAAAAATGTGATTACTTACATATTATTATTATTATTAGTAGTAGTAGTAGTAGTAGTGTCGGTTTTTGCAAACATATGGCAGATTATTTATACTTACTTGAAAACATTCTGATCTGATATGCCATCAGCTTCAGGAGTTTCCAAATCTCCAACGTCTTCATCAGAATCTTCAGTTGATTCACTACCTCCAGAAATAACACCATCAATCTCTTCTTCGTCATCAGACGCTGCATCTACTAATTCCTCTTCTTCATTCAAAAATTGCTTGTATTTCAGCACTACTCAGACGTTTTCTAGACATAATGTAGTTCTTGCACACGCTGAGACAAAACACTAGCAACAACTGAGGCAACACACAACAACTGCTGAGGCAAGAAACGACAACAATGGGTATAAATAAGAAAGTGGAAAGTGTTAGTTTCATTGTTGCAGGTGTTTCCTATAACATCTGTTGAACGTAATATTCGCTGTTCTGCAATGGCGGCTGTAGGCGTCGGCGACGTCGGCAACCGGTGACGGCCTCGCGTCTGCGGGGGTCTCGCAAAACATTTTTACAATTTTAGGTTTTTTCCTTTTTTTATATTTGATGCTTAACGGCGCTTTTCAACGGCTATGTTATGTAGCGACGACCTATATCTAACTTATACTAACTTAACGAAAGGACGAACAGAACAGCCGTACCCAAGAGTGCGATTCGACCCCAACAAAAGCGATCTCGCTCACCATGGCATGACGCTTTAGTGCGCTCGGTCGTTCCCCGCCGGCAGCTATTAGGTTTCCCTATTTATTTTCGAATGAGTGCAGCATTGATGAATTTTTAGTTAAATTCTTGCAAAACAACTTCTTCAGTACATGTTAGAAAACAATTTGGAAGAATTATATCGAAATGTTTATATTATAATCAGAATCAAGCTCACAGTTTGTCAGTGCAGCTTCAGCCGAGAGAAGCTTCTTTAAGTTAAAATTAAGACTTACTTGAGAATCACAATGACCCAAGAAAGACTGCCTGCGTTTCCAGCACTGTCAACAGAAGCCGAAATAGGTACTAGTATTAACTAAGATGCGATTTTTAAAAATTCTGTGAGGCGAAAAGCCGATACGTTTCTCTGTTAATTTGCGTTTGTTTATTGTAATTTGTCATTGTAATAATACTTGTCTATTATACTAATAAAATTTTAGTATAATGATTATTGATGTATAATTCAGCTCATTTTATTGAACATTTTCTTCCTTAATAAAAAAAAATGAAAGGGGCCTCGCAAAGGCGTGTTCGCTGACCCCCAGTTTTCGTCTATCGTCGCCACTGCTGTTCTGTTTTCATAATGTTACATTCAAGAAACAAAACAAAAAAGTTTAGGTTGGTGTCATGCTGACCCCAGTGGTACTCAGTGCATAGCCCATGAATAAATTTTAATATGTTGTAAATGTAAAATTGAATAATATGTCGTTGCATACAAGCAAGTTAGAGAGACAAAGTCATAAATTTTGAAAATAATCGCATTGAAAATAAGGGAGATATGTATTTCAAATGTGCTTATGGGGTCACATTGACCCCAGTGGTAGTAGGAGGGATAAATAAATCTAAAACATGTACACATTCATTCTATGCTCCAGGACAAGCTTAAACACAATTCGCCAACCTTCTGAAAAGTAAAATTATTTTGGCTGACCACGAAAAAGGTCGTACACGATTTCGTTCCTGTAAACTCTCAGGGCGCATCCATTCGGCGAAACGCAAATAGAGCGGTGTTCCGTCCTTCCTGGAAAGCACTTTTAAGTGCGCAAACAGTTGCAGTTGAGGTGTGGCACGCGGAGGCCAGAGGAGTGCGTCCGCCACAGGCAGGCCTTTGTCGCGCGGCCATTCTATTAGCGGCGGCATTGTGCGCGCCTGCCGGCCCGTGCGCTGCGGCGCGCAGATTCGTTTGTGCCGACAGACAACTCCCCCCCCCCCCCCCCACTCATGCCCCACACCTCAAACACGCACGCACGCACCGCTGCTCCGCTACAACGCACTCGCCCCAGAGCGCCAGTCGGTAAACCCGCCGCCCAGAGACAGGAGACAACTGAAACTATCGCCATATGTACTCTGTGGATCCCAGCAGCTATCGCTGTATGAGTGAGAGGACCGACAGCTGAAGTAAGATCACCTATAAGGACAGTATCGAACAAGTTTCACTTCATAGTAAGTGCAGGCCACGTTGTGATGGGACAACAACTCACGTTACGTGGTGTTAATGCATGACATTTAACAACAAAAATGAGAGCCGTCACAAGAGGAAGTATTTGTACCAGAAAACAGCTAAGGGGTTCAGTAGTAGAAAAAAGTAAAAAAATAAAAATAAAAACCTAAGTAAAAATAATGTAATTTTAAATTACGGAGTTCCATGTGCAACGTTGAATATGAATTAAATAGACAGTGCTATTTTTTTTTTATTTTTTTTTTTTAAGTGTGTTTTACGAAAAGGTACGGCCGAACTTTCAGGAAACATTCCTCACACACAAAGAAACAGAATATGTTATGTGGACATGTGTCCGGAAACGCTTAATTTCCATGTTAAAACAAATTTTTGTATAGTTTATGGGACTTAACTATGGGGTCATCAGTCCCTAAACTTACAAACTACCTATGAACTAACTATGACTAAGGACGGCACAAATATCCATGCCCGAGGGGGGATTCGAACCCCCGACCCTAGTGGCCGTGCGGACCGTGACTGCAGCGCCTCAGTGCCCTCAGCCACCGCGGCCGGCTAATTTCCATGTTAGAGCTCTTTTCAGTACGGATGAGGCTTCAGTCCAACGTGATCAAATTGTAAATTTTCACAATCAACATGTGTGGACTGACGAGAATCCACACGCAATCGTGCAGTCATGTCATCAACACAGATTTTCTGTGAACTTTTGGGCAGGAATTGTTGGTGATGTCTTGATTGGGCCTCATGTTCTTCCACCTACGCTCACTGGAGCACCTTATCATGATTTCGTACGGGATACTCTACCTGTGCTGCTAGAACATGTGCCTTTACAAGAGCAGCGTGTTCATGCACGATGGAGCTCCTGCACATTTCAGTCGATGTGTTCATACGCTTCTCAACAACAGATTCGGTGACCGATGGATTTGTAGAGGCGGACCAATTCCATGGCCTCCACGCTCTCCTGGCCTCAACCCTCATGACTTTCATTTATGGGGGCATTTGAAAACTCTTGTCTACGCAACCCCGGTACCAAATGTAGAGACTCTTCGTGCTCGTATTGTGGACGGCTGTGATACAATACGCCGTTCTCCACGGCTGCATCAGCGCATCAGGGATTCCATGCGACGAAGGGTGGATTCATGTATCCTCGCTAACGGAGGACATTTTTAACATTTTCTGTAACAAAGTGTTTGAAGTCACGCTGGTACGTTCTGTTGCTGTGTGTTTCCATCCCATGATTAATGTAATTTGAAGAGAATCAATGAAATGGGCTCTAACATGGAAATTAAGCATTTCCGTACAAATGTCCACATTACATATTTTCTTCCTTTGTGTGTCAGGAATGTTTCATGAAAGTTTGGCTGTACCTTTTTGTAACACCCTATATATATATATATATATATATATATATATATATAGTGCTAGTTTTCAAGAACCAATCAATACGAAAAAGAACATGATATAGTTAACCTGCAAATTCGAGAATACTTTAAAAATTTCCTATACACTGGGTAAAAAGCAGTCAACAATCCTAATATTGGTTTGAACACCACAGTGCATTACTGGTCATGGTCCTGTTTGGAGGTAGTATGCCGTTGCCTTCCTCCGACCTTCGAACTGACTTACCCAGCCAGTTATAGGGGAACCTACAGTTTAAAGTGGATTCCGAATATTTTTCACATCAGCAACATTAGCAGAGGTCAACTTTTCATAATTCCCATCTGACAAGGAAACTACATGGGCTCGAACAAACATATCTGTATGAACGTTTGGTTACAGAATCTCTACGTACACCTCAATGTGTTGGTGGGTGTCGTTCTTCTGCAAAGCTCTGCAACCATGCTCTAGACGGCACTGTAGATGTAATTGTAAACGCCATACGTAATGCAGATATCTTAACTATTGTGTAATAATCAACGTACATGTTCTCTAGCGAATTGTCATCAATATCCGTGATGATAGTTGCAAGTTTAACCTTCTACCCGAAAGACTGTTGGTATTCACTGCCACTGCTTCCATCGCCTCTTCCCGCACTTACCTTAGCACTACCGCTAGCAATGAGTTCTTCGTCATTATCATCCCTATTATCATGACTATGAGTTTGTAACAACAATATCCAACTTATGCTCATATTTCTGTACCATAACTGATTCGAGAAAGCATGCAATGATCCATCTTCTACACTAATACCATCTTCACGAAGAAGGGTTCTTCTTCATCTCAGCTAATCGCAATATATTAGCAGGATTGATTAGCAATCGCCGCCCCATCTGACGCTTCACCACACCACAAAACGCAACTTCGGAGGCACATTGCACCGTCCCTACTGGCGAACCGACAGGTCAAAGTGCAATGCGGCATGGTACACGCAGAGGCCTCTAACGGACTACTGAAGAGTTTTGCTGTTGCGGGAGTATCACTAGTGCAATAAGGGTTCTTTACATTATCTCTCATGCGATTTTGGTGTATATGTGTTTGTTCGAGCCCAAGTACGTTCCTTGTGAGTCTTGCCTTTTAATAGGAATTACTGCTTAAGTAAAATATATTTTTCTTATTCACAGAATTTATGTCATCAACTGCGAATGGGCAAAGCTGAAAATGAGTACCCAGCCGGGATTCGAACCCGGGTCTCCTACTTTCTAAGCATGGGAATTTGTATCTGGCGGGAGACGTGCTTACGTAAACCTTGCAGGTGCGATGGTCACTGTGTCTCCTGTGGTGTAGCGGTCAGCGCAACTGCCTAGAAAGCAGGAGAGCCGGTTTCGAATCTCGGCCGCGTACACATTTCCAGCTTTGCCCATTCGCAGTTGATATATATATATATATATATATATATATATATATATATTATTTTTATGACGACGTTACAGCGTTCAATGAACGAAATAAATCGCATTTTGCGTTCAATATGGCATCACTGTACTAGGTTTAGATGGAATACCAAAGTTTGCGAAATGAAAATTTGTGCTCGGGCGGGATTTGAATCCGGGATCTCCTGCTTACTAGGCACACGCGTTGACCACTCCGCCACTGAGGACACCGTGACCAGCCCGACTGCAGAGGACTCTTCCCTGCATGTCTCCCGTGTTCGAATCCCAGCCGCGCACAAATTTTCATTCGCCGCACTTTGGTATTTCATCTATACCTAGTACAGTGAAACGATAACTGATCGCAAATTGCGATTTATTTCATTAATTTGAACGCTGTAATGTCGTCAAAATTATGTAAATGTTCCTCTTGTTTTGAAGATTAAATGTACAAAATTTCATGAAGATCTAAATCAAACCGTAGATTTAGTCGTAGTTCCTAAGTAAAGTACCCCCTACCATGCCGAATTTTAAGTAAACATTGAATGTCCTTTATTTATTTATTTTTAAATGAATTGCACAAAGTTTCATTGCAATCGGATGAACGGTAAACATGATACGGGAGTCTCTAAAATATAAATCGCACAATGAAAAAATACTGCAGTTAATTGATTGGCAGAAATGGGCACTATTCGTAAAATATGTTACGAATAAATTTAGTAGCAATGAAGTAATACATTTAAACTTCATTCAGAATGCAGCAGTTTTTCACGCATATTCAAGACCTCATATCTTTGGATCTGTGTGTGTGTGTTTAGGGAGTTACCGCGATCCTTATTTAAATTCAGTACTTCATTGCCAGTCTTTAGATCGCTTACATTTCGAAATGATATGTTTCGGTTCAGGTACCCATCTTCAGAACAATTTTTTAGTTGCAGTGTAACTTATCGCTTGTCAGTGAATATTGTGCTTAATAAGGGACAGGTTATTCTCTTACTGTTCAAATATTGGTAAACCTATTGGACAAAGCTGCTATGGTTATAAGTCCTTAGACTTACAAATTACTTAAACTAACATATACTGGGGACAACACAAACACAGGCAGACATCGATGCGCGAGGGAGCACTCCAACCTCGGGCATGAGCAGCCGCCAGTCCGTAGCATCATGCCAATCTGAAGTTGAGCAGCTGGTCCGAAATCAGTTATTTAAGAAATATAAGCTAAGTGTATAGTGATATAATTATGCCTGTAATCTTTGCGAAAGTGCAAGCATTCGGATAAATGGGAACGCGGAGAATATACTACAAACAAATATCCATTTTTATATTTTAAATATGATATGCCATTCATTGTACGAACGTAACATAATAGGTATCTGAGTGTACGGAAACTGGCCGTCCAAATACACTGGTCAAATCAATTATGGGATGGGCTGAAGTATTGTCATCGGCAGAGTAAACTAAATTGGTTCGATGTCTTTTTGTCAGTTCTATGGAGTGGAGACAACAACACTACGAAAACCGAAATAGTGGTAAAAGAAAGTTGCTGCAGAGGGGTTGGTGTTGACTTGCTTATACTCTACCAAACGAATTACACAAGACGTTGGGTTCAGACTGCGTAATGAGGAGGTAGTGCAATGCAATAACAACGTTACAACTGAATCTACGGCATGGAGAGCCTCAGGAAGGTTAGAAGCGGTACATGCACAGTGGTAAGTGGCTGCAGCTATTGGACTGTCCCAAAGTGTAATTTGCTGGACATGGACACGATTTTAAACAACAGGAACCGTTAAATGAAGGCAAGGTCCAGGTTGTCCAGGGGTAATATCAGAAGGGATGACCGTTATCTCTGTCGAGGCAGGAAGCACATATTCTCAGCAGCAACGCACCTTCCAGGCAGCAACAAGATCCGCAATCTCAAACAGTCCGAAATCACCTCCGGGAATGTGGCCTCTACGCACGGACGTCTATTGCGTGTGTCGCATTAAAACCATGGCACCGTGTAGCCCGCAGAAACTGGTCGGAGAAGCATCAGGATTGGAGTAACGTATGGCGCCGGGTTCTGTTCACAGATAAGTCAAGATTTTGTGTTCAGGTGGACAATCGTCGTACCATCGTCTAGAGAGAACGTGCTGCTCGGAACGTGCTTATGTGCAGGAAATATCATCATATCATGATGGTGGAGGAATTGGCCTTGTCTGTCGTTCAGAATGACGTTTTTACTCTGCGGCATAGAGACGAGATTCTTCGACATTGTGCCCCGCGCTGTTGCCATATTAGACGGGTTCCTTCTGACGGACGATAACGATAGTCCGCACTGAGCTGCACTGGTGCTTGAAGCTGAGGCAATTGAAGGAAAGGAGTTGCTAGCTCGTTCACCGGACTTAAACCCGACTGCACATGTCTGGGGTGCACTTGGCAGACGCATTGCAGCCAGATCAGCACCTCCCACAATGGTTATAGAACGAGGTATTGGACTTGTGGAAGAATGGACAAACAGCCCTCAGAGGGTGACTGATAACCTCATACTCGATTCCACGCAGGAGGTGATCACACACCATATTAATCCCCTTTTACACAATCGAAGTTCTTGTCTCACTTGACTACTCGAGCCGAGTGTGTCTACTGCAGCGCCCCTGGCGTGGTATTGGCGTACTGAATCTCGTTTGTTTCGAGTGCTCGTTTTCGTTTAGACGATAGCAATAAAATTGTATAGCTGTCTGAATGACGAAGTGAGGTTAGGGCACGTTTTACGTGGGAAAAGGAAATGATATTGAGTTTACTGAAGACTGAAGGGTTATACGTATTCCGAGAATGAAGTAAAAAGTACCTAGTTTTTACTAGTTTTGTTGTTTTGTTTTCTTGCTTACGGTTAAATTACGTCGAAAGCAATTTTCTCTTCTAATAAATCTGACTGTTTCAGTGTTTGAAGTAATTTTCATTAAAACACGTTTATATATTTCATTCATTTCATTCGTATTTATGCATAGTGCAGCTTTTTTTTCATGTAAAACGTTAATACCTTTCTGTTTGCAGATATTTCTTCTCTTCTGTAGGTGAACGCCAGTAGAAAAGAGAATTTTTGGCTCCACTGCAACCTTTTCTGTTTGATGAGAACACAAAGAAAATAATGGAAAATAGTTGAAGAAGACACGAAAGCATTTCTATAAAAGGAATGAGCTCGACCAGAATGGGTTAACTCCCGATGTTAGCAGGCGCCACCACAGTTCCTTGCTTCTGAGAATGCGCATTCTGCGGCACACTGACAAGGAAAAAAAAAGTTCAAATGTTTGTAAAGCTTATGGGACTTAACTACGGGGCCATCAGTCCCTAAACTTACAAACTTCTTATGAACTACTTACGAACTAGGACGGCACAAATATCCATGCCCGAGGGGGGATTCGAACCACCGACCGTAGTGGCCGTGCAGACCGTGACTGAAGCGCCTCAGTCCCCTCGGCCACTGCGGCCGGCTGACAAGGAAAGTACATAGGCTCGATCAAACATATATGTATGAAGTTTGATTACAGGATCTGTACGTACACCTCAATGTGCTGGTGGGTGTCGTTTTTCTGCAAAGCTCTGCAACCGTGCTGTAGATAATACTGCAGATGTAATTGTAGACGCCATACGTAATGCAGTTATCTTAACTATAACTTATGTAATAATCGTCGTACATGTTCTCTAGCGTATTGTCATCAAAAGCGGTTATGCTAGTTGCAACTTTAATCTTCTTTCCGAAAGACTGTTGGTATTCACTGCCACTGTTTCCATCGCCTCTTCCCGCACTTACTGTGCACTACCGCTTGCAATGAGTTGTTCGTCATTATCATCCCTATTATCATTATTATGAGTTTGTAACAACAGTATGTAACTTATGCTCATATTTCTGTACCATTCGAGAAAGCATGCAGATGATTCATCTTCTACACTAATACCATCTTCACGAAGAAGGGTTCTTTTTAACTTCATCTGAACTAATCGCAATACATTAGCGTGATTGATTACCAATCGCCGCTCCATCTGACGCTTTCACCACACAAATAACATCACAAAACGCAACTTCGGAGGCACACTGCAACGTCCCTACTAGCGAACCGACAGGTCAAAGTGCAATGCGGCATGTCACACGCAGAGGCCTCTAATGGACGACTGCAGAGTTTTGCAGGTGCGGGAGTATCACTAGTGCAATAAGGGACCTTTACATTATCTCTCATACGATTTTGGTGTATATGTGTTTGTTCGAGCCCAAGTACTTTCCTTGTCAGATATTTAGAACTCCGCAATCGGCACAGTCATAGACGCACTCCCGAAGCGGTTGGCTGCTGATTTACAGGCAGGCGCGAAAGGCGCACGCACTTCGAGCAGTCGATTTACAGCAGAAAGTCGCTCGGAAAACAGGCTGTATAGGCCAACAAGATTGAATTTTTTACTATCATGGTAGCTCCAAGTAAACGCCATGTGTACCTCAAGTAAAGAGACAGCAAAATATCGTCCTGTAACACAGACATATTACAATTGCAATCAAATTCTGAATAAAAATGGTACCAGACGCATACTGTGTATGATATCTCATCTGATCGCCTGTTCTGAGCAGAGCCAAGATCCATTTACGGTCTTGTCAAACGATTATTACGGTTTCTCAGCAGCCCTTCCGCCTGCGCTCCGGAGAAAGGAATCACGCAGCCTGCGCTTGCAATTTCCGCAGCGCCTGAGGTGTCGGCGGCGTGGTGGTATCAGGGTGCGGCACGCGACGCCCGTCCGCCTTGCAGAGCGATGGGCAGCGAGGCGGCCGCTGGCCGTGCTATCCTATCCTATCAGGGCAGCGCGCGCGCTCCGTTGCACGTCAAAGCGCGCACACCTCGCCGGCCTGCGCTGGGGCAGCGCCGAGCTGCGCTGTACGTACAAGTAGCTTAGCTAAAGCTCTCTATAGGGAAAGTATGGCCAGCCTACAGTACCGGCGGAAGAGCCGGGCGAGCCGGGCGACCGCCCGGGGCGCCAAATTTTAGGGGAGTATGGGGGGGGGGGCTCCAAAATCCTCGCTAAATTTGTATTATTGTAAACAGTGAACTAAAATTAACTTTTTCATAAATTTTGTAGCAACATTGGTTACTACCTCATGCCATAGGCCTCACTCTTTATAAAAACCGCGGTTTCTTCTCAAATCTCCTATAAAGGAAATCCCTTCATCCCTTCATCCCATTTGTCTATAAAAAAATTTCCGCTGACAAAGCTAAAGGCTATTGTTGAGAGTTTTGAGCAACAATAACACGCTGTGACAATTACAACCGCCGCGGTGCCCACAATTGCACTCCTTGCGACAAAGCTATATCGACCGCTCTAACAATACACACAAACAATATTGAGTTATCGGCAACCAAAAAGAAATTACTGCTGTCCAGGGTAGCCAGGTGTGGCGATTTTTCGCATTCTTGGCTATTTTTTTCTTATAATAGTAGCCATTCTAGCAGTCTGGCGACTGGAGATTACATTTGGCTATTAAAGGAATTGGTTGGCGACTGAATGGCTGTTTTATTTTACTTCAAATACAACGAATGTAAAGCAATCACTGTTTAGACATTGCGTCAATGATACCGGCTATACTTCGGTGAATGTTGGGGAAATGTAGTCAACCTACACAAGTTAGCACAAATGTTTGCAAGTATCATGGATGTGTGGGAGAGTGTCACAGAGATGTAAACAAACTCAGCTTACAGACTCTTGAAGATGTATACTACCTTATTTACCCTACTTACGATGGTTCGAGAACAGGCTTTAAAAGATACCTCGAAGTATACTACAACACCGTATGTACGGCTTCCACTGAGAACATGAGGATAAGATTATATAAATGACAGCATGCAAGGAGGCATTTAAACAGTATTTTTTTCTGCGTTCCATACGACAACAGAATTTCGTAACTAATGCTACTGTGAAGCGAGCCCTTTGCTACGCACTGCACAGTGGTTAATAATGATTTACAGAGTATACATGTCGATGGAGAACACGCGGTGATTTCCCAGTCGTTCTCATGGCTGATTTTTCAGTGTGTAATGACGCATTATTAGGAATCACAAAAAAGTATGAAATGCTTAGTGCATTATTATAAATTACCTCACCTCAATATGTTGATTGATTTTGTGTGTATTAAAGAAATGTTTGAAAGATTCAATAACTCTATTTAACATCTGTAATTTTTTTTAAGAAGATGAAGGTGATTGGTAATCGAACCTCTATGCATGAGAACATCTCTTGTGTAAGTTTGATAGAATGATTCTTGAACAGTTTTGTATTGTAATTTTTATAAGTTATGAAATTAATAAATGTGTTAGTTAAATGTAACAATTTCCGAAGTCTCCCTATTATATTTACAATCTGACAATATTTTGACTGCCCTCATTGTGGTATGTCTGGGTTCAGCTCTTGGATGGACTCAGATAAATGTTTCTATGAAGTATGACTTTCCTTGGAAAGTTCAGTCGATGTCTGTGAATGTGCAGCATAATAATGTTAACAGATTATAGATTTCCATATTTGGCTGTTTTTACTGATGAAAAGATGGTTATATTTTGGCATTTTATTGATGAAAAGATGGCGATATTTTGGCTAATTTTTGTTTAAAATTTGGCGACAGAGCAACAGAAAAACCTGGCAACTCTGCTCCTGTCTGTACTGTCAAATGTCTCATGAAATAAAATTATAAATCAGAAGTCATATACATGTAGTGCAGGCTTCATAGTGTGCGTGTTCTTCTTTTGCCTCCTGAATTTCGACTCATAATAGAAGAATCGTTGCGTTAATGTGTTCTTTATCAACATGTCGGAAAAAAGAAACCTTCTGGAAATGTATATAGAAAAAGAAGAGCACAATTAGCGGCTGAAAATGAGAAACGGGCAGCAGCATTAAAGAAATTCTTCGTACGCCTGAAACAGACAATAATGGAAATGAAAACGTAGAACCAGAGAATGAGGAAACCAGAAAGAAATCAACAAATATTCCAGAAGATAATAACACAGTACAGGTAGGTACGCCTACATTACGTAACGTATTTTCGTTTTATTGCATTTAATAGAGAAGATGTGTTATCACACGTAGCGTCTTAGCAGGCTGGGGTGGGTAGGTTGGCGGCCTCTCAGATAGACAGCGAACTTCACGCTCAAAGTAAGTTCTTTTCCCATTGATATAAGAAGCAATAATTACTTTCTATACCAACACTGATGCTTGATACATGTACCAAAGCGATAAGACCTTTACTCGTTAGACGTGTATTAACCAACTTTAATTAAAGACTTTGCAGATAAAAAGGCACGAAAAATTAACTTTACTTATCTTTGTAAACAACTCAAAGGACAATTTGCATTAAAACTGCATAAAGATATAAAATTATATTACTGGTTGTACTGTTTGTATTACGAAATTTTTGTACAATGCTGTTACAAAATATATTTGTATATTCTTTTCTTCATATATGTGTTCTCTTTCGCAGTTAACAAGGATGTTTACGTATATATGTATAAATAAATGCTGTATAGCTTCATCAGTCTTAATTTTATATAAATCGTTGTTTCTTGAATCGTTCCGTAAATTTCTAACCAATGACGTAGAATATTCTGCATGCTCATGTGTAAATAATTGTTTCGTATATCGTTAACCAAAACTTACTACGTGTATTTAACTGACAAGTTAAGATCTTACTCAGTTGGATAATTTATTCTTATAGTTATCGAGTTCAAGGAGTTATCCTTCAAAAGCAGCTATCTGTAAGGTAGCATAGCAAATTTGAAGTCAGTAATACCAATGGGTTGTAGGGGGCTCCATATGGATTCTTTGCCCGGGTGATATTTTCCCCTTCCGCCGGCCCTGTGGCAGCCTACCAGCGGCGGCCATGCTGGGCCTATTCCGCTGCTGCTTACACACCGACCGCTACAATGTTCCCAGCGCTTAACGATACTTATCAACCGATTTCGGGAAAACTATTCGATGAAAAAAAATTTTTTTTCACATCTTGTAGTGTGATATATTTGCTCGACAATGATCTCAATTTCTATTCATTATTACTCAGTGGCGTTACTATTGGGGGGGGGGGGAGATGAGGGGGATAGAAACCCCCCTCCCCCCGAACCCGCAAAATAAATAAATAAATCGTATAACAGCAATCTGGTAAAGGTAAAGATTGAAAACTTGTGATGTTTTACCATAATCTTTCATTGGATGGGAGTGAATTAGTTTCTTCAACAGGAGTGGTAGATGGTAGTCTGTCTGGAAACTGACTAAAATTTTGCTCGTCAAGCAGATCTATCCCCCCCCCCCAAAGCCAAGTCCTAGTTACGCCACTGTTATTACTTATAGTTTCCGTGCTACATCAAATTAAGTGAACTACTGCGCAAAATTTTGACGAGTTTGCAGAGGAAAAATCGCATTGCGTATACTTTGCGCATGGTTGATTTTAGCACGTAGAGTGCTGCGGACGAAATGTAGGTAAGATGTCGAAATTTTATTTAAGGTTGAGATCAGAACGATAACTCTTTTCATTCTCGAGATACAGGTATTATATCCGACGGACAGAAGCAAGAACTTCGTGTAGTTCTATCCATGCGGATCTGGCTGCTCTCCGAAATATCGTCCGATTTTAAGAAAACAGGTATCTGGCTCCAGATCTAAACAGTTCACCTATTAATTCAGATTGATCTGCACCGTAGCCAAATATTCGAATATACCGCGAACATGTCGTCATATTGTAAATTAAGAAAAATATTTAACATTATCGATAAGTCTCTGATGAGTATTTTCTTGCGTATTATGTACTTATATCTTACATCAACTACGAAAAATGCAAGGAGATACCCACTACATGACTTTTACCAGAAACAGAAATTAAAGCTGCGTTTACAACTCTAATTACATTTGAATATCTAATATTTGTCTTGTTTCAATTCTTTGTTTCCTGTAATGATACACTCTAACACATGAAAGCGAATGAGAAAAGCTTGTTTCAGGAACTGTATATTAATTTCATATCCAAACGGGAATCTAGTTCACTCACTAATTTGTCAATAATGTGTATATTTTCGGCAACTACCTGCAAATAATATCAATGACGTGTGAATAATTTAACCTCACTACATTATGCAGGAATTTTCTTCACAAATTTATTGAAGTTAAAAATATATAGGTATCTGCTGCGTGATTCATCCATCAGTGAATCTTTAATCTATTAATTTACATTATGAATTAAAATCATCACAGCACAATAACCGAAGTTCGCTTCTGGGCTCCTAGTTTTCTCTGGCGACTTTCATCAGCCACACTGTTCATCTTCCTGTATATCTGATGGAAGCACTCTTCGCTTCTTAAAATTACATCACCGTGACATTATTAAAACCAAAACATACGAATATTCATAAGACTCCTCATGGCAGCCAAGCAACGAATATGACCAAGATGGCGGAAAGAACCACGTGACTGGGTTTCAGCCAATCACGAGCTGTAGACGGCGGCAAGCGATGAGGAAAAGGATGGCCGTACTTTCCTTATACAGAGCTTTAAGCTTAGCTCCAGGCTTGCGACGGCGCAGGTCGCGTGGTGTGGCGACGATTAATGGCGCAAAAAAAAAAAAAAAAAAAATAAAAATAAAAATAAAAAAAAATAAAAATAAATAAATAAATAAAAAAATCTTACGCCGCGGCGTTACACGCCTCGCTCGCCGACATAATCACTAGGCGGCCGCGGTCTTTCAATCGTGACGAACTCTGTGTGCTCGCCGTGGGACTTCATTTGCCCTCTGCAAATTCAGTGGCTGGTGTTGGAGTGCCTCCTGTATGCGTCCTATTATACTGCTCAGTAAAAATTTAGGAGAAAGTAGACGATAGTACAGATTATCGTAAGAACAAGGGCACTGCACAACGACCCTCGTGTTTCAAGCCAAAGCAAGACCTTCGTAAATACGAAGGGCATATTGAAAATCGTGATCAATTACTTCAGATTTAAAGTGGAAAGAACACGTAGATAATGTCTTTGGAAAGGCGAATCTGCGTTTTATTGGCAGAACCCTTAAAATATGCGACTGGATAGGGGATTTCCTGTCAGAGAGGACACAGTTCGTAGTAATCGATGTTAAGGCATCGACTAAAACATAAGTGATATCAGGCGTTCCACAGGGTAGTGCCATTGGTCCTCTGCTGTTCCTTCTTTACATAAAGGATTTGGGAGAAAATATAAGCAGATCTATTTGGTTGTTTGCAGATGACGCCGTCATTTACCGTCTAGTAAAATCATCTGACGATCAAAACCAACTGCAGAATGATCAAAATAACACATTACCATGGTGTAAAAACAGGCAATTGACCCTAAATAATGTGAAGTGTGAACTCGTCCACATGAGTATGAAAAGAAATCCGTTAAACTTTGCTTACAAGATAAATCAATCAAAAGTGAAGGCCGTAATCTCCACTAAACACCTAGGAATTACTATTACTTCAGACTTAAACCGCAAATAACACGTAGATAATGTCGTGGGAAAGGCGAACCAGAGACTGCGTTTTATTGGCAGAACCCTTAAAATATGCAACAGAACTACTAAAGAAACTGCATACACTACGCTTGTCCGTCCGTTTTTGGAGTATTGCAGCTCAGTGTGGAATCCTTATCAAGTGGGTTTGACGGAGGACATCGAAAGAGTTCAAAGAAGGTCAGTTCGTTTTGTATTGTCACGATACAGGGGAGACAGTGTTACGGAAATGATACACGATCGGGGATGGGAATCATTACAACAACGGCGCTTATCGCTGCGGCGTGGGCTACTTACGAAACTACAATCGCTAACATTCTCCTCCGAATGCGAAAATATATTTTAACTGCCACTTACATTGGTAGGAATGATCACAATAAAATACCAGAAATCAGAGCTCGAACGGAGAGAATCAGGTGTTCTTTCTTCCCACGCGCTATTGGAATGGGAGATAAATAGTATAAAGGTGGTTCAATGAACCCTCTGCCAGGCACTTAAATGTGATTTGCAGAGTATCCATGTAGATGTATACGTAGATGTAGAAAACTTGTATATATAGACTTTTGTTTACATTTCAACATAGTCTCTACTTCTTTGCACACACTTTTCCCATAGTTCTACAAGGTTAAAAATTCCCCTGCGTCGGAAATCTGTTCAAGCTACCCGAACACATTGGCGCACTACTTTCTGGATATTCTATAGCGTCTCACAGTGTTGACACTGCAGGTGTTCTTTCACACAACAGAAAAGATGGTAAACGGAGGGTGCCACATCTGAACTGTAGGGGAGTGAATGGTATGTGGAAGTTTTTCCCATCAACATATGCTGTACACAGTGTTGTAACAGTATAATTTATTGAATACTCATGGACGGTACAACATAGACACATATGCAAGGTACGGTGGTGGAAAGTCACGGACACAGTTAATGTTGACATATGAGCCCGGCGAGAGCTACACATTAGAGTTGTGGCGATTCGTCAATTAGTCGTTCATTTGAACGAATACAAATAAAGAATTGTAAGAATCGAATCGTGATCCCGACGAATCGTCGTTCAAAAGAATCGTCTGTCTCGTGACGATTCCAAAATCAAACGATTCATGATTCGAAAGCAAGTGGCGAATCGTGCCGAATAATTACGAAGGCCAGATAGCGTGTGAACAAAGGAAGGACAAAAAGTAGATCGTGAGCTGTTATTAGCCTATTCACGAATTACAAATGACAGAAACAAAACGCAGCGAAATACACAGCTGCCAATACATACGAATATACGTCTTTTATACAGTTTACATATTATGTATTTAAACGAGCAATCTTGACACATTTATATTTTGCGTATCCCGGAAATGGCTGTAACGATTTGTATTATATTTTGTGTTTAGAGAGGTTAAACTTTTCGAGTTCATCTAGGTAGTTGTAGTTTTTGTAAAAACTCAGTTTTACAAAAATATTCTTTTTATATAAAAACGCGATTTTAAATGTTTTTAAAGCCATCTCAAAAATCTTTTTTACCATTTTGGTTTTTACGTTATCAGCTTTCCTGAAATAAACCGATTTTACAAAAAAGAAATATTTTAATAAACGCGAATTTAGAGACGGATTTTTATTTTTAATGTTTATTTATATAGACGTGTTTCATTAAACTAACTGTTTTACATAATAATTATTTTATAATGATTATATGTGTGTTAATTACCAGATCTTTAATTAAATTTATAATTAAATGGCCAAAGTATTCCACCAGAACGAAAAAAAATACGGTTACAGCAGGATTCGAAATAAGTGACCTACTTTCACTAAACCTACAACACTACTACATGAGCTATGACGACAGCAGAAATAGTTGGCAGTGTAATATGTATTTATAACCGCTCGCAAAACTTCAGACTATTTTCTCGAGAATTCTTGAGAGCTGAATCGAATGGCTTTGCCTCATTATTATTTTAAGTCTGAACTTTATGCACCATAAATATTAAAAAATCCGATACCCATTTTGTCACCTTTTCGGCATTTTGTAAGAATCGTGCCGTCTCAGACCAGAAAGAATCGTGAACGAATCGTAGGAGCAGATGCAAAAGGTTAAGATTCCAACATCCATGACAGACATGTATTGCCATCTATGAGCAAGATGTAGAGGTAAGAATCGCGCCAATGCAGACTAAAGAATCGAGAAAGAATCGTGAACGAATCGTAGGAATCGATTCACAATATGCGATTGAATCGCAAGAATCGATTCCTAAAAAAGAATCGTGTTGCCCAAATCTACTACATATGAACTGAGGCACGCCTCGCACACCGCGAGCTCGCCCGGTCGTGGCGGCGCGGCAGGCCCTCAGAGGCGGCGCCATCGTGCGGCGGACTCGGCCGTGGCGCGTCTTATAGATGTCGCGGACGGACGGGACGCGGCTTGCAGTGGCGCGCTCCAACACACAAGTGTGAGGACGGTTGTTGTCGTGTCGCAAATGATCTCCTATCCAGGGCCTGTATCGGGCCTCAGCCCGCTGGTATGCCTTAGCCTCGGCAGCCTCACCCCCGTTTGTCACGTTGTGTAGTTCAGCCCGTCGCCGCAGAGCGCTGTCTATCGACTGCTGTGCGCTTTTACTGACATTTGACTTCGTACGCTCGGAACCTCACAAAACCATCATTCTAGTAACAGGCAGTCATAAACAGAACCATGGTGAACGTGTGTACAGAAAACCTACGCACAACGACCTGTATTTGAATGCATCTAGTTGCCACCACAACTCCTAACGTGGAGGCGTTTTACGCACACTGGTACACAAGACACGTTCTATTTGCCACCAAGAAAGCCTTCCATCCGAGCTGCAACATCTGGACACAACATTCAGAAGAAACGAATACAATCTCAAATACGACGCGCGTGCAAAGAGGCCGCACCAAGGGAAGAACAAGAAGAGAAAGAAGAATTTAGATCATTGGCATGCATCCCGTTTGTCGGAAACACCTCGAGGAAAATAGGCAGGATTATGGAGAGACATAAACTAAAATGTGTTTTTCGACCTCAGCAAATACTTCGACTCTCCTAGGCTCTGTGAAAAACGAGCTAGGCCTGCGAAAACCGGGCATGTACCAAATTCCCTGCCAGTGCTGCAAATCATACATTGGTGGAACAGTCCGCACGGTAGAAAGGTGCAGAGAATTCAAGCGCCATACACGTCGCGAGAGGAGCGGTGGAGGCAACGTGTACCACTGCCGAAATATCGTGGAAGATTTACGATAAAACCCCGCTGGATACCCGAGAACTAACATCAGCAAGGGATGCCCGTTACCTCCGGTTAACAGCCCTTCGATACCGGATGCTGAATGCAACTCAGCTGCAACACACCTTCCAGGCCGCCACAGGCCGTGCAGTATCTACAAAAGTAGTCCTAAATTGGCTTCGGGAATGTGGCATCTACATACGGAGACCTGTGGTGAGTGTCCCTTTAAAATTACGGCACCGTTTAGCGGAGAAACATCTCGATTTGAGTCTTAACGAATGGCGCCGGGTTCTGTTCACTGATGAGTGAACATTTTGTGTTCAGGCGGACAATCGTCGTTCCCTCATTCGGAGAGAACATGCAAGTCGGAAAAATACTGATTATGAGCAGGAAATATCTTCATGTCATAGTGGGCTGGACCCAGTTCTGGCGCACGTACAGGCTTCATGTCATTCTGAATGGCGCTTTGACTGCTCAGAGGTATAGAGACGAGATTCTTGGACCTTCTGTTGTGCCCTACGGTGCCGTAGGAGATGAGTTTCTTCCGGTGGACGATAACACTCGTCCCCAAAGAGCTGTGCTTGTGGACAACATGCTTGAAGCTGACAGATTCGAACGCATGGGGTGGTCAGCTTGTTCACCGGACTTCGACCCGACTGCGCATGTATGGTATGCACTTGGCAGATGCATTGCATACTGTAGTGGAACGGATTATTGTCTCCACCACTACCTTATGTCAGCTCAGTTTCTCAGAAGATTATGTTTGTATTTTATGTTTTTAAATGATTTTATGTAAATGTTTTATGTTATGTGATTCTTAAAAGAGTTTATGTATGTTTCTTGTGTTTCATGTACTGTGACGGCGATTCAGCCTACGAGAACAACATCTTCGACGCCGACCTCAAGGAGTAAACATCTGCCCACTTCAAGTCGCGGTCGACGGCCAGGAGGCAAAATATTGCTGGTCTCTGCGGGTATTGACGTTATTATAGAAACTTTCGTGGAAAATCAAAAAAATGTTCAAATGTTTTAGAGTCTGCGGGACTTATCTACGGGGTCATCAGTCCCTAAACTTACAAACTACTTATGAACTAGCTAATATCAAGGACGGCACAAATATCCATGCCCGAGGGGGGAAAATCAAAAAGACCATAAAATCAATCTTTGGGTAACTGTCATTGAGTCATGATCTGTATTGTGAGAGCAATAAATGTCATTGTGTCTCGAAAGTTAACCAAGTTTCAACGATCATTATTTTAATTTTTATAGAAATTTTACAAGAAATATATTCATTGACAGGAGCTGAAGAATTATTTACTGTCAAACCATTTTACAATTTGAAAGAAGACAGTTAGGGAGAGTTATTTTGTTTGACAGATAAAAGAGGAAGACTTATCAGTTTTTTGTATTTTAATCAATAGATCTTATATGTCAATCGATCGTCAGTGAACAGGACTTGTAATATCTGTGTCTATAGTAACCAGTACAACTACGAACTGCCGGCCGCGGTGGCCGAGGTGACTGAGGCGCTCCAGTCACAGTCAGCACAGCCACTACGGTCGGGGGTTCGAATCCCCCCTCGGGCATGGATATTTGTGTCGTCTTAGTTCGTAAGTAGTTCATAAGTAGTTCGTAAGTTTAGGGACTGATAACCCCGCCGTTAAGTCCCATAAGCTTGAAACGTGTGTCCAACTACGAACTTCTGTTTGACAGTTCGATCTTTAAGGGAACTTTAAAACATTTATTTCAAAGTGACAGTTTGAAATAAATGCAAACCTAGAATCATGTGCTTCTTCTATCTGAGCAAGTATCTGTCGTTGAAATTTCACAATACAGGAAGATTATATTATTTGGATTATTTTTTTTTCCTTGTTGACGAGCGGACTACTTTTGGATCCTGAAGTCTGACACGGCACATGAAAAAATTGGTATTTAGTCCCATGCAAGAAGAGGTCGTACCGCCGCAGTACAGGAACTTCCCACAAAGGTTGCAGAGCTAGATTTTGCACTCATGGAAGAATGGCCAAATATCCCTTAAGAACTGATTGATAATATTTTCCATGCCACGCAGGTATGCAACTGTACTGGTCGCCCGAGGTGATCACACTCCATGTTAGAGGAAAGTGAGAATCAGTTATTGTGATAGCTCCATGGCGCCTCCCTCTAAGTAAACGCTCTAAGTAAAGAGTTGAGCCAGCTAAATATCGTATTGAATCACACACAAATCACAGCTTTGTATGACATCCCACCTGATCCGCTATATGTTTTGAGCAGTGTATTTTGCTTATAACACGAACTCCCTTTCTGCTACATCACACTCTGATGTCAATAATCACGCGGCCATTCTCTTAGTTTGTTCCTAAGAAAATTATATTATTCTTAGGATCTTCTGAAGGCTTTACAGCTGATGCGCCATAATTTGATTTGGGGATAAGAAGTTTTACCAAATATCACGTCTTATCGATTAATCTTCAATATGCCGAAAATAACTGTAGGCACGGATGTTCAACCAGGATATGCGCACACGCAAGGTGAGGTATAGGAACTATGTTCATTATTCTGCGTTCAGTCCAATTCTTGCGTGCCTTCACCAGCGCCAACGCACATATTACTAGCGCCGTTTCCCCTCGCCTCTCCCTGCGGAAGGAGCGGCCAAGGCTGGTTCAGGATGTTCAGAACAGAATCTGAACCTTAGCAATGCCTGAGCAACGACGCGGCAACCTGCAGAATTTAAAGAGTCTCCCGTGCAATGAAAGTGCAGAAAGAATGATTCTATATGAGAATAAAAAGGAAAAATGAAACCATAAATACACAATTTTTTCCAGCAGTTCAGTCAACGAATGAATTCATAGGACACGCCGTCACCGATGATATAACCAGACTAATAAAGCACCTGTCCGTAGGGCTGGGCAAATGATACACGCGTTCGAACATGCTCGGGATTTCCCGATACAGCGGAGAACTCGATACAGTATCGAACTGTTCGAACACTCACATAACAAATGACTCGCGCTGCGTATCTGCGAACGATACGCGGGGAATTTTTAAGTTACCGGGCTATCGCTTTGCTCAGAACTAATTTCATAGGAAGTAAAAGTATATGTGAAAGAAAAGAAGGGCATAACTATGAAAAACTATAACTACAAAAAATGCATACGTGACCTGTCTGGTATCACTGCAAGATATGATCCAATGATAATATATCTGCTACTATGACAGAACTACTGCATCACATGACTGAAGGCAAAGGAAAAAATATGAATCCTTCCGAATTAGAAATTACATTTACTGTGATTATAAGAGATAGGTTGCAAATGATTATTCCATTACCTTTTCATACGGTACAGTAACAGATAAAAATGTTACAACCTTTTAATCGCCTTGAAGATTAAAAGAGATGAAATAAGGAAAACATTAGACATTTAACAGCCAATAACGGAAATACGTCATATAAAAATAAACTGTAATTGCGACCTCCAAATAAACGGTGCACGAGCTGTTGTGTACGTAGTATCAATAGGCGTCGCTAGATCCCAGCACTAGAATTTTAAATCGCGATTGCTATCGTTTACTTATAGCCTATATTCCTTACTGTTTTTACTTATGACCTGCACCCTAGAAGACAATATAGTCGGAATATCACACATTAACCCCCATAGTACATTAATGACACCCTATCCTCGTCATAAATCGTATACTGCACAACACAGAAACGATTCATGAATATAATCGTTGTAAATCGTAGAGGTAGTACCTCCTGACATTGCTAGATAGCGTCGTGATCGAATGTTTGAACATTTCCCGAGATTTCCCGAACTGTGACGTAAATTGTTCGAACACTTCTACCTGTCGGAGCATAGAAAAGGCTGACATGTTGCTATTTAAATAATTCTGAGAGAAAAATGGGGAACCAGCTGTCTCAAACCTCATTGCGCCTTTACTGTCGAAAACGTTTGGTATGCGGACTTATTATTGCACTTTCCACAAGCATGGGTGTGTGTGTTTGTCCGTAGGATAGTTTACCTAAGTTCAAGTAGTCTGTAAGCTACGGACTGATGACCACGCAGTTTGGTACGATAGATTTACAAACATTTGAACTATCCACAAAGCATACTTTGACCCAATCTCGCACCGTAATCAAGTTTTCGTAACACAGCAGCTCCCTTTGGCTGCGCGGGAATGTCTGTGCCGCTGTGCATCCGCTCTCCGTCGGTGGTTCGAGTCTTCTTTCGAGCATGAGCGTTTGGGTTGCTTGTAGCATAAGTTACTGGAAGCTACTTTATAAATCTAGAGAACGATGACGTCAGCAGTTTGGTACTTTACAGGCATTCTATGAGTGACGGACGGGACATTCAGTCGCAGAGAAATCAAAATAAAATGTTTATTATTATTATTATTATTATTATTATTATTATTATTATGTCGTTTCTCTTCAGTATAGAAACATTCATTATTTGGTGCAAAAGATTAATGGGATATATTGCTAGTCCATCATTATTGTTGTCTGCGATATGGAGAAATAATAGTGTGATGAACGGAACAAAAATGAGCCTCAAGTGTTGCAGCATTCAAAACATTACATTATTTCTGTGATTTATGTATACATATCCTCATTCACGTGAACTTCAGACTCCAAAATTTAACGTGTGCTATGTACAATAGAGGACCATTAATAAATTTAAGTTTCTGAAACAATAAATGTTACGTGACGGACGAGACAGGTAATGTGACGGACGGGACTCGTCCAATAACCTGACTTCCATAATTATATTTTAGATCTTTGAGAGAGATAAGATTAGGCCTAAACAAAATGCTGGTAGTAACACTAATGATGCTTAATTGAAAGAAAGGTGTCTTAAAAACAAGCAAAGCAATGAACTGTTAGTCATCTATGCGGCGGGGGGGGGGGGGGGATCACAGATAATTACTACTACCATCCATGATTGTAACGACTCTAAGTTGATGGTGATAAATTAAAGGAAAAAATGAAATAGCAAAATATTTCCTTCCTGCAGAGGTAACTTCAGTACCTTAAGATTTTTTTTTTTTTTTTAAGTACTCGTATCCATGTCTTTCAGATTTTCAATTTTCACTCATAGAGTCACACACTCGTGGAATGCCTGTTTAGCGTTAGTAACATATTTAAACACGTCCCTCTCACTACTATTGACTGCATATTCGGTCTTCAAACTGGCAGTTTGCACTGTTCCATTTGGACATTAGTACTAACGTTAAAAGTAAATTTAACCACTGAAATAATTCACTGAAGCAGATATCGAGAAGGGTTAACGGAACAAAAATGCCCACAAGAGGGAAAAGTGGGATGTGTTTTTAGAGTGCCGAGAAGTACCCGCGGTAGAGCAGTTTCGATGCAGTCAGTACACCCCAGTGAGCCGGACAGTGTGTGACGGGTGAAATTTAAGATGGTGGCTGGAGATAGACACGCGTGACAGTTGTCCAGACTGAGCGATGCTAGGAGGAGTAGTGAGTAGTGATCTTAGTAAGTGTGATCTTAGTTGGGAAAACATGTGAAGGACACAAAACGAAATCAAATGTCTGTAAATCTATCGGACCAAACTGCGTGGTCATCAGTCCGTAGCTTACAAACTACTTAAACCTAGGTAAACTAACCTGCGGACAAACACACACACATGCCCCAGGGAGGACTCGAACCTCCAAGGCGAGCAATTGCGTGCTCTGCAGCGAGTTGCTTTAGACCGCTCGGCTACTCCACCGCGATGACACGAAACGAATGACACACTGTTTAGCTGGGGTGGAATGGCCGTCGGACGTTCGAGTCCTTGCTCGGACATGGGCGTGTGTGTGTGTGTGTGTGTGTGTGTGTGTGTGTGTTGTTCTTAGGTTAGTTGAAGTTTGTAAGCCTAGGGAGTGAGAAGCACAATAGTTAAGTCCCATAGACATACAAACATTTGAACATTTGAGAGAATGTTTCCTTTGTGGGGCTCGCTATGGAAATCGGAATATAGAGTTTGGGGATGTCAGAGTGCACAGACAAGAGAAGAAGAGTATATGGATGGTAATTGGGAAATTTTGAGTTGTAAATTTAGTCTGACACTCAAGCGATGTAAGTATATTTGGAAGGAGAGAGAGAGGAAAGATAAAATTCCGTAAGCGATCATCTGAACAGACCTTACTTAAGGTATTGCTTCTAAAAGTGAGACACGACTCTTTTTATAACGACTTATGACTGGTCAAACAAATGTATAGTGAGAGAAAATGCTACGTCGAAGTCGGGAAAGATAAGTGTTGATTATTAACAGAGAGCGGAGCAGACACATTCACAGTTTAACATTCTCAGTGAGGGTAAGTGTTTGACACAAAGAAATATCGCCTTGAGAAGCTAGTGGACACCGTAAAATATTGAGGCTTTTGACAGTCGTGGATTTGACTGAGCTACTTTCAATATTTCTCAAAAAAGAAAGCGCACTGCAAGCCAGTTCACTTCTTGTGAGAACTGCAATTTTGATTTAGTGAGACTGTGGAACTAAAGGTTTTCTAGTAAGGAGTGTGTAGGTTTACAGGTGAAAGATGGACTCCCCAGGAAAGAAATGATGATGCCTGACATATAAGAGGCATGGTAGCAATTTTGATTTAAGGTAAAGAATAATTCAGATAATGTTATTTGTTATTCGAACTTCAGCTTGTAGTAACGAAGTCTGAAAGGTAGTGACAGAGTGTAGAAATAGAAGATTAAATGTGAATAATAGATGAGGACTGTAACATTGGGCTGAACTGAGTGGCAGTGTAACATATGATGGGCTCTTGTGCTACGAAAGAGTCACGATTTCAAGTTATGAAAAAATTAACAACCACCTTTGATTAATTAAGGTTTCGTATTTGCTAAATCGGTTGTAAAGAATTCTGTTAATTTGTAAGTTATTTTGTAAATATTTTTTTTATAATTTCATTAAGATATAGAAATGGCTTCTTTCATAATTCGTTTAAATTTCTGAACATAAAATTATTAATTTGCGTGATTTCAAATGAGAAGATATTCAGTTTGGATAAGTATTAGATAAATGAAAAGCGAAATAATTTGATTGCAGTCAAGACCTGAATTTTTTCGAGACATTAAATAGAATCCTATTTTTTCCCTAATTAATTTTAGCCATTACATTGCAAACTAATCCGCTGACGTGTTGGTCGTGACATAAGGCATTGTTAAAATTCGCCGACCTGCGAAATCCAGACACCCAAAGCCGATGTAAGACCCATCTTTCTTTTTCAAATCCGCCATCTCTTTTGCTCCCTCTGCTGGTATCTCCATCCATTTATCTTATTTACTACCACTGTCCCCCTCCTCTTGGCAGTCTCATCTCTTCCACCCCCAACTCCCTGCCATTATCTGTCAGCTCAAAAGAGCGCGAATATTTTCGTGTGTCTTTCTTTTTTTTTTTTTTTTTATGAGGAAGGCGCATTGAAGGCTGCGACAGCCAGTTCACCATATTTCCGTCAGCATGCTCTGACAGGAGAGTGTTTCAACTGGGTCCCTTCATTCCACTGCTACAGCATGGTGTGTTTAAATGAGACGAGCCCTCTTGTCCAAGAAATATTTGACAATTTATTTCTATGCTTCAACGCATTTATATAGAGGGCAGACAAAAAGGAATTCAGTCATTTGTCAAGAGAAGATAGGCAGCTGGATATTCAAAATATAATTTCCTCACATAACCGTTTTTTTTTTCTTTTTTTAATAGAATGATAAAATGTTTTTATATATTTTTTGACGACGTTACAGAGTTCATTTAATGAAATAAATCCCAATTTGCGATACGTATGGATTCACTGTACTAGGTTTAGATGGAATACCAAAGTGCGGCTGTGGTAACTGGAAAGAGACAGTGGTGCGAATGGAGATTTGGGTGTGGCGGGAGACGTGCAGGGAAGAGTCCTCTGTAGTCCTGCTCTACTGTGTCCTCGGTAGTGGAGTGGTCAACGCGTCTGCCTGGTAATCAGGAGATCCCGGGTTCGAATCCCGGCCGAGCACAAATTTTCATTCGCTGCACTTTGGTATTCCATTTAAACCTAGTACAGTGAAGCCATAACTATCGCAAATTTCGATTTATTTTGATAAAATATTAGCCAACGTCCGCCAAATCCGGTTGGGCAGAAATGGGCATACCGCGCTGGTTCGTCTTCCAGTTGTCCAAGAACACATTTATCAGTGTTCATAAGCACTCCATAATATTAAAATCATTTCAAAACTTCGATTATATCTTGTTGGTGTAGTTTTGCAGAGGCCAAATAGACGAGGATGTCATCCACATAGACAAAACAACATGCCAGAATATGTCAGACGCTGTAGTATTGCGTACCTTTGCCACAGCTCAAAATTATTACGTAGGCCGAATGTGCGACGATTGTAGCTGTCGATGTTTTCTTCCACCTCTGTAATTGAATTAGGGTCGTAGCAAAGTTAAGCACTGAGGACACTGTTGTGCTCTATATAGTATAATTTTAATCCCATAACAGGGGTGGGGTATCAGTTAATATCCTGACCTTGTCCTAGCGTTAAGAAATCCATGATAGCTTGAAACGTGTCCATAGAAAATTTATATTGCTGAATTTCTAAGAAAATGTCTAATAGTGTGCCTCCTGTTTTGTGTCGAGTAACTTGCTTGCAAGAAAATGTATAATATTGCAGCTACTGTGTGTATCGATATCTGTGAAGTTGTGAAGTTGCGAAGTTTCAACTTTGGCAAAGATTATGTATCGCATAACATTGTAACTCATGCGGAGAGACAGAGTCAGACTTGTGGTTCAGCTCGCTTAGAGAGCAGTTGTGTTGTGTTTGTGGTTCCGATGTAGAGCAGAGGCTGCAGTGCCAGCAAGTATATATTGCATTTCATATAATTGTGAAAAAGGTTGTACCACCTCTGGAAAAAAGGTAATAACATTTCATGTAATTATGAAAAGGTTGTATCATTTAGGTAATGTAATGGTGATTATTAATTATAAGTAACAAAGTTGACCTTTCTTTCCTATTTCATTTACGTAGTTAGAAAATTAACCTACTTCCTTCATTTGATAATGAGTTATTTGTTGATTTAAAGTGCAGTATTGATTTTGGTAATCTTGTTGAACCGATTTCTTTATTGGTAACGTAGTAAAGGATTGTTATGCAACACTGCAGTTAATTGAGTATCATAGTGAGTTTTGATAATCAGGTACTGAACTGCACAAAATTCCCATAGTCAAACATTAAGAAAGTGGTTTTTGTTTTTAATATCTTTCTCGCAGTCAAATATTTTTGAGTACAGTTAGTGTGTGTTTTCATGCGGGTTATATGTCACAGTTGCTTTGTTTAAAGATCCGTTGCGCACATAATCAGTTTAATGCACTGTTTCTCATTTAACAGTATATACATCAATGTCGGGGCCAAAGTCTAAATGCCGTAAACTAAATACATAGGACTTACAATCACGGTGGGGAATTCTGAACAATTTACGTGTTCAGTTAAATTTTGATGAAGTTATTTGATGACTTAGTGATCTTGACTGTTAAACATCAATATATGACAACTATTTAGACTGCAACTAATATCAGATCAGGTTTTGAATGAGTAACTTTAAAATAAACTACTTTTGTTATCTGATTAAACAACAGATTCAACTTTAAACTTCATGTACACCTTTTAAGCTATAAGTGCGCTACACATAACACTCCTTCCTCACAAGTTGCAGAGAAGTCGACCATGGGCTACTTTACGAACTAATCTACCACGCTGTCCACTCTACTACGTAGGCGGACAACCTGTGGTTGTAGGTGTTTATTCCACAACGTATGTAGCAAGTTGAAAGATGTGGAACCAGATTCAACTGTGCTTCTCAAGTGCTGAGCTTCTGCGATAGTTTTGATACCCGTCAGCTAGTGTCAACAGCGTATATGCTCTCCGTATGAGGAGTCCCTGCAGATCGGTTAAGAATCGAGCTTATTCTAGTAATTCACCGGAGGTGAAACAACTATCTCTTTTCGCCCTCTGCAGCTTAATGGTGATCGCGTTGGCTGGTGACACTGTGGATTACGTGGATCAGAAGCGTAATGCATACTTGTGCGACTTGTACAAACGCGCATGGTTGACGGTTGAGTCACCAGGGAGAAAGCCACTGCTCGGTCAGTCTCGAATTTATCGCCACATCCCGCAAAACTGATTTTAATGGTAGTTATAAAGGATTTAGAAGACACTCTGGGTACCCGCCATAAGCTGTTTGCGGATGATGCTGTCGTTTAAGTCTCTGAAGTTACCAGACGATGAAAACCAACTTCAAAACGATTTAGACGAGATATTAGTATCGTGAAAAAATGACAATTGATGCAAAATAACGAAAAGCGTGATCCACATGAGTACTACAAAAAATACGTAAAATTTCATTTACACGATAAATCACTCTAGTCTAAATGCCGTAAACTAAATGCGTAAGACTTCCAATCACGGTGGGGAAGGCAAATCAAAGGCTGCGTTTCACTGACAGAACACTTAGAACACGAAACAATTCCTACATATAATTACCCGTAGCATTTTGGAGTAATGCTGCGCATTGTGGGATCCTCACCAAGAGGGGACTGACGGACCGTATAGAAAACGTTCAGCGAAAGACAGCTCATTTTGTATTATCGCGATAAAGGGGAGAGAACTTCATGTAAATGATGACCGAGTTGTGGAAATAATTAAAAGTAAGGTGTGTTTAGTTGCGGCGAGATCTATTTACGATACAGCATCTCACTTCTCCGAATGCGAATATATTTTGTCGGCACCCACTTCCATAGTGAGTCAACGGCAGTGCCACCGTGGATACACCTGTTCCCGTTAGATCACCGTTGTTGAGCACCGTTGGGCTTGGCTATCACTTGGATGGGTTACTGTCCGGGTTTGCAGAGTGCTGTTGGCAAGCAGACTGCACTCAGCCCTTTTTGGGACCAGCTTAGGAGCTACTTGACTGAGAGCGGCTCTGGTCAGGAAGACTGACATAACGGCCGGGAGTGCGGGGCACTGACCACATCCCCCTCCATACCGCATCCGGTGATGCCTTGGAGCACGACACGGCGGCCGGTCAGTACCCAGTGGGCCCCCTGACGTCTGTCGGACGGAGTTTACAGCTACATCTACATGCATACTCCGCAAGCCACCCGACAATGTGTGGCGAAGGGTACATTGAGTACCTCTATCGGTTCTCCCTCCTATTCCAGTCACGTATTGTTCGCGTAAAGAAAGATTGTCGGTATGCCTCTGTATGGGCTCTGATTTCTCTGATTTTATCTTCATGATCTCTTCGCGAGATATACGTAGGAGGGAGTATTATGCTGCTAGACTCCTCGGTAAAGATATGTTCTCGATACTTCGACAAAAGCCCGTACCGAGCGAAAGAGCATCTCTCCTGCAGAGGCTTCCACTGGAGTTTATCGATAATCTCCGTAACGCTTTCGCGATAACGAAATAATCCTGCAACGAAGCGCGCTGCTCTCCGTTCGATCTTTTCTACTTCCTCTATCAACCTCACCTGGTACGGATCCCACACCGGTGAGCAGTATTCAAGCTGTGGGCTAACAAGTGTACTGCCTTTGTTTTCGGACTGCATTTCCTTAGGATTCTTCCAATGAATCTAAGTCTGGCATCTGCTTTAGCGACGATTGATTTTATGTGATCGTTCCATTTTAAATCACTCCTAATGCCTACTCTCAGATACTTTATGGAATTAACTTCTTCCAGTTGCTGACCCGATATAGTGTAGCTAAATGATAGAGGATATTTCTTTCTATGTATTCGCAGCACATTACACTTGTCTACATTGAGATTCAATTGCCATTCCCTGCACCATGCGTCAATTCGATACGGATCATCCTGCATTTCAATACAATTTTCCATTGTTACAATCTCTCTATATACTACAGCGTCATCTGCAAAAAGCCTCAGTGAGCTTGCGATGTTATCCGCAAGGTCATTTATATATATATAGTGAACAGCAACGGACCCACAACACTCCCCTGTGGCACACCTGACATCACTCTTACTTCGGAAGACTTCTCTCCATTGAGAATGACATGCTGCATTTTGTTATCTAGGAACCCCTCAATCCAACCACACAATTGGTCTGAAAGACCATATGCTCATACTTTGTTCATAGTGAAACGTGAACATAAGTAATTGAAATCAGATATACAATGGAAAGATGCATGTATTCCTTTTTCCCTCGCCCTATTAGAGAATGAAAGGGTGAAGAAATTGAAAGCGGTTTGATAAACGCGCTGCCGGACACTTAAACGTGAACTGCAGTGTAGCTACGTAGATAGTTTAGTCATGGATGTGCGGAAGATACACCATCACTACGTCACAGTCGACGAAGCAGAGTTCGCGCAGTAATCGATGTACGTACTATGTGGCGATGTGAAAGCTACGCCAACGCAGCCGCTGTCAGCGCTTCGTGCGTCGCTGCCTGAGGCCAACACCTGTTGCCCAGCAACCAGTGGCGCCAGCGTTCTGCGTCCGATATTCGCAGCGACGAACACACTTGTGACCAGGGTGATCAGCACGCAAAACGACAGAGAGAAGGTCGCTCGCGGCTCACAGCCGCACCAGCAGCGCCTTTTGCAAAGATGGACTATGGGGCTGATCCTGTGCGTGCAGTCAGCCCGTAAAAACGTTAAGCCTTTCATGCCCAGTATTATTCCTCAACAACAACGTATAAAAAGCTCATTTATATTGTATTCTGTGTATCAATCAGTGGCGTAACTATGGCGGGGGGGGGGGGGGGAGGGGATGAGGGGGATAGAACCCAGAACACGAAAAAGAGAGAACGAGAGAGCGAGAGAGAGAGAAAAGAAATCGTATAACAGCAATCTGGTAAAGGTAAAGATTTGAAACTTGGGGTGTTTTACCACAAGCTTTCATTGGAAGGGAGTGAATTATTTTCTTCAACGGGAGTGGTAGATGGTAGTCTGGGTGGAAACTGACTAAAGTTTGCTCATCAAACAGATCTATCCCCTCCCCCCCCCCCCCCTCCCCAAAGCCAAGTCCTAGTTACGCCACACACTTTGAGTCATTAATGTATCTGACTTGGAGGTTGTGTTACGTGGCTGTGAGTGCGAGTGTGAGTGTGGTTCATGAGATTTTATTTCAACAGTGATTCGTCTTCGGAGGTACGGCGAAGATTATGCTGGTGTTATTGATCGGGCAAACTATCAACAACATAACATCCCAAATAACAATATACCTCGATAGAAACATGTGTGTTGTGCACGAAATACAAAACATACAAAACAACTGTCCGATCAAAAATTTATATATATATATATTGAGGTTTAGTGCACCGTATTAATACAGAAAACGATTAATTTTAATTTTTACAGAGCTGAATTCAAAATTTGGGAAGGAGTTTCTGGCAGATCCTAAGACAATGGATAGGTTGGTGAGACACATTCTTGGGACGTAAAGGATTCGTTAGCATTATAAGGAAGTGTGTATCGTAATCGTAGAGGGAGACCAAGGAAGCAGATTCAAAAGAATGTAGATTGCCGTTCTTATTATCAGATGAAGAGGCTAGCGTAGGATAGCGAAGCGCAGAGAGTTGCTTCAAACCAGTCTGCGGACTGAAGAGCACAACACACAATCGAGAGGTAGTTCCTACCCAAAATCCTGCATCGGGAACACTGACGCACTCATGATAGGCTGTAGACGCAGTATAACTTTCTCGCAACGGAATTCCAACAATTTGTTCAGTTCATGTAACTTTTAGTTGCTATAATTCTCCTGGAAAAATAGGACGATGTAACATTAGGGAATATCCTATAAATGTTTTCCAGATAAATATAAATATGCTAACATGAACTCTTAAAACATTTTCCTGGGAAGAAGTTGCTAAATTTATTGCTTTTCTGATTTAATTATAGTCACAATTTCGCAAGAATCTCAACACCGAGAGAAGGTGCAGATGACACGCCACTAAAGCCGCAAACCACTTGATACGTGGTCATAGAGTATTCGAAGCATACATTTTCTTGTTAAAGAACGTCACAGGTAAGAGTGACAATGCGTTTGACTACAGCCAGTATGAAAGATCTTATGGTCGACCTGAACATATATTTTCGATGGCCATTCATTATGAAACATGATACGAGCAATAAGAGCAGACACGAATGATAATTCTAGTTGAGTACGTTCTCACACTGCAGGTATCTCGCGCGGTATGTATCTTTCACGTAAATTGTACAGCACTTTGATAAGTTAGATTATAAAGTAGATGCACTGGGATTCGATGAATTATAGCTGAAAATTAATTGTTAATATGGGAGCAGCATAGAAACCTCATATTGCACACTCTGAAACTGAAGGAAGAAATTTTATGTGAACCACCAGAGAAAAATAATCCAATGATCCATCGTTAGAAATTATATACGAATATGATGAGTGTTAACTTAAGCAAAATCTTTCATTAATTTTAAACATATGTAAAAGAGACCAAGGATCGGGATCGCGAAGAAAGAATAATATATCACATGTATATTTATGAACGCGAGAATCTTAGATGATCTACGTTGGCTAATGTACATTTTCCATTAAACATAACTGTAATTTCCTTGCACATGTAATACAATTCTGTAAATCCTAAGAAGCTGGTGTTTTGTGGAGAGGAAAACAGCAAAAGCTAAGTAAAACACCAAATTCATTACCTGTGCGTTTGGAGAAATAACATGCCGTGAGGTCAATAACATTGGAAAAAAATGTATTACTTTAGAAAGAAATCGAATTATTTGATCATGCACCACTTAACAACAAATAACAAATCAAAATATTCCTGTTAATTTAGGCTGTCAGGAAAGGATAACGCTGAAGCTGATGCAAAAATGAACAATAAGGCACGTAGGCATGTCTTCTCCAAGTAAAAGCACAAATGAACCAGGTTCTAAGCTTTGAGATTATAATATTCACGACGAAAACGAGAGAGCAGAAAATCTGCTTCAACCTTACGTGGAGAACATTATGAGGTAAGTTAAAAACTGCAGTACGACCCCTTGCAATTCTTTTGTATTATCTAGTTTATTCTTTCCTTTACTGAGAAAGATAACGTTGCTGTCAAGTCTCTGGCTTTGTAACAAACCTGGGAAAAGAAAACACTATTAGATTTACACAAAAATTTGGATACAATAAGCAACACAACCACCTCTAAAGGATACAATATCAAACAAATTCAAATAATGTACTGACCAAAGTAAGGAATTTCCTCGACTGACTAAAAATAAATAAATAAAATAAAATAAATAAAAAATAAAAAAGTCTTTGTCAAGACAAGAAAGACTTAATTTGGGGAAACCGCGCGGGCGAAAGTTTTCGGCTCATTTGTATTCAAGGGATCACTTTGCAGTTAATATTGTTAAAAGTTACAGGCAGAGATCAAATCTCTGGCACTATCTGGTACATGAAGATCCGGGATGGACCTAACTGTTGCCTTTTGTCTCCAGTTCAATGATCGATGTAAAATTCATATTTTTCGCGATATGTCACCAACACGGATTGTAAAGTTTCTGCTTAAAATGGTCTTCTTTCATACCATAAATGATTTTTTTTCGCCGAGCGTGAGGTAAGGCTTTAACATGCACAACAATATGAATTAGAATGAAATATTTTTTATCACACAGAATCATTTACTTTTATCACCGAATTGTATGACTCTGAATTTGTACTTACCTCTACAATGGATAACGGCTTTATCTCGAAAGTATTTCGGCAGAAAAGCAGTAGCAGCAGCAAAAAAGTATTTGAATCTAAATAAATTTCTGCTTGTTCTGTTTCAACTAATTATGGAATAAAAGGTCATCTCGTCTGGCAGCGTTTACTGTACAAGTGGGATTAAACATGAGTACATGAAATTGAATAAAATTGTGAGAAAATCTAACTGCAGGACTGTAAATGATTTACTTAGTCGGACACGGTATTTAATTATTTACTTTTCTCTTTTATTTTTTATCTACTTAATTATTTTAACTAAAGGTTTCTGTAATCTGTCAAAACTTATAATCACAAATACTAGTTACAAAAGTCTTCAATGACGCTTGAAGTTCACAAAAGACATTGATCATTAACTCAATTAAATTTATGATGACAATATTTAATTACAAAAGTCATTATTAATTGGGCCTAGTCCGGTTTCTGCTCATAAATGCTGAACATAAAATTTTCCTCGATAGTAGTAGAGCTGCAATGATGGCGCGTGCCTATAAAAGAGCATTACAGTGTTACCTCAATTGCCGCGGCGGATTAGCCGCGCGTACTGGAGAGCCGTGTTGCGGTGCGCGTGGCCGTCCGCCGTCGGGGGCTCGAATCCCCCCTCGGGCATGGATGTTTGTATTGTCTTTAGTATAAGGCAGTTCATAATCAGTTTGTAAGTTTAGGGACTGATGACCCTGCAGTTAAGTCCCTTATGCTTTACAAACATTTGAACATTTCTTACCTCAATTACTTACCACTCGATGTTGAATGGGTCCTGGCGGAGGAAACCTCAGCGTTACGACGGTTGCGGCCTGACACAGGTAAACTCCAACCATAATCAGAAAGGAAGACTCTGTATCAAAATAGAAATCAGCTTTTAAAGGTTTGTACATATATTGTTCCATACACGATTTCAGTAACTTAATAAGGAAGTTAAAAATTCTTAGAGGCAAAATTAACAAAAATACCTTGTATTTCAACCCATCTGTATGTATTTCATAGTTCTTTTAAAGTTTTCTTGGAAGTTACCTAATTTCATTTACATAGGCTAAATCAATTTTGTACGTTGACTTCGAAAACAACTCCGATTATTAGAGGTCCATCAATCAGGAAAATGTATACATCTTATAAAATTGTAACGAAAGTTCCGGATTGCTGCTTATATTTTATTCAATAATGCTACAGCTGTTTCAACAGTATGTCATTCTCAAGCGCCTGCGTATATAAGAAGAAAACCGGAATTTTCATTACAATGTCATTCTACGACATTTATGATGCTGCAGGCCCAAGAATCAGGAAATTTTATAAAATTGGTTGTATGTTTGTAGGTATGTTCCATATCTCCTCTTAAACTCCTAGAACGAATTCAACCAAACTTGGTTCACATGTTCCTTGCTATCACAAAACAATCGCTGTCGGTATAATAACCACCTACGATACATACGTCAGGAGATCTCACATCACAAACACTGTCATTCGTGAAAAATGGCCACATAATGCGATAATATTCTATATCTGCCCCTAAACTAATGAACCGATTTCAAATAAATTTGGTACAAATATTTTTTAAGATCAGGAATCTTGTTCTATAGTGGCAAAAACCACCTACGGTAACAATTCATACCACATCACATAATAAAGAAAATTGTCCCATCTCAGTGTGCGTGATAGCATGATTTTATTCATCAACTATTTGAGAATGAGAGCACTTAGCAACTTGAAATAAACTTTAAACATAATTTCAAGACTCTAATAAACATTTTCTCGCTGACAACCTCAACAAAATGATGAAAGAAAAAAACGTTTTTCGCTTACTACTTTTCCCATGTTCATTATGTATATCTGCGGCAATTGGCATGACGGTACAAGTTGTTGCGTCTACACTTTAAATGGCATTCGCGAGACATTTCACAAACAGTACACAGTGAATGTTTCTTCGATGTTATGTCACGGTTTCACTTATCGTTCATGAGATGTGAAGTCATAAACAATTTCGTTTATGAAAAAACGCATCATCACGCATGAGGTTTCGATTTATTACGTCTTTACTGCTAACACCATTCACGACATAGTTTGCAGATATTAGGAACATATACCACTAAAGATACCTTCAAATTTACATCATATTACCACACATATTTAACGAGATTCGACGTCATTAACAATGAAATTTCCGAATAACTGCTACATAATGAGCTACTTTTCCACATCTCCTCCTAAAATAATGGACCTATTTGAACTATACTTGGTACACATATTGCGTACTATCAGACAACAATCGCTGTGGGGTTAAAATTACCTACGACAACATAATTCAGGAGAAATGACGTCGTAAATAATTATCACATAAACTTTCCTACCACACAGACTTCAAAAATGTTCAAATGTTTGTATAGCTTGTGGGACTTAACTACGGGGTCATCAGTCCCTAAAGTTACAAACTACTTATGAACTACTTACGAACTAGGACGGCACAAATATCCATGCCCGAGGGGGGATTCGAACCCCCGACCGTAGTGGCCGTGCTGACCGTGACTGGAGCGCCTCAGTCACCTCGGCCACCGCGGCCGGCACACAGACTTCCATCCAACTGAATGTTAACCGTGTAACGGTCTTTGGTCTCTCTTTTTGCGACACTATTATGGCTGACGTACATAACTAACATCTTGATTAGGTCTGTTGTGGTAATGGCCACGTTGTTACTACAAATAACTGTTTTGCTCCGTCATTACGAAATGTTCTATCTGCGTGTAGAGGCGAGCTTGTTGCGAATAAAACATCACGGCTACATTTTAATTATTTCAATAATTAAACAAATGAAGCGCTTGTATACAGTAGTTGAGTGTAAGTTACAACGTGAGCAGGTCGCGTTAATTAAACTGTTTGGTCTGTGCACAGATGGCTCCACCAGTGGTAGTGGGCGGGGCTTACACAGAGAGTCGGCTGCCACTGCACTGCAGAGGGGGCGCCGCGCCGCTGCAAACAAAGAAAACTGTGGCCGCCGCGATCAAAAGGACGCTCCAAACACAGCGCGAGCGCTGCTCGCCGACCACCTCACTTTATGCGGCGCTTCAGCGAACACAATGGAAGTGGGATGCAAACTGATCGTTTCATTGCGGCTTAGCGGTTTCGTAATTAAAACCAACTTAGTCGTCTGAAAACGTTATCAAAGCGGAGACTATTAATTAAAATGTACTACCACTTAAGGATAAAGCTTCGTTATAACAGACTCATTAGTTTAATGTGAATGATTTTATGGCTAGTCTGTTGAAAGGAATTCACAACATTAGCTGCCAGTTTTCACTGAAGTAAGTCGATGGTAAAACATGAAATACGTGCCATCGATAAGGGATCTCAAATCGATTCCATATTTCTGGATTTCCGGAAGGATTTTTACACTGTACCCCACAAGCGGCTTCTTATGAAATTGCGTGCTTATGGAATATCGACCCAATTGTGCGATTGGATTGACGATTTCCTATCAGAAAGCGCACAGTTCGTTGTAATTGACGGCAAATCATCGAGTGAAACAGAAGTGATATCTGGTGTTCCCCAGGGAGGCATTATAGGTCCCCTACTCTTCCTTGTGTTTATAAACGATTTAGGAGACAATCTGAATAGCTCCCTTAGACTGTTCGCGGATGATGCTGTCGTTTATCGGTTAGTGAATTCAACAGAGGATCAAAAGCAACTGCAAAGCGATTTAGACAAAATTTCTACATGGTGCGAAAATTGGCAATTGACACTAAATAAAGAAAAGTGTGAAGTAATACACCCGACCACTAAAAATATCCGCTGAACTTCAATTACGCGACAAATTAGTCTAACCTTAAGGTCGTAAATTCTACCAAATACCTAGGAGTTACAATTACGAACAAAGACTAGAGAGAACACATAGAAAATATTGTGGAGAAGGCGAACCAAAGGCTACCTTTCATTGGCAGAACGCTTCGAAGATTCACCAGCTCCACCAAAGAGACTGCCTACATCACATTTGTGCGTCCTCTCCTGGAGTACTTTTGCCCATTGTGGGACCCTCACCAAGTGGGACTGACGGAAGATATTGAGAAGGTGCAGAGAAGGGCAGCTTGTTTTGTTTTATCACGTTACCGCGGGGGGGGGGGGGGGGAGCATCACGGAAATGTTGCACGAATTGGGGTGGAAATCATTAAAAGAAAGACGTTGTCCATTGTGGTGGGATCTGTTTGCGAAATTTCAATCACCGACTTTTACTTCCGAACGTGAAAATATTTTGTTAGCACCCACCTACTTAGGGAGACAAGACCATCCCAATAAAATAAGAGAAATCAGATCGAAAACGGAACGATTTAGGTGTTCTTTCTTCCCGCGCGCTATTAGAGTAAGGAACGGTAGAGAAAAGTTATGAAAGTGGTTAATGAACCCTCTGCAGGCACTTAATGTGATTTGCAGAGTATCTATGTAGATGTAGATGTAGATGTAGAAGTATGACTCGAACCGAGTGTAATGTCACCTGGTGAAATAAAATTAGATACAACACAAACGGCATATTGAATTATAGTAAAATACGAGTGTTAGTGTTGTGATGTCGGAAATGAACATTTAAAGCCAAGGACAGTAATAATCAACTATAACTAGAATTTATAATACTATGATAAATGTTTGTTTAATAATATATAAGGTTTGATGCCAGCCATTGCATTGAGGGGACGAAAGGAGAGAAATCATTGTAATTTCGAGAATCGTCCCTGGATTGTTTTCCAAGAATTACCATTTTCAAGTCTCTTAAATTCATTTAAATGCTTAGTTGTGGTTGCAAATAGAATTATTAATTATGACTTCTTGTCCTTCATTGCAGGACAGTACCAAACTGGATATTTTAAGCATTTTTCAGAGATTATGCTCCAATTGTAGCATTTACACCAAAGTCGCTATTTCATGGCTAATTCAAACTAATTAACAGTTCAGAGAGGGGAGTTGCAAGAATAGGAAGCAGGACATTAGCCATTTAATTTTCACCATGGATTACGGACCTGGATGAAATTTGAATTAATTACCGTAATATTGTTATTAATGAGATGTAGGCCCACGGAGTAAACAGACGTGTGTGATTTCAGGTTTTCCCCGCGTATGGAAATCTTGAAAATTTCTCGGGAATTCAGCCGGGTAGCGTCGTCTAAAAGCCGTGCTATTTCGGCAAGCTGACGTAATGCCATCTTCAGGCGTTGCTGGTCACTTAGTCCACTGAGTGTCCACCAACTTCTGAAAATGGCAAGAAGTCAGCTTTCCGAAATATTGTAGAGGATGACCAGCCAGTCTAATATAGATTCGGGAAATTACTCAAAAATTTTATTTCAGAACTTCACCTGAGTCTTACAAGTGTTCTTCCACTGCGACATACGGCTTGACAATGTGACCAAGCCTGTCCACCTTGCAGGACAGAGCCGGCCAGAACCAGTATTGAATGCTGATTCTAAAATCACGCCACCCTTCTGGCGTCCGTGCTGAAACTACTGACGTTTCCATGCTACCGTGGAGCCAATAGCAGACAACCACGTTTGATCACGTGTGCTACTGCTGGAGGACTCAAAGGTGCGAGAATCAGTTCCTTCGCTCTCTTCAGTTTGAGTTCTCGTACAGAACAGACGCACTCGATAGGTCTAGTCTCTGTGCGGGGCGAACGGCCGCATGCCGTCTGCTCCCCCTCTAATTTTTGCATTCAATTTCCCCACAACTTTTGCGAGTGCACATTTGAACAACAATTTACAGTATTCAGGGCTAATCTTTGTACTGGTGTATAATAATCGTGACACACAGAGGTGTTGAGGCTTCTTTCCAGCTATAGACAGACTCGAAAAAAGAGTTTTCGGTTAAACTAAGCACAGTGGATACTTGCGGGTCTCTGATCACAGAGCACGTTCAGAGAATATGTCAAAGGACACACTGGCGAGTTTAAAGAGCACCGGCTGCAGAGGAGAGCTGAGGGCTGTCGAGTCACGTCACACAGAGTATACAGCGATAGAGTAGCTGACTGGCTGGTTGCTGGGGCACAGCCCACTGTCTCATAGCAGCCAGCCATTGAGCTACGCGATCGATTGGTGTTGCTATACGGTGCTCTTTTCTGATTTCTAGTAGCCTCCTTGCCATTTTGACGGCGTTACTAAGGGGCTCATTAATGTGTGAGCATCATACTCACAAACAATAACCTCGAAATCTGTAAAACAAGGTAGTTCAAGAAATAAAATAACAGTAGAACTGAAAGATTGTTGTCTATTAATTCGGAATTCATTTAAAATCCTGGTAGAACCTGTGAAAAACAAGAATATCGTTTAAAATTAGGAATTACACTACCCAGACAATAATTTGACAACCTGTCGTACAGCTGAAAAACTGTCTCTTGCAGTGTGTACTAGTGTGAGACGTGCAGCAAAAGTGAATACTTTACGGGAAGGTGCCGGACGTGGATGTTGACTACTTTACTAGGCGTCTCCGTTCAGGATCCACAGGCCATTTCCCCCTCGAGATGGGCCCACAGATTCAGGAATGGGTTTAGGTACGGAGAGTTTTGTGGCCACTAAAGTGCCGAAACCACATCTCGGTGGTCTTACAACTACTAACATAAATTGTGAGCTGTGTAACACGTAGGTATATACCATCATGCCAAGGAAAACAAAATGCATGTAGGAGTGGACGTGACCTCCAAGGATAGATGCATACTTGCATTGATGCACTGTGCCTTTCAGAATCACGGGATGACCCAGAGTACGCCATGGAAGTATTTCCCAGACCATACTGCCTTCTCTTCCGGGACGCACACTTCCGACTACTGTTTCAGGGTTTTTTTCCTTCATGTCATCTGAAAAGGCCACCTGTCAACAGTGGACGTTCAGTTTCGGTATTTACGTGCAAATTGCAGTCTTCATCATTGATAAATAGCAGTCTGAGTGCACGGCCATTGGTAGTCATTTGATCTTTCTTGGCTGTCTGTTGGTCAACAGTTATATGACTGTCCGTTCGTACGTATCTCCGCAGCCGTTGTTCACGTCAGACGTATATGGCCCATGATACGTGCATGGTTTACAAAATTAGCTGTTTTGGAGATATTTCATACTGATGGATCGAAAGCCAGTGATTACACACTTCCGAGCGTCAGATAAATAGCAGATCCCGCGGGACTCTTTATACGATTATTGCCAGCTGGCGATTGTGAGTGGTTACTGAACATTGTCGTCAAGCGTAGGAAGGTTTCATATTAATTTGACGGGACTAAGCCCATATCATTATTTTAATTACAGAAGTTTAAATAACTACATTTCATTTGCTGTCCCTCACAGAATGGTCTGTGAGATTCGATTGTTAGACTGCTTGGGATCATGTAAAGTAAAGGGTTGTTTCTTCTTCCACGTCTCACCAAGTATTTACTTACAAGTATTGATAGGAATATATAACTTTTTTATCTTTTTTTTAATCAGAAATATCTACATCTACATCTACATACATACTCCGCAATTCACCGTAAGGTGCGTGGCGGAGGGTACACTGTACCACGATTAGGCATTTCCTTTCCTATTCCACTCCCAAATTGAACGAGGAAAAAAAGAGTGCCTATATGCCTCCGTACGAGCCCTAATTTCTCTTATCTTGTCTTTGTGATCTTTACGCGAAATGTAAGTAGGCGGCAGCAAGATCGTACTACACTCAGCTTCAAATTCCGGCCCTCTAAATTTACTTAACAGAAACTCACGAAAAGAACGTCGTCTTTCTTCCAGCGATCCCCAATTGAGTTGCCGGAGCATTTCCGTGACACTCGCGCATTGGTCGAACCTACCGGTAACAAATCTAGCTGCTCGCCTCTGAACCGCCTCTATGTCTTCCTTCAAACCGATCTGCTGCGGGTCCCAAATACTTGAGCAATACTCAAGACGTGGTCGTACAAGCTTTTTATACGCGGTCTCCTTTACAGGTGAAGTACATCTTCCCAAAATTCTCCCAATAAACCGAAGTCGGCTGTCTGCCTTACTCACAACTGTCCTTACATGCTCGTTCCATTTCATATCGCTCTGCAATGTTACGCCTAGATATTTGAACGACGCGACCGCATCAAGAAGCTCACTACTGATGCTGTATTCGAACATTATAGGATTTTTTTTTCTACTCATGCGCATCACCTCACATTTTTCTACATTGAGAGCTAGCTGCCATTCTTCGCACCAACTAGAAATTTTGTCTAAGTCAACCTGTATGCTATTACAGTCAGTTACAGACGACACCCTCCCATACACCACAGCATCATCAGCAAACAGCCGCAAATGACAACTTACTCTGTCCATCAGATCATTTATATAGATAGAAAATAATAGCGGTCCTATCACACTCCCCTGGGGCACGCCTGACGATACACTCGTCTCTGATGAACACTCGCCGTCGAGAACAACGTACTGCGTTCTATTACTTAGAAAGTCTTCCAGCCAGTCACAAATCTGTGAACCTATTCCATAAGCTTGTATCTTCGTTAGAAGTCTGCAGTGTGGCACCGTGTCGAACGCCTTTTTGAAGTCGAGAAAAACACAATCCGCCTGTTGCCCTTCGTCCATGGCTCGCAAGATGTCATGTGAGAAAAGGGCAAGCAGAGTTTCACATGAACGATGTTTCCTAAACCTGTGCTGATTCATGGAAAGAAGCTTTTCCGTTTCAAGGAAATTTACTATATTCGAACTGAGAATATGCTCCAAAATTCTACATGAAACCGATGTCAACGATATTGGCCTGTAATTGTATGGGTCAGTTCTCTTTCCTTTCTTATACACGGGAGTCACCTGCGCTTTTTTCCAATCACTAGGAACTTTGCGCTGAATTAAAGATTCGCTATAAATGCAAGCTAAGTAGGGGGCCAATGCCGCAGAATAGTCTTTGTAAAACCGAACAGGTATACCATCCGGACCAGCAGACTTTTTCGTATTTAGCTCTCTCAGCTGCTTCTCTACACCGGAAATACCTATTGCTATGTCCCCCATTTCGGAATTAGTACGATGATCAAATGATGGTATATTTGTGCGGTCCTCCTGCGTGAAAGATTTCTTAAAGGTTAAATTTAGAACTTCAGCTTTCCGTTTGCTTTCTTATATTACTGCCCCGGAATGATCAACTAGTGACTGGACAGTGGGCTTTGACCCGCTTATCGATTTTACATAGGACCAGAAGTTTATCGGGTTCTCGGAAAGATCTTTTGCTAAGGTATGGCTGTGATAATTATTGTATGTTTCACGCATCGATCTTTTTATAGACGCACGAATCTCTACTAACTTTTGCCTGTCATCATTTGTGTGTTCTTTTTTGAATCGAGAGTGCAACAGCCTTTGCTTTCTCAGCAGCTTTCTAACATTCTAACCCTTCATTAACAATGCATTTAAATTTAGTCCACAATTCCTCTACATCCATAGTCCCAGAATTAAACGATGCCCATTCATTTTCTAAGTGCGATCGTAACATTTGCTTGTCGGCTTTTCCCAACAAAAACACGCTCCTAGCCTTCTTGACTGGTTTATGAACTTTGGTCACCATCGACGCTATGACGATATCATGATCACTAATTCCTGTCTCTACACAGACATCGTTAAAAAGGTCAGGCCTGTTTGTGGCTATGAGGTCTAGAATATTTCCATTGCGCGTGGGTTGCCGGTTTAACTGCTCAAGACAGTTTGAGGATTTTTTAACAGTGACTTCCTGTACAGCTCCTGTCATTTCCTTTGCTGAATGTGGAGAGCGCTACGTGTTCAAATGTGCACAGAATCATAGTAATTTCATATTAATCTCAGTAATTTCCCCAGAATTGAAGTAACGCCTCATCACCATATTAAACCTTTTAAACACATTCAGTATTGAAAAAACTCTCATAGAAAACTATGTGCAATATCCTTCTGGAGGAGATACAAAACAATACAGACACTGTGTGATCTACACACCTTTGATTTAATGACAGATGAAAAAGACAATGAAAACTTATTAAAACAAAATACAATCTCCCAACAAAACATTAACAAAAAAAACTTCTTCTTCTATGGGCCGGTACAAGCCTTGAAGACAACAAAAGCCATACAAGAAGGGGCCGTTCAGACGGAGCCAGACGACACCTTTGTTGAGTAAAGTGGTCTGTCGCGATCCTTTCGCAGTGATTCTCGAAAACTTTCGGCGCTCTAAATAGTCGCACGTGACTGAGCGGAGAAAACTAGTGCGTGTGTCGAGTGGCCTCTGGCGGCGCTCGTCGCGTCCTCTCGTGACGCAACCGCCGCCGCCGGACGCCCCGCTGGTATGCATCCGTGCACCTGTGCTTCGCGGGTTATCCACGCACCAGGCGAACCACCGGTACATGGCACGACATACGTCTAAAGGCGACGGTTCACCCTGAACCCTTTCAGTCCCATATTATGTAATCAGCTTTGGAAAAATTAAAAATCAGCGTTTTCATTTATTAATACAGTGCAGCAAACATCAAAATGTGTGTTTTAAAATTTTTGGTCAACTATTGATTTTTTTATGTCAGGTATTTCATGCACAATGTATATTTTTGTATCGAGGTATTTTATTGCTTGGACGTTATTTTGTTGATGGTTAACACTGCCAGATCAATAATGCTAGCATAATCTTCGCCACAGCACCAAACGCAAGGCAATTCACTGCTGGAATAAAATGAAAGGAACCAAACTTACACTTACGCTTTGAGCCACATACAGACTACAACGCAACATAACCTCCAAGATGGACAGATTAATGCTTCACAAGTGACTGAAAGCCGTACCAAGCGGCAAAATGTCGTTCTAGAAGCTTGTTGTTCACGAACAAAAATGAAACTAAGGATTGATGCACAAAGTACGGTATAAATCAACTTTTAATACAACTTTGACACGACAGGGTTAACTGTGCGCCAGGGACAGCTTGCCCCCCCCCCCCCTTCTCACCCGTCAATAATTTTCTGTTGAAAGAAAAAAAAAAGATGTCCTGAGGTAATAGTCACCGTCGCTATAAGGATTTTTAAATTTTTTCCACATGACATCCTCCGATGCGTAGTAAATAACTATTGGAACATTACTGTGATTGATACTCTATTAATAACAAGTATTTAAGAAGATAATTCCTTTACGTACATAGTTAATGGGAAAAAACCTGTAAGATCTTATTTGGTAATAAGAAACCTTTCTGGTCTGATTCGTTCCAATTCTCATTCATCTGACAGAAGCATACTGCATAATATGCAGTAAAATATCTAGCACTTCATTGTTCATAGTATTGTATTTGACACGTTCTAAAATTTTTACTACTAATCTGATTGAGGAAGAATGACCTTCGAGTTTAATAAAAACTGAGACATGCAATGATGTTTGTCTTACGTGAAGGTCAATTCTAATTTTCTATCTCATGTTTGTGAGGATTTTTTTATAAGTCATACGAAGCGTTCCTTTTAGCCTTATGCTTATAGATACTGAAATAATTACTTATGTTTGCCACATAAGAACAACATGACTAGCATATGCCACAAAGGCAGAAATGTGTGTTTTAGAGATTAAGCAGGAATTTCACTACGTCCATTTCCTAAACAGTTTTATTTTCGTACCTGTAGCAGCCGACAACTGACGGTGAAGCGTAATGAAGTCGCGTGTAGCTCGTTGCTCTCGGATGCAAGCGTCTTGTATTGCCGGATCACGCCATTTCTGAAAATTCAGCAGCACAGTTTTTTCATTAAATTTAATTTAATTTTTTTAATGCCCATTCTGAGCGGGCATGTTCCAGCATCCTACGCCGCTCTTCAGCCTACCGAAAATGTACAACTGACCCAAATTTCAAAGGTAAATACTGGATCTCGAAAGAGAGAGAGAGAGAAAGCAAACTCTCCGCGTTTGATCCAGGTGCGGTGCGGTGCGGCCTGGAAGTTGATATGTCTCGATTTTGACAATTTAGATGGCCACACATTTTTCAACACTTGGGATTTACAAAATGGTCGACACGTTGCAAAAAATCTTGGAAGTATTCACTAGATCTGTAAAACTCCTTGGTTCTCAGTTTACATAAAAACAGGAAAATTCATGAAAGTCAAAGGTCAGAGGATCTGTGCGAGCGAAAAATGTGGCAACTAAATTTCAATTTAAAGTCGGTTATTAACTTCGGCTTCGGGGGCACCCCATATAACTATCCTGTAACTCGACTAAAAACTTTTGACGACTACTCGCAACTAGTAACAGACATTCAACGTAAACTACTTTACAACTGAATTCACAACTATAACTGACAAATTCATAATCACCAAATTTCAACTTCCGAGTTAACAACTGTCAGCACAATACTACTCGCAAATTATAACTGTCAACTTCCGTCCGCGACAGTCACAGCTCTCACTTATATCAATCAGTCACACATATTTGACGCACAGAATCAAAAATCTCTTCCGCCATCTGTGCAAAGAGGTTAGAGTATCGATTTACACCTTTTGAAAGCAGCTACCAAAGTATAAGCGTAATTAACAAATCGTCATAATTATAAGTTACGTGAATACACTGAAATTTTTACATTTTCACTGGATCATTCTCAAGCTGGCGTTAGCATAAACAGCCTGTGAATTGTATAGTTATGCGTGATGCACCTGCTCGGTAATCTATCGCTTAAAATGTCATCCGTAAGGTTGTTCAAATGTCAAGTGTATTTTTTATTGATATGTTAATGCTATCGTCGGCGTGGCTTACTTTAATTAGATCCAAAGATAACGTAAAGCAAACGTATTTAAATGTTCACAGCAAGACATTTCCATAAGAAATGTACAGAAGGAAATCGCTTTGGAGTCTAATTTAAAGAAGTCAAGAGTTACAGGTTTTTAACTGAATTTAAATTTACCCACTAAAAGGAGCTATGAACATTTACGATTTTATAGAAGTTCAATGTCAGTTGCAAACTTTTTTGAACAGGTAAAAGTTTGCCGAACTCTGTCTGCCGTTTTCGATTTTTCCCACGAATTTGGGATACACCATTCAATAGAGGAGAAAATTGTCTACAATATAATTCATAATGAGAAAAATCCATCGTTTCGATTAAAATAATAATACTAATTCCCAAAAATGACCCCTTTTTTGTATTCCTGCGTTTGTTTATTGATATTTCCAAAAGCAGTCTTCGTATTTCGATTCCTGGGGTAAGGATTGCCTTAATGACGCTTCAAAACTATTCAAAATCGCAATTTCATTTTTTGAAAATTTTTCCATTTTGAATGTACCCCTCGAAACGTGCTGATTTCGCTATTTTCGTACTGTTCCCAGCGGCCACTTTATCTGAAATCGAAAACCGTAAGTAAATTGGTCCACCCGTTGCTGAGATCCGCTATAAACACACAATTTTTTTCCTAACATATAATGTTTGGCTGTTTATACAGTATTTAATAATCGTAAGCGTTATAGTGATTCTACTGGAAGTTAATAAGGGAACTGCCAATTACCTTTAACCTTTAAATGCTTGTGTGAAATTACAGAATTTGTATGAAGTATCTTGAAATATTTTTACTGGTGAAATTACACTCGTATAAACCAAAAGATGAACAGTTTCAAGTAGATTCTGTTAGTTCACAGTCTGCTTGAAACACGTAAGTAAATATTACATATTAACCTAAATATCTGGGAGTATATTGAAACTGCAATGATACTAAATTGTACTGACAGAGATATGTATGGTGTAAATAGCATACAATAAAGCGAATTGAGAAATAAAATGACCTCAATAGGCGTGAGACCCATGCTGGAGTTTTTGGCTGGTGACCAAAATTTTTGTAATTACGGTAGATATAGAATGAGGGAAATACCGTGTACCATAACAAAATTTGATAAAAGTATCTCATAATTATGTTGCACAATGTAGCTCTGAAACATGAAGGAGTCTGGGCCGCTCTCCGTCGGGGATTCGAATCCCCCCCCCCCCTCGGGCATGAATGTTTGTGTCGTCTTTAGTATAAGGTAGTTTAGTTTGTAAGTTTAGGGACTGATGACCTCGCAGTTAAGTCCATTAACCTTTACAAAGTTGAAGTAGTCTGTCCAGGCCCATAAACGGTCGAAAGCTAGACGTTTAAGAGTTAGTGATATCAGTATATGCATACCGCGAAAAATTTACGATAATAGTGTCAGTGTGGTTATTCTTCTGACATAAACCTACCGATACAAGGAGATAGTTTGCGTATTTCGTAATACTTCTTGCGCCGTGAAGAAGTGAAATTGGCCCTTGCCCAGCGTTTAATGCTGCTCCTTGTATTTAAAGACTGCTCCTTGGACAATACTCGTTCACTCGACCCACCGCCATTACAGATAAGGACGATTAACGGCCCATTACCCGAATTACAGCTCGTTTTGATTGTGCAGCTACAGTAATCAGCATTAAGGGACTGCGTTAAGCGCTACAGCCGTGAGATAAGCAATTTCTTCGGGAAATGGGAACAACCTGGGACCACCGGAAAGGTGCCTTTCTACTTCCAAAGGCGTAACCGCAGGATCAACGGTATGATAGTGGAATAGACTGCCGTTGCAGTGGGATACACAGCCCATACAAAATGTATTTATTTATGCACTCCTGCCAACAGGTCTATAGCCTATCAAGTTTTTCGCATAATTTGGTAGCGATTTACGTTACATTTAATAAAACAAAGTATCGCGTGATGATGCAATGATCACAATCACATAAGCCAGTTAGTATTAGCTGAAAACCCGGCTATGCCCGGGCGTTTATTTATTCATTCAAGCTTTGAGTTAGTACTTCTCATATCCCTTCTGTCCCTGTCCATCACTTTTTATTTAATAACATCTCATTTTTATGGAAGAGTATGCAAGAAATTAGATTGCCTTACACAATGTACAAAGCCGCGGCGGATTAGCAGTGCGCACTGGGGCGTCGTGCAGCGGTGCGCGGGATGATTCAACGTCAGATGTTCGAGTCCTCCCTGGGGCATAGGTATTTGTGTTTGTCCATAGGTTAGTTTACCTTAGTTTAAGTAGTTTGTAAGCAACGAACTAATGACCAAGCAGCTGAGTCCGATAGATTTACAAATATTTTGAACAATGTACAAAATAATAATTGCAGTATCCATACAAAGAAAGGTAATCATCATTATGCAAATGATATGTAATCTTAACACATTCATTTAATTCAAAATTTGATTACAAACAATATTTCTGGTTTTGCCGAAAATCTAATATGAATAAATTATTTGCGGAGCCCACTCCTGAGCAAGCTATATCTAGTTCTCCGAGTGAGAAACAAGGAGAAATCAAAACCACTCTGCAGTATTTACTAGGTTGCCCTGTGATTTATTAATCGTAACAGAAAATGCAACTCTCACTGGAAACTAGAGTCGCTTGAACGTAAACGGTAGATCTGCCGGAAACAATGGGTACTCGTTGGATGTACACTGTTTCATTCTTTTCCTTTACCTTGTACCTCTATAGAAGTTCCTTGCTTTCGCCCAGAACCGAGTACACTTCACAGTTGGTTCACAGTTGTTAACAGCACTGTCAGCTTTCAGGAAATTCTTTCAGCTGACTGCAGTACAGGAATGCCTTGGTAGTAAATAAGTAAAAGCATGATGTGAAAGCTCGTCGCAGTATGTACGATCTCATATTTATTGAATTATATGTTGTAAAATTGTATAATTTTGTAGTTATATATTCATTTGTGTAAGTGCTGCATGTCGGCAAATCTGTTACGAATACAGTTACTAAAATTACCTGATGCGTGATGGGGCGGCGGTTCCATGAACGTTATTGTTTATGTCCTCATATCTCATGAACAACGTGTCTTACTGTGATACAATTTCGAAGGACATTAAGATCTATGTGTGTATACTGTCTCTAAAAGTTCCTACTTTACAATTTGTAGTGTAGAAATTATAAATTGTAACGTCGTACCGAATGCTGTAGTTTAGTCCATGAACAGCGGAAAAGTAGTAAGCGAGAAACTTTTTTCCTTTCATCATTTTGCTCTGGTTGTCAGTGAGAAAAGTGTAATAAAGGTTTGAAATTATGTTTAATGTTTGTTGCAAGTCGCTAATTACTCTCATTCTCATATGTGTTGGTACCCCTGCGCAAGGCCAGACGTGCTGTGTCAGTGCGATCGGAAAAAATAAGAAATTTAGGTAGGAATAAAACTTAGTTTAACACTGTTAAATAACTGAAAACATTTATTAGTGTGCTCTTAAAGCTTACCATTAAAGATTTTTCTTTTATTCGCATATTGATTCAGTAATCACGAAAAGTTCGGTTTACATACGTTCTTGTTGGGCCTAAATTTCGAGTGTGCAGTTTTAGCGTTTCTCCGTAATTTTAGGTGCATTTGCACAGTTAAATAATCGAATACGTCTATTAGTGTGTTCTTCAAGCTCACCATTAAAGGTTTTTTTTCTTTTTTCGCGCAATGTCTCAGTAATCACGAAAAATTGTTTTGTGTATATTCTTAGACCAAATTCGTGAGTGTGCATATTTAGCTTTATACCGCAATTTGAAGTGCATTTACTAACAGCTTAGATATATTTTAGTGTCCTAAAGAATTCCAGTAATACTTTGTATCTGTAGTTAATATATATTGTCGGTAGCCCGTAAGTAAACCTTGTAACAATCATGAATGCAATGTGTTTGAGCTGCAATAGGTTCGTTCGTCTTGGGTTTCAGTGCAGCTGTTGTGACAAGTGGTTTCATGGGGGGGGGGGGGGGGGGAGATGTAGCAGTGTTGGAAAGGGGGAAGCAAGCAAGTCTCTTCCTTTGATTGTTCAAGGGGCAGAAAATAGGATGGGAAGATTAGAGCTTTTCAGGATGAACTGGATAGTGCTAGGGAGGAACTTACGATGTTAAACGGGGGGGGGGGGGGGGGGGTGAGCACGGGTGGGAAGTGGTAGCAGGGAAAAGGGGCCACAAAGATAGTTCCTGAGAGCTTTAAAATTGGCAAAACCAACAGATTTGCCTTGCTATCGCAGTTAAATGAGGAAGAGGCACCTTTAGAGGTAGGCATAGTTAAGAAACAGACTTTCACTAGGAAACCAACGATTTCAAAAAATGTAGATGTTAGGGGGAAAGTTCTGTTGTTAGGAAGTAGCGATGGAAGAAGTGTGGGCCAGATTTTTTGCAGGAAAAACTAGGTGACATGTACCAGGTCAAAAACTTTTTCAAGTCCAGTGCGTGTCTTAGCCAGGAGGTAGAGGATATAGGTTCCCTGTATAAGGGTTTCACAAAACAGGATCATGTTGTGATAGTGCGTGGGGTGGGAAACAGCATTGATAGGGATCAGGGCTACAGTATTGAGTGTGACCTGGTTAAAATAGCTCCTGCAACGACCCAGACGAATTTTGGACTGTTGATTGCTTTCATGCGTTATGATCGACCCCAATTGAAACGCTCTGTCAGGAGGGTCAATATGGAGATTGATCAACTGCTTAGGGCGGCTACTCTGTCAGACATAGGTTTGGTTCCTGTTGATGGTATTGATAGGTGGGATTTCACTAGGCGTGGCGTGCATCTCAATAGCAAAGGGAAGGGGAACCTCGCTGGGTTACTCGTACGGGAATTAGTTTCTGAAACCACGAGTTTGAGTACTGTGGGCAGGGTAAAGCTGGGAATTTGACGGGAGGCGTGTTTAGGTAGACCTTGCAGGTGCGGTGACAGTGTGTCCCCAGTGGTGTAGAGGTCAGCGCAACTGCCTAGAAAGCAGGAGACCCGGGTTCGAATCTCGGCTGAGTACACGTTTCCAGCTTTGCCCATTCTCATTTGAGGTCATATATTCTGTGAATATGAAAGAATAACAACTGCAGGATTCGAAGTGACGTCTATTCTTTCGGAACAGACGCTAGGGTGTTTCACTAAGTGTGTCTGCCTCTGTAACTTGTAAAATAACAGGTGACGGGAAATTTTAAAGCGGTAGGTCAACACAAGAAATGTTACACTTTCTGCGTAGCTATGAACATATTTTATTGTAACATTATCCAAAGAGTTACAGCACAAAAATATAATTTTTAAAATGGAAAAATTATATATATATATATATATATATATATATATCGTTCATTGAATACGTTGAAACCAGCTGCGTCCAAAACAATTTAAACTACATTCCTATCACTGTTAGTTTGGGAGCTACATTCCTTCAAAGTTTCAGGGGCAGATACCACAAACGCTGCGCATAATGCAATGCGCCTTCTAAATGTGGTGCGGCTGAGTCGTAACATCGCCGGTGTCACGGAGCGAGAAGCTTCAGTGACATCGTGTCGGCACACGCCGAGCATCAGCAACATGTCAACGTACTCGTTGCTCGTGTATATCATCGTCATCCGATGTCAGTAACTGTGGTATATTGGGCCCCGGTTGTTTATGTGGCTCCAACTGTCGGGTATATGCCGTGTGCGGCTCCAACTGTCGGGTATACGGCCGTGTGCGGCGACAGTCGGCAGTCTAACAGCGCATCGAGGAAGCTTCTCGCTCCGTGACACCGGCGACGTTACAACTCGGCCGCACCACATTTAGAAGGCGCATTGTATTATGCGCAGCGTTTGTGGTCTCTCTCCCTGAAACTTTGAAGGGTTGTAGCTCCCAAACTAACAGTGATAGGAATGTAGTTTGAATTGATTTGGACGCAGCTGGTTTCAACGTATCCAATGCACGATAGAAAAAAAACTATTGTTCCATTTAAAAAATTATATCTTTGTGCTGTAACACTTTGTAAAATGATACAATAAACTATGTTCATAGCTCCGCAGAAAGTGTAACATTTCTTGTGTTGACCTTCCGCATTAAAATTTCCCATCACTTATTATTTTATAAGTCACAGAGGCTAACACACTTAGTGAAACACCCTGTATATTGTACATTAGGGCAAAATAAAAATTTCTCATACTTGTTTTCAAAAATAAAAATAAAAATCTCCAACAAATAGGTCACCGGGTCTGGAATGCATTTAAGGATGTGAAATAACTGTTTAAGGGAGTCGGGAGAATTCTAAATTTCACGCCCAAATTGTGACGCCTGCTACTTTGGTCAGACGGATCGCAGAGTGACGATCCGCTTCAGGAAGCACGTAGCTATAAAAGGAAATCCAATTTTGCTGCTCATTTGACTGAAAGTGTACATGATATACCATCTATCGAATCCACTGTGTTGAGAAAGGGAGATTTATGGACATTCTTGACGACATCGAAGTGTTTTGTCACCAAAAAACCTTTGGAGCCCATTTACTCAGCTAGCAGTTCTCATTTCGGGGAACTATTCGAAGACCATCTGCTCAGCAGACACGGGTGTCACGAATCTGCTCAGGTAAAGTGACTTTTATTGAGCCTTCCGTAGCTATCTGTTTAGGTTGGTTGGTTGGTTTGAGGTTTTAGGGGGACAAAACTGCGGAGGTCATCAGTCCCCCTTATCTGTTTAGTAATGTTTCTTATTTACCAGTTTTTAGCTTCCTTTGGTTACGAGACCTCCGCTATACGCCTTGTATGCTATTTTCACGCCTCAGTTCTTTATTTGTACCTGAATTCCATGACACCTAAAAGAAAGCAACTTATATTACTTCTGTAACTATTAATGTATGCCAATTTACATTTGACAGATTAATTAAACATTGTGTTCAGATTTCGCCCATGTAAATGGCGCCAATGTTCGTAAAAGCTAACTGTTGCATCACAGCCTATTGTTTATTTCAAAGTGGCAAGGTGCGTCTGAAGAGTTCGGTGAATGGTCCCATATTTTAGAAAATGCTGGCGTACACATTGAGAAACACGTCAACAAGTGCCCCCTATCGTGCAAAGCACTGCAGTGAAGCGGTGGTACACGCTGCGTGAGAACTCGTGTCATTCCAAAGTGGAGTGCGAAATGAAGCAATGTAGCAACGTTTTAACATCAATTTTTGTTTGCATCTGCATATACATGGTATACTCTGAAAATCACATTTAAGTGCCTGGTATAGGCAGACGCATGGAATGTGTAACACCACATTGCGACCACAGCATTAGAATCACGGTATTCTGACATTTTTCAACGTTACGTAATTTTAATAATCAAGTGGCAGAATTTTCTCAGCGTAATTCAGAGTAATAGTATCCAGGGAATACTTAGGCAAAAAATCTCGTATATCAGAGATCATTTGTCAGATTGCTATTATAAATAGTACCCGCAGTTGAGTTACGCTCTCTCTATGTGTTCAGCTCTCTACGTGCTCTGCTTTCTCTATGTGCGTAGCTCTCTATGTGTTGAAGCTCTCTATGTCACTAGATTTTCACTACGTGCTTAGCTCTCAGTGGGACTAGCTCTCAGTGCTTAGCTAAAATTTTATACGCGGTTAAATTCCAAGATAGGGAAAAACCCGCGAAAATATTAAATTTTTTAATGTAAACTTTTATATCGTGATCATACGCGAAAACGAACATTATCTTTGGACTTTGATCGGGATAGGCTAGGATGGAAGAATTAGAAACTTTTGTCTCACGTAATAAACTGATGAACCTTCGTGAGATTTAAATTTGAACTTAATCGGCAAGTTTAATTCAATAACTTTTCAAAGACGTATCTTGAAGAATTAAAGTTCGTAATCAATGTATAGTATCCAGAGAGATTAATACAAACAAACCTTGACGAAAATGAACACGAATTGTGAACTTATAAAGTGTGTACTGTGAAAGTGTTGTGAATGTAACTATTGATTTCAGAATAGAGAATCTATGAACTTTAAATAAGTCTTAAATAGTTATTCGAGTATTTAATTCCCTAATATTGTCCCAGTATATTCTAAAAGTGAAAATGTATCTGTGACGTTCCTAAGAAATTAATTAATGTGTGAAGGAATATATCTAACAGTTTTGGTCAGGAGATACTTATGGTGGAATTTTTCTAAAGAACAATTCTGTAAAGGAAAAGGATCAGGCAAAAACATTATCTTTGTGACGGGCGTCAAATTATCTGAACTACCGGGACTCAATGATTCAAATTTTTATTCTTTGGTTTATTAAATATCAGCCCCTGAGAAACGGATTTTCATGATCAAACATTACAAAAAAGTCTTTAAGTTTAAATGAAACCCAGAACCAATATTTACAGTGAAAAATTCAACAAAGATATTAATTTTATTAACTGCGAAGAAGTACCAGGTCTACCAACTTGATTTTCATACTGAGGTGACAAATAGAATTTTGAACCTATACATCCAATACAACTGTGAAAATCAAGACGTAATCTACAGCTTAAGAGTCGCAAGCTAAAGCCAAATATAAAACGAAGACAACACAACTGTCACCCAATTCGCCAAACCAAACCATGTTGCCGACCAGTCACAAATGGTAGTGCAAGTGTATGGTGTTCAAGCAGTGAGTAAGAACTGTGTGTTGATTGGATGCAAAGATCTCAACGATTCATGACCTCAGTGCTAGGAGCGACTCCACAAAAATCGTTTGCTGACAGTTTCCAACAGCTGGACAACCAATGTCAAAAGTGTATTGTAGTCAACGGCTATTACTTTGAAGGCCAGTAAAGGTATTTTGTTTGCAACTCATGTTTTCTATATTTTCTGAGACCATTCACCAAAATTTTCAGACACGCCTTGTATATCACATGTTTTAATTGCAGCTTCCGTAATATGCCTGCTGACATACTGTATGTTTACAATGTTTAAAACTTATTACATAAACGTGGATTTTATGTACCGTTATATTACTATTTTGTATAACTTGTGCTCTCCTATCGTAGATATGGCTATGAACCTAGCCGAAATCGACCTGCAAACAAGTTTTTCGAGACCGATCGCTGTGTTTCTCTCAGAAATTATATTAACGTTGTGAGCACAGTCATTCAGTTTTGGATTCAAACATACTGTTTATCAGTGTTAACTAAAAATAAATAAAAGTAAAAATAGCGACAACCATGAATACTAGACATCGAAAATATAGTATTAAGATACAAGAAATGTATTCGCAAATGCGAATATTAATCAGCATCAGCTGTATGGTGTAATGGTGACATTGAAAATTTGTGCCGGGCCGGGACTCGAACCCGGATTTCCCGCGGTCGCGTTACCATTACGCTACCCGCGCACGCTCCCCGGAACGACCCAAACTTTCATATGCCACACATTGTCTACTGCCCATGAGTGCTCGTACATTCTATGATGTAATTCCCGCACAGGGTGAGACTTTTTGGTACATTTGTCGCAAGCCTTGTTATGACTGATTTTTAAATATGATATGCAGTGTCCGTGTTTATTGATGTATGCATGCATTTCTGAAGAACATTTCCTTAGTTCTATCAATAAACATGGACACTGCACATCATATTTAAAAATCAGAAAAGCATGCATGTCTGGAGGACATTTGCTTAGTGCTATCAATAAACACGTACACTGCACATCATATTTATAGTATTAAGAGATGTATCGTTGATTATTATAAAATATTTAACTGAAGGGAGGAAACAGTTACTGCAATCCAACAAATGTGAGATTCATGTTTTTAAGCACTATATTTATGAAATTAAAACATAACAAAACGACAGAGGCATTCAATAAACGTCCAATTTGCAAAATATTGTTCATAGTCATCGGGGAAAATCTGACCACGAAAAGCAGTTACGGAAGTCTGGTAACAGTACTGATTTTAACTCAACTATACGTCTAAAGAACGATAACTGCTAGTGTATATCTCTCAAGTGTTCCCTAAGGCACGATATTTTAGCTCAAGCATCTTGGATGAGGTTAGGCAATGAGGCGATTGCTGAACGGGACCTGATCTGGAAACAGAATATTCTATTCCATTAGTTAACTTCCCAACTGTAGAATCAATATCTCCGGAAACTATTCCAACAAATTTAAAAGTTCTGGTGCTTTTACGCCCTGCAGGTGATCTAACTTAAATTGCTTTCCAGATACTGTTACCGCATTAATACTACCGACCTACGTGGCGGAACAATCCAAACTTGCCTTCAGATCGGAACTTCTCCCTCGCATAATCCAATACAAACCGTGATCTAGTTATAAAGAGACAGCGTAGAATTGTAGACAGTGCCTTTCTTACTATTAGTTACAATGGTCACTTAAACCGCTGATATCGTTAACATTGCTTGTACATTGCCTACCTATGATAATTTCTTTCCATTAACCGCACGAAGCTCGTGTTGCACCGACTTCAAAGGCGGAAACATACACAGATGCTTGTACCTTTGTTGCCATTGATTACCCGTTCAGAATAGGTGCTCCCAGAATCTAGCAGAGCACAGTTTCATTCTCGGTTAGAAACGGTGCAAACAAACGAGAGGCTTCGATATACACCTCTTATAACAGACTTAACCCGGGCCACCCATTCGCCGACACTGTCAGCTATTCTTAGCTTCTGGGTACCGTCTGGACATCGTAATTTCTCGCAAAATAACCTGATTAGTTGCAACGAAAACAATTTCCTGACGATGTAAACGTCTGACATGTCCTGCTGCCTCGCAGTAACAAAACCTTTTTCCTCTTTCACGATCATCTGTCAGCCGTTTTTCATGAGACAACTCGAAACTTGCCTCAGTCGGCACTAATTCATCAGTTTCCTTGAAATCTCTCGTTTTCCGCCAATCACTATCCTAGAACGATGCTGGGGGCGTATACCTTCCAAGTTGCGAGACGCATTCAGAAATTAACTCTCCCTAGTTTTAAAAACAAAAAATATTGGCAACAGATACCGTAATACTTGAGCCATTTTTAGATACAGTCACAAAAATAATTGTGACACTTGTCATATAAAGGGATTAACTTCGTATTCCTGTGATGTAACAGTGTGCCCCCTCTGAATGGACTAGCGTATGTCAGCTACTTTCAGCTTTTCGTCATGGTCAAAACGTTGGCTGGAGATCAGGAATTTCTCGAGGTGTAACAAAAGGTGGAAATCGCCAGGAGCAAGTTTAGGACTGTATGCTGGATGATCAAACAGCTCCCAGACGAACTGCTACAAAGCACTTGCTGTGCGCCGAGCCGTATGCAGAGGAGTATTGTCTGAAGTTAGAATTGCACGCCTCTTGTTTTGAAGGGCACGCCATACTTACATCACTGTTTCATAGTAACCGTCTGCGTTCACTGTTTCACCTCTGGGCAGGAAGTCAATGAGCGGAATGCTCTTTCTGTCCCAAAACACGGCACACAGCACTTTTTACAACGACACAGACTGTTTGAAATTCTTCTTGACGTGGGATTCACTGTAACGCCAGTGCATTGACTTATGCTTGGTTTCCGGGATAAAGAGAGAAACTCACGGTTCATTGACCGTAATGATCATTTCGAGTTATAGCAATACCGTTGCAGAAATGTCAGTGCTGCTCCAAAGCGTTTCGTTTTGTACACCCATCTGACAAAGAATTTCTTGAACTGCAGGTGTTTAGTGAAAACTTCAAGCAACAAGGATAGCGACATCCGCGTAAAATATCTACAGAGCACCATAATAAGCGATGATTCTCCAGGAAGAGATGCCTCACCAGTACAACCAGGTGATCACGGACGAGGGACGTCGCCCGCTGCGCTATTCATCATAATTCTAATACCTACGGATAAAGGACCACATCAGTGACGAACTATCTACTTGCTGATGATGTTCTGCCCCTATACGTGACAGTCCTGAAGATGAATTTCGATGGGCATTGAGAAACCTTCCCGCAGGCAGCGGGAGAACGGGTAACTGGGCAAATCATTGTCACGTCATAGACCTGTTAAGCATGTGAAGTTTTCCTGGCTAAATACGTCTATTTTATATAAGGAAAACATTCTTGGAAAACTTACTTTCTGATTATTCCTTATATCAAGAATGGCAAACACTATGTTAGTTTCAAATGGAAGGCTTTGCACTATGTATTATGTGAGTATTGGACCAAAGCCGATTCCGGCGCCATACACTGTTGCCAGATGTCCTACCCTCTTCAGCCACCTGCGCACTTTGTCGCAACGCCGTAATGACGTCAACAAGATGGCGTCGCTTCCGATTGCACAACAAACTGGCCGCCTGAAGGAGAATTGCAAAATCATACCAAGCCCCATGGACGGAATTTAGAATTTTACTAAATAAATCAAGGGGGCTTGATTGAATTTTACTCGAACATAATTGGCCAACACCTCAATTTCTTGGCAGGAAAAAATTATAATTTTCACCCTTAGAAACCAGGACCACCCCTCCAATATCCTCCCCCCTCTCACACTGTGAAGTTGGCAGGAAACTCCCTCACTATTTGCCAAGACAGAGCCAAATGAGAACGTCATCCATCTCCAGCAGCAGCACCAAGGCCATGCTGGACGTAAGTCGTTTTTATGAACATTCAGTTGCTGCATTAACTACTTCCAATAACATAATTATCACTGACATCACATTTTGCGGGAACTGTTTCCGCATTATTTCCAATATCTAAATCCTTTTTTAATATACTCTCTGTGCATGACTATATAGGATACTACAAGTTGGTATAACCAGTTTAGGTAATCTAATACATTAAACCTTAATTACACATCATATCGTACACAAAATTACATGTACATAGAGATGGGAGGAAAAGAAAGTAATATATAATTCTATTGGTACATACCCTAGCTGCGCTATTACTTATAATGTTAATTACGATTTCACACACATGTACTCGATTTGTGAACCCTCTGGTGTTAAACCTAAGACTGTTGGAAGTTCACGTTCTCCGCAAGTCCACACAGACATGTAAATAAACTCACTACGCTGCAGCTACAGGTATTTATTTTACGGCGCAGTAAACAACTCGCTCGTAGAGGCTCCCAGCACGCCAGAGAGCGCCAGGTGCGCTAGCCAACTCTTTCCTCAGTGTATGGATGATGCACGTCACTCAGCAGGTTTATGGCAAGGGGCCGCGTCTCTGGATAAAGTGGCACCGAAAATGTATGCCGTGTTCAGAACTCAGTAACATAATACTTTTCTTGTGCACGCTAGGTATGACTTTTCTACTAAAAGTATATCCAAAGAATAATCTTAAACTAATTTGGACGTGCACTTAATTAAACTTTCACAAAAATTCCGACTTCTAAACACTGTGGTAAATTGACAACTTGTGTCCAACTGGCTCTGTTATGAACCATAGTGAACTGATTAGACTGGTGTAGCTCTCGGTATCAGAGAAACAATTTTACAGCCGATAAAGAAATCGCTTAAAGTTGGATTTCATACAACAGAAAAATGTTTTAACATAAATGACTTCATACACCGCAGAATAAAATATATAGAAACAAGAAAGACAGAATATAACATGAAGGAAAGGCAACTAAGTTATAACGAACCTATTCAGAAAATTGGATGATGATAACACATGTCCAGTATTTGTGCAGTGTACTTTTTTACTAGTAACTGTTGCATTGCCGTACTTCATCTACGTACCAGCATGTTTTCATTTCTAACAGTCGTTTTACGTATCTGTTATTCGGTAGATGATTTCCACGGCCAATGGTTCCTGACCTGCCCACAATTGGCTGCCATTGTTGACCTGCAGATGGTCTTACAAGCAGACTGAAACAGGTTGCCTAACAATAATAAAAAAAATATCTTGCGATCGAGACTGCGTTTTTAAAAATAAGATATCTGTCGTAAATTTTCTTGTTCTTGAAAGGCAATTGGAATATTAAGACAGTTTACTCTATGTAAGCACTACTTTCTATTACATTGTATCAGCAGTACAACTGTGTGTCCAGAGGAAAATCACATGTTAAATAATATCTAAAACTGGCATATTAGCCATACAAGTATATAAAATGTAATTAAGCTGGTCAATTTTTTGTACAAATTTCTTTTAAGAAAACATATCTTAATGCGACACAAGAGAAACACGACAGTGTCATCTTGCATTACAACTGCTGAAAGTTACATAAAAATAAAGACGCTAAAGTAAAAATACTAGGCGCGTCCAGAAAGTAAGTTCCGTTTGGTTATATAAAACGAACGAGTACAGATACAGAAAAAAATATTGATTGTACAAAAATCTACAACTCTTAAAATACTTTTCTACATAGCTTCCGAAATTTTGTAGGCAATTGTCATAGCATAGCACAAGGTTTTGTGTGCCTTTTTCATAGAATGTTGCCGCCTGTGTATTCAACCATGTGGTAACATGTTCTTTCAACTCATCATCGCCGGCCGCGGTGGCCGAGGGGACTGAGGCGCTCCAGTCACGGTCTGCACGGCCACTAGGGTCGGGGGTTCGAATCCCCCCTCGGGCATGGATATTTGTGCCGTCCTAGTTCGTAAGTAGTTCATAAGTAGTTTGTACGTTTAGGGACTGATAACCCCGCAGTTAAGTCCCATAAGCTTAACAAACAATTGAATTGAGCTCATCATCATCGTTGAAGTGTTGTCTACCGAGGACAGATTTTAGGTGTAAGAAGAGGATTACTGTCAAAAGATTTTTTTTTTCACGATAATTCCTGACCTCACACACCGAATGTGACCAAACAATTCTTACGGAAACTTCAATGGGACCTGTTTGATCATCCTCCATACAGCTCGGTCTTCTCTCCTAACGACTTTCATCTCTTCTTACACCTAAAATCTGTTCTTGGTGGTCAACACTTCAACGATGATAAAGAGCTGTTACCACATGGTTGAATACACAGGCGGCAACCTTCTGTGAAGGATGCATGCAAAAACTTGTGGCACGCTATGACAACTGCCTACAAAATTTCGGCAGTTATGTGTAAAAGGAGTTTAAGAGTTGTAGAATTTTGTGCAAAAAACAATTCTTCTGCATATGTGTACAATTTCATTTTATTACCAAACGGAACTTACTTTCTGGACGCGCCTCGTATCCAGACCAAGTTTTAGGAATATTCCTCAACATCAAGAATACTGATGCCTTCGAAATAAGTTTTACACTGTTTATCTACGACTACTATCGTCTGCTTTCTCAATAAATACCAACCAATTGTATAAATTTATTTCTTTCATTAATACGCAAGACAGAAGTTTCCAGCATGGACCTCGCTAAACATCATCCATATGAAAGATGTAATAACTGGGAGTAATACAGAAATTCGCTGTTATCTACAGGGTAAGATACGTGGGTAATTAGGCAAAAGCGCGTGTTCAAATTAAAGTTACGAGAGTAGAAAAACATTTTGTACATCGCAAAATCTTACTTTGACATGGCAAAGTATGAGAAAAACGTATTTTATTTTTTGGAATTATTTCCCGAAATATCTAGTGCGGGAAATAAGAAAATTTATCGATCGACAGCAGCAAATGTTATTTTAATGCACAAGGTGTCATTTCTCTTCGTGGTAGCATACCACAGTATCACGACGTTGCAGAACATGGCGGTTAAGTTTTCAATTGGCCTCAAATATGGCGGCGCTTTGACTAGATTACATTAGATTAGATGTACTTTTCCTTCCAGTAGATCCGAATTGAGGGAATCCTCTTGGATGTAGGATATCTCAGAACAAAGTACACAATATATACTTACAAAAAGAGAGCATATGTGTTAATGTACCTTCCATAGATCCCAAATGTAATTGCCCTTGTGGATGTGGAATTGGTCATGAAAAACAATTATCTTAAGAATATTTAGATTTTAAAGGACATAAAAACTTATTACTACTTTTTTTTACACTGATTTACAATGATCACATTACTGCACAAAACTTGTACTGAAGTGAAACTGAACACAGTATTCATATTTGTGAATATCATATACAATAACTTACATCAATCACTTCTGGTAAGAAATTCATCAATGGAGTAGAAGGAGTTGGCCACCAAAAATTCCTTTAAACTCTTTCCAAACTGTACTTCACTGTGAATTAAATTTTTTATGACTGCTGGCATGTTATTGAAAATGTGTATTGGTGAATATTGGACACCCTTCTGAGCAAAAGTAAGTGACTTTAAATCTTTATGCAAGTTACTCTTGTTTCTAGTATTGATCCCATGGACTCAGTTATTGGTTTGAAAAAAGAAAAAAAAAAAAAAAAAAGATATATTTTATCGACAAATTTCATTAGAGAATAAACATATTGGGAAGCAGTAATAAGTATCCCCAGTTCCTTAAATAGCCCTCTACATGACGTTCTTGAGTTGACACCACAAATGATCCGTAACGCACGTTTTTATGCTCTGAAAACTTTTGCTTGGCCTGATGAGTTGCCCCAGAAAATAATCCCGTATGACATTATCGACTGAAAGTATGCATAATATGCTAGATTTTTTATTTTTATATCTCCTATATCTGACAACATTCACATACCAAACAGGGACCATTCTAAAACGTTCATATAGGTCTTTGGACAGAACTTTCAAAAAATGTTCAAATGTTTGTAGAACTTATGGGACTTAACTATGGGGTCATCAATCCCTAAGCTTACAAACTACTTATGAACTAGCTAAGACTAAGGACAGCACAAATATCCATGCCCGAGGGGGGATTCGAACCCCCGACCGTAGTGGCCGTGCAGACCGTGACTGGAACGCCTCAGTCCCCTCGGCCACCGCGGCCGGCGACAGAACTTTATAAAGTGTACAGTCGCAGAGATTCTCAACAATCGAAGCGGTTTCTCAAGAAAGATAGATGAGCGACGAAAACACAGGAAGTGTGTTGTATGGAAGACTCGTCCGTCGTAAAGACGATGTATGTTTACATCGTACACTAAACTCCACTAACAGGTGTCGAGATACATTTTATTCAGACAGTGCACGCACCTCACCACGACTCGGTACCGTTACATTGTCTGACGCGAACAGTGCTCTTAACTAGTCAGGCACCACCCACAACACGCACTCATTGACTCTGGCCAGTCTCGTCGGCGACTTTTCTTACTATCTCTTGTAAACTTTGCTCTCTACAATGTCCTTTCTTTCCAGATTGCAAGAGCATTAGCGACGTGGGAGAGGTTCTTCGGAGTAGCTCGGATGAAATTCTGGCTGTAGTACAGCTGTTACGGAACGTCGCGGTTTGCGCCTCCGTAACCGAATCGTTCTGTGGGAGCAGTGAGCGCCATAATCAAGTTTCGCGGCGTCGGTCCCGATCTGCCGCGAAGTTTGCCGCCGGCGCACTTTCCGCTTTCCGCTGCAGGGAGGAAGATTCGTTCCGAAATCGCCGACTTAACCGACGCTTAAAGGAAAGACTCTGCAAACAGCTGGAGGAGCCTTGCTCTCAACGCTGCACCTCTACACCCCTTTACAGCTGCATCTTTGGTCTGACAGCTGACAGAGAAACGTGTAGCGTATTTGGCAGCACGAGAACGAAATCGCATAGGCCCTACTAGATTAGATTAGATTACTACTTGTCCCATAGATCTTATATACGACATATCGTAATGATGTGGAACGTGTCAGTTTAGAAAATATTGCCTACATTTGACAATCAATATTTTAATGATTTTTATTACAGTTTTTGTTGTTTTTTATTTTTTATTTTTTTAAGTTTTATCTAAAAATTTATGTACATTGTAGAAGGAGTTGCCATTCAGAAATTCCTTTAATTTCTTTTAAATACTAGTTGGCTGTCATTTTTTATGCTACTTGGTAAGTGTCCGCAGACTTTTGTGGCAGCATAATTCACCCCTTTCCGAGTGAATAACTTTGAACAGTGAATATCATCCTTTCTCCTAGTGTTGTAGCTATGCACACTGCTATTACTTTTGAATTGGGTCGGATTGTTAATAACAAATTTCATGAGTGAATATATAAATATATTGTGAAGCTTCAGTGAAGATCTCTAGATCCCTAAATAAATGTCTTCAGGATGCTCTCGGGTGGGCTCCAGCAATTATTCTGATTACACGCTTTTGTGCAATGAATACTTTTTTACTCAATGTTGAATTGCCCTAGAATATGATCCCATATGAAAGCAGTGAACGAAAGTAAGAGTAGTAAGCTAATTCACTGAGATGTATATCACCAAATTTTGCAATGAGCCTGATAGCATAAGTAGCTGAACTCAAACGTTTCAGGAGATCTTCAATATGTTTCTTCCAATTCAGTCCCTCGTCAGTGCAGTGAATATTCTACCTTAGCTACAGATTTATGTTCAAAGTCTAAATTTATTAATGGTGTCATGCCATTTACTGTATGACAATTTACTGCATCGACAATGCCCATTCGTCACTGTATACAACACTATCCATCATTGTGCGCGAATTTTTGCTCACACCGCCGACAGATAGTTGTACGACGACCACTGTTCACGTTACTGCACTCAGTCTTGTTTTCTCATATGGAAATAATGATAAGAAACAACGTTAGAAGGGCTATAGTTGTCTGCCAGTAATACGAAACATGGAACTGTTTTATTAATAACTAATATGAAACCAGCGTTGCCTGGATATGTATTTATTCCAGATGTAGCGATATACTTTGTGATATCTGTTCAGATCGGAGAAAAATGTTCAGATGTTTGTTAACCTTAAGGGACTTAACTGCGGAGTCACCAGTCCCTAAACTTACAAACTTATACTAAAGACATCACAAACATCCATGTCCAAGGGGGGATTCGAATCCCCAATGGGGAAAGGCCTCGCGCATCGTATCATAGCGCCTCAATGCACTCGGCCGCTCCGCCGCGGCTACAGATTCGAACTGAAAATCGGGTATGAAAAAGGATGAACTTTGTATAAATGGAATTTGGAATAAGCCGCAGGTTCTAAATTTTGAAGAGGAGAAGCCAAAGCAGAACATGAATGAATCCGGCATGAAGAGATGGTGGTAGTTATTGTCGAGGCCATGACAACACACGAACATGTCACCACAGAGGAAATTGTCGAAAAGTTATCATTTTCTCCAACAGGAGCCGGCAGAGATTTGGATGAGCTGAAACTGATAACTTGGTGCAGACAATTAAATTAATGAAATAGCTTTCTGCCGTAACGAGATACATTGTTTTTTATTAATCTTCGCATAACAAAGTTTTGTGACCGTGATGAAAATTAAGTGACCGTGTTTAAAAATTGTCGCAATAGGTGAACCAATCGAAAAAATATCGGAGCTCGAAGGAACTAAACACTGACTGCTGAGTTTGAGCTATTTTAGAGTACAATCTCGAGGCGAATCATAATGGTCGACGAGTATCTTCGTACGTTCGAACGTGGATTGCTGAAAACAGAAACATTTAATTGATTACAGAACGACGGAATGACGGGTCATTTTTAAATGAGAAAACAAAAAATCGGCATTAATATCAGAAAAGGGGCTTACTGCAATAAAAAATGAGAAGCCTAGCTCACACTAACTAGAAGAATAACAGACGTCCGTTCAGTATCACGGTAAGGTATAAAAGAGGAAGAGCACTTACGTTCTCTATCCAAGCGTCGCAGATGATTTGTGCGTGAATATTTAATGTAATGATACACACACTTCTGCAGTCCATCTCTCTTTATCTCTTCCATCTCTCTGTCCATTTCCTTCTGCCTCTCTCTTCGTCCACTACCTTCCCTATCTCCTCTCTCCATTCCGCGTCTCCAGTTCGTCTCCTCCTTCCGCTATGTTTGAAAATTCACATATGGCTATCATATTTCTTAATAATCGCCGAATCACTGACAAAGTTCATCATAAGGTATCTTTTGCCACGTACCACACGCTGTTTTACGGAAAAAAATTAAAATAAATAACTCCGTAGTAACATTCCTACATCAGTGAACTTCCTAATTATTAGCAGAACGATGCCAAAGCCAGTTTTAAGATACCCTCTCGCTTTGAAGGTCGAATGTACAACATTTCTTGAAGATCGGAATGAAACTGTAGGGATGTGTCGAACTCTGTAAATTAAGTCCCTCCGGTATATGTCAAACCTAATTTTATGTAGAGAATGTCCTTTCTCTTCTCTTGCTCACCAAATGTACGAAATAACTTTTAAGATCAGAAATCCGCAAGTAAAATACTCTCCGATATGCACCATGATTATATTTTAAAGGTTAAGTGTGAAAAATTTCGTCAAGACCTGAATAAAATTGAAGATTTGTGTGTACTGCAACAAATAAACACATGAAAGAACACTCTTCTTTATATTTAAGAAAGTTAATATTAAAAATCGAGTTCACGTAATATATGATGCATGAAAGAAGCAGCAAGCAGCAGTGTGCCCCTTTTTCTTCCTACGGCTGCTGATTCCCAAACAGTTGTGTGATAATGGGTTGTCTTTCGAGGGACCAATAGATTTTTGATTTAGATTTCTCCTCCATTTTTCTGCAGTTCCTTTAGATTTCTTTATTCTGCTTTTTTTCCCTCCCTAAACCACCCCCATTTTATCAACAAAACAGAAATACACAAACAAAGATGTATCAAATCAGTGAAGACATTTCTGAGACAACTATTAATATATACAGGGTGTCCCACTCAACTGTTTCACCCCTGATATCTCTGACACTACAAGAGATATTGAAAAACCACTATCACGGTCATGAACGTACGGCAGCGGCTTATGAAAGTAGATACTATGAGACATTCTAAAACGTGAAGAAATATTATTTTCAAGACAAGCTTATATTTTTTAAATGTATACCACATATTATTTCTTAAGCAATCGATAGGATGAAAAAATCACGAAACGAATGGCGTAGGTTGCATCGCGATGCGTCAATTACATCCGGAGAAACTGCGAAGCGAAGTTGACGTTTAAAACACACGAGGCGCTCTGCTAGCGCGTGTCCGGGGCTCAACCGTGAGCCTCGCTTGAGCCTCGGACACGCGCTAGCAGAGCGCCTCGTGTGTTTTAAACGTCAACTTCGCTTCGCAGTTTCTCCGGATGTAATTGACGCATCGCGATGCAACCTACGCCATTCTTTTTGTGTTTTTTCATCCTATCGATTGCTTAAGAAATAATACGGGGTATCCATTAAAAAAAGAAGAAAAAACGTAAGTTTCTGTTGAAAATAATATTTCTTCACGTTTTAGAGTGTCTCATAGTATCTACTTTCATAAGCCCCTGCCGTACGTTCACGACCGTGAAAGTGTTTTTTTCAAATGTTCAAATGTTTGTGTAGCTTATGGGACTTAACTACGGGGTCATCAGTCCCTAAACTTACAAACTACTTATGAACTAGCTAAGACTAAAGACGGCACAAATATCCGTGCCCGAGGGGGGATTCGAACCCCCGACCGTAGTGGCCGTGCAGACCGTGACTGAGGCGCCTCAGCCGGCTCGGCCACCGCGGCCGGCAGTGTTTTTTCAATATCTCTTGTAGTTTCAGTGATATCTGGGGTGAAACAGTTGAGTGGGACACCCTGTATACCAAGAGCCAAAGAAAAGGGTGTATGCATGCAAACAATGTAAATGTTCAGAGGTCGGCAGCGCCTGTAAGTGTCTGGCGCAGCCGTTAGATCTGTAACTGTGCGCCGTCCGCGGTGGCCGAGGGGACTGAGGCGCTTCAGTCACGGTCTGCACGGCCACTACGGTCGGGGGTTCGAATCCCCCCCTCGGGCATGGATATTTGTGCCGTCCTAGTTCGTAAGTAGTTCATAAGTAGTTTGTAAGTTTAGGCACTGATGACCACGTAGTTAAGTCCCATAAGCTTTACAAACATCTTTTACTGTGCTTCAGTTGCGGGTTATCGTGGTTTAAGTGACTGTGAACGCAGTGCTGTCGTCGGCACACGAGGGATGAGACACAGCATCACCAAGGTATCGAGGAGGTGGGGATTTTTCCTTTGCAACCACTCTACGAGTGCACCGTGAATACCGACATTCCCGTAAAACATCAAATCTCCGAAATTACTGCGGCCGGAAAAGGAGCCTGTCAGAAGGGGACCGACGGCGACTGAAGAGAATCGTTCAACGTGACAGAAGTGAAAACTTTCCACAAGTTGCTGAGGATTTCAATGCTGGGGCATCAACAAGTACCAGCGTGCGACCATTGAACTACAGATCTAGATATTTCGAAGCCGAAGGCCCATTCGTGTACCCTTGCCGACTGCACGACACAAAGCTTTACGCCTCGCCTGGGTCTGTCAACACCGACATTGGAATGATAACTGGAAACATTTCAAGATATCCACGTTGGACACGAACTGCACCTGTAGCGTAAATTGAGGGTTTATAAAAGAATTGCAACCAGCTGCCTTTTTTATTTAATCCAAAACTAGTTTTCGAGCCACTGCAGGCTCATCTTCAGTGGATACTTTACAGGAACATTTATCTTCCGCTAAGTGCAGGTTATGCTGTCATGGTGGTTCTGGTAACATATCTGAGCGAGGACAGAATAAATGGGAATTAAACGTATTGTAATTTCATGTACTTTCTGTGTTCTTATTGTAGGTGTACGTGTAACCAAGTTGTGCATTGGGCACTGACTTTTATTACACATGAGAGCATTTTTGCTACACTTAGTGTTACACATTTACAAAATATAAATATTGAATGTGCTGCAAAGAGATGGCTGTGGTAGATGTTGTACTTCAGTAATTAATATTGTTTGAAAACATTTCAATACTGAATGGTAATTATTAACGGTAATTAATCTAGAACATTTTGGAAGGTTTTAGGCCAAAAGCAGTTTTTGTTGAATAATCAGAAAACTATTAGATATATCGCTAACTTGCCCACGGTGTATTGCTTTTACATCTATTAGACTCTACATGCAAATTTCCAGGTTTGTACCTTCATATCACGCGGATTTAAAACTTCGATAATCTTGGATTTACGGCCAAAATACCAGGGGTGTCGTCACAAAACTTTACGACACCTCTTGTTTACATCTCTACCCATCTCCAAACTTTTATGAAGTTATAGTAACATTTACTTATATGGATAACATTGTGCAATCTGTGATTGGTATGTTGGTGGTCGACTGGATACAGAGATTGCATCGCCACAATGAGATGCCAGTTAACATTGCTAAAAACTGAAACGTGTCATAAAAGGTGTACGTGCATGACGTCGAAAAGAGGACTCAGTGGTCACAATGGAATAGTATTCTGAATCGCCGAGAACGGAAAAATGTCCTCGAAGAGTGCGATGAAATGTGAAGCTTATATATACTGTGCCGTTCAGCGGGGCATCAGAAATACTTATCGTAAGAACCAATCAACAATAAAGAACACTAGTTACAGAAATGTTTTTGTAATCGTAGTTGGTATAAACATGTTATTATCTTAGTGTAGGCCTTTCTTGAATGAAAATAATTTGTTACATGATTTAATTTTCACTGAATCGCGGTTTGTGGTATTAACTGTGAAACCAGTGTCTGACAGTTTTAGCATACTTACGCCTTCTTCCTTCCTGCCTTTAGAATTTCAGAAGAATCATACATTTTATTGGTCTTAAAATTCGTTAAAATATATCTTGTCAAACACACCCAACTACATGTACAAATATTTAATTGAAAGGCAACAAGTATACAAGCCCTTGTTCTTTCTTCACGTTGGCTTCATTATATGATAGTAGACAATATTTACTCAATGGATGGATGTCTCATAAAGAGGGCAATATGTGATCACACGCCAATGTTTCATAAAATCTTGTTTGGAGAGAAGCAATAACGAGACAGCTATCCCACCAGACGTGCTCCGCGATGACAACCTTTTTCCCTAAAGACGACGATAGCAGCTGCAGGTGGGCAGTATTTGTCACAGCAAGACAAGCTACTCGTTTCTTTTTGAGCTGATTGGTGTTATTTGAAATGACAATTGTAATTTGCCTCTGGTAGTATTTCAATGGAGCAGTCATTGAAAAGCAGGAGTACGTGAAGTATCATCAGACTGTCGTCGTGTCTGTTTACTGTTCTTAGGGAGTAACATTTCGATCCGAGTTTCTCCTAAATGCTTTATTAGCTATAAACTGTTAAATTTTATTTCCCAAAATTGTATATAGTGTGTTATACCTTAACAAATTTTTACTTTAACTATGGCTATTTGTTACAAAATACACTGAGGTGGCAAAAGTCATGGGATACCTCGTCGCAAATCTACTATAAACAATTTGAGCCTTGTTGCCTATATGTTGTTGTTGTTGCGGTCTTCAGTCCGGAGACTGGTTTGATGCAGCTCTCCACCCCACTTTATCCTGAGCAAGCCTCTTCATCTCCTCATAAGAATGACAGCCCACATCCATATGAATCTGCTTACTTATTTCATATTCATGTGTTTCTTCTCCCATTCATACAATATTGTCTGGAAGTTGATTTCCTTTGTAGAGACCCTCTACATACTCCTTCCACCTTTCAGCTTTCCCTTCTTTGCTAATAACTGGTTTTCCGTATGAGTTCTTTATATTCATACAGCTGCTTTACTTGTCTCCAAATGTTTCTTTTATTTTCCTGCAGGCGGTAGCTGTTTTTCACCTATTTATACATTTTTCTACAGATTTGCATTTGCTTTCTAGCCACTCATGCTTAGCTATTATACACTGCCTGTCAATCTCATTTCTTAGTCGTCTGTACTCCATTTTGCCTATTTCATTTCCTAATTTTTTATATTTTCTCCTTTCATCAATTACATTTAGTATTTCCTGTGATATCCAAGGATTTTTTGTAGGTCTTGCCTTTCTGTCTATTTTGTTCTGTGCTGCCTTCACTATTTCATTTCTCAATGTTACACATTGTTCTTCTAAAGCTTCTTCTAAAGCTCCCTCTGAAATCGTTATGCACTTCAGGTTCCCTCAATTTATCCAAGTCCCATCTCCTTATTTTCCTACCTTTCTGCAGTTTTTTTCAGTTTCAGCCTAAAGTTCATGACCTACAAGTTATGGTCAGAGTCTACATCTGCCCCTGGGTATGTCTTACAGTTGAAAACCTGGTTCCGAAATCTATTTCTTACCATTATAAAATCTATCTGGTACCTTCCGGTGTCTCCTGGTCTCTTCCAAGTAAACAACCTTCTTTCAGGATTCTTGAACAAAGTGTTTGTTACGATTAAATTATAGCCGGCCGCGTTGGCCGAGGGGACTAAGGCGCGCCAGTCACGGTCTGCACGGCCACTACGGTCGGGGGTTCGAATCCCCCCTCGGGCATGGATGTTTGTGCCGTCCTTAGTGTTAGGTAGTTCATAAGTAATTTGTAAGTTTAGGGACTGATGACCCCGTAGTTAAGTCCCATACGCTATACAAACATTTGAACATTTTTCTATTAAATTATGCCCCGTACAAAATCATATATATATATATATATATATATATATATATATATATATATATATACTGTCTATATAGCAATTCGTAAATGCGTAAACATTACCAGCGTAGGATTTCGTTCATCAACGGACCTCCAGTTTATGTCCCATAAATGTTTTATGGGCTTGATGTTGGCCGATTTGGGTAGCCACTAAATCGCTGCAATATTCGCGAATGTTCTTCAAACCAATCAGGGACAATTGTGGCCAGGTTATATTGCGCAATAAAATGGATTAAACCTCCACAGTTGTTTGGTAACACAACCGCTGGCAAAGTCTCTCGAGTTGCTCATCTGGTGCTAGAAGCAACTGACGTGAAATTGTGCGCAGCGTCGTAACTGCTACTTTGTCGTAAGTCCAACATCGATATCTGCAGTTATTTCGCGCTTTATTGCTTGTGTGTTAATTCTGACAACTCTCCACAAATGCCGCTGCTGGTGACGGTCATTATGGTGTCTGTGGTGATAATTAATATCTGTTCTCGGTAACCTCTAGACACTGTGGATTACGGAATATTGAATCCCGTACGATTTTCGAAATGGAATGTCCGAAGCACCTAGCTCCAAATACCGTTTCACGTTCAAATGCTGCTAATTGCCGTTGTGTGGATAATCATTTTTTCACATCTGTTAATGCATAGCTCTTTCATACCTCGTGTACGTCGTACTACCTCTATTTGTGCGTATGATGTTTAACATCTCATTACACCGGGTGATAAAAAAAGTCAATATAAATTTGAAACTTAATAAATCACGGAATAATGTAGATAGGTAAAAATTGACACACATGCATGGAATGACATGTGGTTTTATCAGAAAAAAAGAAAAAAAAAGTATTGCTACACGCGTAAAGGGCTCTTGCGCGCGTCATTTGGTGATGATCGTGTGCTCAGCCGCCACTTTCGTCATGCATGGCCTCCAAATAACCAGACCTCAGCCCGTGCGATTATTGGCTTCGGGGTTACCTGAAGTCGCAAGTGTATCGTGATCGACCGACGTCTCTAGGAATGCTGAAAGACAACATCCGACGCCAATACCTCACCATAACTCCTGTCAAGAACATCATCTTTGCTTTGTCTTAATTTGTTATGCTAATTATTGCTTTTCTGATCAGATGAAGCGCCATCTGGCAGACATTCTTCTAACTTTTGTTGTGTTTTGTTCTTATAAAACCCCATGTCATTCCAAGCATGTGTGTCAATTTTTACCTCTCTATCTACATTATTCCGTGATTTATTAAGTTTTCAAATTTAGACTGACTTTTTGATCACCCGGTAGTTGTTCTGGTACCACATGAGGAGATTATTAACTCTAAAAATATTGTTTCAATATGTCCCCAGTTGTAGCACAGCTGTCACCATTCACAAAATTAACACCATTTTTCCACATTATTAATAGACACTGAGGAGCCAAAGAAAATGTTACACCTGTCTAATATGGTGCAGGGCCCACGCGAGCCGCAACACCCCTGGTGTGGCGCAAGGGATAGCGCCACCGATTGTGGTGCTGAATGTCACCGGTTCAATCCCGTCCACCGGCAAAAATTTATTAATTTGTAATTATCATTTCTAGAATGTTCTACATGTTTCTTATGTTCACTTGTAATTTCTACATGTTTCTTATGTTAACTCAAAAATGTTCAAATGTTTGTATAGTCTATGGGACTTAACTACGGGGTTATCAGTTCCTAAACTTACAAACTACTTATGAACTACTTACGAACTAGGACGGCACAAATATCCATGCCCGAGGGGGGATTCGAACCCCCGACCGTAGTGGCCGTGCAGACTGTGACTGGAGCGCCATAGTCCCCTCGACCACCGCGGCCGGTTATGTTAACTGTTCTTCTAATTTCTGGTACATTCTGTCTGTGTATAAATAGCAGAGCACTCTGCCCGAGAGGTGGTCGGACTCAGCGCATGTCTGAAATAATTCTGTACAGAACGTTGCAAGGCCCCGCAGATATGCTCAGTAACGGTCATATCTGGGGAGACTTGTGAGCAGTGGAGGTGTTTAAGCGCAGAAGAGTTTTCTGGAGCCACTGTGTAGCAGTTCTGGACGTGTGAGGTATCGAATTGCTGGAATTGTCCGTCGAAACAGACGATCGACATGAATGGACCCAGATTATCAGCAACGATGCGTACATACGTGGCACTTATCAGAGACGTATCAGGGGTGCCATTTGCCCTCGCCCCCCACAGCCTCCACCGGCCTGAAGTCAGCTGCTGTCATGCAACGGTCAAGGAATCATGAGGTTGCCTCCCTACCAGCACCCATCCATCCGCTCGATATAATTGGAAACGACACTCGTCAGACCAGGCAATATGTTTCCAGTTGATTGACGGTTTATAAAAGAATTGCAACCAGCTGCCTTTTTGGATGTTTTTTATTTATTCCAGAACTAGTTTTCGAGCCACTGCAGCCTCATCTTCAGTGGATACTTTACAGGAACATTTATCTTCCGCTAAGTATAGGTACATGTTGGTTCTGATGACGTAACTGAACTTTAGTTAGCGAGAACAGAATAAACCGGAATTAAACTTTTTTGTAATTTTATGTACTTACTGTGCTCTTATTGTAGGTCTACATGTAACCAAGTTATGCATTGGGCACTGATTTTTCTTAACACATGTGAGTATTTTTGCTACACTTAGCGTTACACATTTACAAAATATAAACACTGAATGTGGTGCAAAGAGGATGGCTGTGGTGGATGTTGCACTCCAGTAATTAATGGTCTTTGCTTTGAGACATTATGAATGTATAAAGAGTATGTAACGGATTAAAATTATATTTTACACATTGTACTTACATCTCTACCCATCTCCAAACTTTTATGAAGTTACAATAACATTTACTTATATGGATAACATTGTGCAATCTGTGATTGGTATGTTGGCGGTCGACTGGATACAGTGCTTGCATCGCCACATCATGAGTAACCGATATTGGCCAACTTTTTGATTTGTAATTGATAAACTGGAACGAAGTTCATTGCCAACGTTTCACAAACCAACCATCGAAAAAAAATCATAACACGAAGCAGTTGATATACAAACACCACCAGCAACTTCCCTTACTGTGATTTGGCAATTTCATTTAACTTTTTTTTTTCATTTTTCTACAAATTCTCGTTTAATGATTTGCTAGGACATACACCTCTCTCAGTATCTTAAATTTCTTCACTTTCTCCTTCAAAACTCTTACGATCATTGTAAACCCTTATTTTACTTATAGAAGAGGCGCCAGAAGCAATATACAATCTCTGAAAATAAAGTTCAGTGAATAGTCCTGTAACATTGACAAAGGTGAACTATGAACTGTACTTACCCCAGTGTCCTTAGAAATAGTCACCGCTATAACTCTGCAACGCTGAACTCTGCGATACAAGTGCTGGAAACTTCATTTGGGATGGTGTTCAAACCCTCATAACATTTTGTTGGATGTCAGGAATACCGTCAAATGTCTTTCCTTTCAAAGCGCGTTTGAGGCAAGGGAAAAGGAAGAAGTCTATAGGATTAAGATCCGGTAAATATGGTGGATGTTCAAGTTGAACGGCAACGCTCGCCTGCTCACAGCCAATATCGCCGAACAGTCCCTGGCAAAAAAGGGGATGCTGCCCCTTAATCAATTGAGGTGGAACTCCTTTTCGTTGGGTGGGGGGGGGGGGGGGGGGGGGAAGGCGGGGACGGATGCAGCAAACTCGTGAATAGCTGCAGTACTGAAACTTCCTGGCGGATTAAAACTGTGTGCCGGAACCGAGACTCGAACCTGGACCTTTGCCTTTCGCGGTCAAGCGCTCTACCAGCTGAGCTAGCCCGACACGACTCACGATGCCGCCTCACAACTTTACTTTCGCCAATACCTCGCCTCCTACTTTCCAAACTTCACAGAAGCTCTCATACGAACCTTGCAAGACTAGCACTCCTGGAAGAAAGGATATGGTGGAGACATGGCTTAACCACAGCCTAAGGGATGATTCCAGAATGAAACGTTCACTCTGCAGCGGAGTGTGCGCTGATATGAAACTTACTGGCAGACGAAAATTATGTGACGGAAACGGGACTCGAACCTGGAACGTTTGGAAAGTGGGAGGTGAGGTTCTGGCGCAAGTAAAGTTGTGAGGCGGCATCGTGAGTCGTATCGGGGCACGTCAGTCGGTAGAGCGCTTGCCCGCGATAGGCAAAGGTCCCATGTTCGAGTCCTGGTTCCGGCACACAATTTAAATCTGCCAGGAAGTTTCATATCAGCGTACACTCCGCTGCAGAGTGAACGTTTCATTCTGCAGCTGCAGTATTTATTTACTTTCCAATTAACATAAAAGTAAAGATTTCATCATCACTCCTCCACAACAACAAAAATCGATCACTCTTTTCTACCGTACAGCAACAAGCGTAAAATCCATTCTTGTCACATACTTTACAGTGACTTACTCTTTGTTCAAAATAAACTTAATGATACGTGATAGCTTTTAGAATCTCAAAAATTAAATAAACCTGTCAAACGCTTTCAGCACAAATTACATACTTTGATTTCTCATCATAGCGTGTATGTGTTGAGTTATATACTTGTAAATTAAATTTTAATTTGAAAGGTAGTTAATAAGTTAATTTTGACTCTGGTCAGTAGCGTTATTTGTTTACTCAATAAAAGTGTAATAGTTTGTTAATTTACGTGACAGATGGGTAAACTTCATGTATGTTATTAATTGGTGTTTTAGTTTAGCGAATGTATTATAGTGTAACTATTTTATTGGTTTGTGATTGGATTTATACGTTGACTTGAGGTTTGCAGTTATTATCTAATTATTCGTTTTTATCGCGTGTTAGGTATTGTTTTTGTTTGTGAGTACTCGAATCCTTGTCAGTGCATAAAAACGGTTCTAATGTATTAGGTTTCATATGTCAACATGAATTGAAATATGCAATTTCGAAACTTCAGTAAAGTGATATGTGTTGTATCTGTATAGCATTTACATGAGTTATAATTTGGCTGTCTGGCTGCTATAGTTTTGTAAAAAATCAAAGTTAAGGTAAACTATGAATCTTAGTATAGGCGTCTCAGCTAATAAAGCTGATAATAACGTTTTTTGTGCGTGCAGTACCACTTTATACCAGCTGTATAGCTTCCTGGGACTAAAATATAATGAAGTGGGAACTACTGTTAATGGTTTAGGGTGAGGACACATATAAATGTTTAATATTACAATTCCACATATATAAATAGACGTAGAGGCAACGTCAACAGTAATGTACCAGTGTTAATGAATTACTATTACTAAATGGAGTCATGTGTGGTGAGCGACGAAACAACCGATGCAAAGCATATATGGCAAATGCTGGGGGCTACAACGTCAGCTCGGCGAGGCATAGTCAGTTTTCTTCTTGTGACCGGTGGAGTCGCTTAGCCGACCTGTATTTTTTCACGTATTACAGATGTGATTCCGTGTTACACATACCGTAGTTGAGCCTACTTCTGCATTATCAAAATGGTTTTCTAGCTCATGTACCAAGGTCTCCACCTCACCACCGACAACCAGTTGGTGGTATTTTACATTTTATTTTACTCTCTTTGAAGGTCTCTCTTTTAAGGTCAATTACTTCTTTTATTGCCATTTAGTAGCAATTTATGGATGTGTTTCAGCTCTTACCAAATTTCCACCTGAGCATATATTACTGCCATTTTGCATGTATGGCTACACACTTAGGAACCATCTATCATTCTGTTAACCGTTTGTAATCATTTTTTTTTTTTATCCTTCTCTAAGTGTTATGATGACGTCTCACAACCTTGAATTCAAAGAGTTTATGCTTCCACAGATAAGAAAGCAGAAACTTTGTTTTCTGGAAGGCTAATCAGAAGAGTGCGGAAAGTAAGGTTTCTGGAGTAATCACGCACTGCCAGCATAGCGACCGATGTCCTGAGCTTCCTGACAGTAGAAGCACACAGGCCACGTCAACTTTTCGGACGAGTCTGAGTCCTGTGTACATAGCGTGAGTAGCAGCCATGAGGAGAACGAACTTTCCTGGACTTCAAAGCGTCCCGTTGATAGCATGTGATATGTTTATACCAGTAGCTACTTGCTGTCTACAAGGTGTTTTGATGTTATCTTAAAACAATACATCTCAGCACCCTACTTTTCTTATGCTACCCCGGCTTACTACGAACAGTATGAGTTGGACTCTTCATCCTCCAGATTTATCAGCCAGTAAAATAGCTCCAATGGATAAACAAGCAGCCCTCGGTCAAAAATTAAAATTTGTTTAACCTGGTTTCGGCAATGACTAAGATTGCCTTAATCAGAATTTATAAAATAAAACAAGTCACATAATAAAATATACTTCTCCGCTGTAAAGCTTACGTCACAATGTTTAAAAAGATATTTTGAGAAAAAGCTAGCCACTATGGGCTGCACGCCTGCTTTTTCATTCTTAACGGTCGCTGACAATAGCAGCTATGTTTAAAATTTTAAGTAAAATCTCTAGTAAAAGGTACGGCCTACAGGAAAATAGAAGAAACGTGCCGGCCGCGGTGGCCGAGGGACTGAGGCTCCAGTCACGGTCTGCACGGCCACTACGGTCGGGGGCTCGAATCCCCCCTCGGGCATGGATATTTGTGCCGTCCTTAGTATTAGTTAGTTCCTAAGTAGTTTGTAAGTTTAGGGACTGATGACCCTGTAGTTAAGTCCCATAAGCTCTACAAACATTTGAACATTTAGAAGAAACGTTTGGAGATGAGAAAAGCAGTTGCATGAATATCTAGAGCTCAGTACTTAGTACAGAAGGGAAAGGTAGAAGGGATATATAGAGGGCTTATACAAATGAAATGAAGGCAGTATTCTAGAAATGGGAGAGGAAGTAGAGGAAGATGAAATAGGAGATACCATACTGAGAAGAAAACTTGATAGAGCACTGAAAGATTTGAGTAGAAACAAGGCCCATGGAGTAAATGATATTACATCTGAACTGCTGATATCTTTGGGAGAACCAGTCATGAAGAAATCGTTCCATCTGCTTCGCAAGATATATAAAACATGGGAAATACCTGCCGACTTCAAGAAGAATATAGTAATTCCAATTCCAAAGAAAGGAGGATTAGAGAAGTGTGAAAATTATAGAAATATTCAATAATTCATGGCTGCAATTTCACAAAAGAATGGAAAAACTGTTGGAATCCTACTTTGGAGAAGATTCTTTAGATGTGGGAGAACTGTAAAAACACGCGAGGCAAGATACTCACATTACGATTTACTTTAGAAGATAGGTTAAGGAAAGGCAAACCTACATTTTTAGCTTTCGTAGATCTGGAGAAAGCTTTTGTGTTGACTGCAATACACTCTGTCTATTTCTGAAGCTAGCGGGGGTAAAACACATGGATCAAAAACATACTCAACTCGTTAATAAACCAGACAGCAGTTATTAGAGTCGTAGGGCATAAAAAATGGACGCAGTGAGACCGAGAGACGAATGCGTTAAGCAGGTTCTAAAGGGTGCAGGATGCCATTCATTTCGGAAATAAGAGGTTTACATATGACAGAGTAGCGCGGAGAGCTGCATCAAACCAGTCTGCGGACTGAGGACCACAACAAGAACAACTCCAGAAGCTTATCCAACAATGCTACGGAGCGTCGAAGTTATAGGCTAATGGGCAACCGGTTTGGAAGAAAACACGACTGTACGCTAACACGAAATGTACATGACAATATTCTGAACATTAGGTGATGTCTATAGCGTGTACAATTCTGTCACGTACTTTTCGGAACGTCCATCAAAGCACAAAATCTCGTTGGCTGCCAAAAGTGTGGTCTAGTGGCAGGAGCAGGTCTCTATGACTTCAACGGCCTTACCGTTGTTGAATTCCTTTCTGGGCCCGAATTTATATCCGTATTTTATCTTTCAGGGTGACCTCTACAACCACTCTAATTTTCTCGTAATATTTCTGAGACATCTCGGATACTGTTGAACTCTCAGTAGAATTAATGCAACTTGAATTAATAATCCATGGAATCATCCAACCACAGTTTCGTGCGACCAAATAAGATACGTAGATTGTTGCACCAGATGTGAAAGTCTCGGAGATATATACACGCATAGAAAAGGCCAGTAAACCAAATATTTATTTGCAGCTTGGACACAGACCCCTATAATACTTCTGCATTTGGCAGGTGCCTAGTGATGTTCTATGCTCTTAACGCGCCATCCTTACACTCTATAAAAATGAATGTATGCGTGTGTGTGTGTGTGTGTGTTCCACGTCTCCTTCTAAACTAGTTAATGATTTCAGCCAAACTTAGTACAATGGTTCGATGGTTTGATTTTTAAAGGGAGGAAACGACTACGGTTGTGTCCCTTGTTCCAAACTTAGTAAACATCTATTATTGTCAGGCAACAAGCAAATATCTTTCATAGCGGTTTGGATGGGGGTGAAAGAAGAAGGGTAACTTACCACTTGTGATTAATCGGAATTACTTCATTCACTATTTTACAATGAGTAGACCAATTTGTGATATACTTTACACATAATTTCAAATCTTTACGAAATTTTTTCTCTCTGGGAACCCTTCCAAAATAATGAAAGGAGAACAAGTTTATCGCTTATTAATTTTTCGCCCATCTACATCTACATGGGATTCTCTGCAAATCACATGTAAGTGCCTGGCACAGGGTTCAACGAACCACTATTATACTATATATCTCCCATTCCATTCCAGGCACTTAAATGTGATTTGCAGAGTATCCCATGTAGATGTAGCGCACGGGAAGAAAGAACACCTGAATCTCTCCGTTCGAGCTCTGATTTCTCGTATTTTATTCTGATGATCATTTCTACCTATGTAATTAGGAGTCAACAATATATTTTCGCATTCGGAGGAGAATGTTGGCGATTGGAGTTTCGTAAGTAGCCCACGCTGCAGCGATACTCACCGTTGTTGTAATGATTGCCATCCCAGATCCTGTATCATTTCCGTAACGCTGTCACCACTTTATCGTGACAATACGAAACGAGCTGCCCTTCTTTGGACTCTTTCGATGTCCTCCGTCAAACCCACCTGATAAGGATCCAACACTGGGCAGCAATACTCCAAAAATGGACGGACAAGCGTAGTGTATGCAGTTTCTTTTGTAGTTCTGTTGCATCTTTTAAAGGTTCTGCCAATAAAACGCAATCTCTGGTTCGCCTTTCCCACGACATTATCTACGTGTTCTTTCCAATTGAAGTAATAGTAATTCCTAGGTATTTTGTGGAGTTTACGGCCTTCACTTTTTATTTGCCAAATTACGGCCCTCGGTATGACGTTACAGTTTATTATTTTTACACGAGTAATATTCTTCGCCAGAAATGTCACAGACAGTACTTGGTCTGGAACAAACATATCTGATAATTTACTCATCTTAGGGAGCGATCTTATTTTATAAATGGAAGAATAGATGCCAATATCGTATTTTTTTTATTTATTCAAGAGTATTGGATGTGCTAAACTAGACATGTGGACTATGGTGATTATTATTTTATGTACGTATTACTGTTTTAATTTTGACCAGTTATCCACTTTATTTCTGACTACCCACCACCACATGTAAATATCAGCCACTACACCTACCATACTTTATGTGGAGCACTGTTATAAGCATATTTATGTCAATGAGACAAGATGATTAGACCCTAGAGTGTCTAAACCGGTCGTCTTGAATCAATAAAATAAAAAATTGCGCTCTCTGCATATATCCTTTCTTTCAAACATATCTGTTTGAACGTTTCGTTACAGGACCATTACGTAACCCTCAATGTGCTGGTGTGTGTCGTTTTCCTTAAAAACTCTGCAACCATCTGCTTATGTTGACGAACATATTGCTAAAAAGCACTCCCATATTCCAAAACGACAAAGCTCCCACACATAAAGCCCAAAGAGGTTCAGACGTATTGCATAATAGCATCAGAAAATTACCAGGCTTATCACATGGATAGCAAAATCGGTACGTATCAACATAATTTAACTGTTGTGGGAACTTTAACATCAGAGAGGGGATCAAATCCAGAGCTGCAACATCGTTGAAGTACTTGGAGAATGTTTTGGCACAGGAATGGATAACATTCTGTTTATTATTAACTGTCTGTTCCAGAGGAACAGACGTTGACGATAATTCGCAGCAGTGGTAAATATTTTCATATAAATATTTCGCAAATTGCACGGGTGGTCGAGTGGATATAGGTCGCGTAAAATCAGGAGACTCGGGTTCGAGTGTTATAGATCGACTGTCCATCTTTAGGACACCAACAGATGTCGGAAAAATTTGCAATTTCCGAAATATTTATATGGATAACACTATGTTGGAAACTATAAAGACACTTCTAGAATCTTTTCCTGGAATAGTTGCGGCTGTTCCCAAAGCAAACGGTGGGCCACCTTCTAAATTGTAAATAAATAAATAAAACTTCTTGGCAGATTAAAATTGAGTGCCGGAACCGGGACTCGAATCTGGGACATTTGCAAAGGTGCCAGGTTCGAGTTCCAAAACCAGTACACAATTTTAATCTGCCCGGAAGTTTCATATCAGCGCACACTCCGCTGCAGAGTGAAAGTTTCATTCTGGAAATATCCCTTAGGCTTTGGCTAAGCCATGTCTCCACCAAATCCTTTCTTCCAGGGGTGCTAGTCTTTCAAGGTTCGCAGGACAGCTTCTGTAAAGTGTAGAAAGTAGGAGGCGAAGTACTGGCGGAAGTAAAGTTGTGAAGCGGCATCGTGAGTCGTGTCGGGGTAGCTCAGTCGGTAGAGCGCTTGCCCGCGTGAGGAAAAGGTCCCAGGTTCGAGTCCCGGTTCCGGCATACAGTTTTAATCTGCCAGGAAGTTTCACATCAGCGCACACTCCGCTGCAGAGTGAAAGTTTCATTCTGGAATAAATAAATAATGTGTGTATGTTAGATGCTCACCCCATGTTGTTCACGTTATATAAGGTCATGAGAAACTGGCCCATCACGTGTTAGCTTTTATCATGTGACAGTACCGTCCAACAAGTAGCACTCAGTCATTATGATTGGAAAAAATGACAGCCATAACCCGCTTAATTTGTCAAGATAGATTAAACGCACCGCAAACACTGACCTTCCCAATGAACCAAATTGTTACACTTTTATTTCATTAATTTTGCTAGCATTATATCTATGCCCTGAGCATACTGGGGGAGGCCTGAGCGGCTTGGAAAAGTCATGACGTCAGGGGGTTTTCTCTGCGCAGCCGAGGAAGGTGACTGTGTATTGTACATGGTAAAGTAAAGTTTAAGAGAAAAACATAATTGACACAGAGAAGTGTGGAACAGTTTCTGTAAGGGTTTTGAATGACACGTCTGGTGACGCATAGACATAGTTTCTATCAAGTACGTATAAAAAGTTTTAATATAATTAAAATATGGTAATGGCAATGGCAATTAGTTTAAAATTCATAACTTTTATACCATTTAAGATACAGAGGTGAGCGCGGACTCATATTAAAAGTTTCAGCAAGGGGCATCACCTGATATGCTTACAATCAACGTAAGATAAAAATCGATCACAGGAAACCTAATTCACTAATACGATTGAATAAATTTGTACAAGACAGATGATTATGCAACAAAGTCACATTGCTCATATTTACTTATATATGTTTTCTTTCGTCCATAATTGATTAATTGGTACGTCAAAACGGCTTATTCCATTGTAAAGAGCAGGCTAAAAACATATAAAAACATGTTTCATACTGACTTTTGCAACAGGATTTGCGAACGTGTAAAGGACAGTTGTGAGTAAGGCGGACAGCCGACTTCGGTTTATTGGGCGAATTTTGGGAAGATGTACTTCATCTGTAAAGGAGACCCCATATAAAACGCTTGAACGACCACATCTTGAGTATTGCTCAAGTATTTGGGACCCGCAACAGATCAGTTTAAAGGAAGACATAGAAGCAGTTCAGAGGCGAGCAGCTAGGTTTGTTACTGGTAGGTTCGACCAATGCACGAGTGTCACGGAAATGCTTCGCCAACTCAATTGTGGATCGCTGGAGGAAAGACGACGTTCTTTTCGTGAATTTCTGTTGAGGAAATTTAGAGGGCCGGAATCTGAAGCTGAGTGTAGTACCATCTTGCTGCCACCTACTTAGCATTTCGCGTAGTGACCACAATGACAAGATAAGAGTTATTAGGGCTCGTACTGAGGCATATAGGCATTATTTCTTTCTTCGTTCTATTTGGGAATTGAATAGGAAAGGAAATGCCTAGAAGAGGTACAGTGTACCCTCCGCCACGCACCGTACGGTGAATTGCGGAGTACGTATGTAGATGTAGAAAATAATACTGCAAATGCAGGGAGAGATGATATTGATATCTGAACCGCTGCATAGGAGGAATGATATAAATTAAGTGTGAAATCAAACATGTTAAGTACTACGATCAGCTTCATATTTATTTGTGTTTAGTAAGTGTTTAAAGATGTATATGTATGAATGTACAGTATATTTGGCGAAGCTTTGTACATTGCGAGGGGTAGCAACTGAGGATTTCTCCGGAGGACAGGTATAAAGGCTGGGAGGTAGGTCCAATTGGGGGAGTGTGTGTGAGGCTAGCATCGCGACGGCGAAGTTATGCCGGCCTGTGCCGCGACTTCCGGAAGAGTGGAACTTTAAAAGTTTTCAGAGTGCGGAACGTGTAGTCGAACTTAGGAGAATTTACGAGTGTGGTGAGTTACTGTTTGAACTTGCAAGGTTTCGTCTTGAGACGCCGAGTGCAACGTTGGCTACAAGATTGCAGTGTGTGAAGTTTATTCACTATCACTTAGATAAATTAACGGAACAGAACGGTTATACCAATTTGCTGTAAAACTGGTTGTAGAAGTGCATCTCGTCAGGAAGTGTTACCTGAGTTTCATAAACTTTCATTCATTCCACTGAATTGTGCAGATATCTGTTGAAGAACATTGTTTTTATCAAAGGAACTGTGATCCGGTCAAATTTAAAGACAAAGTATTCGTAGTCAGGCACAGACCAGTAAAACGGTTTGATGCAGTGAATAGTAGACTGGTAGGCTAATTCGAAATATTTTCGGCAAAGTAAATTTTGTCTGGGGGCTCACGAGCTATGTTAGATACATCAACGTACAGCGCTATTACCAGTGATCAGTGTTTTGATCTCATAAATAAATATACTACGTAAAAGGTTAAAGGAAAGTGTTGTGAAAGTTATCTCTATGTGAATCACCCTTCTTCTCATTTTTGTGTTTTATTAACCATATGCAAGTGGGACCTGTTGACGTATTTTTATCATCCCCTAGACAGGGCAAAACTTATTGAACCAGTGAACTTGATCGTGTTTATATAAGATTCTCCATAGACAGACCTTTTAAAAAAACTCGCAATCACGTCTTAACTTCAAACTCTATTTGCAATATTTCACTAAATGTGCTGGGAAATTATATTATTCGTAGCTGCTTTGTGCAAAAGGTGCGATAAGTATTGAGTTGGGTGAAACCAAAACTGGAAACCGCGGTCTATATCTATAAATGTGAATGTCTGTTCGGTGTGCGTTTAGTTTATCACGTCTGAACCCCAAGACATAAAGAGCTAAAAATTTTTACAGTTACTAATGTCTACCCGGGGAAGGCTTTAGGCACGGTTTTATGGCGATCGGATAGTTATATATATTAAAGTGAATGTCTGTTCGGTGTACGCTTATCACGTCTGAACGACAAGACGCAGAGACTTAAATATTTGTACAGTTACTAATTTATACCTGAGGAATGTTTTAGGCACGGTTTTATAGCGATCAGATAGATATTTAGTAATTTGAAGAATATACCGCGAAATGCGGAACAATAATTACTCTTTGAAACTATATTTACTCTTTGGAAATGGTTTTATTGGTTGCATTGTTGCTTGAGGGTTGATAATGATAAAAGGGTTGAGTATATTGAGATGGGAAGTTATCGGTGTACACAAAATTCTACGTGTGTGTGTGTTAATATTTCGCTCTGCAGCGAAAACCACAGAACGCAAACGAATGGTCTGTGTGTAATTGTTGTCCGAAGTCTCCCGTTGTACACCATACCAGTTCAATGCTGATAGCTATAACACGGTGGAAGTAATGGTGGTTGAAAGTCGTCAAACTATAAAAAAATTCGGACTGAAGTCCATCGATGAGGTTTGCGACTCTATAGCAAGGAGGTTACATACAGCGAAACGTGATGACACAGACCATATCTTTGGTCTATGCGTGATACAATGTCTTCAGCTCTTTCTCTGTAAGGATAAGCATACGAATAAGGATATATAAGAATAAATAAATAAATAAAGCAGTAAAAAAGGAATTTCTTTTAATACATTTTTTAAAATCGATTTGACGTTTCGCGCATTACATCAAGTGATCGATCTGTGATATTATTGCAATCATTATTGTTGAATTTCGTGATTGGATTCTTCGTAACGAGTGCATTTTCACGTGTGATTTCTTATTTCTTATATATTCTCTGATATAGGTAACATGTTTTTAGAAAAAAGGAGATGGATAGACAGAAAGTGGATAGGAAAAGTACTAACTCAAGGCTCGAATAAATAAATAAATACCCGGGCAACGCCGGGTTTTCAGCTAGTTACCTACAGAAGTCCACAGTCAGAGGGTAAGTACGTAATGGCCAAATATAAAAATGGATTAAACAAATAGCTTGGCAACACCGGGTACTTAAGCTAATACGAGGCGCGTCCAGAAAGTAAGTTCCGTTTGGTAATAAAATGAAATTGTACACAGATACAGAAGAAATTTCTATCGCACAAAATTCTACAACTCTTTTAAAATACTTTTCCACATAACTGCCGAAATTTTGCAGGCACCAGGTTTTGTGTACCTTCCTCATAGAAATCTGCCGCCTGTGTCTTCAACCAGTTGGAAACAGTTTCTTTCAGCTCGTCGACATTGGTGAAGTGATGAGCACTATTGTAAACCTACGGTTTTCCTGGATCTTGTCATCAATCGCGTAAACCAGTTCTTCTGTAACCAAAGGTGGACGCCCACTTCGTTCTTCATCGTGCACATCACTACGCCCGCCATTAAACTGTCGGACATATCTTCTCACCATCGAATCACTCATCGCATTTGGTCTGTAAACATCGCAAATTTGCACATCACTACGCCCGCCATTAAACTGCTGGACCCATCTTCTCACGATCGAATCACTCATCGCATTTGGTCCGTAACATCGCAAATTTGCCGATAAATTTCACTTGGTTTCACTTTCCTCGCATTCAGAAACCGAATCACCGACCTGGTTTCAAAGGCGGCGGGATTTTCAATCAACGCCATTTCAAACAAGCACAACAAAGCGTGCGTAACTGACAGCGATATCCAAATGGCGCACGTTCTTCTCCTTGATACACATCGCCTACAGAGTATGTGCGGAACTGCAATCGCAGCGCTGCAGCGGAGATAAATTGAAACGGAACTTACTTTCTGGGCGCGCCTCGTAAATATTCAATTTTGAATAACAAGAGGTGAGCTATGTTAGCGAACTTTCACCACTGATATGGATCTCAAAATGAGATGCTCTTTTGATGGCAGGCAGTGTAGCTTTCTGACATTGAGAATGCGGCTGTGCCATACAAAGGACTTCTGTTTCTTGACGTCTACAGAAATCAATAGCTATGACGTACAGCTCGAGAATGCAGTGATAAAGCTAATGGTCGTCTACCGCATTTCAAAACTCACCCACTTCTGTGAGTGAATACGTACTAATGTCTACCCTGTAATTTTCTTTCACGAACGCCAGTTCTCACAGTCACGGCTGTGGCAACACGACACGGAGTTTATTTGGCCACAGATTAGCTCGTCTCTGTTTACGCCGCGTTATTACTGTAATTGCGAGCACTGCACTCTTTCGCTAGTTGGCGAACCGCAGCGAGGAAAAATAGCATTAATTCAGTGTCCGGCGCTCTTCTGTTTACGTGGCACATGTCGCAAGGCCGCGCACGTAATGAGCGCCTCTTTGCTCGCTGAATTATGGGTTCGCGTAACTTGCGCAAGCGCGGCGCCGTCGGTAAAAACTGGCGACAAATTCGCGTCGCGGCCGACACAGCTCTGGGGCGAGGGTAGGGGGAGGTGGTTAGCGGAGGGGGGTGGGGACACAGTAAAGTGTGCACAGCGGCCGCAGGGCAGCGCTGCGGTCGCCCACAATCAGGATGGATCCGCCGGCGATCCCGCAATCCATCCACCTAATGGCGAGCTCAGGCTGCGAGCCGTGGCGCGCCGGGGCAGCTGCGCCATACGTCTGCCGTCCAGATCCCTCTGCGACGCGAACCTGTGCAGTTCAGCGAGGGAAGACGCGCTCTACACTTCCATATTTCTCTTGAATCTATATAAAAGAGGAAGACGAAACCAATATTCCAGATTTCGAATTACAAACAGAGGCCAAAATGACTGACGTTGACGTAGATATAGCTCCGTACTTAGCTATAATTTACAACCAATCACTCAGCGACAGGTCCGTCCCCAAAGAATGGTAAGTTGCCCAAGTTACTCAAATATTCAAGAAAGGCAATAGGAGTGATCCCCAAAATAACAGGCCTATCTCATTGACGTCGATTTGCAGTAGGATTTTGGAGCATATAGTATTTTCGAATATTATGAACTACCTCGAAGAGAACGACCTATTAACCAATAGTCAACACGGATTCAGAAAGTATCACTCTAGCGAAACACAGCTTGCCCTTTTTTTCATATGAAGTGTTAAGTGACGGCCGCGGTGTCCGAGGGAACTGAGGCGCTCCAGTCATGGTCTGCACGGCCACTACGGTCGGGGGTTCGAATCCCCTCTCGGGCATGGATATTTGTGCCGTCCTTAGAATAAGGTAGTTGATAAGTAGTTTGTAAGTTTAGGGACTGATGACCCCGTAGTTAAGTCCCATAAGCTTAACAAACATTTGAACTTTGAAGTGTTAAGTGCCATCGACAAGGGATCTCAAACCGATTCCATATTTCTGGATTTGAGGAAGGCTTTTGACACGGTACCCCACAAGCGGCTTCTTATGAAATTGCGTGCTTATGCAATATCTCTCCAATTGGATTCACGATTTCCTATTAGAAAGAACACAGTTGTAATTCACGGTAAGTCATCGAGTAAAACAGAAGTGATGTCTGGCGTTCCACAGGGAAGCGTTATAGGTCCCCTACTCTTTCTCGTGTTCATAAACGATTTAGAAGATAATCTGAATAGCTCCCTTAGACTGTTCCCGGATGATTCTGTCGTTTATCGGTTAGTGAAGTCAACAGAGGATGAAAAGCAACAGCAAAGCAATTTAGACAAAATTTCAGCATGGTACGAAAATTGACAATTGACACTAAATAAAGAAAAGTGTGAAGTAATACACATGAGCACTAAAACAAATCAGCTGAACTTCAATTACGCGATAAATCAGTCAAACCTTAAGGTCGTAGATTCTGCCAAATACCTAGGAGTTACAATAATTACGAACAACTTTGACTGGACAGAACACTTAGAAAATATTGTGGGGAAGGCGAACCAAAGGTTACGTTTCATTGGCAGAACGCTTCGAAGATGCACCAGCTCCACCAAAGAGACTGCCTACATCACACTTGTGCGTCCTCTCCTAGAGTACTGTTGCCCCTTGTGGGACCCTCACCAGGTGGGACTGACGGAAGACATTGAGAATGTTCAAAGAAGGGCAGCTCGTTTTGTTATATCACGTTACGGGGGGGGGGGGGCGGAAGCGTCACGGAAATGTTGCACGAATTTGGGTGGAAATCATTAAAAGAAAGACAGTATTCATTGCGGCGTGATCTGTTTGCGAAGTTTCAATCACCGACTTTTACTTCTGAATGTAAAAATATTTGGCTAGCACCCACCTACTTAGGGAGACATGACCATCCCAATAAAATAAGAGAAATCAGATCGAAAACGGAACGATTTAGGTGTTCTTTCTTCCCGCGCGCTATTAGAGAATGGAACGGTAGAGAAAAGTTATGAAAGTGGTTAATGAACCCTCTGCCAGGCACTTTAATGTGATTTGCAGAGTATCTATGTAGATGTAGATATCCGCGGAGTAGTTGTAATGTTACATGCACCTCCACATGCAAAACAATATTTATTTGCCCATATTTAAATTAATTATCCTTATATTTGTATTTTTTTCTTGTAATTTCGTGTCATTTTCAATGTGTCACTAAATTCTTAAAGACGCAATATTCTTCGAAAAACGAAAGTCAAAGACTAACTCTGAACAATGAGCAATTAGAATAATACGTAGATTTTTGTTTCTTTTAAAAGAAAGGAGTAGTGACGCCATTTTTTCTTCTGTATTATGCTCTCGTCTAGTAAACTTCTCTTCCATATTGACCTGATGAATTGCGAAAATGTCTGTACGATATATTTCGATGAAACAGTTGTAATTGAAATGATGTACTGAATTTATGACATGCTCTCGACTGCATGAATTTAATGAGATTGCACAAAGGTAACTGAACTTTGAATGTGATGTATATGTAGACTTGCTTCATTTATTTGAATAATAATTGTTGCGTGAGTTTACCGAACTTATTTGTAGTGAGATTGGAAATTAATTTTTTTTCCTTTCACATTTTTCATTTAACTGTGATGCAATTCATTTTTCAGGACAAAAGAATAATGAATTACACTGATTTACGAATCTAATTGTCGGAAATGTTTAGAATAGGACCCATTTTTATCATGTTCTAACTGCGACCCTGAGATTACGAACGAGTTACCATTCTCGATTAGTAACAGATCAACTAGCCGGGAACTTAGTTACAAAATCAGCAATAGTGATAATGTCTCCAACAGTTAGGTTCATGTTGCTTATCAGTATCAGCCAGTCTAGAAAAGGATTTTAACTATTTTCTTGGTGCGTAGCTCATTAATTTCTCTAAAAGTACAGCATAGTAGATTCATTTCAATAGAGAGATGATTTTGCTTTCTGCAAAATTTCATCAATATCAGAACAAAACTATAGCTATCTGTGTAATAGAAAAGCAGGGTCACATTGCAAAAAAAAGCACTTTGTTGTTCTCAAATATTCCAGTTTTATTTCATTTCTTTGTTCTGAGGGGAAAAAAACGAGAGATGTGAAATCAGTGGAGTCGTTCTCGAGTTATGGCGCAACCAAGGTATTTAGGGATCCATTTTTATGTTGCCTCCTCCATGCAACTTAAGGTAGACGGTGACCTTCCTCTTGTTTTGAAGGTCAAGGGTGCGAAATTTCGTGAAGATCGGAATAATATTGTAAATGTCGTGAGTTTGTAGGGGACGTTTGCTCCGCCATGCACCTATCAAAAAATACTTTCTTAGCTGACGTTTTCTACCTATAAACTACATTCCTGCCAAATTTCAGCTTAATAGGTGAAGTAGTTTTCGAGATTTCGTGTTTAGACAGTGAGTGAGTGAGTGTCCTTTCGTTTTATATAGAGATTAAGAAAACAGATTGCTTAATTTTGGATGAAAGAGAATTAAGGGAGACTTGCAGACAAAAATAAATAGTAACATACAAATCTGTAATGCTAACTTTACTTGATACAAGGACATGCCTGATGCGACAGTTTTACGGCATCTACAATGAAACTGTCGAGATCGGTAGAATTCTTTTGGTTTCATCATTTTTATTAAGGTGGGGGTGGGGGGGCAGTTACAAAACGCATCATAAACGTCCGAAATTACATGCAAACTTTGTTGCAGGTCCCTAATTACTCCCATTTTCCAATAATTGACGCATAACTCTGGGTATTCTCATTATTTATGATATCTCTTTTGTTTCTGGGTCAGGAATCTTCGTGGCCGTATGGTGAGCAGTTCACCTAAGTACCACTGCAATCGAATTAATGGTTTATGAACACATAGAGGTCTCCCACAAGGCCAACCCCTCGTCCACGTCGTGGGAGACGGACAACGGCGTGAAGTAAGGGATTGTCTGTAAGGGTGAAGTACAGTGGAGATTATGCGAGTTCCGCGACCGCTGCGGCAGCTGTGAAGGCCTTACAGGAACCCTGAAAAGCGGCGGCTAACGGAGTTCTGGTGAAGCCGTGTTAGGCGTAGCTGGCCAGCGGTGGATTAAAGCGTGCTTTCAAGACTAAAACAAGCCTCGGATGTATAAAAGAAATTTCTACACATGACACTTCTCCAGGGACCTCACGAAAGTATGACGGCCAAAAACCTGAAGCATATTGGAGATCCCTGAAGACACAAAAACCAACCAAGAACAAAAACTCAGACTTGGAACCCTAAACATCCTCACGCTCGCTGGTAAATGTGAAGAGCTTGTTGACCTAATGGACAGGCGCAAGGTACAGATATTAGGCCTAAGTGAGACCAAGTGGAAAGGGTCTGGCAAGAAAACCCACACTGGTGTGGTAGTCAGAGACCAGAAATGGAGTCGCCCTGCTCCTGCATAAAGATGTAGCCCTACATACGGACATCAGATATATGAGTGACCGAATCATTCAGATGAAACTACATGTTGACAACACCTACATAACCATCTTCCAAGTCTATGCCCCACAAACAGGTTGCACAGCTGATGAGAAAGAACAGTTCCTGGAAAACCTAGAGGACCTAATAGTGGAAGATAATGTCATCATCATGTTGTTAAATGTTTGTTAAGCTTATGGGACTTAACTACGGGGTCATCAGTCCCTAAACTTACAAACTACTTATGAACTACTTACGAACTAGAACGGCACAAATACACATGCCCGAGGGGGGATTCGAACCCCCGACCGTAGTGGCAGTGCAGACCGTGACTGGAGCGCCTCAGTCCCCTCGGCCACTGCGGCCGGCACCATCATGGGTGATCTAAATGCCCAAGTGGGTAAGGAGAGGCAGGGGTGCAAAAATATTATCGGACCTTATGGATATGTAAGAGAAACTCTGAGGGAGAACAGCTGCTAGACTTGTGTGTACGAAACAAGCTTATCATCAAAAATACTTGGTATCAGTAAAGGAAGAGTCACAAAATAACCTGTTACAGCTGGGATGGACAACATAAAACTGTCATAGACTACATTATAACAGACCAAGAAGCTAGTCAGACTGTTACAGATGTTGAAGTTATTCCAAGTGAATGTATGGACAGTGATCACCGACTGTTAACTGCGGATCTGAAGAATGTACGAGTCCCATTAGTTAAGTACAAGATAATGCCAAAGATTTAGACTTGGCTGTTGAGAGACCCTGAAAAGAAACAGGAGTACCAGAAAAAGATCAAGGATAGAATACCCTAAACTGAAAAACTTGGGGTAGAAGAAGAATGGAAGCTCTTTAAAGACACTCTTGTTACAGAAGCTGTCCACATCTGTGGAAAAACAAGTGCAGCACAAAGAGAGAAGGAAACACCCTGGTGGAATGACAGAGTAAACACAGCAATTAAAGAAAGAAATGTGTTAATGAAGATATTAATCTGGGAAAAACAAAATAGAGTAGATGTAAGAATGACACTGAAATTGAACGTCTGTCTCAGGAATATCGAAACAAGAATTTGGCTGTTAAAAGGCTGATCCAAAACGAGAAGGATAAATGTTGGGATGACTTCACCACCAAATTACAAGAAGACTGTCAAGGCAAAAAAAAGCTGCTATATAAGGTAGTCAAGGATAAAAGATATGAGCGTACTAACATCATTGTGCTAGAAACTGAGGAAGGGAAGCTGTTGAGAACAGAATCTGAAATTAGGAGTGAAATGAGGAACCATTTCAACTCGCTGTTGAATGGGAATGTTGACAGCAGTGATGTCCAGTGATTGTCCAGCTGAAGAAACACCAGAGGTTCTACAACCATTAACTTGGCTGGAAGTTGAGTCTGCTCTGAGAAATATGCGAAACGGAAAGTCTCCAGGGTTCGATGAGCTAAGCTCAGATATGATGAAGGCAGCCGGAACACCTGGCCTACAATGGATCTACAGAGTTCTGTCAGTCATCTGGACAAACAACAAAATTCCAGATGACTGGACAAAAGGAATCATCATTCCACTGTTTAAAAAAGAAGACCGAAAGAATTGTGGAAACTATAGAGGTATCACCCTACTTTCACATACCCTAAAGCTGCTGGAAAAAATTATAGAAACTAGACTTAGGAAGATAGTTGAACCCTTATTAGGAGAAGAATAGCATGGCTTCAGGAAAGGGCGAAGTACTATAGATCTCATCTCTGAGGTAAGGATTTTGACAGAGAAATACTGGGAACATGGAAAGAACTTAGTGATGGTGTTCTTAGGCCTTGAGAAGGCATATGATAGTGTCCCTCGCAATAAAATATGGAAATGCCTGGAAGATCTAAAAGTGCCCAATTGCCTGATTGACAAAGATGCTGTATCAAACTTGCAATAGTAGTGTCCAAATAGGAAATGGTCGCTCTAAATGGTTTGAGACGAAGAGGGGAGTCCAGCAGGGAAGTGTTCTATCACCTCTCTTGTTTATTATTGTAATGGACAGAATGCTAAAATCCATTAAGGAAACTGCAAATGAGCCGAGATCACTGGTATTTGCAGATGATGTTGCAATATGGGGAGAAACAGAAACAGAAGTGCAGAAGAGCCTGACTGGAACAATAAATTTAAAGAATTTAACCTGAAAATCAGGAAGACCAAGACGGTTGAGATGACCATAAACAGAGAGGGAACAAGTTCAAACATCTACTTGGAGGGAACAAAAATTAAATCAGCTTCCCACTTCCAGTACCTTGGAAGTATTTTCTCTAATGACAACACCATCCGGCAAGAAATCCTCAACAGAACACAAAAAGAATCAAATTTCTACATGCAAGTTCGGAATCTACTCTGGGACAAAAAAGTACCCCAGGCAGCAAAGTTAACTTTGTATAATACTTCACTCCAATCCTTATATATGGCATGGAAACATGTACATTGTTAAAAAAGGATTACAGTAGAATCCAAGCAACAGAAATGAGGTTTATCAGGACTGTGAATAAAAGTACCAGGAGAGACAATATCAGAAATGAGGTACTCAGGGAAACAGCTGGTATCAGGGTCCCTATTGCGAACATCTTGGAGAAACGGAGACTGCAGCGGTATGGCCATGTAATGAGAATGGATAGCACAAGAACAGCTAAAAAATACTTCAGAATGGAAGGGGGAGGAAGAATACCAAGAGGAAGGCCAAGGAGACGATGGATAAAGGCAGTTAAATCAGACATAGAGAAAAACGGTTTTAACTGGGATGATGTTATATCAAGATCGGATGAGATGGAGAGCGCTTTTTAGCCACACCCGGGAAACTAGAGATGGAAAATGATGATGCTGATGATGAACACATAGAGGACATACAGACAAACATTCATTTTTACATATAGAGATTATACGTGAAGACTTACCGGCATTCGTTTTCCCGCGAACGTATACGCGACCAGAACAGGAATTGACGGAACTCACAGTGGCGCACGAAGCACTTTCTCTCACACACCTTCTTGTGACTTGGATAGTTTAGATCTAGGTGTAAATATAGATGTGGAATAGTTAGGCATGCATACACATTATTGTCGGCGTCAAAATGAAGGTACAGGAAAGAGATCGCCCTATATTGAATTCAGAGATATTTGTTCGGAAAAATATATACTTTTTTTTCGCACAATACCCCAGGGTGAAATGCAATCGCTATTCATTTCTTTATTTCGTTGCGTATTTCATAATTACAATGCGGTTCGTGGAAATCGGAATTACGTAAAACATATGACATCACAGAGTGTCAAAGGATGTTTCAGTGTGCGTGGACGATATTTTTTTATTATTATTTTATTTAAATAAAACCATTCCAAACAGAATTTATGCGTCAAAGCGATACAACGGACGAATAGTTCCGGTAATGCAGAACAGGTGCTCTGCAAACTGTCCACCCTGGGCCTCCAAAAGCAGTGCTCATGCCGCTACCATTTAATGCATTATACGCCTGCTGTCAACCTTAGCGCTTGGGGCTTTTAACGTTCACTACAGATTTCTGTCTGAAGGATCGGAAATTGAAGCTGAATGAGGAATGATTCTACTGCCATCAACTTACATTTCGCGCAAAGAATGAAGATACCCTAGCATGGGGGCAGGGGTTGTTAGCAGTTGAACGAACTCTACATTCTAATTGCCACTGAACATGAAAATCAACGATACACCAGGTTGCAACATCGCCAAAAGTAGCACAATTGCAAAGATTCTAGAGATATGAAATCAACGAATGAACGATGTCGCATAAGAGGTCACTGGATGCTCTGGACATAGCTTTATAAGATCTCATGACAATCAAACAATTTTCGTGGAATTCTGTTATTCGGTGATTTCCTTCAGACTGTTGCAGTTATTTCCAGATAAACTGTAGCTGATTAACTAAACGCCTGAAGAAATCATCAAATTTGTGGCGGTATATTTAGACACTTGACGACTAACATGCGAGCGTTTTTGCAACAACATCATAGTATTTTGGAAACAGTTGCTGTATTTTTATTGCAGTTCAAACCTCGACGGATACTTCACCTCACTCATAGACTTGTGTCGATTGACCTACCTGAAGGAGAAGCTCATTCGGCGTGATTTTTCTATTGTAGCGCAAAGTTTCGAAAACCATAATTGGCTGAGCGAACTATCAGTACTGGCGGCGAAAAGATATCAACGAGACATTCAAAATGTTCTCCCAAAACAGTGTTTTTATTTATTTTTTTTTTATTTATTTATTTATTTATTTTTTTTTTTTTTTTTTTTTTTTTTTTTTATTTTTTTTTTTTTTTTTGCGTTATCAAATCGGTCCACAGAGTCTTCAACCAGGATGAGGTAGTCAACTATCACATGTCGCTGGACATATCTGGCAAACCACCTCACCCTCACTATTTGCAATTAAAAGTACTCTCAGTCATCATCATGTTGCGTCAAATGAATCAGCCTCGATTAAGCAATGTAAAGAGACTGACTTTGAGAAAGCTTATGAATAATGGCATCGAGGCGTCGATCATGAAGGGAAAACACAAAGTTGAGAATGTTTTGATTCCACGTATCCCTGTGTTGCAAAACAATTGTCATTCGATTTTAAACGGCTTCAGTTCCAATGCGCCTGGACTTTGACTGGGAGTTTACGGAATTAACTTGGAGTTTCCGTGATTCGCGCATTGGCAACTAACAGCGTTTTCGCGTGTCGGACAGCCATTATCTTTGTATATTTACGCACCACAAAACAAACCAAAGGCCATAGTTCGTCAGAAAGCTTTACGTTGGATGTTAATTGTATTTATTCTTCACGTAAATTAGACACTGAATTCATTTGAAATACAAAGAAGCTTTATTTAGTAAAGTAAAAAATTTCGATCACTTACGATGCAGCTGATAATATTGATCTCACTGAATGGAGTTGGAAGATTAATTAGGATTGACAACCACTGATCTAAAATTGGGTGATTTAGTCGCTGAATAAATTTTAACATAAGGGAAGCCTAAAACAGAGGTAAGTTACCGATTTACCTCTTTTTGGCACATTCACGGGCATATTATTAGAAAGAACAGTGATAGACGAAAAGAAATCTCAACCGGGACCTGTCATTAAAAACCAAGATCAGTTGACTTTTTGAAACTGAAACAGATCTCCAAGATATCAAGATATCAGAAAACACTACACGAAACTGATGTAAATTCAGAACCGTAATTGACAATCATCAATTTGAAGATAAATGCAACACTAGGAACACTACAACTTGGACAGAAGAACAGAGGAAGGAGCTCAGCAATAGGATGAAGAGACTTTGAGAGAAAAAGAAAGCTAAAAAGGTTAAATCGTGCTGAAGCGTGATAATGCAAAAAAAAAAAAAAAAAAATAATAATAATTTTAAAAAAAAATAAAAAATAGTAACCAGTTTTAGTAGTGATAGACAGGACATAAGTCGCTCTACTTTTATGCCTTCAAAATTTTAAACAAGTAGGTTTCAAACTATTCAACCTGCTGCGATATTACAGGTACTGCTCCAAAGATTTCACGTATTTCTCCAGTCTAGCCGCGCAGCTGAAAGGTTATTGGAATAAAAGAACAATTACATAATTGCACAGAAAATTATTTGAATTATTTAAAAATTGAAACTTCCCGGCAGATTAAAATTGTGTGCCGGAACCCGAACCTGGGACCTTTGCCTTTCGCGGGCAAGCGGTCTACAGACTGAGCTATCCCGACACGATTCACGATGCCGCTTACAACTTTGCTTCCGCCAGTACCTCGCCTCCTACTTTCCAAATTTCCCAGGTTCGAGTCCCGGTTCCGGCACACAATTTTAATCTGCCAGGAAGTTTCAAATCAGCGCACAATCCGCTGCAGAGTGAAAGTTTCATTCTTGAAACATCCCTTAAGCTCTAGCTAAGTCATGTCTCCACCATATCCTTTCTTCCAGGAGTGTTAGTCTGTGCAAGTTTCGCAGGAGAGCCTCTGTGAAGTTTGGAAAGTAGGAGGGGAGATACTGGCGGAAGTAAAGTAGTGAGACGGCATCGTGAGTCGTGTCGGGATAGCTCAGTAGGTAGAGCGCTTGCCCGCGAAAGGCAAAGGTCCCAGGTACGAGTCCCGGTTCCGGCACACAATTTTAATCTGCCAGGAAGTTTCAGATCTGTGCACACTCCGCTGCAGAGTGAAAGTTTCATTACTTATTTAAAAATTCTTTTGCCTTGTTACGTATTAATATGTTTCGTTTAAGTGGCATCATTTGTGGGTCTCTGGTGTTCGTAGTACATCGGACACTGACATAGAATATTCTCGATTAAATTCAATTTTTTATGTGTGGCCATCTTCCACAGCAGCAGTTTTAATCTAGAATAATGGGACTGACTGTCTTTTGCTGACTGCAAATAACGATAATTCTTCGTTTCAGACGCGTCTTGCTTTTATTTATAAAGCATCTTCAGTGTTTCTGTAAAAGTATACAAGGAATTGTACATTTCGTTTTGCTTGTTTAGGTTAGAAACAGTTTCAATCGATCTTTGCATCTCAAGAGTTTATAAAACTTATGTGTAACATTTTACTTACAGTTTTGTTCTGTCTGCCTTACGTCCTACAGTTTCTTCTCTTTTCTTGTTGTCTTGGTATGTCATTTATGGTCGTACTCGTCATTTTTTATTGAACCTTTCCGCTACTTCCCGTTTTTTCTTCCCGTTTTAAGGTATTTCACTTTTCTGCTTATTCTAAGCACAGGAGAGTGTCACAGTCACAATGTTTACGTCTGTTCACTTATTTTTCGTGATATTGGTAAGTGTTGCCAACTTCGAAACTTCGATTTTTCTAATATATGAGGGACAGACAGTAAGAGAGAGTGTCAGTGAAGCTAATGTAGAGAATTGTGTGTTTATCTTGTCTATCAGGTGTGAAGTTTGGGGTGTGTTGGAGGTAAAAAGAGGGGGGGGGGGTTAAGTGTGTGTAGTTGTTTGACTATGTGCAGGGGTTTGGGAATGTAAGGTTGCGTTTATGGACATGTATTCAAGTTTATCTATATGTTAGGTGGTCAATCAGTTTGAAACGTGTGTGGTTTGCTAAGTTAAGAGCTGTTTCCTTCTGTTAGTATTTTGTGGATGTGGTAGTTTTCTTGTAATGTGAGAAGGTGTTTTTTGTTGTTGTTAATTCTTAAGTTTTCGATATCTGTGTCTCTGGTAGTAATTTTGTGTTGGTTTTGGTGTAAGTGGTCTGCAAAAGTTGAATGGTTTGTTCTATACTTCCATGCCCTTACATGTTTTTTATATCTAGTGTCAAATGTTCTCCTTGTTTGACCTATCTACCTTCCATCACATGTATTGCATTTCATTTGATATATTCCTGATTTCATGTATGAGTCTGATTTTTCAATTGTTTTAGGGAAATATTTCTGAAGTGAGTTATTTGTTTAATGAGCTATTCTGATACCTTGTCTTTTGAAGATGTGGGATATTCTGTGTGTGTATTTGTGTTTGTATGCCATTGTTATGTGTCTCTTTCTCACTTTGTGTCATCCTTATGTCTTGAGTACTTGTTTGTGTGGTATTATGGCCTTGTGCTGGTGGTAGAGTGTGTGTACTTATCTGTTTTTTATTTTTTAATATGTCTTCTTTGTATCTATTGTTTGTAACTATTTGCAGTATGGTAGTCATTACTTTCCAGTAATTGTCTGTATCTAATGGAATGGTGTTTAGACTGTGGAGCATGTATCTGGGTGCTGCTTGTTTCTGTGGGTCAGGGTGATTGGATGTATGATGAATAATAGTATCTGTTGCTTTTGGTTTTCCGTATATGTCAAATGTGTGTCGGTTGTTCTGAATCTTTACGGTGATTTTCAAGAAATTTATCGGCCCTGCACATATTCAAACAACTACTCACACTTATCCCCTCCCCCCATATTTTACCCTCAACACACCCCCAACTCCACACCTGATAGACATGGTAAACACACAATTCTCTGCATTAGCTTCACTGACTCTCTCTCTCTCTCTTATTTCGACATATTTTTTATATAAAACTCATAACTAGCTTGCACATAAAACGTTTTGTCGTACGGAATTTTGACAAGGGCATATATTTCAGTGGTACTTTACCTCCCATACCGTAACTTTTGACATAGGAATTTCAAATTTTATTTCAGACACTGAGTATCCTCTGATGAATGACACGTCACTCTTCCTGAAGGAAAAGCAATAGTTCCAAACACATAGCAAGGATTAAAAACTTGTACACTTGGAAAGGCGAAATCAATTTTGATCCGATGAAGGCAGATGCCAACTGGGGGATAGAATATCTACTGATAATTGTTTCAACGTCGTCCGCCAACAGATAACACAGTGACTGGCATAGCTGGCAGAGCGCCACCTGTGAGTACTTTTAAAGGCAATGTTTATAGCCAGAAGGGAAACAGTGTGATTACTGTGTGAAGCAAACAGGAGCCCTGTCATTGAGACGTTCTTGTGTTTCCTACAGTCAGTTCAGTGAATTTTGAAAGGAGTCAAATTGTGTCCTCCGAAGTGGCGGATATTACTTTCCGTGAAATGCGACAGAAGTTGGACGTGCATCGTCAGTTGTGTAACGATGTTGATTGCAGTGGTCACGTGAATATTCGCATACCTGTAGACGAGGTTCTGGATGTCCACACAGCACAGACGTCCTCCAAGATAGTCGCATTGTGAGGGCAGCAGTGGAAAATAAGGCTTTTGTGAGCCAACTAGTTGCCAACCGCTTGCAGCAATGGCTCTATGGACGCCGAGTCCTCTAGCCCGTCTTTCATTCATGCCTGAGCATCAACATGCAAAGCTTGACTGGTGGCATCAGAGGATCACTTCTAAGATGGAATGGAGGGTCATTGACTTCAGCGATGTACGCAGTCAGTCTACACGCAAGTGATGGTCATTTGCACGAATTACGTAGTTCTGGTGTGTGTTGTCTTGTAGAGTGCTTGTTATGGTACATAGCCCACCCCATTTGTGACTATACCTATCACTGTATGGATAAATTTCGACTTTGGTATATACTTATATTGTATGCAATTCCTTAAAAGTGGAAGCACTATAATAATTATTATGTAATATTTACTTACGAGATTATTCCATTTCTTTTGGTTCTTCCTATTGTTTTTCTTTGTAGTAAAATGTAAAACATTTTAGTAATTATGTACATATATCTGCAGGTTATTTGTAGCTTCATTCCAATATTTTGTATTTGAATCACTTCAAATATGTTTAAATGTACTGTACAACATTTTTTGTAATGTAAATCTCTAATATTCTTAACATTTGTTTATTCAGATATTTCGTTTTGTTTACAATGTTTTGCTGCTGACATGTCAAAGAGGAACTATCTGTCATGCTAAAGAAAAAATATATGTGCAGAATACACATTAACCTCTTTGATGAAGTAGATGTTTCATATCTTTGAGCAAAGAGTTGTAAACCTTCTGCTATATAACCAAGAGATCTGTTCTAGCAGAGGAAGTAGGAATTTGGTGTCGGCTTAGGCCTTTGATATTTAATAATCAATTATTTCTTCGCCATTTGCGAATTCTGCCGACAATAGCTGCATTCTTAAAGATGTTCTATTATTTGGTGACAAATGAAAATTTGTGCCGGACCGGGACTCGAACCCGGGTCTCCCGCTTTTCGCGAGCGGTCGCCTTAACCACTCGGCCACCCGGACACGCTCCCCGGCCAGACCCAAACTTCAATTCGTCACAATTGCTCGCTCGCGAAAAGCGGGAGACTCGGGTTCGAGTCCCGGTCTGGCACAAATTTTCATTTGTCACCAAATAATAGAACATCTTTAAGAATCCAGCTATTGTCGGCAGAATTCGCAAATGGCGAAGAAATAATTGATTATTAAATATCAAAGGCCTAAGCCGACACCAAATTCCTACTTCCTCTGCTAGAACAGATCTCTTGGTTATATATCGTTGTAATTCTGATATATTTATATGTCTATTTTTTGGTAGTATCTATGTCAAGTTTAAAAGGGCAATAAACCGTGTGTTTCTTTTGGAAGCTTGGTATGAATATGCAAACGTTCCTGTTGTGTCACGAAGAGCCTGGGAATGATCTTCTTTATTTGAATGTGTGATAGCTTTTGTTGTTGAAATGCTTGTAAATCTATCGGACCAAACTGCGTGGTCATCAGTCCGTAGCTTACAAACTACTTAAACCTAGGTAAACTAACCTAAGGACAAAACACACAGCCATGCCCCATGGAGGACTTTTTTTTCCAACTCCTTAACCGCTTTTTTTTGGGAGGGGGGGATAGAGGTGAGGATATGACTTTATTTTATTTATTTAAAGTTTTACGCACTTCATTTTTTTCTGCATATATCAATGAAAAAGAAAATAAAATAAAAGTATCTCCTTCTTTTGTGAGGATTTTCACTGGAAGTAAAATATCTCTACATGAAGTGCAGCATTAATAGCGTCTGATACTGAACATAAATAAGACCGCCCTCCCGGCGGAACAAACATAAATGGTGACTGCACACCGACCATATGCGGATAGATGTTAGCTGAATTTCTGTTCCCTCACGCGAGTTCCGGGCACGTCTTCTCGAATAAATTGTTTTCATCCGTTACATAGGTTCATTCTTCCGAGGGATCATTCATACTAAAATTATCGTCTCATACCCGGCACACCCAAGCTGTGGGGAGGATCCAGGAAAACACTACCCAGAAAATTGGCATAGTATTGTCGGTGTCTTGAATTGTGTAGTAGAGACGTGAAGCGATCTTGGAGGAATGTCCAAAAATCAAGCACACTCTTTTCTCGATCGTGAAACAAATAATATATAGATAGGCCTTTGATCCAGTTCACTGCATTAGTCTTTGTGCGTGGGAAAAAGCTCTCGTCCGGAAATAGAAGTGACTGCGGTTCAATAGTGTGTGGAGCTGTACGACAAAGAAATTCAAGTATTTTCTTTATGAACAGCCACGCCTCTGCTGCAGGACCACATATTAGCCGATGTTCATCAGTGTCTAACACGTGACACTGAGGGCAGTGTGGAGAGTACGTCATTTTAATTGCATGCAGCCGATGTCGCGTCGACAACCAGATACCAGGTAGCACGAGCATCTGTATCGAGGAGGGCATGACGCACAGAACGCCAGACCACGGGCCATGCGATTGTAGGATGTCGTCTCTCCACGAAATTCCGGGTGTGGCCCCTCATCATTATGCGGTACACATCACGTGTCGTTGGAGTCCGTGTATGGGACAAGTCTTCATGGACGTAACTATATTCGATAAAAAAGTCTTAATATGTGAGAGATAGGTAGAGATATACGCTACTGCTATGGGCGGCATTAGAAATATAGGAGCAAGTTCGTCGATCAGAATCCCAGATATTCCTGTCTGGCGATGTTTCCACAGCTTAATGATTGTATTGACATAAAGGGCAGACGCTCTGACATGTACATTGACAAGCCCAAGACCACCATCTCGAGGGGGGAGAGTTAATGTTTCATAACGGACTTTGAAGATATGGCCGGCGCTCACGAAGTATCCAAACACAGCCAGCAGTCTTGTTGCCATCGTCTTTGGCATCGGTAGAATCTGGGCCAGGTGCGGTATCCTAGACGCCAGATGGGTGTTCACGAAGGCAACTCGTTGTATTAAGTCTAACGACCGTAATAAATTGCTTCGGACGTTAGCTCGTAGTACCTGAAGAAGGCGTTTGTAGTTGACTGGCGAGGTTTGTCGAATGTCGCGCGTGAAGGTTATCCCTAATCACTTGAGCTTGTCCACTGATTGCAGCGGGGCCACGCTTCCTTCAGGAAGACCCCTGCCAATGTTTATAGCGGCAGACTTGGTCAGATTCATACGGCTGCCCTCAGTAGCTCCATACTTGTTAATCCATTCCAGTGCCATCCGCACTTCGTCCCCTGACTGAGCCAAGAACATCAGGTCATCAGCATATGCGCGACAGATAAAGGACCGGCCCCTCATCGTCATCCCAGACAGTCGACATCGCAGTCCATGGCTCAAGCGCAATGGCAAAAAAGAATCATTGATAGCGGACAGCCTTGTCGTACAGATCGCGAAACGGTAACGGTGCCTGCCACATGTCCATTGATCAGTACACGTGAGGTGGCGCATCGGAGAAGCCGCAGGACGGTGTGGGTGAAGGCGGGAGGAAACGCCATTCGTCGCATCACTGCTTCAAGAAAGTCATGACTCACTCTATCAAAAGCATGGTCCAGGTCCACGGACACTAAGACACCACGAATGCGGCAAGTCTCTGCCAAGGCTATGATATCACGATAATCACTTAATGCTGTCTGGATGTTACTTCTGCCTCCAAGGCATGTTTGATCCGAAGAGATGACCTGAGGCAAGACACGCCGGAGTCTGGAAGCGAGGATCCTCGTAAAAATCTTGAAGGCGCAGTTCAGCATGGTTAATGGCCGACAATGTTCCACTTTTTGTCCCCTGGGCTTCTTCGGGACTGGAATGATCAGGCCTTCGACAAATGCAGGTGGAAGTGGGACGTCAGGTATCATCAATTCTTTATACATTTCTATCCAGCGAGGAGCCATTATGTCTTGAAAGGCGCGGTAGAACTCCAGCGGGAGGCCATCTGGGCCTGGGGATTTGTTTGTTGCTCCTCTACGGAGAGCGTCAGCGAGATCATCAGCCGTAATCGTATCTGTAAGGGTCTGCACAGATTCCCCGTCAAGAGTACCAGGCATGGAGTCGAGCACTTCTGCCATTGCTATAGCATCCTGATCCACTTCTGCATACAACTGTCGGTAGTGGTCCACGAAAGCAGTGGCGATGTCATTCTGAGATGTCAGTCGACGACCTTCTGGGGTATCAATAGCGTGCACCAGCGCTCTTCTACACCGTTGCTTCTCTCGAATAACGTGATGAATGGAAGGAGGTTCTCCAGCGACTCGATCTTGACATCTCGCACGTATTACAGTTCCCTCAAGACGGCGGCGCATAAGTAAAGTAATCTTCGCCTTAATCCGCTGGATTTCAATCTGTCGTTCAGGAGACAGTGCCTGGCTAGCAAGCTCACGGAGTGCCGTAAAGTAGAATTCCATGGTACGTCGATGCCAACTCATTTTGTCACGTCCATACTGTACCAACGTGCGACGCAAAGTGGGCTTAGCACATTCGAGCCACCATAGAACTGTTGAAGGATATGCCGTAAGACGTTTCTGGCAGTTGTTCCATGTCGCTTCTACATGCTGTCTGCACTCTGGATCCTTAAGATGAGCAACATTTAACTTCCAAGTATCTCGACTTCGCCACACCCCCTGCCGTCGAAGAGAAACAGTACAAATGTAGGCGATGTGGTCCGAGAAGGCGGTAGGCCACAGCTCGGCATCAAGTGTTGCCGTTGTGAGTCCGCGGGAGACATAGACTCGGTCTAGACGGCTCGCAGAATGGCTGGTGAAAAAAGTGAATACAGGTCGATCACCATGCATATGCTCCCATGTGTCTATCAGGTCCAGTTCTTGAATAAGCAATTTAAGTTTTTGGCGCGTGGTAAAATGAGGAATTTGGTCCTTTATGGCGAGCACACAGTTGAAGTCTCCTCCAAGAATAATGTGATCGTATTGACCTGCAAACAGCGGAGCTATCTCTTCTGAGTAGAAGTGCGAGTGTTCCCTTCGTTTGTCCGTGCCGGAGGGAGCATAAAAGTTGATGATCCGGACACCATGGAATGTCACAGCAAGGCCCCTGCCAGATGGTAAGTAAGCGACGTCTTCAACCACAATACCTTCTCTCAGAAGTACGGCCGTCCCACTACCGTAGCAAGCAGATTGCGTTTGATATGTATCATAACCATAAATATCTCGAAATTACTCCAGGCGAACTTCTTGTAGAAGGGCAATATCTAGATCTGTCGCCCGTAGCATGTCACGGAATAACTGAAACTTTATCTTCGTTTGGATTGTGTTAATATTGATAGATCCAATTCTGTAAGCCTGCCCTTGTGCCGTATTTACAGGGATGCTCATTGAAACACGAAGATCAGGTAGCACATTCTCCCCACACTCATCGATTAGCAGACATTTAGTTTAGTAGCAACATCTGTTGCTACGTCAGCTGTGGATGAATTATCTTCATCATCTTCGTGCCATGCAGCGTTGCTTGGACGCTGGTCGTCAGTAGAAGCCCCTGGCGAGTCAACATGCATTGATGTGTCGTCGGTGTACGACTGACGAATGGCTGACTGCTGGTCATCATCTGTAGAAGCATTTATAGACTTACGCCGTGTCGATTCCGCTTCCGACTGGGGTGGAGCAGGAAGTTCCAGTTTAGGGTCTTCTGATGGTAGGAGGTCTTGGGATTCATCATTAGATTGTGATCGACAGGTATCAGGCGGAGCAAGCCGACGTTTCTTCCTTCTCTGTGGTGACCGTTGTTTTCGCACGTGTACTTCAGTATCAGAAGTCTGGGTATTCTGACTGTCCGGCACGAAGGCGGCGGTAGGCACGACCATAGAGGAGGCATCTGCGCTGCATACAGCTAGAACGAACGTGACCTTCTTGGCCACAACCGGAGCACGTCTTCGGCTGGTCATCATAAATTATGATGGTACGGCACCCTCCAATATATAGATAAGATGGCACGTGTTTGGTCAATTCAATGCGGATCTGCCACACCCCATTGAATACCGGATATGTGGAAAATTGAGCCCATTTCTCGGCCATGTGGCTAATAACGTTCCCATACGGCCGCAGCGCAGAAACAACCACGTCTGGCGGTACTTCAAACGGAAGTTCAAACACTCTGATTGTTCGTAGTCTGAGACCTGCTTGTTCGATAGTCATTTCACCGATATGTCCATCTGAGTGACGGAATTTGAGTCCATTTCTAGATCTGTTTAGTATCTTCTCACAGACGGCGTCGCTGGTAAGTTTCACATACACTACACTGCTCACTATAGAAAAGTGGATGCCGATAAGATCGTTACAGTCAATTTTCACTTCTTCTCTAATAAATTGTTCGACTTCAAGTGCCTTCGGTCGTGCATATTCATTCGAAAAACTGATTTTCAATGTTGATTTTCTCCAGGAGTGGGCCATTCTTGTTCTAATTAAATTACGCAAACGAAGACGACTGTGTCACGTAAACACACGCGAGCAGCGGACTCGGCGGCGGGACGTAAACAGTCCTTCCGCGCCGCTGCACTGCCTGACGCAGACTGTGACTCGAGCCCCCACGGCGAGCAACCGCGCGCTCCGCGGCGAGACGCTTTAGACCGCTCGACTACTCCACCGCGTCCGATGACTTAGTCTAGTGAACTATATAACTACGTAGAACGGTTTTCTCCAGACTCCTTTCTTAACTGCATCTTAAAATACTACATCCTACTCCTATTACTATATAAAACACTACTTCTATCAACTTCACTTACCCAAATCGTATGTTCTGTATAAATTATATGTACAACGCAAACTCTTACGCCATTTCTCCCTTTTTTCCTGAAACATACACTACGTTTCCATAGTTCTCAGGCCTTAACAACGCACTCCACAGTGTCTTCTTATGCAACAAACCCAAACTACTTGGTGCGAACCGACACTTGTTGCTGACTGCCCACATTGGATAAGAATTACAGTAGTTAATCTTCATGTCTCGAAACTCTACCGAAAGCCACCATAAACAAGAAAGGTCCATAAGAAAGGAGAAGAAACCAACAGAAACAAAAGACAAGAGAATTCAACCTTGGCACTTACTCGTTTCACTGATGCTGTCTGTCACTGTGCTTCATCTTCCAGTGGTCCATCCTTTCATAAATCCATCGCAGTTCTTCAGACATCATAAGTACTGAAGAGAGTGTCGGATGGAGGGAGCTTGTTGTTTGAATAGCAACAGCGTCGTTGCTGTAGAACATACATATTTCACATTACAGACAATAACTTCGTTGCGTCGTTTCTTTAAACACTTCTTTACCTAGTACACGAGGCAAGCAGCCCGCTCAAGGAGCACGTGTAGCACATCGTTGGAATATCTTATGTATTTTATAGCTGAGCCTTGGGGCTTGACACGTAACACCAAATATGTATCAATTCAGTTGTGCATCGATTTGTAATAAATAAATCGTAATTTACGACCAAAGCTGGAATTTGTTTTCACATAATTTGTTGCAATATTTTACCTCATTTTGTACATAATCATTTTGTTTAGCATCTGAACCTGGTACGCCTGGTTAGTACCTTCATACAATTTATTTTTACATTTGCACTTATTTTACAAGCTTTCCCATTCCTTAACATCCTTAATATTAGCACTTTTTCCTAGTTTACAATACGTCACAAACTTAAATTTGTTGCAACGTGTATATTTTCTCTATGGTACACCTGAGACGAAGACGCATGAAGACTAAAGTTACTTAGTTGGTGTCTACCAGTGGTGTCACGCAGTCGTGGTGTTTCGGGTGCCGCGGCGGTAGGGTTTGCTTACCATTGGCTGATGACATAATCACGTGGTTTGCAACAAATGAACATCGCGTTGCGTAGCCTCCAATTCACGCAATCGGGAGCAAATGTGCCGTATTTGGCGGATTTTGTATTTATACTTTAATATCACGGAAATTGGCAGATTAAATTTAACGGCGCTTTGCAAAACACGTATTTTAATGTAAGGTATGTCGTAATTAAGTACGAAGGAATTATGCCTACGCGTATAAAACCTTTACTTTTTTTTCGGCAGTGTAGTATAGGTATAGTCTTTACCAATTACCCCTTAAATGCACCTCACATTTCTACATGATTGTGCATTGGTACACAGTTTTTATTTATTTATTGGTATTTTTCTGTTCCATAGGACCCAATTGAGGAGTGAGACTCCATGGTCGTGGAACAAGTCAATACATTAATTGTTACAGAATGGTAATAGAAAATTTTTAAATAGCCCTTTGCGCACGACAATCTTAGATAATGTGAAAATAATCAATAAAGATAAAATGAATTAGGTTAATTGTTTAACTTTTCTAGGAGTTCCTCGACAGAATAAAAGGAGTGAGCCATGAGGTAACTCTTCAATTTACATTTGAAAGCGTGTGGATCAGTGCTACGATTATTTAGTTCTTGTGGCAGCTTATTGAAAATGAATGCCGCAGAATACTGTACCCCTTTCTGCACAAGTGTCAAGGTGGTGTGATGCAAATGTAGATTCGACTTCTGTCTAGTATTCACCGAGTGAAAGCTGCTAACTCGTGGGAATAGGCTGATATTATTAACAACAAACGACATTAAAGAAAAAACGTATTGTGACGCCAGAGTCAAAACTCCCAGACTACTGAAAAGGGGTCGACATGACGTTCGCGAACTTACACCAGACATTGCTCGAACCGCCCGTTTTTGAGCTAGAAATATCCTTTTTGCATCAGGCGAGTTACCTAAAAAAAGCAATGCCGTACGTCATAAGTGAGTGAAAGTAAGCGTAATAGACTACTTTTCGTGTTGAAAAATCACTTATTTCAGATATTGTTCTAATGGAAAATATAGCAGAATTTAGTTTTGGAACAAGATCCTGAACATGGGCTTTCCATGAAAGCTTACTTCTATGTGAACACCTAGAAAGCCACAGCCTCTCGCATCGACATTGAGTCATATGTGAGGATTCTTTACAAATGGGAGTCATTTTGAGTCAGAGCGTGTCGGACACCTGTAGCCGCACCCTCGCAGCTGTGTCGTCGGTGTGAGGTGTGAGGAGGTTGGGGGGAGGGGGAGGTAGGAGTGGCGCCTTTCGGAATGATTACGCCACTGCAGCCCAATGAAATTTGGCCACCATCCGGCTGGCAGGCTATCTGCGCGCCGCGCCGCCCTTAATCGGGTTTCGTCTTCATTTTCACGACAGCCGCTCGCGCCGTCGCCCGCTTCGCGCACCCGCCTCTCAGAAGCGCCTCTGTCACACCTCGCAGCATCGCCGCAGGTTCCAAATGTACGTGGCTCACTTCGACACAATCCAACAAATACAAATACCTTTCCAAACGGGGCCGTTTTATTCTCAGAAGTGGATTCAACTACGTTGTTTTGCATGGCATTTCCACAGACCTGATGTTCATTTTAACGAAGTTTGTACCGGGTGATCAAAAAGTCAGTATAAATTTGAAAACTTAATAAATCAAGATAAAAAATTAAAAAAGAATCAGAAAATGTCCGACAGATGGCGCTTCATCTGATCAGTAAAGCAATAATTAGCATAATAATTAAGACAAAGAAAAGATGATGTTCTTTACAGGAAATGCTCAACATGTTCACTATCGTTCCTAAACAATAATGTTGTGAACAGAATTGTAAAACATGTCCGGAGTTATGGTGAGGCATTGGCGTCATCATTCCTGGAGATTGAAACTTTCACTCTGCAGCGGAGTGTGCGCTGATATGAAACTTCTACATCTAAATCTACACCTACATAGATACTCTGCAAATCACATTTAAGTGCCTGGCAGAGGGTTCATTAACGACTTTCATAACTTTTCTCTACCGTTCCATTCTCTAATAGCGCGCGGGAAGAAAGAATACCTAAATCGTATACCTGATTTCTCTTATTTTATTGGAATGGTCATGTCTCCCTAAGTAGGTGGGTGCTATCAAAATATTTTCACATTCCGAAGTAAAAGTCGGTGATTGAAACTTCGCAAACAGATCACGCCACAATGAATAACGTCTTTCTTTTAATGATTTCCACCCCAATTCGTGCAACATTTCCGTGACGCTTCCCCCCCCCCCCCGTAACTTCCTGGCAGATTAAAATTGTGCGCCGGAACCGGGACTCGAACCTGGGACCTCTGCCAAACGCGGGCAAACGCTCTACCGACTGAGCTATCCCGACACGATTCACGATGCCGCCTCACAACTTTACTTCCGCCAGTATCGGTTCCGCCACACAATTTTAATCTGCCAGGAAATTTCATATCAGCGCACACTCCACTGCAGAGTGAAAAGTTTCATTCTGGAAACATCCCTTACGCTGTGGTTAAGCCATGTCTCCAACATATCCTTTCTTCCAGGAGTGCTAGTCTTCCGAGTTTCGCAGGAGAGCTTCTGTGAAGTTTGGAAATTAGGAGGCAAGGTACTGGCGGAAGTAAAGTTGTGAGGCGGCATCGTGATTCGTGTCGGGATAGCTCAGTCGGTAGAGCGTTTACCCGCGAAAGGCAAAGGTCCCAGGTTCGAGTCCCGGTTCCGCCACACAATTGTAATCTGCAAGGAAGTTTCATTCCTAGAGATATCGGTCGACCACTATACACTTGCAACTTCAGGCAACCCTAAAGCCAAAAAAACGCACGGACTGAGGTCTGGGGACATGGGAGGCCAAGCCTGACGAAAGTGGCGGATTAGCACCTGATCATAACCAAACGATGTGCGCAAGAGATCTTTGGGTTTTTTCTTTTTTTCAAATTTGTGCTAACTCTTTGATCACCATGATTTTTTAGCCGCAATGTTGTTGTCATCGCCTTCAGAGCTCTCCGCAATACTCCAAATTCAAATGTTCAAAAGTTTGTAGAGCTTATGGAACTTAACTACGGAGTCATCAGTCCCTAAACATACAAACTACTTATGAACTAGCTTATACTAAAGACGGCACAAACATCCATGCCCGAGGGGGGATTCGAACCCCCGACCCGACCGTGACTTGCACACCGCAATACTCCAACCTGAGCAAGCCTCTTCGCCTCCGCATAAGAATGGCAACCCACATGAATTTGGCCCTGTTTATTCGTCTCTTGGTTTCTCACTGCGATTTTTATCCGCACCCCCCTCCTCCCACACTTCCCTCCAACACTAAATTGATAAGTGCTTAACAACTGTGTCCTACCAAATGACTCCTTCTGTTAATCAATGTATTCCAGAAATTTCTCTCATCATTTGCTCATCATTAGCTACGCAATCCAATTTTTAGCATTCGTCTGTGACACCATATTTCAAAATATTTAATCATCTTGTTCTCTGCACTATTAATTGTGCCGTTTCTCTAAACTAAAATGTCAAACTAAACGTGTCTACCAATTTCATTGACTGGATTACTTGTAACTAAATATCAGCTTTCTTTATGGAGTGAGTAGCATCGTAGGTGAGTATTATTTAAATCTCCTACAGACATTTCACGAATACAATTCGGTTTTTTGTAGATCCACAACTGAGTATATAGAAATATAAAGGAAAAATCCACTTCAATTACACACTTTATTATTTTATTTTATTATTTATTTTATTATATTTGATATGCGACCCGATTTGGACGTGCTACGTCCATCATCAGATCTTATCAAATCAACAGCAAGAGTCCAACACCGCCCTATGGAAGCATGTAGCGACCTTGCGGCTATTGACATGAAGATGGAATTTAGCAGGCCCGAAACCGGTCGTATATCAAACTGATGTGGATTTTTTCTTTACAGTCCTCATTTCACGAAATTATGTACCCATTGTAGACAGTATATATTAGTGTTACTTGTATTTTTTTTCTTTTAAAAAATTTTCATAGTACTGCTACTGTTCTACATTCAGTTAAAGAAAAAAAAAAGATTGGATGCTGGATCATGACTCATTTATATACACGTATTATAAAAATCGACCTATGCATGTACGACCCAGATCTCCGGCTAGACTTAACAGATGGATTTCAACCAGATAATATTCTTCTCGGGCTTCCTGCCGGATAAATACGTGATCTGGACACAATATTTCGGCGGTCCACCTGGTCGCCATCCTCAGGCGACAGTGCTGGTACACCGACTCACCGAGACAGTACAAGCCGCGAACGGAGGCCCCTTTCCCAAAAATCCGAGCGTAAGCTCTGTCTCTAATGACCACGCTGTCGACGGGACGTAAAACTCTAAAATTCCAATTAAATGTGGTAATGCGATCTTTACAATTTACTGTAAAAGTAAACATGCAGCCTTACAAGTTGCTTTGAAATAAGTACACTTTAGCCAGATTTCAAAACCGTCAAAGAATAAAATTATGACACTCATCAGACGTTAAAACTGATAGCATATTAAACCCTCTAGTATTCACCTAGCATGTATTTTATGAATTAATGACATTTTATAGGATATGAGTATAATATTCTCTAAGTTCTAGCCGCGTTGTAGTAGCCGAGCGGTCTAAGGCGCCTCGCTGCGGAGCATGCGGTTGCTCGCTGTCGGAGGTTCGATTCCTCCCTGGGGCATGTGTGTGTGTGTGTGTGTGTGTGTGTGTGTGTGTGTGTTTACCTTTGTTTAAGTAGTTTGTGAGATACGGACTGATTACCATTCAGTTTGGTCCGATAAAATTACAAACATTTGATTCTAAGTTCTAACGTCTCATTACTTTGAAAGGGGGAGGGAGAGAATGGCGCAAAAATAGGGCTGTATGCGCGTTGATAATTACTATATTTCCTAGGTGTGCCTGGGATCCAGATTACCAGTTTACAATTTCCTTTATTAACTCGCGTTTTGAAGTACTTATTATCCTGAAGAGAAATAAGCTGAAGCTTTAACTATTGTAGACAGCTTAGAAACGCTCAGATGGTTTGCGTATGGATGTAGAAGGAGATCGGCCATGCGCTTTCAAAGGATCAATCCCAACATTTCTCTGGATTGATTTAGGGAAATCACGACAAACATAAATCTGGATGGCAAGAGGTGGATTTGATCCGCCGTCCTCTCGAATGCTAGTCCAGTGCGCTAACCACTACTCGTTTGTTCTCTTGAATTCGTTTATTGCGGTAATTTAAATAATTTTCACTAAATAATGCAAAATAATGTGGTGATAAAAAGCTATTATCAAGCCACTAGTTTTTCTCTTTGTCTATTTCGTTATGTTCACTTATTCCGATTAAGTTGAATTTTGTTGTATATCATCGTTTATTATTATTAGTCATTACTGTTATTTTAGTGTACTGTTTTCGATTGAGTCCTCATAATATCGTTATCAGAAAGGTGTGGACAGCTCAATTATTGACAACGTTTTAACTTCACAGAGAACTCCAGTTCCAGACGACTGTTTATCTTCATCGGTCTGTTGTTCTTTTCTGTTTATTGGTCTTTATCAGATCCGTCCTGTAATTTGCGTGCTCTTCATCAGCCGCAGATTCTCCATTTTACGTCGCTCATAAAATGCAGTAAACTTGTAATACTTGTGACAAATAGCCAGATCTAAACGGAATATTACAATAAATAACAGTAAATTTATTAATTCATGTATTATTATACAAGACAATGTGTTTGGGGTTGCTTTAAGTCTGTAATTAGTATCCAACACTTTAAAAAAATATAGCGCCGCTTGTGAATCACTCAGGTTGAGCAGTTAACCTATTTAAATGCGATGCCGATGACTACGATGATGATAAAGAGAGTGATGCAATGGTAATTGAGAGTTTATGTCTTTGAAAATCACACCTATTTGCATTTCTACAAAAGTTGCGACAGAAATGTGAGTAAAAATAAATGGAAATAGAAAATTCAATTCATAAAGACGTCTAATACATGCGCATATTAATCTTCTTTCAGATCAAATTAATTTTTTTCATGTATGATTTATAAAAATATTAATCTGTTGAATTTAAGCACACAAATGCGCAAATACTGAACACACAAATGTAAAAAAGGCAAAGCAGTCAACAATCCGAAGATTGGTTTGAACACAACAGTGCTTTACTAGGCATGGTCCTAATTTGGAGGTGGTATGCCGTTGCCTTCTTCCGACCTTCCAACTGACTTACCCAGCCATTTTTAGGGGGACCTACAGTTTAACGTGGATTCCGAACCAAGGTGATAGTCGGTATTTTTCACATCAGCAACACTGCCAGATGTGAAAGAAATTTATATATACATATATAAAAAATAAAAATAAAAACAAAAAAACAAAACAAAACTAACTAAAAGAATAACCTAATCCTTAATATATCTCAGAATGCAATATAATCTTAATCCACCCATTAATTAAAAACGACGAATAGCGTAAATGTGGCTGTTATTAAAGTTTCTACCACTTCTTGACTAATCAAAATCAGTTTCATGGATAATACCACTCGAGACACATTCTACCACTTAATGTTAATATAGATCAATGCAGTTTGCCAGAGCTTCGCCAGTTCTTAGAAAGCTCTCCACCTTACGATATTAACACTGCCGGTCTTTGCAGAGATAATGAGATACCAATTAGCTACATAACAAGGGGCAAATGCGCGTCCAGCAGTAGCTACCTAAAACTACACTCATACTCAGAAAAAATATATAACGCCTGGAAAACTAGATATAGTACAACTACACAGGATATCTACATTAGTATGTTCTTCAGAAATGGGTAGAATGTGAAAAAATTCAAACGTCCAGTTGTTTGTAAATCTATCGGACCAAACTGCGTGGTCATCAGCCGTAGCTTCAAACTACTTAAACTAAGGTAAACTAACCTAAGGACAAACACACACACACATCCATGCCCCAGGGAGGACTCTAACCTACGACGGCGAGCAACCGCGCTCTCCGAGGCGAGGGGCGTTAAACCTCTTTTCTTTTTTTTTTTTTTTTTTTCTTTTTTTTTTCTTTTTTTTTTTTTTTAATTGCCGTCACAGCCGACCTTCAAAGATGAAAAAAAAAAAAAAGGCATCTTCTGCTGCTATTGAAGTGACTCGAACACTGGAGCTTCAAGTAAGTTGTAGCGCCGCCTGTCAACCAATTCTTGTATAAAAGGTAATGATATAAATGAACAAAACGTTTCTTCTTCAAAATAAAATATGTTTGGGGCAAGAATAAAGAAATTCAAATTGATGAGCACATCTTTAAGAGTGTGCGAGGGTAATTTAGTGGTAATGTTGTAGATAAAAGACTAATCTTTTTCTTTTCTCTTCCTATGTGCAGAATTTCTAATTTGTCAGTGAGTCGTTTCTGAGTTGTTTAAAGTAATATCGTCTTATCTAAGAAATTTGCGAAGTATTCTTTATACTTCTTGTTACGTCGGAGCTCGTGTAGCTGTTCTGTCAAATATACTAAAAAGTCTTGTTTGCATTTATCAGGTGACGTTAAAAGGTAGTACGTCGTTTGTCCTTTCAACCAATTCGTCGCGTTCCGTTTGGCTTCAGGATAAGGTTTGTCGTCCGGAGTCAGTACGTTTGCGGGTGTGATATACTGGGGAGCAGTTCGATTCATAATCGCCACTTTCTGTGCCATGTAATCCCATATCTCCTTGCCATTTACACATACGAACCGATGTTCATCGCTATCGACTAAGCCGCATGTGGTGCACGTGGGATGCGCTGCCAGGTGAAGTGCATGAAGTTTATAGTTGGCCTTCACATCTGATGGTAGATGTGGGCTGTGTACATTTTCCCATATGACTGACCACTTGTTGTTTTTGTATTTTTGTTCTATCACATTTCTTGCTTTGACTTCCATTAGGTTCTTATAGATGGCTTTAACCTGCTTGATGTGGCTGTCAGGTATTCGCATACGGATATAGCTGTATTCCAAAAGGAAGGATTTCAAGTGATAGAGACCATTGGGGATATGGCCGACATTGATCGGTGCTACGATATTACTCGGAGCAATCTGATTTAGAAGGTGTGAAATGAGACTGTCTGGAGCTTTTTGCCACTGCTTGAAAGTGCAGCAAACGTAGAGAGCTTTGGCCTTACTGAGCACATCTGTTAAATTCAACCCACCAGATCGAGTAGGTAGTGTGAGTGTATCATATTTGACCTTAAGAATCCGTCCACGGCTTACGTAGTGTCCAATAGCTGCTAGTATACACTTTGCGATGGCTGCAGGCATCGGTAAAATTTGTGCCGCGTAGTTAACCTTTGACAAAATGTATGTATTGTCCAGCTGAACTTTTTGCAGTTCATCTAAGTGTCTTGTGTTGTAGGATTGTACCCAGGCTCGTACCTGCGTAAGAATATGTTTATAATTCGCAGCAACGGTGTGCTGAATTGTCTTTTTGAAATCAATGCCCAGACATTTCATTTATAAAAATATTAATCTGTTGAATTTAAGCACACAAATGCGCAAATACTGAACACACAAATGTAAAAAAGGCAAAGCAGTCAACAATCCGAAGATTGGTTTGAACACAACAGTGCTTTACTAGGCATGGTCCTAATTTGGAGGTGGTATGCCGTTGCCTTCTTCCGACCTTCCAACTGACTTACCCAGCCATTTATAGGGGGACCTACAGTTTAACGTGGATTCCGAACCAAGGTGATAGTCGGTATTTTTCACATCAGCAACACTGCCAGATGTGAAAGAAATTTATATATACATATATAAAAAATAAAAATAAAAACAAAAAAACAAAACAAAACTAACTAAAAGAATAACCTAATCCTTAATATATCTCAGAATGCAATATAATCTTAATCCACCCATTAATTAAAAACGACGAATAGCGTAAATGTGGCTGTTATTAAAGTTTCTACCACTTCTTGACTAATCAAAATCAGTTTCATGGATAATACCACTCGAGACACATTCTACCACTTAATGTTAATATAGATCAATGCAGTTTGCCAGAGCTTCGCCAGTTCTTAGAAAGCTCTCCACCTTACGATATTAACACTGCCGGTCTTTGCAGAGATAATGAGATACCAATTAGCTACATAACAAGGGGCAAATGCGCGTCCAGCAGTAGCTACCTAAAACTACACTCATACTCAGAAAAAATATATAACGCCTGGAAAACTAGATATAGTACAATTACACAGGATATCTACATTAGTATGTTCTTCAGAATTGGGTAGAATGTGAAAAAATTCAAACGTTCAGATGTTTGTAAATCTATCGGACCAAACTGCGTGGTCATCAGCCGTAGCTTCAAACTACTTAAACTAAGGTGAACTAACCTAAGGACAAACACACACACACACACATCCATGCCCCAGGGAGGACTCTAACCTACGACGGCGAGCAGCCGCGCTCTCCGAGGCGAGACGCCTTAGTCCTCTCGGCTACTTCACCGCGGCAGAATGTGAACCATGTCGGTCGATGAGTTCAAGGCGCAGCACCACCTACCAGTAACGTGTGCCTGCAGCACCCGTTGTCGCTATAAAACGAAGGTAATGCATCAGTGTTACTTCATGTACATACAAACTCCGCAATCCACCTAAAGGTGCGTCACGGAGGGTACTCAGTAACACTACTAGTTACTTTCTTTCCTGTTCCACTCCCATATAGAACGAGGAAAAAATGAATACTTTCATACATCCGTTCGAGCCATTATCTCTCTAACCTTATCCTTCTCCCAATAAAGTCGATCATTGCCTTCCTCATGACTGTCCATATATGCTAGTTCCATTTCATATCATCTACATCAACATCCATCCTCCGCTCGCCACCCGATGGTGTGTGGCGGAGGGTACCTTAAGTACCACTATCGGTTCTCCCTGCTATTCCAGTCACGTATTGTTAGCGGAAAGGAAGATTGTCGGTATGCCTCTGTGTGGGCTCTAATCTCTCTGATTTTATCCTCACGGTCTCTTCGCGAGATATACGTAGGGGGGAGCAATATACTGCTAGACTCCTCGGTAAAGATATGTTCTCGAAACTTCGACAAAAGCTCGTACCGATCGACAGAGCGTCTCTCCTGCAGAGTCTTCCACTGGAGTTTATCGATCATCTCCGTATCGCTTTCACGATTACCAAATGATCCTGTAAAGAAGCGCATTGCTCTCCGTTGGATCTTTTCTACTTCCTCTATCAACCCCACCTGGTACGAATCCCACACTGGTGAGCAGTATTCAGGCTGTGGGCAAACAAGTGTACTGTAACCTAATTCCTTTGTTTTCGGACTGCATTTCCTTAGGATTCTTCCAATGAATCTATGTCTGGCATCTGCTTTACCGACGATTGATTTTATATGGTCGTTCCATTTTAAATCACTCCTAATGCCTACTCCCAGATAATTTATGGAATTAACTGCTTCCAGTTGCTGACCTGCTATAGTGTAGCTACTTGATAAAGGATCTTTCTTTCTATATATTCGTAGCACACTTGTCTACTTTCAGATTCAATTGCCATTCCCTGCACTATGTGTCAATGCGTTGCAAATCCTCCTGCGTTTCAATTTTCCATTTTTACAACCTCTCGATATACTACAGCATCATCCGCAAAAAGCCTCAGTGAACTTCCGATGTTACCCACAAGGTCATTTATATATCCATTGAGAATGACATGCTGCGTTCTGTTATCTAGGAACTCTTCAATCCAATGACACAATTGGTGTGATAGTGCATATGCTCTAACTTTATTCATTAAACGACGGTAGCAAACGCCTTGCGGAAGTCACGAAACACGACATCTACCTGAGTGTCGTGGACGAATAGCGCGAGCTGGGTTTCACACGATCGCCTTTTTCGAAACCCATCCTGATTCCCACAGAGTAGATTTCTAGTCTCCAGAAAAGTCATTATACTCGAACATACTACATCTCTATTATGTCCCGAAAATATTCCATGAGATTTCTCTCAGTCGATCTGGGCGACGAAATCATTCACTGGAATTGACCAGAATCGCAGACATTCATAGCCCGGTGACATCGTGTAATGTCAATCAAAAAATTCCACAGTAGTAGGGGATGTATGAATGGCTAAAATGGTCTCCCAGTAGACGAACATAAATATTTCAATTGTGTGTTTGCTTTGATCAGATACTCAAGTCATTCCATTATGGTAACTACCAGCTTTCACAGTGCCTTGTTCACAAATTGGATCCCGGTTGTGTGGGGTTTACGCGTCAAGCGGATCTTACCATGAGCCCGTGTCAACTAAAATCGGGACTCATATGACCAAGGCACTTTTTTCCAGCCAGGCGTCTAGGTTCCAACCGATATGGTCAGAAGCCCAGGGGACGCGGTGCCCGCAGGTCATTAACGCCAAATGGATGCGTTCGTCGTAAATCTCACGTTCATTTCGTGCTGACAACTTTTAGAAAATGCCTGCGCTCTCACGTCATCAAGTGCAAGACGACGGCAACCTTGTGGATCTCTGAATATTGAATTCCTAACGATTTCTGAAGTGGAATGTCCCATGCGCCTAGCTACAGCTACTGTTCCTCGTTGAAATTCTGTTGACACCCGTCGTGCACCCACAATTACGTCGGAAACATTTCGCACTATTCAATGAAGTACAAACGACAGCTATACTTCAGTGCCGCCCTATTTTTCCTTGTTTACACGGTACTGTTTGTTTGTATTCAAATCAAATGTTCAAATGTTTGTATAGTCTATGGGACTTAACTACGGGGTCATCAGTCCCTAAACTTACAAACTACTTATGAACTACTTACGAACTAGGACGGCACAAATATCCATGCCCGAGGGGGGATTCGAACCCCCGACCGTAGTGGTCGTGCAGACTGTGACTGAAGCGCCTCAGTCCCCACGGCCACCGCGGCCGGCTACGCGGTGTGTGCATATCCGGACTTATATTTCTTAACGTTTATTATCTGTGTGGTTGTTGTAGCGTCTACTGGTGAAACGATATTAATAATAAGTGACGCCCTATTGAATTATAATCAAAAACGTAAGTGCAGTGATGTCAAAGATAAATTGTTACCAAGGACGTCAATGAGCTGCTTGTTACAACGAAGAAATTTTAATATCATCGTGAATGTTATCTCAGCTCTTTGTTCGAGTACTATTTAAACAAATGAACAACGTGTAATCCTTCTTGTTTTGTCTTGTTCTTGTACGTGTCATGCCGTGATTTGAAAGGACGATATTATTATAATTTTACGAGAGTCGCTGTTAGATTGTTTTTTCTCAACAATAGTAATCAAGGTCTGTTAAATTATTTTAAAATGTCAGATATGATGTTCAGTAGAAATGTTAAACAGTATATTGTGTTCTTCATAGTAACAGCACCCATTCAAATATTTTAAGCATTTTCAGGATTTTAGCTCCAGTTGTAGCATCTTCAACAACGGCCGCTGAACTGCATTCATCGTCAACCATTTCATAGTTAATTCTAGTTAATAATTATTAAATGATTCGAGGACGGGTGTTGAAATAAAATAGGACTCTTAAGAATTATGTTTTAGCTTGGACGACGAACCCGGACTGTGGTAGAATAAATTGTAATCTACATCTACATGGGATACTCTGCAAATCACATTTAAGTGCCTGGCAGAGGGTTCATCGAACCACCGTTATACTATTTTAACTCCCATTGCATTATCGAATAGCGCGTGGGAAGAATGAACACCTGAATCTCTCCGTTCGGGCTCTGTTTTTTTGTATGTTATTCTGATGATCATTTCTATATTTTCTATATTTTCGCATTCGGAGGAGAATGTTGGCGATTGGAGTTTCGTAAGTAGCCCACGCCGCAGCGATAAGCGCCGTTGTTGTAATGATTCCCATCCCAAATCCTGTATCATTTCCGTAACGCTGTCTCCCCTGTAACGTGACAATACGAAACGAGCTGCCCTTCTTTGGACTCTTTCGATGAACTCCGTCAAACCCACCTGATAAGGATCCCACACTGGGCAGCAATACTCCATAAAAGGACGGACAAGCGTAGTTTCTTTTGCAGTTCTGTTGCATCTTTTAAGGGTTCTACCAATAAAACGCAGCCTCTTGTTCCCCTTTCCCACGACATTATCTACGTGTTCTTACCAATTTAAGTCAGAAGTAATTGTAATTCCTAGGTATTTTGTCGAGTTTACGGCCTTCACATTTGATTGATTTATTATGTAAACAAAATTAACGGATTTCTTTTCGTGCTCATGTGGACGACTTCACACTTCTCATTATTTAGAGTCAAATGCCAATTTTTACACCATACTGATATCTTATTCAAATCGTTCTGCAGTTGGTTTTGATCTTCAGATGATTTTACTAGTCGGTAAATGACGGCGTCATCTGCAAACAACCTAAGAAAGCTACTTAGATTTTCCCCTAAATGGTTTATGTAAATAAGGAACAGCAGAGGACCAATAACACTATCCTGTGGTACGTCCGATATCACCTCTGTTTTAATCGATGCCTTACCATCGATTACTACGAACTGTGTCCTCTCTGACAGGAAATCCCCTATCCAGTCGCAAATTTGGGGCGATATACGGTAACCACGCAATTTGATTAAAAGCCGTTTGTGAGGTACGGTGTCAAAAGCCTTCTAGCAATCAAGGAATACGGAATCAATTTGCGAACCATTGTCGATAGCACACATCACTTCATGTGAGTAAAGAACTAGTTGTGTTTCGCATGAACGATATTTTCTAAATCTTTGTTGACCTTGGGCCAATAGATCATTCTGTTCGAGATAATTCATAATATTTGAATACAGGATATGTTCCAGAACCCTGCTGCAAATTGAAGTCAATGAAATAGGCCTGTAGTTTAATGGGTTACTCCTACTGTCTTTCTTGAATGCAGATCTTAATGAAATTTACATAAGTATGAGTACGGACCAAACTGAAGGGATTCATAGAAGTGTTTTTTTTCCGTATCTGGCATGGAGAGATCTTGAGTTAACAACAATCATAATAGTGATAGGCAATTCTCATTCATAAAATTATTACAGACTGAGTCTAGCCAGTGATTACTGAACCGCTCATTTTATTATTTTTCGATATACTGGAGGGAAGTGCGTGGGGAAAAAATCGCAGAGGAAGACCAAGAGATGGATACAGTAAGCAGATTCAGACAGATGTAGGTTGCCGTTCTTATGTGGAGATGAAGAGGCTTGCTCAGGGTAGGGTATTGTAGAGAGCTGCATCAAACCAGTTTCCGGACTGAAGAGCACAACAACAACATACTGTTAGATCAACTTTTTACGTAATACTTACCTAAACATAAATCCTTAAATATTTTATTAAAATCAGTTCTTTGGCTAATGCACTCTACTCTCAATACAAAGGATATCACCATCGGTATTTAATAGTTCAGCAAAATTCATTTCAAGTATACAGCACAGCACAGTTAGTATTTTTATTTATTTTTATTTTCTAGGAAGCCACATCGCAGGAAAGAGCAAAGAACATGTCACACTTGCCTCAAACGGTCTTCACAGATGTAGGTCAAGAGCTAACGTCAACAGAATAAAGGCGTCCACAAACTTTTCTCCAGCCCTAAACGATTCTGGCTGAGCTTCTGTTTGGTTAGATCGTTCAAGAGGCATGTGTTGCTTATGGATCGCTTCGGATTCTATCATTAACCTCAATTCGATGCTTGTTCTAATGTGCCTGACTTTAGCAGCAAAGTTTGCACACCTTCATCACGAGCATTTGCGCCTCAGCGTCAGAATTACGCACCATTCGGCTAATTGTCCGACACACTCATTGCTCGTCAACATCAACTGTTAGAGTTTCAGCAGACCTGTGCAAACAGTAGTTGCTACCACACGACAATACTGCCACCTACCAAACAGGCGTTTTATTGTCCACCATACTCGTAACTCACGGCGTATATGCTAGACTGCGCCTGCAAATACTGTCACGGGGCGTCCGAATCAACAGCCGTGCTACTGGGAATTGTGAGTACTTCTTTACGAGAAACTCGCATCTAGACTTGACGAATTCAGTATAGGTGACCGATACGTAGCTACCCCATGTATTTTAATCTTGCGGCGTTTTAATATATAAAAGCTTTATAAAAACATAATACAGAGAAAAGGAAAAGATTGAGACCATTATACTTGTTAAGATGTTCAAAGTAGAATATCTAGGCATGAGGCTTAAAAAAGATTAAACGGACATATAAATAAAAATAAATATTATAAAATAAGTCGGTTATGAGAACGAAGAAGCTAAAGTGCCGAAGAGGGAATGAGAGTGAATTAATCTTTCAACAGTGTCATTCACGGTCTTAGAAAAGTACGAAAAAATCAAACAATTTTCTCACTAGAAAATTCAAAATTTAATCATAACTTTGCCGTGAATTTCAGTTGAGCAAACTGATTAGAGGTTTTATGTGTGCTATGTGTGAGTAAACATTGGATTAGTGTAGAGCGCATAATAGAGACAAATCACATGAAATTATTTGAAAATGTAGCGGAAGCAAATGCAGTTTGTTCGCAGAATGCGTACCAGAAGCAACTAAAGTCACCAGCATGACAAAAACACTGATTTTAATCTCCCGTCTCCCGCTTCACTTTCCTTCTTTTTTCCTCCCTCTCTTTCTCTCTATTTCTCTCTCTCTCTCTCTCTATATATATATATATATTTCTCTCTCTCTCTCTCTCCTGCAGTGTGTCGAGAAATCCTCAGCTGCACCTTCATTCAGAGCGGCCGTGCTCCCTACGTCCTCGGTTAATCGCTACATTCCAGTCTTTACCTTCCCCTACAATTTTTACCCTATACAACGCTCTCTAGTACCGTTGTTCTGATCTTCGGAGAATGGTGTCGCTGTGAAATAGCCGAGCGCTCTAAGGTCCCTTGCTTTCGAGTGTGCGGTTGCTCCCCGTTGGAGGTTCGAGTAGGTTACGCCCTCGGACTTGGGTATGTGTGTTGTTCAAATGTTTGTCGAACTTATGAGACTTAACTACGGGGTCATCAGTCCCTAAACTTACAAACTACTTATGAACTAACTAAGACTAAGGACGGCACAAATATCAATGCCCGAGGGGGGATTCGAACGCCCGACCGTAGTGGCCGTGCAGACCATGACTGGGGCGCCTCAGTCCCTGCGGCCACCGCGGCCGGCTATGTGTGTTGTGTGTGTGTGTGTGTGTGTGTGTGTGTGTGTGTGTGTTTTTTGACCTTAGCTTAATTTAAGTTGTTTGTAATCCTAGGCCGGCCGCGGTGGCCGAGGGGACTAAGGCGCTCCAGTCACGGTCCGCACGGCCACTACGGTCGGGGTTCGAATTCCCATCTCGGGCATGGATATTTGTGCCGTCCTAGTTCGTAAGTAGTTCATAAGAAGTTTGTAAGTTTAGGGACTGATGACCCTGTAGTTAAGTCCCATGGAACATACAAACATTTGAACATTTTGTAATCCTAGGAACTGATAATCGCAGTAGTTAAAATTTAAAAACATTTGACATTCGGAAACAGGTTGGATGTAGCTCTCCACCCTACTCTATCCTGAGCAACAGGAACAGCAACCCACATCATTTTCAACCTGCTTACTGTTTTCTTCTCTCGGTCTTCCATTGCGATTTAAACCCCACACACCTCCCTCTAATGCTCAACTGACGATTTCACGATGTCTAAAAAGATCTTACCAATCGGTCCCTTCTTTTAGTCAAGGTATGTCAGAAATGAACCACAGACTCTGCCAAGGTGGGGAGGTTTGCGTGCCTCAAGGACGCAGATAGCAGTACCGTAGGTGCAACCACAGTGGAGGGGTATCTGTGGAGAGGCCAGACAAACGTGTGGTTCCTGAAGAGGGGCAGCAGCCTTTTCAGTAGTTACAGGGGCAACAGTCTGCATGATTGGCTGAACTGGCCTTTAACATCAGCTAATGTGACTTTGCCACACAGTTACTGCGAACGGCTGAAAGCAAGGGGAAACTACAACCGCTACTTTTCCCGAGACATGCAGCTCTACTGTATGAATATATGATGATGGCATCCTCTCGGGTAAAATATTCCGGAGATAAAATACCCCATTCGGATCTCCGGGTGGGGACTACTCAGGATGATGTGGTCATCAGGAAAGACAACACTGGCATTCTACGGATTGGAGTGTGGAATGTTAGATTCCTTAATCGAGTAGGGTTAGAAAATTTAAAAAGAGAAATGGATAGGTTGAGGTTAGATATAGTGGGGATTAGTGAAGTTCGGTGGAAAGAGGAACAGGATTTCTGCTCAGGTACAGGATTATAAATAAAAAATCAGTTGGGGTATTAAAGGAGTAGGAGTGATAATGAATAAGAAAATAGGAATGCGGGTAAACTACTTAGAGCATCACAGTGATCGCATTATCGTAGTCAAGGTAGAAACGAAGCCAACACCTACCACAATAGTACAGGTTTATAGACCTACTAGCTCTGCCGATGATGAGGAAATCGAAGAAATGTATGAGGAGGTAACGGAAATTATTCAGACAGTTAAGGGAGAGAAAAACTGGTGGTGAGATACTGGAATTCGGTAGTAGGAAAAGGAAGGGTAGGAAAAATAGTAGGTGAATATGGACTGGGTAAAAGGAATGAAAGAGGAAGCCGCCTAGTAGAATTTTGCACCGAACATAATTTAATCATAACAAACCCTGGTTTCAGAATCATGAAAGAAGGTTGTATACGTGTAAGAGACCAGGAGACACCGGAAGCTACCGTATCATTTTATAATTCTACGACATAGAATTCGGAACCAGGTTTTAAACTGAAAACATACCTAAGGGCAGATATAGACTCTGACCATATCTTATTGGTCATGAACTGTAGGCTGAAACTGAAAAAAAAACTGTAGAAAGTTAGGAAAATAAGGAGATGTACCCTGGATAAGTAGAAGGAACCTAAAGTTCTTGAGAATTTCAGAGTGAGCTTTAGGCAACAATTGACAGAAATGGGGGGAAATAAAACAGTAGAAAAGGAATGGGTGACACTGAGAGGTGAAACAGCTAAGGCCGCAGAGGACAAAATAGGTAGAAAGATAAGACCTACAAAAAATCCTGGGATATCAAAGGAAATACTAATTGATGAAAGGAGAAAATACAATAATTCAGTGAATCAAACGTGCAAAATGGAGTACAGACGACTAAGAAATGAGAGATTGGCAGGAATTGCAAAATAGCTAAGCAGGAGTGGCTAAAAGGCAAATGCAAGTCTGTAGAAGAATGTATAAATACGGAGAAAATAGATACCTCCTACGAATGAAGAAATAAAAGACGCAATAATGAGCGGTAAGAATTCAGACCCAGGGGAAAATAGTATAAGAAGGCTCCACCTTAGAAAGGCACCACAAGAAGCGATAATTCCCATCCTGCATACACGGTATAACCGCTGCATGCACAACGAAACGACCCGAATATCATGGAAACAAGGCAAAATCATAAAGCTGCCCATTCATTTAGTACCCAGTTTTGCACCTCAGTGGTTCCTTCTGTTAGAAAATCTGCTCAAAATGATCCATGAAAATCTCAGCTAGAATGGGACTAAGTGGAGAACCCATAGCTAGACCATCAGACTGACTGTAATACTTATTTTCAGACTGGAAGTTATTTTGCTTTACGCATGTTTCTGTAGCAGTGATTATCTCATATGATTCAACAGAGTTTACTTTACATTTACGTAAAAGATCAGTTCAGGTATGTGGATTATGTGCTGTGTTTATGGACTGGTACCACCTGACGTTTGGATATCTTTTTACAACATTTAAATTCCAATCACAAGAAAATTAAGTTCACTATGGGACTAGGAGGATCTTCTATAAACTTTCTGTACCTTACTATTGTTATCAGCACAAAGAAACACTTTTTCAGTATTTTCAGAAAATCGATAGTAACAATACAGTTACCCTGCTAGTCCCCAGCATCCACACAGCCATAAACATGCAGCTTTCCACTCCATGGTCCATCGCCTCATAGCTGTTCCATTAACTAAATCTGCATTTCAAATAGAGTTACAAACAATCAAATATATAGCAACCAGTAATGGTTACAACCCTGCCCTGATTGACAGTATACTGAATAACAAGAAAATGAGAAAAATTAGAATACTTTTTTTTATTCTGGCCAGGAAGAACAAGTCAGTAGTCATAAAAACTGGTGTGTCATCCCATATTTAGGCAAAAATTCAGATCATATTAGTAAAAAGTTAAAATCTCGAAATTACAGGCCTGCATTTTACAATACAAACAACATTTCAAAGTATTTATTCAATAGTAAGGATAAACTTCAACCCCTATCACTGAGTGGTGTATACAAGTTCAGGTGCAAACATTGTAGAAAAGTGTCTGTTGGTCAGTCTGGCAGGTAGTAGCTATTACATTGTCAGAACACGAGAGAAGCTGGTGTTAAAAAAGACAGATTCAACCTTTGCTGAACACCTGCTCAGAGAAAACCATGATTGCGATGTACACTGTGAAATCCTACAGCCCCTGAAGAAAAGCAGAAAGATATCACTACTGGAAATCAATAAACATTTGGCTAAGGATGCCAGTTTAGTATTAAACGATTAGATCTAGTTCCCCTTTACACCTCTACTGAAATAAGTTTTATTTTCCAAATTTCCTTTTCCTCAAGAATAATCATGTCAGTTTCGATCCTTTACACACACTTATTATATTTTTATATAAATGCTAATAACTTTCATAAATATGTACCTGTAATGAACGTGAAGTATCGATTTTCTGTGGTAACATCTTTGTAAATCGTAACATGTTTCTAACATCTTTTAAAACATGTATACTACAGTCAGTTGTCACCTGATGATGGTCTAAGAAGCGTAAAGCCGGTTTGTGACGAATAAATAAGTTTTGCAGAACATCATGAAGTTGTTCCTTTTTGATATTCTTATCATGTTTTGTCAAGCACCGACGGAAAAGTTAATTAATTTTAAACTAAGGTAAACTAAACTAAGGACAACACAAACACCCATTCCCGAGGGAGGAATCGAACTCCCGACGGCAGACGGCCGTGCGCACCGCAACACGGCGCTCCAGTACGCACGGCTAATCCGCCGCGGCTCGGCGCTCCTGGGCGTTATCCAACCTCACCGGACGTGACAATGACCGAGTGGAAATTTTCTGCCACCCAGTATGTTGACCACCAACTGCCGATCCTCGAGCGGACTTCACACCGATCCATGATCGTTGTACCTCACTTGCTGCATACACCACACCAATCGCTATTAACCGACTGACTCCTTTCCCCTTTGCTAGAGGGCGCGAGCCTCACAGTCGCAAGACAGATCAATACGTCCACGATGAATCAGAAACTAATGGGAGTTTGGTGAAGACTCTTTTTAGAATTCATCTACAATATAATAATCATAACATTTTAGAATTTCCAGGAAATACAACTACGTACATACTTCGCAATACACCCAAAGGTGTGCGCGGAGGGTACTCGGTCTATAGGCGGTGAACAAGTCGGCTAGACTCTATATAATACAAAGTATGAGGAATCCCGTCAATCCCGTCATACCCCGTGGCTTCCTGGGATGGGACATCATCCCCCCGTCCCTTCCCCACGGGCCCTGGGGCTCCTCCTCACCCTCACCCTCTCCTCTCATCCCCTTTCCCCCCACATCACATCTTCAATACTGCGAGTGCTCCGCCATCTGTGGAACCTTCTTTGTGCTTCCGTGTGAGTGCTTCAACAAGTGTGGTGCCTTTTAGTTACATTATTTTATTTTTTAAAACAGTGAACGGCCTACCCGCAGCCGACACCATCGGTTTTAACTCGTGTGTTTCTCCTTGTGTGTCATGTGTTTCGTTTTAATTCCAAGATAGCAGACGGTCAAACCATAGCCGCCGCCCTGTGCTCATTTTAATTGTGTGTGTGCCACTGACCCTCGAGCAGCTGTTTTTATTCTCCACCATCGCCGTATAAAATCCTTTATGACGCCACTGCTTCGCTCCATTTTATATACTTTGTCTTATCTCCATTTAACATCTCCGTTTTATGTGTGTTTTCTCCAAAATTTTGTCTCCTTTACGTTCATATGTGTCTACTGTGTCAAATTTTGTTTTATTTCTGTAGGCTGAAGTGCGCCTGTGGGCGCTGCCAGCCCGCCCCTTTTCAGGGGAATTGAAAATACAATAAAGAAAAAAATCCCGTCATCCCTATAACAAGTATGAATACAAATGACTGACACACTTAAAACATTTTTGTGCCGGCACTTGATGCCTTTGTCTCACACACAGCGTCCGTGAGCACAGATGGAACAGTTTGTTTGTACTTCACAGTAGAGCTCGCTAAAAGAATAAAGAGTTGCATACATTGTTTATGGTAATATTGATTATGGTGTTCACGACATCGAAGAGTGTCGCTTAATGGTGTCATCCCGCGCTGAGAGGGCGGCCAGCCACGGCCAACACGATTAGCTGTGGACAAAGGAGGGCTGCCTTTTCCATCTGCGCCGCGCCGCTGGCTACATTCAAGTCCGCTGCTGGCTCCACGAGCCAACGGCCGCAAACAACTACCCACTGGTAGGCCTCGCAAACTGCTAGCACCCCAATAGAGGCCGCTATCAGGATCGTTTCTCTATAGACCCCAGCTCTATTAGATTGCCACTTCCAGCGCAGACTCTACTATCGCGCAGCAGAAGGGCTATGTTTTAAGAATTGTTGCGTCTCTTGTCGGCTATGTCTGAAAGAACAGACGTCTCTATGTATCGCTTCAGCTGTTCTGAAAACAGATTTTGCTCGGGTATTTTTGTCTCAGCTTTTGGTAAATGTTATTATCAGTAAAAAGTGTGCCGGGTCCAGACTATTTACCTACTTTACGCGATCAGGTCCAATGAACCGCGCGCTGCTTTGAGAGATTGCCTCCCCTTCAGCCTGTCTTCGACTCTTTTCTGCCATTTTCCAGCAGTCTTTGGATACGCAGTCACTCCATTGAGTTCTAGGACTTCCCACGGGCATTCTGCCGGTTGGCTTGGTGTTGAGTACCGTTTTCGGCCATCTGTTGTCCCGCATTCGAGCGACATGCCCTGCCCACTGGAGTCATCGTGTCTTCATTACAGCCAAGATGTTCGGCTCTTTGTAAATATCGTATAACTCTATTTTTTGACCTATCCTTCATTTTTCATAAACTGGTCCAAAATCTTCCGAAGGACTTTTCTTTCAAATATCGTCGTTCAGGTGGCATATCCATATAGTACTACTGGCTGTAGGCGAGTTTTGTAGGTGTTTATTTTGAAACGCCTTGACAAACTTCTCGTTTTGAGAAGAGCATCAAGGTTGTGGTAACAGCGATTACCTGCTTGTAGTCTTGCCTGTACTTCCATTTTACTGGCTGGTTCATCTCTGAATACTGTACTCAAATATTTGAACTCCCTGACTTGACGATAGGAACCTTCAGTTGTCTGTAAGGATGGAAGAGGTTCTTGACTTCCATTATGTCTACGGTATTCCGACTTGTCACGATTAAGTCCAATTTTCATCGCTGTTGTTTCCAGAATGTCCTCCATGTCTCCTAATTCTTCTTGTGACCCATATAGTAGCACTGTATCATCCGCATATACGAGGTATTTGTTGTTGACATCCCCTATCTGGACTGCTCTGAGTTCATTAGATGCCATCTCCCGCACTGCCTTATCTAATGCGAAATTGAAAACAACAGGTGATAGTCCATCTCTCTGCCGTAGTCCAGTTTTTATTTTGAATGCTTCAGTCACCTTAATTACAATTTCCACCTTTGCTGTAGTAGCCATGAGGCAGGCCTTCGTGAAGCTTATTAATTTCTTGGTAAAACCGAACTCTTCCAGACACCTCAGCATATTTTCACGAGGAATTCAATCGTAAGCTTTCTGAAGTCGACGAACAGCAAGTGTAGTACTTCACCAAACTCCTACCTTTTTTTCCGCTATCTGGCGTAGGACAAAGATTTTGTCGACAATGGATGTCCCGTGCCCGTGCCAATTCTCCAATGATGGTGTCTGCTAACGGTTTGATTCGATCTAGAAGACAGTTTGAGGAGATGTTGTAACAAATATTGAGCAGGGCGGTACCACGGTAGTTTTCACACGCCATTCGGTCATTCTTCTTGTGGGTATTGCAGATTAGTTCTGTCCTCCAGTCTTCTGGAATATTTTCAGTGTTCCAAATGGTCTCTATTAATTTGTGGATCATTGCGACAAGTTATTCACCTCTTTCAGATTTGATGTCATCTTCTCCTGTGTTTCTGTCCTTTTTAAGCCGTTTTATCTGCTTCCTGATCTCTTTTACGTTTTGCTATTCACGATCTGCTGCCTATGGTAGGGGGGAGTTAAAAGTGTCGTTCGGTCTTCACAGTTTAACAAGTCTCTGAAACATTCTTGCCATCTCCTTGCAATTTGATATTCATTTGTGTGCATCGCTCCTTTGGCATTTTTTATGAATTTCCCAGTGGGTTTCATTGTTTTTAAATTCAAATGTTCAAATGTTTGTTAAGCTTAAGGGACTTAACTACGGGGTCATCAGTCCCTAAACTTACAAACTACTTATGAACTACCTACATACAACTAAGGACGACACAAATATCCATGCCGGAGGGGGGATTCGAACCCCCGACCGTAGTGGCCGTGCAGACCGTGACTGAAGCGCCTCAGTCCCCTCGGCCACCGCGGCCGGTTTCATTGTTTTCCTCAGATAGTTAGTTGACCTTACTCTAGATTTTCCAGGAAGTTGTTATATTTTCTCGATTACAACAAAGGAGTGGAGTTTGCAATTAATGTATCAATAGTGACGTTGATACCTGTAATCTTTCAGGTCCTGAGATGGCATTATCAGACTAGTACCAGAGGAAGATCACTTGTAACAGTGGCCCAAAAGTCAGACAGTTTAAAAAATTGACAATGCCGTCTCACGCCATGAGATATTTTAATGACAAATGGTGGAGACATGACGTAACCACAGCCTAGGGGTTATTTCCATAATGATAGTTTCACTCTGCAGCGGACTGTCCGCAGATATGAAACTCCCTAGCAGATTAAACTACGTGGCGGAACCAGGATTCGAACCTGGGAGCTTTGCCTTTCGCGGGCAGTCTCTCTACCGCCTGAGTTACCCCCAGCACGCTTCACAATGGAGCGCTTGGCCGCGAAAGGCAAAGGTCCCAGGTTCGAATCTCGGTTCCGGCACACAGTTTTAATCTGCCAGGAAGTTTCATGTCTTTCACGAAGTCAAACTGGTCACATTGCTCTGAATACGTACCAAGTGTGGTTCGTCATTGTAAACGATAGCATCCCACATCATAAGGCCTGGAGCGCCCCTTGTGAGCTATATCACGGTCATAATTTTCAAAGAAATTTGTATTCTGTAGAGTGAATGGAAGACGGTGTAAGTAAAAGTGGTGCAATGCGTCCCAAGTGAAGGTAATACTGTGCCAGTCTTGTGTCAATCTACGGACGCCTAGCGTCGCAAGCAGGAAGCAGTGTGAGTGGACATATGGAAGCAGAAAGAGCCGTCACAACACGCGTGCGCAAAACCGAAACAACAACACATCCTGTAGCAGCATGGCGGTCATGACCAATGCGAGGAAGTCAGCCGTCTAAGACTGAAACTCGTGGGGGAACGTCCGATGGCGTTCAGCGTCGTTCAGATGTATAAAGTAGAAGAGGGCGAATTTGGTTCAGATAGGTCGGCAAGAGAGTCAGAGAGATAGTTGGCGTGAGGGCCACAGAGAGAGTCGTTGAGAAAGTTTGTCAGGTTCCATCAAGGAGTCAGCGAAGGGATCAAGCAGTTTCAGATCCGGCGCATTTGAGGTCGGGGCTGGTGCTGGCGGTGTGTGGCCCTGACAAACATCACCAGCCACCACCGGGTGGATACACATGGGGCCCTGCCTCCTTCTAGGCATCCAGTAAGAGGGGGAGTTGCACTAAGCCAGGGGCGTGGTATGGGCGACAGGAGGCGATTATACTTGAATAGCCAGTTAGAGGTGACGAAGGAGGACGGATTGAAAACAGCGTTCTCCACGTCTGGTGAACATTGGCAGTTTAAGAGGATGCCGTTTGGATTACAGAACGTTCCCCTAGGATTTTAGAGTTGCTTAATGGTGTCTTGCAAGGACTGAAACACAAGAATGAAGTGCATACCTGGATGACATTGCCTTCTCAAAGGATATTAAAGAGCATGCAACCCCACTGTGAAAGGTGTTCTAAAAACAATGAATTTAGAGAAATGTAATTCTCATTTGGAAGATGTTACCCATTTAACTCACGTTATTAGTGAGCAGGGATTTGGAACAGACCCACGGCTCACATCTGCAGTACAGGATTTTCAATTAAATGTTCAAATGTTTGTATATCTTATGGGACTTAACTACGGGGTCATCAGTCCCTAAACTTACATACTACTTATGAACTAACTAATACTAAGGACGGCACAAATATCCACGCCCGAGGGGGATTCGAACGCCCGACCGTAGTGGCCGCGCAGACCGTGACTGGAGCGCCTCAGTCCCCTCGGCCACCGCGCCGGCTACAGGACTTTCCAGTGCCACGGTCCATCAAAGAGATGCAATCTTTCGTCGGCCGTGAAAGCTACTACCGGAAGAATATGAAGCATTTTGCCAAAATAGTACGACCTTTTACTCAGTTATTGAACAAAGGTGTAAAATTTCAGTGGACAACCCAATGTGACTCGACTTTCCAGATGTTGAAGCACAAAGTGGTGACGAGTCTGGTTCTGGCGTATCAGGATTAAAGTAGGGAATTTATTTTGTCGTGCGATATTCGTGGGCATTCTATAGGAGTGGTATGTCTCAGAATATTAATCTACATCTATATCTACAACTACATGCATACTATTCAAGTCACGCTTAAATTTAAGACAGTGGGTTCATCGAACTACTTTTATAATATTTCTGTAAAAGCTCGCGGAAAAAGGAACACCTAAATCTTTCTGTTCTCGATCCGATTTCTCTTATTTTATTGTAATGATCATGTCTCCCTATATAGCTGGGTGCTAGCAATATATGTTCGCATTCGGAGGAGAAAGTTGGTTGACGAAATTTCGCAACTAGAACTGTTTTAACGATTTCCGTCCTACCTCGTGCATCTTTTCCGTGGCACTCTGTCCCCTATCCGTTTCTAATGACCAAGCTTTCGACGGAAGTTAAACCCTAAACTTCCTTCCTTCTTCCTCTCCCCTATATCGCGATAATACAAATCGAGCTGTCCTTCTTTGAACTTTCTCTAAATCAGTCAGTACCACTTGGTATAGATCTCACAATGCGCAGCAATACTCTAAAATACGCACAAGTGTAGTGTAGACAGTTTCTTTAGTAGAACTGTTACATCTCACTGCTGAAACTCATAGCAGTGAGATGTAAAGAAGAGAACAACACCGTGAGTAGACCAAATATCAAGTTAAAAACACGTAGGCCTAACGTGCACAAAGTTTTTAATAACTGTTTTTAATCTATGTATCGAAAACAAACTGTACAAACATTTTAGTATCATTTACAAACCACAGAAGAAGCTTTTAAAATAAAAAGCGAAACACGTCTGGTGTAAAATAAATCTTTTTATTGCAGTCAGCACAAGACGGATTACCTCTTATAATCAATTTTAACACCTGCTGCGGAAGATGGCCACACAATCAAACTTCTATCATCATTTTGTCTGAACTGCTTCTCGTGCACGTTTCACTCCCATACAACGCTACACTCAAGACAAATATTTTAGAATGGATTTCTTAGCATTTAAACTAATATAGGATTTCAAAAAATTTCGCTTCTTCAGAAACGCTCTTCTTCCCATAGCCATTCTGCATTTTATATTTTCTTTACTTCGGCCATCAAAACATACCTTGCTACGCAAATAACACAACTCAGCTACTACGATTGCTTCGGGATCTACTAGTAATGTATGTAAACCTGACGAGAGTAGGATACTTAATTTTCCATGCGTCTTTCCATTTCATGTTACTAACTAAGCCCTCAAGTTCTTTAGATTTATTGAAGTTCGGGCGTTGGTCCTTTACATTTAAAACCCAATTCCAATAACCGCCAACTAAAACATTTCCCGGATTGTCTTTAAGTAAAACTAGAGTGTCACTTTTGTAAAATGTTGCTCTTTCGTCTCTCGCATTATTGCCCGATGGTGCGTAAACATTTACTAAATTAGTATTAAAAATTGTGCATCTGATGCCCCGCCCAGATTCTAAAAGGCAGACATCTTTCATGTCTATGCCGTCCTTTGCAAGGACAGCTGTCCCACAACTACTCTCAGGTGCAATATTCAGTATTGCCTAATAACCAACGACGTACAGATCTTTGATGTTAACCCCCTGCAATAATGCTATGTCTGTTTCGGATTGATATAAAAAATCTTTAATGGCAGCCACTTGAGTTTCATTCTGAATTTTGTTTAAGAGTCGTCACATTGTAAACATGTTCCATTAGTTAGGTGTAATGTCTTAAATTTCTAAGTCTGATATGGGCAATTCATTGCCTTTTTTTTCCCCTTCGCCGTCATTTGTCTTCTTGCTTTGTGTCTGAACGGTTCATTCCGCTTCCTGTAGGACGTTCCTTGGAGGTTTCTGCAGCTTCTGAAACAGTTTCCTGCTCGTCGCGTTCTTTAATCTTCATGAACCAGCCTGCGCTTTTTATTTCTTCTGTGCTTTGGGGATCCCCCGTTGGATGATGCAGGTGACTTCTCTTGAGAATCTGGCGATGTCTCGGTCGCCACCTGTTCGTTTTCTTATCAGGAGCCTTTACGGATTTTACGGCGGGGCTTCTTTTTAAAAAATACGGGAAGGGAAGGTCAGTGCATAGTAGACAAAGTTACTAAAACACCTCCCCTCTTTCATGCCTTCCCTCGGCGATGTTACCAACGCACTTTGTGCCATTGCCCTGGTTTGTAAACAGGGCAGCACTACACGCGAGGTGCCGTGTCTATATGCAACTTCAGTGCATATCTAACATCACTCTTTTACTAACCTTGTGTCTTCTGACGTAGTTGATGTCCCATTTCGCAGGTGAAGCACACAGGTCGCGCATCCGTTGCACCTAAAGTGATGCTTAAAGAAGTATTGACATGTGGCTAGGAAGTACTGCGCTACGAATAACTTTAGCTTTTGTAGGATGCCAGTACTTGTTTTTATTGAAGAAATGCCAGTGTATATGCAAGCACAAATATACAGACTGAGTAATGTTACAAATATAAACGTTGCATAACGTATAAACTGTCTCTGGCCCGCACTGAACTGACATGAATGTGCAAGGTATCGCGGTCGGCGCTCGACTGACTGCCGCCGCCTCTCGCTGCGCGCCAAAAGCCACCGTTTTGTCGCCAAGCGAAACTTCTGGATTAACATTGTTCAACTTATCACAAAATATACAAATAATTAAATCTTTGAATTAACCGAAATATAGCTTAGCACAAAAGCATTACAGAAACTATACAGATAATTTTTAATATACATAGGAAAGTTAAATATTAATAAAAGAAGCTTAAAGTTTTGGCGGACAACTAGTATAGGCGGGAGCCAATCAGATCTCAACTTGTAATAGGGGCGGAGCTTTCCCGCGGGATACAAGCTCATCTACTCTCTCTCTCTCTCTCTCTCTCTCTCTCTCTCTCACCCTTCACACTATTGCGTTACACAGTTCTCCAACCAAGAAAACTTCTTTAACACCTAATATATTGATATGCGAAATAAACCGCTCCATGTCAGCCCCCTCACAATTTTCATTTTGCAACTCTATACTTAGGTCTTTCTGCGTGGTGTTACGAGGTGTAGATTCCTCGCTTGTGATGTCCTACTTGTTTCGATTCCCTTTCCCAGATCCTCTTTGGGCATCTTCTGTGTCGGACGTCGTTTTCGCTAGGGTCTCATTTGTCTCCATGTAACTGCCTGTCACGTCCTCGAAGTCCATTCTAGTTTCCTCGGAAGTCTGAGGGCCTTCGTGTTGAATAACGGAAGAGTAGCTTCCACTTTCAGATTCTGTGGAGACAGGTGTTGTCTTCTGCACATCCAGTGAAGCTGCTCCCTCACACGATATTTCGTTCGTTTCCGCGGCCGGGTAGCTCGCGTCGCTAGAACGTGCCTGCTCGACGTGGCTCGGCTATGCGTTGTTTCCTGATTCGGCCGGTGCGGCAACAACTACCTCCTGCCCAGCGGGGCCGCGCGGGTACGCGGCGGCAACGTACGTCAGCTTGAGGCTGACCGCCTGGCTGCGCACCACGGGCTCTGCAGCCGGCAGCTGCGGGACGCGTCTCTTGCTGCACTCGTTCCTAATGTGTTCCGTGACATTGCATAGGGCGCACGTTTTGGGTTGTCCGTCGTATATCAGTAAAGGACGCATACATTTACGTATGACGGTTCTAATATATAAATCAGAGTGTCCGTAATACTGCATTGCATACTGTAATGTAACAACATGAGCCTCCATCTAATGTAGTATACGATCTCTCTTAACTGAAACCCAGGATACCTTTCTTTCCTTATAGTGTAGTTTAGCATACCATTCCCTATATACTGAAGCTCCGGATACCTTTCTATCCTGTAGTAAAGTTTGTGATACCACCCATACTCATTTCTACATTATATCATCTACATTGTTTACCTCAATTTATTCCCATTAATAAAGTCCATTAATTTCATAGTAATTACAGCTTTTATGCCCATTACTAAATTTCTATAAATTCGTAATTACCATTACCATATTTTCCCATTATCAAACCTCATTAATTTTGTAATGCTCTATTACCATTGTTCCCATTATTAAACCCCAGTAATCTCGTAGTATTTATTTTGCAGCATTTATTTCCTTTCATTTCCTTTATTAAGATTAGATTAATTTTCATAATATTTTTGGCTTGACCAAATTCCAGTAAAAATTGGAATTTAAAATTGTTATTACATCTAATTGTCATTATTGCTAATTGTCAGACATTGTAGTTCATTGTAAAGCAGATTATTTAACTTCAACCAAATAATAGGATTCACTTCATTTATAAAATATTAAAACTATTTAATCAGTTATTTGTTATACTAATACATTGACATTGTATAATAAATATACGTTGTATGAATATGTTAGTCTTATAACTACAAGTTTTAGTACTGTGGGCAGGACGAAGCTGAGAGTTTGTATCTGACGGGAGGCGTGCTTAGGTAGTCCTTGCAGGTGCGGTTATCACTGTGTCTCCAGTGGTGTAGGGGTCAACGCAACTGCCTAGAAAGCAGGAGCCCGGGTTCGAATCCCGGATGGGTACACATTTTCAGCTTTGCCCAATCGCAGTTGATGTCATATATTCTGTGAATATTAAACTATGAAATGCTCGAAAAACTGCTGTATTTTGCGACAATGCTGCTCATTTCCTACAGAACCATTGGACCGATTTCAACACATTTGGTACACACATTCCTTACCGTGAGGTAACAATTGGTGCATGGATAATAATCACATATGGCACATGATTCAAAAGATATTACGTCATAACCAATAGAAATCGCAAAAAATGCCATATAATGCGGCGAGACTTTCGAAATACACTGCATGAAATGACAGTTCTTAGCGACTTGCAACAAACTTTAAACATAAATTCAAACCTTTATTAAACTTTTTCTCGCTGGCAACTAGAGTGAAATGGTGAAAGGAAAAAAGTTTCTCGCTTCTACTTTTCCGCTGTTTATGGAGTAAAACTACGTCTCTCGGTATGACGTTACAATTAATAGTTTGAACACTACAATTTGTAGCGACAGGAAATTTTACAGACAGTATACATATATATAGTTGAATGTAGCTTCTAAATTGTATCACATTCCGACACGTAGTTCATGAGATATGAGCACGTAAACAGTAACGTTCATGGAAAATTGCTCCATCCGCTGGAAGCCGAAGCAGTTTACTTCCATAGAGCTAAAAGAAAGGAACAGAATGAAACACAGTACGCCCAACGAATACCCATCTACCTTCAAGAGACTGCAGTTTCCATTGGAACTTGCATTTTCTATTACGATTAATAAATTACAGGGTAATGTATTAAATACTTCGGAATGGATTTGGCATCTTCATGTCAGGGGCGGGCTCACCATACAATTTATTCATATTAGAGCCTGGAAGATATACATATGTCGTGTTTGTGTTTGTGTTTGTGTGTGTGTGTGTGTGTGTGTGTGTGTGTGTGTGTGTGTGTGTTATATAGAGGGGGAAAGGTAATTGCATTAGGAAAAAAGAAATCTTAAAAGTTCTTTTACTTCAAAATTTTCAATGTTTGTTAAGGTTATGGGACTTAACTGCGGGGTCATCAGTCCCTAAGCTTATACACAACTTATGAACTACCTTTTACCAAAGACGGCACAAGCATCCATGCCCGGGGGGGGGGGCGGGGAAGGGGATTCGAACCTCGACGGGGAACAGCCTCGGGCATCGGAACATAGTGCCTAAATGCGCTCGGCCACTCCGCCGCGGCTTCAAAATTTCACAAGAAATATATAAATAGAGAAGAAGTTCTTGGCTGATTTACTTTAAACTTTTATATATTACTCTAAGGAAGAAGACAGAAAATTAACGAAAGTCAGATGCTACGAAATAAATTGTGTTGTGCTAAACTGACTAATTCATATCATGTCAATAAATTACAGCGCAAATATTCGTCTTGAAGATAGTACCATCACAAATAAACTACGAAAATGCAAGATATTTAACATCCCGGGCAACGCCGGGTTTTCAGCTAGTGTGCTTATAAAGTTCGATCTTCACTTGACGAACATGTAGGCCTCTGACCATTTTTCAGCAATAATGGAAATTATTCTGTCGTAGGGTCTAAGAACTTTGTGGATTTAGTCATCCAGCATTTCAAAGGGCAGTTCTAAAATACGAACCCTACGAATACGTAATCCGGCGAGACAGACTGGAACGTCACTTACACTACCGTTTGAATGATGAAACTTAACAAGACCGCCAAATTTATCTACTATTGAGCAACATAATTCTGGACTCTTCAGCTTCACGAGCGCAGCGTTCGTAACAAAGGACAAATGAACACCAATTACGTCACTCTCATTAATCTTGATTTTTTTTTTCGATAAGCCATTGTTTCACTTCACAAGTTTTTGGTCTAATGTGACATCTGCCAAAAGAAAATTTTATCGTGTCCTTCCTCAATATATTAATCGCGTTCATTCTGTCTTCTTATTCTTTTTAATCATAGCCACAATTAGCAGAGCATAGCGCTTGCGACTAACCTTAAAGCTAGTCTACACGACGACACTAGGTTGCGACACTCGTTTCAGGAAATGAATTGCGCGCAACTGGTTTCGTGTGTGTCTGTAGACACGGCGCCAATACTATACACTTCAGTGTCATTGTTTTGTGTGAGCCGTAGTCGCCGTAGAATGAAAATTTTGGTATCATATAGGTAAAAAAAAAAAGGGATTCGCCACGCTCTCGGCTACCGAGATTGCGCTACTTTCCATCGCTGGTGTTATGTTGGCTTGTTACTATTTTTAAAGTGAAATGCCACTATCACTATAATGTGTGTGTGTCCAACAGTTCGATTAGCTAATCCAATTGAGTTTGAGGCTTTTGCATAATTAATCGAGTGAAAACGTCAGTGTCCAACTGTTAGTTCAAGTTCTTGTAGATTGGTTATGATTACAAAATAAAAATGAGCGCTATATAAATCTTGTATACTAGTTAACTCTTTCTCGAAGGTAATTCAGAAAATTTAATGATCTTTTCCAACATTTACTTTCGCAGATACGAAAAAAATGCATGTTCCGTTTGGATGTTTACTTTTAATTTCTAAGGCAGCTTTACCAATAATATTCTAACTATAGCAAAACATCAAATCTACTTGTCATTATTTAAGTGAAAACTGAAACATAGCTCAAATACGCCACTCAAATGCGCGGCCAAGATACTTTAGCGCCGTTCCCGAGGCAGACGCTGTTCCTCCGTGACGTCAAAGCGTCAAGCCAATAGCAACACAGAACACTTACTGCTCAACCTTATTTATTTTTACGGACCTTGCATGTAGGCAACACCGCCTAGAAGACAAGGCCTGACAACTGGCCGTGTCTACGTCACACCGAGAGGCGGCGGCTGCCAATTTACGTAATAAATACACTCCTGAACGAAAGAATGCACTACAAACAGCGTGCACTGCTAATGTTTACAATCTGTCAGAGGACTCTAAGCCTCTCACCGCCGCCATGTTGTGACGTCGTGCGCAGGCTTTCTTCTATAGGGGGGGGGGGGGGGCTACTACGGGTTATCTACTGCAGCGAGCCTCGCTCCTCCACTATACTGTGTGTACAGCGCTGCTACCATCTTCATTTCGAAACTGTGCAGCCGGCCGCGGTGGCCGAGGGGACTGCGGCGTGTCAATCACGGTCTGCGCGGCTACTACGGTCGGGGGTTCGAATCCCCCCTCGGGCCTGGATATTTGTGCCGTCCTTAGTATAAGGTAGTTGATAAGTAGTTTGTAAGTTTAGGGACTGATGACCCCGTAGTTAAGTCCCATAAGCTTAACAAACATTTGAACATTTGAAAACTGTGCAACTTCAAGCGCCGCTTTACTCCTGATTCGCCGCTCCACTCAGTTTTCACCCTTGGTAAGTCGGCAGTGCGGGCTTGTTTGTTTCTGTAAAATGCCACCATGTTCCCCACACTTAAGTATTTTCGTAATATCTGCGCAGTTCAGAGAAGGCAGTCTACTAAAGATAGAACACTGTAATAGACTGTCGCTTGCATACGAGGCCAAAAGAGGCATTAGCGTGTGGGGGCGCGAGCGTTCCCGGAAAGTGGCGCGCTTTTGTCTGCGTTAATTGCTGCGGCGGCAACCTATTACAAGTTGGCCCCGCGCCGCATTCGGCGCGTTCCAGCAGGTCCCGGTGACGTAGTGCGCCCTGTCTGCGCCCCCCCCCCCCCCCCAACCTTGAACGTCGTAGCCGCTAATCGCGGTTGCTTGGCACTGTAAGGCCTCGTGTACTAGTGAGGCCGCTGCAGGGCTGGTTTCCAGTAATTGCGTCGCAGGTCCTTGGAGTTCTCTCAAATTAACAGCTCCTCAGTTACGACCGTACCAAAAATGCTCGATTTAAGGGAGGACGTTGATGAAACTGACAAAAACATGTCAATTTTCGATTTATTTTTTATTTGTTAGTACAACTCAAATGTACAATAAGTTCCCAAAGTTTCTATGTTGAAATCGCATCCGAAGTGCCTGAAACTTGATTAAACGTTTGACGCGGCCTCCCTGTCACGCCCACGTTCTGAAGCGGCACTTCAATACCAGCTCAGTGGACGTCGATTCTGTGTATTACTTTCAATTAAACATTTGCGGGATACAACATCTATACTCCGTTCACCGATACGAGAGACGGACTGTAAACACAGCGAGGCGCATGACCAAGGGTGGACAAAATAGGGGTGCTCGCTAAGTGGCGCCTCATCCGTTTCACGTGTACAGCGTTTGTGTGTGTTATGAGGGGAGATATTAGAGGCTGGCTAGAAATTTTATCTTAAAGGACCAGGTACTGAATAGCGGCACAAGTATTAAGCTTTCATATTCTATCTCTTTTTTTCTTTCTCGTCTCTATCGCCAAGTGTATACTTATTATGTCATCCTGCAATTTCAATCAACGCAAGAAGCGATGAAAGAAGAAATCGTTAGGTTCTTAATGTGTATAAAATGGAGCCATTGTGTCCAGAACAATAATTTACAGATATTGTTATAAAAACAGCTGCATCTACAGGTGTTGGTCGTTCCTCAGTTTATCACATGGAAATTTATTACATGACCAAACACTATTTGAAGTTTCCAAAACAAACCTCACGACAGAAGCCTACAGAAAGTGTTCATGACTTTCACATGAATGTGAGATACGAAAGAAAGTACATAATTTGTTGTTTTGTTGACAAAGTTCTTATTGCCGTAAACGAAAATGCAGATTTCAGCAATTTTCAGAGAATCTATGGATTATTAAAAGAAATGAATTTTTAATATATGTGGCGTCTAATATCGCTGCCATATAGCAAAACTACAGCCGTTATTTTTCCCGGGGACATGCAGCTCTACTGTATGAACATATGATGATGGCATCCTCTCGGGTAAAATATTCCGGAGGTAAAATAGTCCCCCATTCGGATCTCCGGGCGGGGACTACTCAGGAGGATGTGATCATCAGGAAAGACAATACTGGCATTCTACGGGTCGGAGCGTGGAATGTTAGATCCCTTAATAGAGTAGGAAAATTAGAAAATTTAAAAAGGGAAATGGATAGGTTGAAGTTAGATATAGTGGGGATTAGTGAAGTTCGGTGGCAGGATGAACAGGATTTCTGGTCAGGTGAGTACAGGATTATAAATACAAAATCAGTTGGGGGTATCACAGGAGTAGGATTGATAATGAATAAGAAAATAGGAATGCGGGTAAACTACTATGACCAGCACAGCGATCGCATTGTCATTGTCAAGATAGATACGAAGCCAACACCGACAACAGTAGTACAGGTTTATATGCCAACTAGCTCTGCCGATGATGAGGAGATAGAAGAAATATATGAGGAGCTAAAGGAAATTATTCAGACAATTAAGGGAGAAGAAAACTTAATTGTTATGGGAGACTGGAATTCGGTAGTAGGACAAGGAAGGGAAGGGAAGATAGTGGGTGAATATGGTCTGGGCAAAAGGAATGAAAGAGGAAGCCGCCTGGTAGAATTTTGCACGGAACATAATTTAGTTATAACAAACACCTGGTTTAAGAATCACAAAAGAAGGAGACACCGGGAGATACCAGATAGATTTTATAATGGTAAGACATAGATTTCGGAACCAGGTTTTGAAGTGTAGGACATACCCAGGGGCAGACATAGACACTGACCATAACTTGTTGGTTATGAACTGTAGGCTGAAACTGAAGAAACTACAGAAAGGTAGGAAAATAAGGAGATGGGACCTAGATAAATTGAAGGAACCTGAAGTTCTTAAGAATTTCAGAGGGAGCTTCAGGCAACAATTGACAGAAACAGGGGAAAATAAAACAGTTGAGGAGCAATGGGTAAAATTGAGAGATGAAATAGTGAAGGCAGCAGAGGACAAAATAGGTAGGAAGGCAAGACCTACAAAGAATCCTTGGATATCACAGGAGATACTAAATTTAATCGATGAAAGGAGAAAGTATAAAAATGCAGTAAATGAAACAGGCAAAATGGAGTACAGACGACTAAGAAATGAGATTGACAGGAAGTGCAAAATGGCTAAGCAGGAATGGCTAGAAGGCAAATGCAAGGATGTAGAAGAATGTATAAATAGGGGAAAAATAGATACAGCCTACCGGAAAATAAAAGAAACATTTGGTGATAAGAAAAACAGCTCTATGAATATCAAGGACACTGATGGAAAACCAGTTCTGAGCAAAGAAGGGAAAGCTGAAAGGTGGAAAGAGTATATAGAGTGGCTCTACAAAGGAAATGAACTTCGAAACACTATTGTAGGAAGGGAAGAGGATGTAGATGATGATGAAATAGGAGATACTATACTGAGAGTTGAATTTGACAGAGCACTGAAAGACCTAAGTCGAAACAAGGCCCCTGGAGTAGATGATATCCCGTCAGAGCTACTGAAGTCTCTGGGAGAACCAGCCATGACAAAATTGTTTCACATTGTGTGTAAGATGTATGAGACAGGTGAAGTACCCTCAGACTTTAAGAAAACTGTTATAATCCCCATTCCAAAGAAAGCGGGTGCAGACAGGTGTGAAAACTACAGAACCATCAGTTTAATAAGTCATGGTTGCAAAATATTAACACGAATTATACACAGAAGGATGGAAAAGCTGGTAGAAGCCGACCTCGGGGAAGATCAGTTTGGGTTCAGGAGAAATGTAGGAACTCGGGAGGCAATACTCACTTTACGGCTTATCCTAGAAGATAGGTTAAGAAAAGGCAAACCTACATTTCTAGCTTTTGTAGATTTGGAGAAGGCTTTTGACAATGTTGATTGGAATAAACTCTTTCAAGTTCTGAAGCAAGCAGGAGTAAAATATAGGGAGCGTAAGGTTATTTACAACTTGTATAAAAACCAGACAGCGGTTGTCAGAGTTGAAGGGCATGAAAGGGATGCAGTTGTTGGAAAGGGAGTAAGACAGGGTTGTAGCCTTTCCCCAATGTTGTTCAATTTGTACATTGAGCAAGCTATAAAGGAAATCAAGGAGAAATTTGGAGAAGGAATTAAAGTTCATGGTGAAGAATTAAAAACATTGCGTTTTGCCGACGACATAGTAATTCTGTCAGATACAGCAAAGGACCTGTAAGAGCAATTGAACGGAATGGACAGTGTGCTGAAAGGCGCATATAAGATGAACATTAACAAGAGCAAAACTAGGGTAATGGAGTGCAGTGTAAGAAAATCAGGTGATGCTGAAGGAATTAGATTGGGAAACGAAGCAATAAAGGAGGTAGATGAGTTTTGTTACTTGGGCAGTAAAATAACAAATGATGGTCGTAGTACAGATGATATAAAATGCAGAATGGCAATGGGTAGAAAGGCGTTTTTGAAAAAGAGAAATTTGTTAACATCGAATATTGATTTAAGCCTAAGGAAGTCCTTTCTGAAGGCATTTGTATGGAGTGTTGCCTTGTATGGGAGTGAAACATGGACAATAAGCAGTGTGGACAGAAAGAGGATAGAGGCTTTTGAAATATGGTGCTACAGAAGAATGCTGAAGATTAGGTGGGTGGATCGCGTAACTAATGAGGAGGTACTGAACCGAATTGGGGAGAAAAGAAATTTCTGGCATACCTTGACTAAAGAAGGGATAGATTGGTAGGACACATTCTCAGACATCAAGGAATTGTGAATTTAGCGTTGGAGGGAAGTGTGTGGGGTAAAAATCGCAGAGGGAGACCAAGAGACGCGTATAGTAAACAGATTCAAGTGGATGTGGGTTGTCGTTCTTATGAGGAGATGAAAAGGCTTGCTCAGGATAGAGTAGGTTGGAGAGCTGCATCAAACCAGTCTCTGGACTGAAGACCACAACAACAACATAGCAAAATACACAACTGCTTTACACCTGATACAGAGGTTTTAATTCCAAATTATCAACTTATCCCCAATAGCGGTAAAGTTTATGTTCTTTTATGTAACGACCGGTTTCGCTATTGCATTAATACAATCTTCAGGCCCTACATAAATTAAGTTGCAAATCGGTGTTGTATCCATAGTATCATTCTGTACATATGTCATACAAAATATAAAGAAGAATTAATGTCATACCGAAACCAGTCGTTAAATAAAACAACATAAATTTTACGGCTGTTGGAGGATAAGTTAGTAATTTGGAATTAAAACTCGACCAACAGCCGCAATCCCTATTCCATTACAACATGGAACCACATCGACTGACACATAGGTAGCGACACTGAGCGAGCGCCCCTGTTTTGTCCACCCCTGGTCACACGCTCCAATCTGTTTACAGTCTGTCTCGTTTCGGTGAACGGGGGTATAGAAGACCGTGATACATACTCGTTGGTTTTACAGATCATAATTTGTTACGCATCTTATAAACAATAACAGACTCAAACTAGCTGCATTGTTTATGACGAAGCAGCTTTTTTTCCCTTGTGATACCAACGGAGATTTGTACAAGTGTTCGATTCTTTCTTCATTCATTTCATCAGACAGAAGCTATCCAGTGCAAATGACATGAAAAGTGCAATACGGGCTACATATTTCCACACGTCCTCAACAGATGAACACCCTATTCATCATATGTGCCACATTAGCTGGTGTAAATATCTACAAGCTCAGAGGGATAACAACCCCTACATTCACAAGGATAGTATTCCAAATTGTATCTTGAACCTTATGAAGCCCACTTATAGGTTTCTGGCCAATCCTGCACTTGTCAAACGTGTGTACATCGCAAAACCCAAAATCTAAATTAGTCTCTAAATTCATTCATGACCTAAAACCACATTTGCATCTGCTACAGTTGTCAGAATTGCAAATTATGATGATTTAACGTCGGGAGGATGAAGGTATTAGGAGAATGAGCTTCAAGATAGGAAATTTTACACAAGCCCTCCTGAGAAAAATAGATTTACAACGCGTCTCTGCAGCTGAAATGTCGGTTGAAGACCTAGTAAAGCAAAGAAAACAGACAACATGAAACCAGAAGCCTTGAAGGGAAAGACGACCCAGAGTACAAATGTGGTGCCTTCTGAAGAAGGCTTTTCCTCAAAAGTTTCTTTCTTAAAGTTTATGTACCTTTTCCACAGATTATATGAATACTAGAATTATGAAATTTTGTATAAATATTTCTGTAAACCTAATAAAAGTTGTCTCAAGAACAAATTTTGAAATTCTGATTGCAAGCTGAGAAGTGGGGTACAGTACTTAGAATTTTGCATGGATTTAAAATTGTGGAATTATAATTTAAAAAAAAAATGAAAATTCTCCTATTTGACCTATTACAAAAACCTCATGAGAGAAGTTTACAACATATAAAGAGATTAAGCAAAGAAATTTTTGAAGAAATCTCTTGAATACTTTCTGAGGAAAAAGAACATACATTATTTTTTGAAAATAAAAATTATAATTTCATTTAAAAAAGGTTAAATTAGTTAGCTAAAGACTGTTTTCTATTATTTGAAACCGGATGCGTTTTTTCAATTAGTAAATATTAATTATTCGTGCCAGAAATATATTGTTAAAGTTCAAATAATATGCTGATTAGTACTTCTGTTACAACGAAATACACTCTTTTCTCATAATATTAAAGTAGGCGTCACTATGTTTCGCAAGTAATGTTTGCAAGGTTTTTCCCTCGTTAGTTTCTGCATAATTACCGTTTATTACGAAGTAATTGTTTGAAAACGTATTTAAATATATTTGCAAATGAAATACTATTCATTTAACCAGGACTTACATATTAATTTAATCAGTATTATTTGCGATATCTTTTACTATAGCCAGTTGCATGTAATTGTTTACTTTTCCATTACAGTTAATGTAATGAATTCTATTAACAATAAGTAATTTTCTGTCACATTGTTTGGATGATATAAATAGGATGCCCTCGCGGCATGTGTCAGAGTATTGTTTCATCTGTGGTCAGAGGCAGAATCCACGCTAGTTGAATTGTTTCATCCGTTATCTGAGGCAGAACCTATGTTAGTTCCTGGTATTGGTTATTGTTTCGGCCGCGATCTGATGCATAAGTCACGTCAGCTTGAACTTTAAATTTGACTAATAACGTTCTTCAGTACAGAAAGTGCATCTATGATTAATTAACATTTGTGCCACATTACGATGTACACCTCGATCTTTTGTATTCTACACACGGACAGTGTTAATTCGAATTATCAATGTGCGGAATTTGCATGCCTGTTATTAATGAGACTTGAAAGCTGGCCATAAATTGGAACAATTGGGCATTTATAAATAATTAAAAGTGTCAAAGAACTGCAATTGTGTGTGTTGCCTTCATCCCTTGTAGAGAATAAGTTTTCGCCCCATGAGATTATAGTCAATCACCACCGAGAGCATCGATCGTCGACTACATAAAGAACTTCGAGAATAATCGATCAACGACCATGTAAGGTCACGACATCATATTAATAAACAAAAATCACCTGATGGAGGTTTAGACACTCGAAACAGATTGTGGAAGAGAAAAAAAAATCGTTGATTGATTCAGCAGCAAGAATAGCTGTTTTCATTGTAGAGGGTGTCACGAGGAAACTAAACTTCTCTTACAGCCATACAGGGCAGGGAAATAATGTGCCCAGAATGCACAAGACCAATGGAAATAAACAGAAAAAAAAAAAAAAAAAAAAAAAAAAAAAAAAAAAAAAAAACAGCAGAACTTGAACTAACCCGCCAAGAAATTCTCATGTTAGGAGATGAAACACGCTATGCCGCTGGCGCTGCAGGAGAATATCAGTGTGGCATGTCAGCTGGTCCCCAGCGTTCACAACGTAGTTAATAGCAGCGGAAGCTCCACCCAGCCAGCCAACATTTTAGGCGGGCGCCTGACCGCACCGCCCGCCCTGCGCCATGTGTACACAGCAGGCAGCCAGTGCGCCACCGGCCCCTGCCGTGTAGGCTACCCAGCTGTACAACACTAGGTTCATACCAAGTAGAGTACTTTTGCAAATTATTGATAAAGGAAAGGAAGGAAGAGGGATTAGGAAGGAAAGGATTCCCCGGGCTGCTTTACGGCATTGAAATCAAACAATGGCGGCAAGTGTTAATGCGAGCCGCTCCGGAAATCGTACTTGTGTCTCCCGCTTTGGGCCAGTGGTTGTATCATTACATTTAATTTTTTAAATTAAAATTATATCTACGACGCTTTCCGCTAGCATCCGTTCTCTCTGCCAGTTAATCTCCGATTATTTTCTTTTAGAAGAGACTTTAAATTTTTTGAACGAGCTGGACAGAAAACGGGTTCGCTTGTCGTCTTTCGTCTTCTTACTGTTGAACGATCGGACGTCTCTCTTTCGGTCTCTCCACATTGATTATGTAAGTGTGAGCAATTCATTAATCGTAATAAATACCTCAGTTCCTTTAAATGAAAATTTAGTCAAAAACTTCTTTCCCCATTTTTCATTAATTTTGTAATCTTTGTTTCCAACGTAATTCATAAAATTATGCTTGGTCATTGTTGTAAATTGCTTCGCAAGTGCGAAAGAACATACCAGACGCGAATTTCACTTACGCACATTTTGTATTGACTTTTATTTCAATGCCCGCAGTAATTCTTCTTTTCTTTAAACGAAGTCCGATAATTTTGCAATTTTAACCACTAATCGTAATTGAAATTAAACACGGTCATGAAACTTTAGTGTTCGATGCATACGTAACCAAGCATCAGTTTACAGTAAAGAAAAAAATTAATTATTCCACACAGGTTCGACTCCCGTGTGATGGCTCCGATACAATCTGAATTCTTCTCGCGGGTAAAGAACTGATTTCGCCACTTTCTTTTGTAATGATGCTTTCTGGTGTTGTCTGTATGTTAACCACTGTTACCGCTAAATGCTGATGGCGGTATCTTTCATGTTTTTCTCGGTGTCTCTATCTCTTCAGAATTAATATTCATTGCAATATTTCACAGTTTGTTGAATTTCAATAACGGTACTTAACTTTAATCTTGACGACAAGCAAAGAAAGTATCATTACACGGTTGCCTTAACCACTTGGCTACCCGTTCTCGCCTCCCGTGTGTCTCAAATTCCCACAAGTCGCACGCTGTGGCACTAATTAGTTAATAATAACAAAAGTTTCGGAAAAGAAAATGGTAATAGATTAATTACATCCATATCTTTATATCGGATGTTCAGTAATGCAAGCAGATGGGAATAAATCCCAAAATGCTTCGTTACAATGTGTCTGTTGTGCTACAACTTTAGGGTAATCTGTAGCACTGTATATAAAGGAAATAATAAAATACTGCTTCAGAATTGACTCAACATTGTCTTTCAGTAAAGACTGAACGTAGATGTAAAAGTGAAAATAAAATAACACCCACCCCTGTGGCACGTTCTGATGCAGTGTTTTATTTCTCCGTTCTAAACAGTGTCACTGGTTACCCTTCAGTCGTAGCAGCACGCACACACAAATGTCACATTCTTTATTGCAGATAAAGTCATATGAGTCTAGAGGCCTAAATCTTCGAAAAGAATTATGGAAGTAAATAAAGTTAAAAGAAAAAAACGGTTACTTATAACAGTAAACCTTTCATATATTGTACACTAACCTTAGTACCCAGCGTTGGCCGGATTTCTATTTGTTTCATTCTTATCCTTCGTCTTTTGCCGCTTTCTCAGTCAATTTCACCTGCGTCTGTACCTAATTTCCGTTGTCGCATGAGGCACACGGCTACGGCGGCCGGCCACGGTGACCGAGGGGACTGAGGCGCTCCAGTCACGGTCTGCACGGCCACTACGGTCGGGGGGATAGAATCCCCCCTCGGGTATGGATATTTGTGCCGTCCTTAGAATTAGTTAGTTCATAAGTAGTTTGTAAGTTTATGGACTGATGACCCCATAGTTAAGTCCCATAAGCTATACAAACATTTTATTTGGCTACGACGAGCTTACATGTGCAAGTGAAGCAGCAGGAGGGGCTGTGATGTCGCGAGAAACTGCCAGCTACATTTCAGTTCCCACGATAGGCACAATTATTGTTTCTGAAATAGCTATAATTGAGTCTTCCAGTTTTCTCCTTGGAATTGCAGGACATGTGACACCAGGTCAATCTTCAGCGATAATTTTTTTGTATTTCGTTATTATAATTAAAAGCTCTCTGTTCCTGAATGTCAATAACGCGGTTTCATGACTGGAATTTTATAAGGCATGTTATGGTGGCTTTTATATACAGGGTGTTTCACTAAATGTATTTTCGTCTGTAACTTATGAAATAATAGGTGACGGGAAATTTTAATGTTGTAGGTCAACACAAGAAATGTTACACTTTCTGCGGACCTATGAGCATAGTTTATTGTATCATTTTCCAAAGAGTTGCAGCACAAAGATTTTTTTTTAAGGGAATAATTTTTTTTTTCTATCGTGCATTGGATTCGTTGAAACCAGCAGCGTCCAAATCAATTTAAACTAAATTCCTATCACTGTTACTTTGGGAGCTACAACCCTTCAAAGTTTGAGGGGCAGATACCACAAATGCTGCGCACAATGCAATGAGCCTTCTAAATGTGGTGCGGCCGAGTTGTATCGTCGCCGGTGTCACGGAGCGAGAAGCTTCCTCGATGCACTGTTAGACTGCCGACTGTCGCCGCACACGGCCGTATACCCGACAGTTGGAGCCACACAAACAACTGGGGCTCAATATACCACAGTTACTGACCTCGGATGACGATGGCATACACGAACAACGAGTACATTGACATGTTGCCGATGCTCGGCGAGTGCCGACACGATGCCACTGAAGCAGCCACGGCGTATGCCGTGAGATATCCTAGGCGAAGAGCCCCGGCTGCCATTACGTTCTTACGTGCCGAACAACGACTTCGGGAAACAGGCAGCTTGGTAATGCGCCGCAGTAACAGACGAAGACCTGCAAAAAGTAAGGAGATTGGTGTGTTTGTTTTAGCTGCACTACACCACGATCCTCATGTCAGCTTCCGAGCCGTTGCTGCAGTCGCTGGTGTCACTCTCACATCTGTGTTGCGTATAGTACACGGCCGCAGGTTCCACCCGTACCGTCTGACACTGACACAGGAGCTGCATGGGAACGATTTCCGTGCAAGAGTGACATTCTGTGAGTGGGCCATGCGTAATTTCACGCTGGAGTCTTTAGAAAGTGTTATGTTCTCTGATGAGTCCACGTTCACAAATTATGGTGCAGTGAATCGCCATAACATGCATGGGGCCGCAGACAATCCTCGGTGGCTACGACCTGTCGACTGTCAACGTAGGTGATCTATTAACGTGTGGTGTGGAATCCTTGGGGATGAAATCATCGGTCCACACTACTTCCCAGGTACATTGACAGGTGAGTTACATCGCGCTTTTATAGCCGACATTTTGGGTGGTCGCCTTGAACATGTGTGTCTACACACGAGAGTCCATATGTAGATACAGCACGATGGTCACCCAGTCCATTCTGCGCGTGCTATTGTGGAAGAACTAAACAACAGGTTTCCAGGAAGATGGTTGGGCGCCATGGTCCTCATTCATGGCCCAAAAGGGCGCCCGATTTAACACCAGTAGATTTCTTTTTGTGGGGATATGTAAAGGATCATGTTTAGGTCATTGAGGCCACATCCCCAGATGATCTAAAACGGCGCATCGAGGACGCATGGCGCTCCGTCACACCGGCATTGTTACATGTCGTCCGCAGATCCTTTCGACGGCGCAGTGCATTATACATTGAGGAACATGGACACACATTTGAACATCTCATATAAATGAACTTCCCACCGCCATAACATCCATCACCCACCACACAGCCATGTATTATGTACACCGTGTGGTATCTACCCCTGAAACTTTGAAGGGTTGTAGCTCCCAAACTAACAGTGATAGGAATGTAGTTTAAATTGATTTGGACGCAGCTGGTTTCAACCAATCCAATGCACGATAGAAGAAACTATTGTTCCATTTTAAAAAATTATATCTCTGTGCTGTAACTCTTTGGAAAATGTTACAATAAACCATGTTCATAGCTCCGCAGAAAGTGTAACATTTCTTGTGTTGACCTACCGCATTAAAATTTCCCGTCACCTATTATTGTATAAGTTACAGAGGCAAACGCACTTAGTGAAACACTTAGTGGAAATGCCAGTTTCACGAAATCAATGTAAGGTGTATTTCTAATCAAGTGTGTAATGAATTTTCCCGTTGATTTTCAATGAAGAAATCATTGATTTTAGAAGTTGTTGCTAGAATATCAAAAGAAGCCAGATTATGTCTGATTTTATCACGCTGAACCGCATCCAAGTTTCCGCCACTTTAATCGTAAAAATGGCAATACTAATTATACAGCGAATTTCATAACTAAAGTTTTGGTCTACGAGAATAGCATACTGCTTTTTAAAATTTAAGTTGAAAGAATGTGTACGTTTGCGTTTGGGCACAATAGCTACATCAGGTATATGAGTAACACACCACTTTAATTGACAATAAAAAAGTAACCTAAAGTCTTAAAAGTTTCAGAACGCACTAAACAGAGGAGACAATAAGTGGCGTAACGGCCGATCCAGCATTTATCACAAGAAATGGCACAAAGATTAAGGTTTTCAATTTAGAAAGACAATGCAAAAAAAAAAAATACAGACGTAATTTACTTCCTCATAGAAACTGTAGGGATGTGTGACACGGAAGCAAAAACAGGGACTACCCTTTTGCTGTAATGACGCCGTAAATTGAATTTTTTCTTTCAATAAGAGTTTTGTGTTGACACATAGACAATGTGGATGTATGTCTCTGTAAAGAGATACATTTTTGCTGTTGTCATAACTACCCATTGACGAGAACTATACGAGAGCGTCTTTTGACGTATACCCGCCGCGTAGGGCACCTGTATATAGACAGGCATACGCATCCGCCATTTTTGTTCCTTCGGTTCGAAGCGCGATTGTAGAATATTCAAGTCGGTACGCTTTCAGCATGGTGGGTTGTGCAGCTCCGAATTGTTCTAATCGTTCAGAAAATGGTTTTCATGTTTTTTTCGTTTGCAATGAATCCTGAAAGGCGTGAAATATGGTTAATAAACTGTCGCCGTGACAAGGTCTTAAAAATATGCGAAGTGGGTTAATTCGTTTGTAGTTATGCACAATTTCTACATGTTGTAAATGCCAGGTTTCGTTACGTGTCCTTTTCAGCGAAGGTTCCGAAGCATATATATATATATATATATTGGCGGTAACAAACAGTATCAACATTTAGACAATAACAATAGTAATTACTTTTAAATGAGGCACACTGTGTTTTACTAGTTATAATGGCCCATATGACTCGTAACGATGTTTGAAGCTACTGCGACGTTAATTTTAGTGACAGCTACTGCGATGCTAATTTTAGTTACTGCATCGGCAGCGTAGTTTCCTAATGTTCTCTTTGAAACTATAACTAGTGAAAATGCTTTACGTTCGTCTTGGATGACAATCGAAACATTTGCTTGATTTTTGAGCACAGAATGTATCAAACTAAAGTGCAGATTTGGTGGTGCATCTGGTATTATGAGCTGTCGAATGAGTAAAAGTTGCTCACAATACACACCCAGGTGGGCAAATACCAGAAAACATATATAACGATTTGTCAAACCATATTACAATAATTTAATACGAAGAGATGAATCTTTAATTTTTTTGTATGTGTATTAGAAATGAAGCAAGCGACATTTAAAAGCGATAACAGCGGAAAAACTTGACTTTTTACAACCTCACGTTATCACCGCTCGGAACAAAAATGGCGGCGGGAGCTGCCACTACAGCAGAAATTGATGCGCATGCCCATCTATATACAGGTGCCCTACCGCCGAGTAGTGGAGTAAAGAGCACCGTCTAGTACAAGCAGATCAATCCGCCATTTTGAATCCCATGTTGAAGGCGCGCATTTAAAAACTATGGAACCATTATGCTTTCTAATATGCTCTTAGGCCTTTTCCTAACGTGGAAAATGTTACAGCGTAGTAAATTTATTCATTTGATTGTAAGAGGTAAGCAACTTAGTGATTAGAGGGATATTTTTAGAGATATAATACAGTCACTCACAGTCCATATTAAGGAATATGTTGCTGTTCTAAATATTTACCACATATAGTTATAATACGTTACAATATTATCGTATTTTCTGGTTTATAAATGGTGTGTCCACATACGTTTAGGGTACGTAAGAGTTGCATTCGAAAAAAAAAAAAAAAAAAAAAAAAAAACGGAATAATGTTAAATTGCGATACTATACTTTCCGTATTCCCCCCTCTAATGTCTCCCATATTTTACACACAGCATATCTGAGAGAAGATTTTACGTAAAAAATGTGTTTAATAACTTTGAACGCCTGGTTTCGTTAGATAACGACTAAATAAAGTTTCTCTGGTAGCATGCACTTTGAAGTAAAGTGAATGTTACATGAAAAGTTTAATGCATTTCATGTACGACATCTTTCCTGTCCACATTCTTTGCGAAGTTCAGTGTTTTTAGCCATCTTGTTCACAGCTTGGCTGTGTGTGTGAGTCGTCCTTAGTGTAAGTTAATTTAAGTTAGTTTAAATAGTTTTAAGCCTAGGGACTGATAACCATAGCAGTTAAGTTACATAGATTTACACATATTTTAAATTTCTTAAAAGAAACTATTCCTTATATGAAACTTCCAGGCAGATTAAAAGTGTGTGCCGGAACCTCTACTCGAACCTGGGACCTTTGCCTTTGCCTTTCCGTATTCCTTACATGTTTAGGTCTATATTTTCAATACTAACTCTGTGAGCGTAACTATTTCGAATACAAATAAAATAAAAGGTTCTTAACGTTACACAGTTAGTTGCTTGATTTTAGCATTCATACTTTGCGTCTGGAATTTACAAGCCTCCTTTTACGCCGATCTATGTTTGAAGGAAACCGATAAAACTTAAATCAACCATGTCTGATATTTTTTTGCAGCTGCACAACCAACGATTTCACAGCGTGAAACAATAAAATCAGAAAATATTCGCTGATTCACTTCGCTGCACTACACAAAGCACAATACACTGTCGTCGCATTGGGATTCAAAATGGCGGATTGTTCAGCTCCGTATATCTAGTGCTTTAGTGGAGTACGTGACGTCAGCTCCCCCCACCACCGTAGCTCCGAGCTGGGAAAGTGAGCGCTCGCGTGCGCTATTGCTCGCGAAGCAACCGGTTGGAACTGCCTGCCATACAATGATATAATGTTCCAGGTAATTACAGTAAAATAATAAGAAATTTCTTGCGACGTTTCTTGTGAGTTTAGTCAGATTACAATTATTTGTTAGAAGCCGTTTGTCATGTGGCACTACTGTGCTACCGCTCAGCTGTAGGCGACGCATGAAAACGGCGAGTCACATCAAAAATACTGATAATATTATTTTACAACACGGACAGTGTTATAAGAGACCACCAAGAGTTAATGGCGGCAGTGCGATGAAGTCGACAGCTAATTTTATGTGATCAGTGACTGAATAGCGGCAGAGACCGCTCATTTTAATTTTTAACTTAATCCATGTTTAACGTAACCACACGTGATGCATTACGTTTCTGACATAACGGCGTTCAGCCATCTCCAGTAGGATAAAAATCCTGATTTCTTCATTCACAGCGAATGAAACCTACCTCTATGAGCCAATTCAAACAGAAAAATTTCGCCACACGGTACTAGCCGAGCGGTCTGGAGCGCTACGTTAGCGGATTGCGCGGCCTCCCGCGTCGGGGGTTTGATTCCTCCCTCGGACATGGCTGTGTGTGTTGTCCTTAGGTTACTTTAACCTTCATATTCAGTGTCTTGGATAGTTTATCTTACAAGGAAAGTACATGGGTTCGAACAAACATATCTGTATGAACGTTTGCTTACAGAATCTCTAGGTACACCTCAATGTACTGGTTAGTGTCGTTTTTATGCAAAATTCTACAATCATGATCTAGATAGCATTGTAGATGTAATTGTAGACGCCATACGCAATGCAGATATCTTAACTACAACTAATGTAATAATCATCGCACACGTTCTCTAGCCAATTGTCATCAAACCCGTGATGATAGTTGCAACTTTAACCTACTTCTCGGAAGATTGTTGGTATTCACTGCCACTGATTCCATCACCTCCTCCCGCACTTACCGTAGCACTACCGCTTGCAATGTGTTGTTCGTTATTATCAACCCTATTATCAAAATTATGTGTTAGTGTTACAACAGTATCTTAACTTATGTTCATATTTCTGTGCCATAACATATACGAGAAATCATGCGAATGATTCATCTTCTACACTAATACCATCATCACGAAGAATGGTTATTCGTAACTTCATCTCAACCAATCGCATTACATTAGCAGGATTTATTACCAATCGCCGCCCCATCTGACGCTTTACCACACAAATAACGCAAAAACGCACCTTCGGAGGCACACTGTACCGTCCCTACTGGCGAACCGACAGGTCAAAGTGCAATGCGGCATGGCACACGCAGAGGCCTCTAACGGACGACTGCAGAGTTTTGCAAATGCGGGAGTATCACTAGTGCTTTTACATTATCTCTCATACGATTTTGGTGTATATGTGTTTGTTCGAGCCCAAGTACTTTCCTTGTTAGTTTAAGTAGTTTGTAAGTCTAGGGACTGATGACCAACGTAGTTTGGTCCCATAGAATTACAAACATTTAAACATGTTTTAGAAAAATTTCATACACATCGCTAAAAGCAAACTGTAATTTCTCGCTGTCATTGGTTAGCCTACCTAAAAATATCTTCACACTGGCTAGTGGTTACACGAGCTCCAGTGTTAAGAACCAATCAACGGTCCTGCTTGGCAATTAACTACTGGTTATTAACGGCACTGATTCCCATGAAGCCGGCCGCGGTGGCCGAGGGCACTGAGGCGCTCCAGTCACGGTCTGCACGGCCACTGCGGTCGGGGGTTCGAATCTCCCCTTGGGCATGGATATTTTTGCCGTCCTTAGTGTTAGCTAGTTCATAAGTAGTTTGTAAGTTTAGGGACTGATGACCCTGTAGTTAATTCCCATAAGCTATACAAACATGTGAACATTTTCGATTCCCATGAAAAAATAAGACCTAATAAAAAAAGGTCAATACTAATATGAAACATACGTAACCAGGTATTAGAATGTAAACAATTCAATTACGTTAGTAAAAACGACAAAGTAATTTTGATTTAGAAATTACAAAATCATATGCAGTTGGATTCTATAATGATACTCGGCTCTGTTGTCTGTATAGGTCGAGGTATACAAATCCGCGAAGTACGTAAAATATGGATAAATTTTTTGGTGGGAAAAAAAGAAACAAAATGTGCCAAAATTACAGTTATTCTTAATGCTTGATAAACGGAGGATTGATTAATCCAAAAAAGATGGCGGATGTAATAATTTTGCGACAAAAGGCGCGAAATACCATTATAAGAATAAACTAGAAGTTACCCCCAGTATCTTCTCGGCTTGTAGCTTGCCGGACCTGCTGGATTTTTTAAAATGTTGAATGAGGTATTCAATGGTAAGCTTCATGTAACAATAGAATGACCGAGCAAAAATTTGATAACACTGCGAAAGAAACCATTCTGATTATCGAACTTTGGAAAAAAATATTTAATAGCTGGCAGGTTCTGTTACCATAATTATGGTAAGAATTGACCGGTGAAATTTTCCTTTCTGGATTAATATTCACCCGAAGTGCAAAAAGAAGCAATAAGGCGCGCAAACCTCATACTATGGCAAAACGTACATTTCCGAAAACAGCAATTTAATACCTAACGGTTTAAAAAGAGTGGAATCATCAGTAATAAATGCAAAGGACAAAGGGAGATCTCATGTTAGATTTTACGACCTTGTTTAAATAATGGCTGTGGTGCAAGAGAGTAAATCGTAGCATAGATGCCTCAGCAAGTGGCTAAAGGAAATTGTAATTATGTTAGACTGACAGCGTTAGTATGGATTGTCAAATGCTCCGCGACCTGAAAATGACATATGAGTTGCAATACCGTCTTTTGTGTGTGGTAGCCACCTTACAGAGAAGATAAAAAAAATAAAAGGTGCCTTTTACTTCATCAGTGAAAACTGCATATTGTTACTAGCAATGTTTTTCCTTTTTTCTCTTCTTGATCGATCAATTTGTGTGCCATATTCGTTTTATTTATGACTAAACTTTCAGTTCATGAATCTCAATTGGCAAATTTCGTGGATAATGAGAAACAAACATTAAGTAAGCAATGACATTTTACTAAAGAAAGTTCCAAATTTTCTGTTAAGTTTAGATTTGTTTTTATTTCGTCACTACAGACTGTTTCGGCGCATTATCGCTACTTTCAAGTGTCCTGCAGTTATAGGTAATATGTTTTCCATAGTATTTCGTATTTTAATTATAAGTCTTATTCTGAAAGTATGGCAAAGGGTTTTTACTTACTTATAGATGGAATGACGTGCATATATGATCGTATTAGACTGTCTGATGTTTGTCAAGTACTTTTTGCTATTATAAAAAATGTTTTTGAATTTCGTTTGACAGTTTTTGTCAGTTTCTATGATATATGTTCACAGATTATTTGATGGTAACAAAGATGATTTTTATATCGTTATCTGTTGTAGTTGCGATCTCTGCTTGATGCATTCCATTTAAGTGCACCGATTTTTTAATTAATATAGATACTTGCGTCGTAAAATCTGTGAAATATAAATGTTATTGCTGTTATGTAATTCTATGTGTAATCCTTTATCTTAGTTCTACATTCTGGTGTTACATTTTTGTATTTTCGCTTATTATTTAATTTGCTATTTTATTTAATGATTTAGAGATATTGATAAGGGTAATCTTTGATTGAGCAACGTAGCAATGAATTCGTAATTTTAACCTTTTCCTTTCATGAGAATTTCAATAACGTTTTTAATTTAGTCTTGGTGTTTAAGCTTTCTTTGGTCATTCAGAATTTCTTGTGGTTGGTTTTTATATGTATATAAATTTCATACTCCTCAAGAACGGTCATAATGAACCTTTAGGGATTTAATGTAGTACTTGTAATACACTCAAAATTTCGCTTACAGTGTGATGGTGATTTTTTAGGTGGAATAAGAAACTTGCTTGGTTGTTTTCACTATTTCTTATGTGTTCTTTAAATCCCATGTTAAAATTTCTTCCAGTTTGGCCTATGTAAAAACGGTTACAATCTTGGCATATGATCTTATATAAATTCCTGGGTTAGCGTATATTGATGAATTTGTGTTATTTGATCCGAGTTTCAACATAAGTTTGTTGGTGGTTGTTGTGATCTTCAGTCCGGACACTAGTTTGATGCAACTCTCCACCCTACTCTATCCTGAGCAAGCCACTTCATCTCCTCATAAGACATGCAACCTACATCCATTTGAATCTGCTTACTATAAGCGTCTCTTGATCTCCCTCTGTGATTTTTCCCCACACACTTCCCACAAACGATTCCTTGATGTCTACGAATGTATCCTAATCGATCCCTTCTTTTAGTCAAGGTATGCCAGAAACTCCTTTTCTCCCCAATTCTGTTCAGTACCTCTTTATTAGTTACGCGATCTACTCACCAAATCTTCCGAATTCTTCTGTAGCATAACATTTCAAAAGCCTCTATCCTCTTCCTGTTCACACTGTTTATCGTCCAAGTTTCACTCCCGTACAAGGTGACACTCCAAACAAATGACTTCAGAAAAGATTTCCTTACACTTAAATAATATTCGATGTTAATAAATTTCTCTTTTTCAAAAACGCTATTCTCCCATTGCCATTCTACATTTTACATCCTCTGTACTGCGACCATCGCATGTTATTTTACTGCCCGAGTAACAAAACTCACCTACCACCTTTATTGTTTCGTTACCTAATCTGATTCCTTCAGCATCGCCCGATTTTCTTAGCGCTCCATTGTGCTTGTTTTGCTCTTGTTAATGTTCATCTTATACACGCCTTTCAACACACTGTCTATTTCGTTCAACTGCTCTTCCAGATCTTTTGCTGTCTCTGACGGGTCGCCAAATGAATGACGTCGTTGTATTCTTTCTCTTTTAAAGTTGCTGTGATTTTATCTTTTATAAATAAGCCGCTCTTTGATATGCAAATGAGTATCAAATGAGAGAATCTTGATTACAATTACAATTGAATAAAAAAAATATGACATCACCTGGACTGCAAACATTATTTTTGTAAGGGTCGCCACTACTTTTCTTATTATTAAAAAAAGTAGAATAAATTATTGAAAATATGAAACTCAAAATTTACTGTGCCCAACGGAAAGTAGTGGCGACCAGTAGTCTAATCTCACTTGTTTATTTATTTTGTGAAAGTGCGTGATTCCATACACTGTTGTTGGAAACACACAAATCCCCTGACCTACCTAACATAGACAAGAGATAACCCCTCCAAAATATGTGAAAGGTGGTTGAAATCAGGTACACGATGTTCATAAATAGTCACTGTATTTAACGAAAATTATGTGACAAGTTATCAAAAACACGACATGCGTGAAAAGTGTCAATTCCTTTAAAGAAAAAAAAAATCATACAAAAAATAATGACTTGAAATAGCACAAACAAAAATTATCTAATGATCGGAATGCTTTTTAAAGAATAAAGGACAAAATCTTAACACTAAAAGAAAAAGTACAAGTTCGACTGGCTATAGTCATAAATTTGGTGTGTTAACCTATCAAAAAAAAGTATTTAAAAGTCAGTATAAGGTTAAGTGTGGTGTCGCACAAGTACAAAGTGCGCGCCACCTACTTTCGCCGCGCGCCGCCATGCACGCACGGCGCGGCGTTCTTACGACGACAGCCACGAGCGCCCTCTGCTGCAACTCCGCTCGTGGCCACCGCTGAACGACATCGTTCACTTGGGACTGAGTTAGGAACCAGTAAAGACTTCGGAATCCGATGGGAACCAGTGAAGACTTGGCTATCAGTTAGGCACTAGGCAGGACTCTAGCTCAACTATGTATCAACATTCTGCAGTACTATGTAAAAGTTAAGTATTGTATAAATTCTGTGCAATATATATCTCGTTCTAATTTACTCTAGTGTTTCTAGTTTCTGGCTGCTCCCCTCCGTACCTGCACCAGCGTGCTATCTTTATTCCTGTGTCGGTCTCATTCCACTCGGCCACCGACAACTACGACGGAAAAGAGACACAAAAGCGGCGACGAGGCTGGGACACAAAATTAAGTACTGAAACAGACACGCTCGATTACAATCGACTATGACGACCAAGCAAACTCACACTACGTCCCACCTGTCAACCACCATTCAATAATCTTCTCGTCTAGTTGATGCGTTGGCGCTACCTTACCATATACAGTAGAACAGCGTCGGCGAAGTTGGTGGTACAGCAGACTGATGGATGCGATCGCGGATGGAAAAACATCAACGCAATCGCCGCGACAATTACAAAAGTATTCGAAATACGGGAGAAATACAGCAATTTTCCAAACCAGTGGTGAATGCTGATTTTCGAGTGAGCTTGTTCAGAATAACACCCACTTCACAATATTTACTAGTTTCTAAGTATATTTATGTGAATGCAAACAGCAATCACACAGATGATTTCTGACACTGTGAAATGGGCACATAAAATATTCTAAGTCCACCGAAGGTTGGCATTTGGCGAACCAACTGGACATAAATCGAGAGGTCCAAACACTTCGGTCTCCTCAACCCGAATTCGCTATATCGAGAGGTCCGAACACTTCGGAGTCCTCCACGCAACTCCCCTTATCTCTCCAAAAAACACAGACTCCACCCACATGTGACGTCAAGCCAGTAGGAGAGAAGACCCAATGGTCTAGTCAGTCATATCAAATTACTATTGTTCAAGCTACTAGGCTCCTCCCACTCTAAACTTTCCGCAGCATGAGCCACATGTAGGCCACAGTTCCTAGAAACAGTACGAATTTTTGTGTCTCGCAATAAGCATCTGCAGACAGCCAAATTATTTTATCATCTCATAGGCGCCAACCCCTGTCGCGAACGCACTGTCCCATTTCCACAAAAAATACTCTCTGCGACAGAGTAACATATACAGAGAAGCAGCCCCCACTAAACCACTGTCTTACGCTCCCTCGTAGTTCCGTAAGATGCTAGCTGGTGTCAGGCGGTTTCCCTGGCTTAGTACCGGTAGACCACACTAGAGGCGCTTCAGAGGGTAGCGTAGAGGGGACGTTGAGGGGTGAGCTCATACCACCTGCCACGAGGCCACAACTGTGTCCGGTGTGCCGGCGTTTGAGGGGAGGTGGTGGTGGGGACAGACGCTACCTGCCGCCTGCTCTGGCCAGTTTAAAGGGCTGCTTCTGACCGCAGCGCCATCATGGGACATCTTATGGAACCGTCCCTCCTCGCACCCCTGAGCGTGGGACCGGGCCCTTACGGAGGTTTCCCGTCTGTATATATTTGTCTGTGCCTCGGCACTCCTCGCCTCCAGACATGGCGCTAACAAAATCGAAAGTTAGGCTCCAGACTGTCGAGAATAGTGTTATAATTGCCCGCAGTTTCGGGTACGCCCCGAAAATATCCCTGCTTTTCGATCCAGGACAATGTCTTCCTCTGGGACGCCGGCAGACCGTGAGGGTCTACGCAGAGTTTACAATGCTGCAGGTCTGGCTTTCCCCCTCCAAAGGCTATCAGGCGTTCACTGCCCACCAGGGATGGCAGCGGCTTTTCGCTTTAGATGTCGACTTCCAGGAACGTCCGCGCGTGGCCAGGGTAGCTTCTACCCTCCCCGCCGGCCGCGGTGGCCGAGGGGACTGAGGCGCTCCAGTCACGGTCTGCACGGCCCCCCTCGGGCATGGATATTTGTGCCGTCCTTAGTATTAGTTCGTAAGTAGTTTGTAAGTTTACAGACTGCTGACCCCGTAGTTAAGTCCCATAAGCTCTACAAATATTTCAAACATGTCTGCCTTCCCCCACCCCCGCAACAGGGCAGCACCCTGTCCCGCTTTTTCGCTGGTGGCGGCGAGGGCCAGCAGCAAGTTCCCAGATGGGTCACTCCCAATGAACCGAAATCATGCAACGACCGTTCCTATCATCTGGCATTAAAAAGAAATTGGCAGAATTAGAATATAAACAACCTTTTACCCAAGGAAATAAACAGAATAAATAAAAATGGAATAAAATGAATAAAATACCATTTCTACCTCTCAAATTACAATGTCATCGGCAAAACGCAATGTTTTTATTCCTTCGCCCTGAACTTTAATTCCTTCTCCAAATTTGTCCTTGGTTTCCTTTATAGCTAGCTCAGTGTACAAATTGTATAGCATTGGAGAATGGCTTTTGTTATTCGTGTAATGGAGTGCAGTCTAAGAAAATCAGGTGATGCTGAAGGAATTAGATTAGGTAACGAAACAATAAAGGAGGTAGATGAGTTTTGTTACTTGGGCAGTAAAATAACAAATGATGGTCGCAGTACAGAGGATATAAAATGCAGAATGACAATGGGTAGAAAAGCGTTCTTGAAAGACAGAAATTTGTTAACATCGAATATTGATTTAAGCCTAAGAAAGTCCTTTCTGAAAGCATTTGTATGGAGTGTTGCCTTGTATGGGAGTGAAACATGGGCGATAAACAATGCGGACAGGAAGAGGATTGAGGCATTTGAAATGTGGTGCTACAGAAGAATGCTGAAGATTAGGTGGGTGGATCGCGTAACAAATGAGGAGGTACAGAACACAATTGGGGAGAAAAGAAATTTCTGGCATACCTTGACTAAAAGAAGGGATAGATTGGTGGGACACATTCTTAGACATCAAGGAATTGTGAATTTAGCATTGGAGGGAAGTGTGTGGGGTAAAAACCGCAGAGGAAGACCAATAGATGGGTACAGTAAGCAGATTCAGACAGATATAGGTTGCCGATCATATGTGGAGACGAAGAGGCTTGCTCAGGATAGGGTATTGTGGAGAGCTGCATCAAACCAGTCTCCGGACAGAAGACCACAACAACAACAATTTCATCGTGTATTGTATTTAGGTGTTTTGTGTTTATTGTGTAATTTTGTGACAATGTTAAGGTCGAAATTATTTCTATGGGCTATGTATGGATGCTGCCTGTTTCTGCGTGAGAAACCCACGTCTGCTACGAGTTGATGCTCACTGAGAGGCAGCGGCCCTTTGCGCTGCAGCCGGCATTCCTGCAGCCGAGACAATAAAAGAGGTGGACGCGTAAAGCGCTGCCATTCAGCTGTCTCTGCTGCCGAGGCGGCGGCTTCACCTCGCGTAGAGCTCCTAAATACCCAGGCTGAATCGTCCACCATGTTTTCCTCAACATGGTTGGAATCGCGCTGCACCAACAACGTAGAGGCGCATGCCCTGCCACCTTTCACAAACGATTTCGTAAAAACTAATTGGTAGAAATATTGAATTTTTCCGCTACTTAAATCTTTATATGTCAGCATTGTGACGAAATGTTCGTCATTTCGTTAATAGTCATAGTTAATAAGATATTGGCTTCGAAATAAGAGACTGCGCTACATTAGGAAAAGTTTTCAGTAAAAAATAGAGGCTGCTATGATATTCTGTTTGGTGCTTGCTGCACCATATGTTGCTGCGGATGAAACTTCCCTAATGTATTGAATGTTTTTTTTCGACTTAGGAGGAGATCTTTACCTTTCACTCATACCGCTAAACTTTATTGGCCCAATTTAGGTTACGGTAGTAACACTAAAAGTGGGCCTTTGCGATCGGATTTTGACAGCTCGAAAATTAAATAAAAATAACGGATTAACCATGCATCTGTCACGAAAATGGAATAACCGAATTTGTAGAGGAGAAAATTCTCTGCAACATTGCTCTCTTGTGGTTTTTTTTTTTTTTCATATCTCGTATCGTTTCAGAGATATTTGCAAAAATAACGGCGATTTTGGGATGTCTGTCTGCCTGTCTGTCTGTCTGTCTGTCCGTAACGTGTTCCCTGTTTCAACTGATCACCACTAAATTTTACAGACATCATTGTCGGCCGCCAGAGACCAGAACCTCCCATTTTCAAATTTTTCGGACAAAAAATACGGTAGTAATACCAAAAAAAAAGCCATTTCGTTTTGACGATATCTGTCTGGCTGTAACGTGTTCCCACTTTATAGGTCGAATCGTTAAACCGATCGGCGCCAAATTTTACAGACATTATTGTTGAATACCAGAGACCAGAACCTCGCTTTTTGAAATATTTCGGACAAGAAATGCGTTAGTAATACCAAAAAAGGCCGTTTGTAACGAATATTATTTGCAAATAAACCGTTCATCTGAGGCGAAAATTGAATAAACGAATTTTTAGAGGAGAAAATTGTCTACTACTTTGTTCCCTTAAGGTTTTTTCATATCTCGTATCGTTTGAGAGATATTTGCAAAAATAACGGAGTTTTGACACCCTCCATTGAATTAACGAAAACCAGCCGTTCGCACGTGTCACGTGACATTCCTCCCCCAGAACTCTCTCTGGCGTACGCCATCTTGCGTTGCGTATTTGATGATTTTCTTATTGTAACTTACACGCTGTCATTTCAAAGCAATGGCGCACTGAAGAATTAACAAAAAGACGTCGTTCTTTGTACGATAAATGATAGTGTCTACAAATGCCTTATTAGCATCAGTTAACAACGGCCACTAATAGTATGAGATTAAAGAACACAATTCCTGACTGTAGCGTAGTGGACAATGTTAAATAATTTTCGACCTATTTCTTTGCTTAATACAGATTATAAAATAATCGCCAGACTTCTGAATAGGAGAATTTCTTCGTTTGCAAACAAAATCATAAGTGTGTATCAAAACTGTGTAGTTGGTAGGACTATATTTCAGAACATAGCTGAATATCGAGATATCATTTCAATAACTGATGTGACTAGAATCAAATGTGCATTGATCTTTTTAGATTTCCATAAAGCATTTGACCTTGTCAATCACACATACCTGCTTAAAAATATGCACAAACTGGGTTTTCATGAACTGTCTCTCCGCGTGATCAAAAACATTCAACAGGGATACATGCAAGAATAGCGGTAAATGGACAAACAACTAAACAAATAGAAATAAAAAGAGGTGTTCCACAGGGAAGTCCTCTTTCCACGCTTTTATTCGCTATTTCACTTGATCCCTTGCTTCGAAATGTGCATGCAAATTTGACAGGCATAACAATGGCTGGCCATAAGACAGTAATCAGAGCTTACTCTGATGATGTAGGAGTTGTCGTCCGAAGTTGCAATGAAATAAGTACATTAGAAAACGTGACTAGAACATACTGTCAGGCTTCTGGAGCAAATATAAATGCTAACAAAAGTAAAATTCTGAAACAGAGGCTTCGACCATGTAAATGTCGATTGGGCAACCTCGGTCAGCCAACAAAAAACATTAGGAATAGTGCTCATGGCCAATGTGATGAAAATGGCAGCTAGAAACTGGAAGGACGCAGCGAATAAAGTACAATGGGCCATAATGGATAACTTATCACGTCACATAAATCAAGTTCAGAGAGTAAAATATATAAATTTGTGGATACTATCAAAAGCTTATTATACGGCACAAGTATTTCCGCTGCTGAAAATGATAGTTAAAAAAATTATGTCAAAAGTTACAAACTTTCTGTGGAGAGGAGAAGTATTTAGAGTCACTGCTAAAGTAGCCACTCTAGATCCCAGTCACAGTGGATTAGGCCTTATAGACATAACTACCAAAGCATCAGCACTCTTCGTTAAACGGACGATGGACATTATACAGCAGCAACCTGGAAGCATTACAAGGAAACTTTTCGATGTTCTTAAACCGTCAAGTATTCAACCTCCAATCGATGTAAGAAACATCAATGTTTGCTTACAACACGTGAGGACCTTTTATATCGAAATGAGTTATGTCAACCATACACTTTTGTGGTCAAGTCACCTAACAGCAAGGGCTATTATGAATGAAAGAAAGAAATGTGAAAGAAGGAATAAAATAGAAGATAGGTCAAGAAATGTGGACTGGGATGCTGCATGGCGAAATATTAATCTAAAAGAACACTCTTCGGACGTAATAACAGCTTGGTACAAAGTCGTCAATAATATAATTCCCACCAACGAACGACTCTGTGGAATCGGTATAAATCAAACAGATCTATGCCAACGATGTAATCTTGTTGATACAGTTATACACAGATTTACCTGTGGCGGAAACTTAAATAACTGGAAATGGGTGAGAGCGCAAATAGCACTACTCACAAGAACTTCACCTGATTACGTATCTCCATCCATACTATGTAGACCAGATGCAAGATATTTTCTAGAGAAAAAAAATAACGCAGTACACTGGTTATTGGGAAAGTACGTGAGCTACGTGGTTAACAATCTTGGACCGGACACCACCATTGACTTCAAACTGTACATGCAAGATGAATATAAAAAACTTAGCAAGTATATGGACCAAAAATCCAAATATGGAAACATGCTTATTATTGTATTTCAACGAATGGGGATAGGTTAATATATATATATATATATATATATATATATATATATATATATATATATATATATATATATATACATGGACTAATTGAATATAAGTTTTTATCGATGCCTACAAGAAAAAAAACTGAAAGTGTTTGAGAAGCCTAAAAGCTAAGGTTAAATTATTTAAAAATTGAACTGTAAAATAGGAATAAATCAACATGTTTTCTTTTTTTATGATTGTTTATGTGTGATTATATCATTATGAGTACCTGTGTAAAGTATTTTACTTGTGCATATGTATCCCAAGATGTTATAATTGATGTTCACTGTATACAGTAGAATGTACAAGGAATAGAGTAAATAAAAGTTTATTTAAAAAAATGTGTTGGACAGTGACGCTGAGTGTTAGTGGTTCGGAACCCGCCAGTACCTAATTTTTTTTCCTACAAGGGTTTCAGACACTCTTATTAATTAATTTTTGTATTATTTATATTATTAGTTTGGTTCAAAAGGTTTGCCAAATCTAAAGTGCGCCGTAAAACACGTCAGTGCGATTTTTTTATTTAGCGCACTCATTTCCGATGGCGATAAGGCCAGAATGAATGAATCATCAATTATACACGGTTAGAGGTATCAAAATGATATTTTGACAAATGATAACATGTAAAGATGGGAGTATTTTGCCACATGGTTACTACACAAAACTTCATTAACTATCGCGTTAGTCAAGGAAGTACATAGTTGTAAAATGAAAAAGAGTAAAGTTAGTAATTTATTATTCGCTTTGCAGATATTCCTTCGTCACTCACAAATGTTTATTTCTTTGCTTCTTGTCCATTGTGTTTCAGAGCTATTACTCAGTTTCCAAAACCTAATAGGAGTTGCATTTCCTTCAGTTTAAATCCTAGCAGTAACAGAACGGAAGTTACTAGATCTAATGAGGATTTTATGTGAGAATACTTGAAAATGAGAGACAGTAAGCATCTCTTCACTAGCTAACGAACTGACTTGTTCTCATTTCCTCACGTAATAAAGCACTCTGTACTGAGATATTTAGAATATCCTTTTCACATAACTGAAAAATTGACATTGCATATTACATAGAGACACAGCACTTCTGTAGTGTTCAACTATTAAATTTAATGGGTTAAAAGAAGTCAGTGCCAGTATCTTTCAGTATGGGTGTTATGCAGTAACAAATGTGCCTAATTATTAGGAATTCTAATACGGAAGACGCGTTACTACTAAACGGGCGAGCTGATCCCAGTGCGTCATATTTAACTGACATTATCTCAAGTTATACATTTCTCACAGAGTTTCTCTTTAGACAGGATGAAAATTTGATGTATTATGAACATTTCATTTGCTTGATTTGTTCACCTAACTTCAACAGAAAAAAAGTTCCTTGCATGTCGGAAATTCCGTAAGTCGTCAGAAAGAGCATGGTCGTAAACTATCAGTATATGCTGTTTATAAATTATTGCTATAAATAAAACTAAAAAGAAAATGTGGTGTAGTTCTTAACGATGACATTGATGAAAGTTCCACGTTCATGCAGTGAGTAGCTTGTGAGTGTGAGGGAGTTGAATGAAACGCGAGGTAACGCGTGAGCTCGTTCGGAACGTGGCAACTCCTACAGCTTGGGGAAAAAATGGGGAACAGTTCAGGTCGGGTTTATAGGAGCCTTAACCTCGCGCTTGATGCCGGGCACTGTCATCCGTGCCAGACTTTTAGGACGCGCTCGGCGATTTTATTTGACAGCTATTGCCTGCAGCCTCACAGGGACGTCGCAAAGGCCGCAACCGCGGGTTCCTTCCTTATACAGCTAGCACCCGAAATATGCGACGCCTCGTATAGTATATACGTTCTGCAGAATAAACTTGCTAAAATGTGATGTCGCGAATAATAACTCTTACGTCACTTTTGACTACTGTCTACTAATTCATTTTAATTTAGTTATGTACAATAAGGTGGTGTCTGAAAGTAGGTAAATAGCGTGTCAGATACTGACAAGCTACCAGAGTGGTGCAAAGATTGACGATGTACTTTAAAAGCCGTGATGGGGAGGCTGACCGTTCAAAGGCACCTTGCTGAGGAACGCGTGGTTGCTGGCTGTCGGGCATGGGAGTTTGTATACTCCTTAGCATAAGTTACTTAACGTTAGTTTAAGAGGTTTGTAAGCCTAGGGATTTATGTCCAACGTAATTAAGTCCCTTAGATTTACAAACATTTCAATATTTGATTTGTACTTTAAATGTTCACAAGGTCTCAAAACGAGAAAATTAGTTTCCTACACGTATAATATCAGTATTTCATAATCGTAATCAGTCGAGTGTGGGCACAGTGGGTATGGTTAAACGTCTGGTTTCAAGTTATAGCACTTTTTTTCAAAATCATGTCTGGTTTAATATGACAGTTTGGGAAATAACCAATTTTCTGTGTTTTATTGCTATTGCTTCCAGTACTTAGTTTCGGTTTCCGGGCGAGAACATTGGATTCTAAAGTTATGTTGCTCTTGGCCTCGTCATTGCATAAAAAGATATCCCCGCTCTGCAAACCACCTCATCATTGTGCATGCGTTCAGTCGTCTGTGTTTTTCCGCATTCACTCTCGTCATCTTCAGATGACCACATTACTTCCGGTAATAAATGAAGAATGCCTGGATGTAACTATTGTTTTAGCATAAGTTAATTTAAGTAGTATGCTATCTAGGCAAGGTAAACACTGAAAAAGGATTGGACAATCGTAAGGCTTTCGTACACTTTGCACTTTACGTTTCCAGATACATTACATCAAAATATCAAACAAAATAGGTATAACATAGAAAACTGAATTTGTCCTCTGTTCAATGGTTTTCTTGAAAAGTAATGATAAGTTAAATACTATGAACAATTACAGTTCTTGGTATTCATTCCATTTTTTAAAATTTTGTTTATAAATACTGTTATGAGGAATCATAGCACCATTTGCTCAATGGGAATATTCGGTTCCAAATGCTGAAAATTTAAGTTGGAGAAATCTGTTTTCCATGTTTAATTGACCGAATTCTAAAGCTACAAGCAGAGAAGAGGTTATGTAGGGACACGTATAGGTCTACATCTGTCTCTACTGTACACACATACTCTGAAAGTATGGCGGAGGGTCCCATGTACCCTCCTAGCCATTTCCTTTACTGTTCGTTTCGCAAATAGAGCGAAGAAGAAAAAATGACTGCCTATATAAGAGGCCACATTTTCCTCGCCTTAATCAACCTTACGCAAAATATACCGGGTGATCAAAAAGTCAGTATAAATTTGAAAACTTAATAATTAACTGAATAATGTAGATAGAGAGGTAAAAATTCACACACAGGCTTGGAATGACATGGGGTTTTATTAAAACAAAAAAAAGTTCCACAAATGTCCGACAGATGGCGCTTCATCTGATCAGAAAATCAATAATTAGCATAACAAATTAAGACAAAGAAAAGATGATGTTCTTTACAGGAAATGCTCAATATGTTCACCATCATTCCTCAACAATAGCTGTAGTCGAGGAATAATGTTGTGAACACCACGGTAAAGCATCTCCGGATTTATGGTGAGGTACTATCAGTTCCGATCGGAAGATTCACTTGAATGCCAGTTTTTTTTTAAACAACTTCATTACAGCACCGGTGCATATACTGTTACCGAAACATTCGAGACCAGATTAATCGAGGGTAAAACCTATGACGTAGAAGGATTTTAGTAATGAGAGCATGTCATCTGCTGCGACTCTCATTAACGTTTTTACTCCGTCATTTATTAATTTCGGTTTTTTATATTTTTATTGTTTTCTTTTTATTTTTTATTTATTTTATTTTATTTATTTATTTATTTTTATTTTATTTTATTTTTATCTTTTTTTATTTTTTGTTTTAATAAAACGCCATGTCATTCGAAGCACGTGTGTCAATTTTTACCTTCAAACATTATTCCGTGATTTAATAAGTTTTCAAATTTATACTGACTTTTAGATCACCCGGTACTTTGGCGTCGGTAGAACCATTCTGCAGTATGCATCTAATGCCGGTTGTGTAAATTTCCTTTGTAGTATATACACGATGAGTTGCCCAGTGACAGCTAATAATTCCTTTTAGTAGTGGCTGCAAAGATCAAAATGGTGACCGTTCTTTAAGTCCGAGACGGGCCAATGATTCCCTAGGTGCAGATGCACACCACGCCGGCACTCTCACGGGAACAGGCGAAAGGCCGCGGCTAACGACGGTAACGGGCAGGGTCATACGTGAGTCGTGTGTGGATGAGGTGAGGACCTAGGTCTGGCGGCAGGCGTGCTGGGATGATCCGAGCAGCTCTGTCAGACGCACCTGCCCAGTCAGCAGGAGAGTCGGGATCGAATCCCGGTTGGGTACAAATTTTCAACCTTCCCCATTGATGTAAGTCAACTCCCGTTGGCAGCTAATGTTTCTAATTCCCTTGTGTTCCCTTCCGTTTCGCGAAAAGAACGACCTCTTCTTTCCCATAATACGCATTTGAGTTGAATCATCTCCATAATACCCCCATGTTGATCAAACCTACCTAGCAGCCTGACTCTGATTTGACTTTGATTTGATTTGATTTTCTCAGGGAAGCCAAAACAGTCTTCGTCCAACCCGCCACTGCCCGCACCGAAACTAAGTTTATTGTGCGGTATCGCTCCCTGAATATCTAGTAAAGCCAACCAATGCCCTTGAACAGTGCAAGGAGTCCCTTTACCAGTTCTTTATTAGACACAATTTCTTCGGGTCTGGTTGTCCCAAATGTTCTGTGCCTTCTACTCTCCAATGCAATGTATTCGAAGATTAGATGTGATGCAGTTTCATCAACGTCATCACATATCCTACATTGAGGGTCCCCTTCCGTTATTCCCATTGTATGTAGGTGTTTTTTTAAATTCCCATGGCCTGACAACAATCCAACCATGAGTCTCTCTCCTGTTCAGGCCCAAGATTGCAGAGCTTCTTTTAAAACATGGCTTTGGCATCATTACCTTGCCATGTTTTTGTTGATGGACTTTGGTCCAATGTTCTACGTGCTGTCTTCTGAGCCAGTTACGTAGCTCCAATTTGATTATTGCCTTGGTGATTGTCAGGACAGGTTCCGGTCCAATAAATGGATTCTCTGCCCCCATCCTGGCTAATCTGTCGGCATGTTCGTTGCCACTGATCCCCGAGTGGCCAGGGACCCACAATAGGTTTACTCTATTGCTTTCCCCTAGCTCCAACAGAACCCTGTGACAATTTTAGACCTCGTTGCAGGAGCTGCCAGTGATCTCAGGGCTGCCTGGCTGTCTGAATAGATATAGATGCTACAATCTTTGTAGCACCTACGCAAATTCTCCTCCATACACGCCCTGGTGGCAGTGATTTCGGCCTGGAATACTGAGGCCAGTTTCCCTAGAGAGATGACACCTCCAGTTTTGGCTGCACCCCGTATACCTGGACCCCAACGCCTTGGTCTGATTTTGACCCGTCAGTGAACCAGACAATATCCCCCGTACGGTGTCGAACTATTTTCTCCCACTGCTCCTTACTTCTAATTGTTATATTGAAAGACTTGTTGAAGCAGTATGGTGTTATAATATAGTCGGCTGGCATTTCCCCAACCTTTCCTATATTTACCTCACTCACTATTTTAGTGTGTGATTCTGGATATCCCAAAGAGTTCCAGTTTTTGCCAGTTTTGAGTCTGTATGCACCAGCTACTGCCTCCAACTTGACCCAAAGGTGTAATGGTGGCATATCCAACATGGTTTCCATCCCAGCAGTTGGTGTGCTGCTAATTCCGCCTGTTATGACTAAGCAGGATAATATCTGCGCCTTACCAAGCTCCTTAGTAGCAACTTGCTGTTCTACCTTCTTCCTCCACGACTGATTTACTTCTAGGTCTTCCTTAAGTCGTACCTGGCGTTGATCCCAAACACTTGAGCGGTGTTCGAGAATATGTGGCATTTGTGTTCTACACCAGATCCATTTTACAGACAAGCCACGTTTTACCAAAATTCTTGCTATTAACCGAAGAAGACCATCCGCCTTCTTCAAGCATGTCGCTACATCCTCGCTCCGTTTCATAACGCTTTGTAGCGTTCATCTTAGATATTTAATAGAAGTGTGAGGAGCACAATACTCTTATATTGTGTTAGAATATTACGAGCTTGTTTCTCCTACTCACCCGCATTAATTCACATTATTCTCCATTTAGAGCAAACTCCCATTCATCATACCACCTATAAATTATCTTCTACCCCTCTACTTTGACATAGGCAACATCTTGCCCTATACCACACAATCATCAGCAAATGGTCAGAGACTGCTCTTCACACTATCCGACAGATCATTTTTGTTTACATGTAGGAAGGTAGAAGGAAGATTGGGATTAAGCGTCCAGTCGATAAGATACATATGAGAGTTCCCAGCTCAGTTAGTTTCTATTTACATTATAATGAATGAATTGTTTTCTTTTCTTGTTTAAAAAAGGGAGAAACTATTTTGCTTTACAGACTTGTGCAGATGGAAATTTTATTGGAAAAAGAGGTGCTTCTGTTTCTATTTTGAAAATACTCATACTAAACAAACTGACGTGCACATAAATTCATATTAAATAACAATACTAGTACTGTTTCTCGTGATCTCAGGACGATTTTACTATAATCAATGACAAAAATACAAATTACTGAAAGTAAAGTCCCATTAAATCTTTATATATAAATTATCTGTTGAATATCTATTATTTTTAGTCGGCGATGAAATATTTAAGTAGCAGTCTACAACATAAAACGAACGTTACTAAGAATGATATTAAATATAATAAGATACATATATAAATGTAATGCGCTTTGCTGAGTTCATGTTTTGTTTTTCTGTGGTGGAATCTATGTTCTGACACAAGAATATTATTACCTCAACGAAAAGCAGAACAAGAGAGTAAAACAAAGTTTATTGCAAGGATACGGAAATAACGTGGTATGTCTTTTAAGTTAGATAGTGTGGTACAATGATGCCCAATTGCTTCTTAAACTGTAACTGATAAACACTATGTATCAATAATTGTAAATATAAGTCTTATAATATTAGTATTATAGTACTGAAATTTGTCGGCCTTTTATCTGTAAGGTATATTGAAATTGTAATTACGGCGTCTGATTCTCCTAAGTCTCCTGAATCCATTAATATAATTATATTTTCCGTACGACCATTTCCTGATTTTATATGGATTTTTACAATAATGTTTGTGGCTATATTGTATTTCAGTTGCAATCTGAGTTAACCACCCTCGCTCAGCCAAGAGCGATTCCAGTTTCCGAGCACATTAGGAAACCCTGACTACCTAGGTCCAAACTGTTGGTCGGCCGGCTAGGGAACCCAACAGCATGGCAAAACCCGCTATTCACACTGAAGCAATCAGCTTCCCCTGTATCTGCAATATCACAAGTTCTGGATATGAAGTGCCTGGGAAAGTGAAACCCCACTTCCCCACAATCCTGTGGTCTCCGCCAATCACGAACTGCTCACGTTTATAATGTTTCAGAAACAGAAGTCAAGGCAACCAGGAAAATGACTAGTAACAGAATTCTAACAATGGTGGGAAGTTATCCTCTGACTTTATAGCGAGAGTACCAATCAGAGACATTTTTTTAAGAACTGTTAGCAATGTGTGTGAAACCATGGCGTCCATCCACAAACATGGAACAGGTAGGTATTTTCATGTTTCAGAACATTGTCTTTTAGGTGCCATCTGTGCCTTTCTATGCTGACCGCCTGCCGGTAGTCCTAAACCATATGTTCACCCTATGTTTTGTTGCCACCTAGTATCCACTGGAAAGGAACGTGCTTCCCTACCTGCTTCCTACCCTCGCTCCTGCTTAGGAACATAAAGGTGGGATTTCAGTTGCAAGGCGTCAAGAATTGTCGACCTCCTTACATCTCATTTTTGAGCACTCCAGTGTAAAGTACGCATCTTACTGATTCATTTGATACTTCACATGTGACATCTGTGAAGACAATTAATGACAGTAGTTACTGCACTTGCTGAAATAAATCAATATCATGTAAACTGGCGCCACACATATACATTTAAACTGTATATGAGTGCATGTTTTCACGGCGATATCCGTTAATGAAATCTTCCCGGGTTACAAGCCGTGTCATGTGGTTTTCGACAGAGAACTCCTCTGCCATTGTCAAGTGGATGACTGTCATTTCGCGGCCGCTGTCGAAAGCTCGTGGGCAGTAAACCACATGAGGCGGCTTGTAACCCGAGAAGATTTCATTAACATTTAAACTGTGCTGTGTCATGTTACCATGAGGTATAGGGATGACATACCGGGGGAGGAAAGGAAAAAAAATAATTTTATTTATTTTATAATTTTAACTTGAAAATTTCTAAATATTTCGTGTTTTCTCAATCTGTATTATATAATTCCAGGGAAATTAATTTGTTTTTATGTATCAGAGGAGTAGTTTTATGTTATAATAATGGGTGTGAGAAAACGATAAACTTTGAATGATTCGCAAATGTTTTAAAAACACATGGTTGTCAATTAGCTCATATCACTTGTCTAGTTTTATGTGTACTTTCAATGGGTGTAGACGTTTTGTTATGTATTCATTTTAAAAGTATAATATATTGATGTGTTTACAAAAAAGTGTCGCAGACTTCATTTTTTTATTCAAGACAACACTCCATACAATATCTACAGGCCCTGAGATGTATAAAAAAGAAAGAGGATCTCGTATCCGCTCAAATTGTCCGTGATCAAATCATTTCGTAATGAATATAAGGTTTATCTATAGAAATTGACTACCATTTGCTTATTTTTCAGTGAATTTGATACATTAATACAGTGATCGTAATTATATCTGAACATTACTCCATTGCGTCATGTGGGAGCTATTTTGAAATAAAGGCAGCGAACGCGGGGAAGAACAGACCGAGACTAAAAGAAAGGGGGAAATTTTAGGAGGTGGATACGGGACTAATGGGTGGTTTACGCCCCTACCCTCTTAAAAATTCTTTTGTACCTTGTTGACCCACATGGCGCCCCAGACCCTTGCCTATTGCAGACTGGTGCGTGTTCCTTAGAGGCATAAGAAAGATGTTGTCATTGACTGACAGCACTACGAAAAAGCCAGTTATATATTAGTACTACACTTCTCATTGGCCGTTGAAAAAAATGCGTCCTAATACGAATTTGTGGGAAAATACTGCCAGATGTATGCAACTGGATGAGCGGCAGAAAGAGAGAGACTTCAACTCTCTTAAACTTGCGGTCTGAGACGCCTTCGTACTCGACACTACCAAGGCACGTGTACCAGTTTCTTTGGCTTTTCAGCGTCGTGCAAAACAAATTATACATCAATAAGTGACAAAAGAATTTGAAAGTGTGGAAGAGTCAAAATGATGAAGAAAAATACAGTTTAAAGGTCCTAGGGGTCAAGAAGACCGGTGTTCCTTCGTACTGCAGTATATAAGATGTTCCAGTTACAGGGTTAAAGCAACGCTTCTCTCGGGGCGACATGGAGACGAAGTGCTCTTCTGTGGATAGATAGCGGCTTGCTGTGAGTTGCCTATCAGCGTAACTTGCTCGGTGCCAAGTGTTATACTCCACATATAACGTCTAACAGGAGCAATGGAAATTTTTGCCAGTCCACGACATTTAGTTAGCATCTGTGGGAAAGGTACTGCGTCTTAACTTCATCAAGATTGGTAGGAATTTCGGATTGCCATACTTCAGTCTCATATTAGCAAGATAGGTTTTCGTTATATTTCAGAGTCCCAGCAGCAGCAGCAGCATCAGCAGCCAGCAGCCGTCATAGCGAACAGTAAAGTTCTTTCGACTCAAATCCATACATTGACAGCGAAAAAATAACATTATTTATTTCACAAAATTTTTTATAACTTTTTACTCACACGTGGCTTTTATTTTAAAAGATAATAAAATATTTTTCATTCAGTAGAAACTATTTTACTAAAATACTGCTACATACCTCATTTCCAAACCCAGTGAGATCTTTTAGCAGATTAATTATTTTTTCTCTTACACCATTTCTTGAACTGAAACGTACTCTGCATTCTGATGTCTACCCAGCGTGTCATGGCAGATTTTTCCACCTTGCAGAGTCAACCATCTCAGGGTACGAACTAACAGGTCAGTCCTTGTGCATAAGTTATGGAGAGAAAAGTTTCCTGTACATTTAGAGGAGCAGCGGTGGAGTGGCCGAACGCTCCAAGGCGCCTTGCTGCAGAGCACGCCGTCAGAGGTTCGAGTCCTCCCTTTGGGCATGGCTGTATTTCTTGTCCTTAGCGTTAGTTCAAGTAGTTTGTAAGCCTAGTGACTGATTACAAAAGTAGTTAAGCCCCTTAGATTTACAAACATTTGAACAGTTAGAGGAAGAGGCGTAACATTAAACGTGCGGCACGTAACAGAAAGGAATACCAAAAAAATCGCACTGACGTGTTTTACGGCCCTCTTTAGATTTGTATTTTAATAAGTTTTTGCAAACATTGTGGACTAAAATAATAATCTAAATAATAAAAAATTAATTAATAACAGTGTCTGAAACCCTTTTAGGAAAAAATATTTCAAGTAGTGGCAGGTTCCCAACCACTGACCTTCAGCATCAAAGTCCAACTGATTGCCCACTACGCTACGGGTAACAGTTATGAGTTGTGTTCTTTAATCTCATGCTATTGATGGCCGTTGTTAACTGATGCTGATATGGCATTTGTAGGCACTAGATTATATTTATCGTACGAAGAACGACGTTTCTTTGTTACATCTTCAGTGCGTCATTGCTTTGAAATAACAACGTGTAAGTTACAATAAGAAAATGATCAAATACGCAACGCAAGATGGCGTATGCCACAGAGAGTTCTGGACAAGGAATTTCACGTAACATCCCGAACGGCTGGTTTTCGTTAATTCAATGGAGGGTCACAAAACTCCGTTATTTTTGCAAATATCTCTCAAACGATAAGAGACATGAAAAAAAAAAAAAAAAAAGGTAACAAAGTTGTAGAGAATTTTCTCCTCTACAAATTCGTTTAGTCAATTTTTGCGTCAGATGAACGGTTTATTTGCAATTTACATTACAAACGGCTTTTTTTGTATTACTAACGTATTTCTTGTCCGAAATATTTCAAAAAGCGAGGTGCTGGTCTCTGATAGCCAACAATTATGTCTGTAAAATTTGGTGCCGATCGGTTGAACGGTTCGACCTAAAAGGTGGGAACATGTTACAGCCAGACAGACATCGTCAAATCGCCGTTATTTTTGCAAATATCTCTACAACGATGCAAGATATAAAAAAAACATAATAGAGCGAAATTTTAGAGAATTTTCCCCTTTACCAATTGGGCTATTCCATTTTCGTGTCAGATGAACGGTTCGTTTGCGATTACAATTATAGTACAAACGGCTTTTTTGGTATTACTACCGTATTTTTTGTCTGAAAAATTTGAAATAGGGAGGTTCTGGTCTCTGGCGACCTACAATTATGTCTGTAAAATTTGGTGCTGATCGGTTGAACGTTTCATCTTAAAAATAGGGAACACGTTACGGACAGACAGACAGACATCCCAAAATCGCCATTATTTTTGCAAATATCTCTGAAACGATACTTGGTACGTTCACAAATTATGGTGCAGTGAATCGCCATAACATGCACTACTGGGCCGCAGACAATCGTCGGTGGGTACGACCTGTCGACCGTCAACGTAGGTGGTCCATTAACGTGTGGTGTGGAATCCTTGGGGATGAAATCATCGGTCCATACTACTTACCTGGTACTCTGACAGGTGAGTTATATCGCGCTTTTATAGCCGACAGTTTGGGTGGTCTCCTTTAATATGTGTGACTACACGCGAGAGTCCATATGTGGATGCAGCACGGTGGTCACCCAGCCCATTCTGCGCGTGCTGTTCTGGAAGAACTAAACAACAGGTTTGCAGGAAGATGGTTGGCACCAAGGTCCTCATTCATGGCCCGCAAGGTCGCCCGATTTAACACCAGTAGATTTATTTTTGTGGGGATATCTAAAGGATTATGTTTATGTCATTAACCCCACATCCCCAGATGATCTAAAACGGCGCATCGAGGCCGCATGTCGCTCCGTCACACATCTCGTCCGCAGATCCTTTCGACGACGCATTGCATTATGTATTGAGGAACATGAACACACATTTGAACATCTCATGTAAATCAACTTCCAACCGCCATAACATCCATCACCCACCACACAGCCATGTATTATGTACATGTCGTTTGTAAGCAGCGCGCTTATTTCAAACTTTGACACTGCAATTTTATGTTGCCGTTGTAGTTACATTCAGAGCATTCATAATGCTTGTTTGAAGGACACTGAAGGTGGTCACTAGGTGATTGAAATCGATCGTTTTTTTTTTTTTTTTTTTTTTTTTTTTTAAACATTAACGGCCAATGCCGCGAAATACATCTGGTGTGTTCAAATTATGAAGATGTGGATTGCTGCTGTGTGGGAAATACCTACCTGTCCTCTTCCAGCATTGGCTCATGATCTGCAACAACAACGACAACAAGTTAACATTAACTTTCTTAAATGATAACTACACACTAAAACAATATTATCAGTGGGAAACCAATAGTTACTTTTATATATATATATATATATATATATATATATATATATATATATATATATATATATATATGACTCTTTTTAAAAACTCGCTGCTGGTGCTCACTAAGTTTCATAATCTTCATGTAATACTCTCTGCATCTGATTCAGGTTGTTTATATGGAGAAGTGAGGAAAGAAAACCATGAGTGGATTGGGAGGGGTGGAGGGAGAGGGTCTCTTGTCAGAATTGTGAGACTTAAAAATTGAAATGTTTGTAAATCTGTGGCACTTAACTACTGAGATTATCGACCTTAGACTTACAAACTATTCAAACAAACTTAAACTAAGGACAATGCGCGCATTCATGCCCAAGGAAGGACTCGAAAGTCCGACGGGTAGCAATGCGGCTCTGCAGCAAGGCACATTAGAGCGCTCAGCCATTTCCAATGTGGCAAAAGTTAATTCCATAGAAGATATGTCCTCCCAACCACCACCACACTGAACGTAGTGTAATTGTGTAATCTGATAACCAAATTGGTGGTAGGCCGTCCCCTTACATTCTCTTGACACGTGTTGCTGTGATATAACACCGGTCACCCTGTCAGAGAGCTCTGATTGGACACGATGTACGATGAGGCTTGGGGATGTGGAGAGGAAGATGTGCTTGACATTTGGAGCTGTGATCTTGAAATGAGCCAGAAAGTACGTATTTACTCTACTGTCGTAGTAGACGGACGGTGAGCACGAGTACCCCAAGCGACCTCTTGCCCGAAGATGGAGACCCATGTTCGAATCTTGACCCAATTCAAATTTCATTTTTCTATGTTATTTTAGTGCCGTATATCTTTTCCTCCTTCATTCTTCTTCCTTCCTCTTATTAAACGTGCAAATACCTCTTACTAACCTTATGCCGAGCTTGGGAGCACACTACAGAGCATGCACTGCCTTCTGAGGTGATCACTCGCCTAAGACTACTGCAGTGTAATTCTTATTTTCGAATCTACATCTACGTGAGATACTCTGCAAATCACATTTAAGTGTCTGGCAGAGAGTTCATCGAACCACCATTATACTATTTATCTCCCATTCCATTCTCGAATAGCGCGCGGGAAAAAAGAACACATGAATCTCTCCGTTCGAGCTCTGATTTCTCATATTTTATTCTGATGATCATTGCTACCTATGTAAGTGGGAGTCAACAATATATTTTCGCATTCGGAGGAGAATGTGGGCGATTTGAGTTTCGTAAATAGCCCACGCCGCAGCGATAAGCGCCGTTGTTGTAATGATTCTCATCCCAGATCCTGTATCATTTCTGCAACGCTGTCTCCCCTGTATCGTGACAATACGAAACGAGCTGCCTTTCTTTGGACTCTTTCGACGTCCTCCGTCAAACCCACCTGATAAGGATCCCACACTGGGCAGCAATACTCCAAAAATGGACGGACAATCGTAGTGTATGCAGTTTCTTTTGTAGTTCTGTTGCAAGTTTTAAGGGTTCTGCCAATAAAACGCAGTCTCTGGCTGGCCTTTCGCACGACATTATCTACGTGTTCTTTCCAATTTAAGTCTGAAGTAATAGTAATTCCTAGGTATATTGTGGAGTTTACGGCCTTCACTTTTGATTGATTTATCTTGTAAGCAAAGTTTAACGGGTTTCTTTTCGTACTCATGTGGACGACTTCATACTTCTCATTATTTAGAGTCAAAGCCCATTTCTACACCATAGTGATATCTTATTTAGATTGTTCTGCAGTTGGTTTTGATCTTCAGATGATTTTACTAGACGGTAAATGACGGCGTAAGAGAGCTACTTAGATTTTCCTCTAAATCGTTTATGTAAATAAGGAACAGCAGAGGACCAATAACAGTACCCTGTGGAACGCCCGATATCACCTCTGTTTTAGTCGATGCCTTACCATCGGTTACTACGAACTGTGTCCTCTCTGACAGGAAATCCACTATCCAGTCGTAAATTTGGGGCGATATACCATAACCATGCAATTTGATTAAAAGACGTTTGTGAGGTACGGTGTCAAAAGCATTCTGGAAATCAAGAAATACGGAATCGATTTGCGAACCCTTGTCGATAGCACCCACCACTTCGTGTGAATAAAGAGCTAGAGCTGTGTTTCGCATGAACGATATTTTCTAAATCCGTGTTCACTTGGGTCAATAGATCGTTCTATTCGAGATAATTCATAATATTTGAATACAGGATATGTTCCATAACCCTGCTGCAAATTGATGTCAATGAAATAGGCCTGTAGTTTAGTGGGTTACTCCTACTGCCATCCTCGAATATAGGTGTGACCTGTGCAACTTTCCAATCTTTTGGTACAGATCCTTCTATGAGAGAGCGGTTGTATATGACTGTTAAGTAAGGAGCTGTCGCTTCAGCATAATCAGATAGAAATCTAATGGGTATACAATCCGGACCAGAAGACTTGTTTTTGTTAAGGGGTTTTTAATTGCTTCACTACTCCGATGATATCTACTTCTACGTTACTCATTACGGCCTCTGTCGTAATCCGAAATCTGGAATATTGGTTTCGTCCTCTTTGGTGAATGAGTTTCAAAAAGCTATGTTTAGTATCTCTGCTTTAGTAGCGCTGTCATCGGCAGGATCGCCATTACTATCAACTAGTGAGGCTATTGTTAGTGTTTTGCCCGTAGTATACAGTGTGTCCCAGCTATCTTGTGCACCCAAAATATCTCTGGAACAATAACAGCTATTGGAAAACGACTTTAACCGGTATCAATGTACGGCTGGGGTCCATGAATGTACATATTTTGAAACATTCTAAAACAAAAGCAAATGTGTCTTTTTAACACAAACTTATGTTTCTTTTTTAATGGAAACCCTATATTTTTTCTTCAGCGATCCATAACATGACAAATTACATAAACTATGGCGTTGATTGCATCGCAATATTCCAATTACATCCCGAGATACTGTGACGCGAAGTTGACGCTTGAAATACGCCAAACCCGCGGCTAGCGCCCGTCCTGAGCAGCATGGGGTTCTCGCCTGAGTCTCAGGACGTGAGCTAGTCGCGCGTTTCGCTTATTTCAAGCGTCACCTTCGCGTCGCAATATCTCGGGATGTAATTGTAATATTGCGATGCAATCAACGCCATTGTTTATGTGATTTGTCATGCTGTAGATTGCTGAAGAAAAAATATAGGGTGTTCATTTAAAAAATCATAAGTTTGTGTTAAAAAAAACACATTTGCTTTCGTTTTAGAATGTTTCCAAATATGTACATTCATGGGCCCCAACCGTACATTGATACCAGTGAAAGTCGTTTTCCAATAGCTGTTATTGTTCCAGAGATATTTTGGTTGGACTAGATAGCTGGGACACCCTGTATTGTTCATATGACCAAACTCTCTCTGGGTTTTCAATTGCAGTTACCTTCTGTACTACACCAAAGCAGTGGGAAGTTTCATGTTACTCGGAAGTGACACACATACAAAACCCACTTTCATCGTTAAATTTTGCATACCAGTCGAGAAATATTTGCTTAAAAAAAAAGGTGCTGGCACCTAGGTTAGGGCTCGCGTGGGCTCAGCAGGCGGCAGCAAGTGTTTAATATAAGGGAGCGGCGGCGCGCAGTATCTTAGGTGAGGCGAGGCGAAGCTAAGGCGCCGAGATTTACGGCGGAGCGTCGGCGGCTGAGGTCACGCCTGCCCAGCCGGCCGACGGTCGCTTCGACGCGGCTGATTCATGGGACTGCCCGAGTCCCCTCTATCACCAGCCCAGCCCCGGCTGCTGTCGCCCTTAAGTGCACTTTCGGAAAAACAGTTGCTTTATCTTCTACAGTTGTGTGCTGTTTGTAGAGTGTTTTTATATCTACATTTATTTTTTGACAGCCTCTAAGAGGCCTAAGCCCACACTGATTCTCATCTAACTTGGCCTCAATTAATACTCGCACACTCAACAATACCTGAGAATATTGTAGGCAAAGTATTATCAGGTATTGTTGAAAGGAGAGTGCGAGTATTAATTGAGGACAAGTTAGATGAAAATCATTGTGGGTTTAGGCATCTTAGAGGCTGTCAGGACCAGATCTTTAGCTTACGGCAGGTAATGGAAAAGTTTTCAAAATGACAAGAAAAAATGTTCAAGTGTTTGTAAATCTATCGGACCAAACTGCGTGGTCATCAGTCCGTAGCTTACAAACTACTTAAACCTAGGTAAACTAACCTAAGGACAAACACACACACACACACACACACACACACACACACACACACACACACACACACATGCCCCAGGGAGGACTCGAACCTCCACGGCGAGCTCCGCAGCGAGACGCTTTAGACCGCTCGGCTACTCCACCGCGGCAAAATGACAAGTTATGACATTTTGTTAGCCTCATAACTTAGACATTGGCAATTCCAAATAGTTAAACCTTTATTATAAGAACAATTTTCTTTAATACAAATGTATATGCTTAATCTGTGATGCCTTCATCTAATTTTATTGATCGACACAAATTTTAACTCATTTAAATGCAAGAATTACATATATTTTTTAAAGGATTGTCATCTTAGGAGGTGTGTTGTCTCCCATCCAGTACCCCTCTGTTCTTTCTAGTAGGTCATCAGCACTGCAACTTGTATTGGTTTGCACCATCCGTCTTATTATACCCTTTCAGCGAATTGTAAACTTTACTTAAAAACTGAACTCCTATATAAGGTATACCATATGTATTATTATTAATTTAAATCAAAAATTAAATAAAAATATAGTATATAATTGCAATGTCACCCTTTCATAGAATATGGGTTTCATTTCTTTGACTAAAATTATGTGACAATTTGTTTTTATGTAATAACTGACTTCTGTGAAACCAGCTATGGTGTTTCCACCTTGCGCCAAAATGTAAACTAGAATTTTCAGCGCTGTCAGTATTTTGTAAGCTGTCATGTTTTTAACTCGTGTATTTATTTATTTATTTATTTGTATTTTTTTATTTTTTCTATAGTGACTAAGTGCAATGTTGCACTTTTATTTTATACCCAATTTTAACGAGGTAGGTTAAGTGCCTCTTAACCCCAAATGTATGTTATTTTTTCTGTTTTTACGTTAATTCTTGCATGTCTTTCATATTTGTGACAGATGACCAGATTATAAAATATATATGACCAGATGAAGGTGACACAGTGCACCGAAACCGGTCGTCACTTAATAAACTGTTAGTTTGCGATCTTGACTTGTCATTTTGAAAACCATTAAACGTATTGATCGCCTCCAGACCAGAGTATGTCATGTAACTTAATGGAAAAGTGCTATGAGTGGAACAGGGAATTGTATCTATGTTTCACAGATCTAGAAAAGGTTTATGACCGTGTTCCTAGGAGGAAGTTACTGTCAGTTCTACAAGATTATGGTATAGGAGGCAAACTTCTGCAGGCAATTAAAGGGCTTTACGTAGACTGTCAGGCAGCAGTTAGAGTAGATGGCAAATTAAGCTCATGGTTCAGGGTAGTTTCAGGGGTAAGATAATGCTGTAACCTGTCACCAGTGTTGTTCATACTATTCATGGATCATATGCTGCCGGCCGCGGTTGCCGAGGGGACTGAGGCGCTCCAGTCACGGTCTGCACGGCCACTACGGTCGGGGGTTCGAATCCCCCCTCAGGCATGGATATTTATGCCGTCCTTAGTATTAGTTAGTTCATAAGTAGTTTGTAAGTTTAGGGACTGATGATCCTGTAGTTAAGTCCTATAAGCTATACAAACATTTGAACATTTTATTTTATCATATGCTGAAAACAGTAGACTGTCAGGGCGGGAGTAAAATAGGTGAAAACAAATAAGCAGTCTCGCATATGCGGATGACTTAGTTGTAATGTCCGATTCGATTGAAAGGTTGCAAACCAATATTTCAGAGCTCGATCAGAGATGCAAGTATTATGATATGAAGATCAGCATCTCCAAAACGAAAGTAATGGCTGTGGGAAAGACATTTAAACAGATTGAATGCCAAATAGAAGAAACAAAGTTAGAACAGGTAGACAGTTTCAAGTACCTGGGATGTATTTTCTCACGGGATGGCAACATAGTGAAAGAAATGGAATCGAGTGCAGCAAAGCAAATGCTTGGAGTGCTCAGCTAACATCTACTCTCTTCTGCAAGAAGGAAGTAAGTACCAAGACTAAGCTAGCAGTACACCGCTCTATCTTTCGACCAATTTGTTTTATGGGAGTGAAAGTTAGGTTGATACAGGTTACCATATTCATGCGGCAGAGGTTACAGATATGAAAGTAGCAAGAATGATTGCAGGTACTAACAGATGGGAACAATGGCAGCAGGGTGTCCATAACGAGGAAATCAAAGAAAAACTGGGAATGAACACCATAGATGAAGCAGTTAGTGCGAACAGACTGAGATGGTGGGATCATGTTACACGCATGGGAGAAGCAAGGTTACCTAAGAGACTCATGAGTTCGGCAGCGGAGGGTAAGAGGAGTCGAGGTAGACCAAGAAGCAGGTAGATTCGTTGCAGAATGATTTTGAAGTAAAAGGCATAACATCAGACGAGGCATTAATGTTAGCATTGAATAGGGGATCATGGAAGAATTTTATTAGAGGTACTATGCTCCAGACTGAATACTGAAAGGCACAATCAGTCTCTAATGATGATGATGATGTGGCGTCTGTTCCGAAAGAACAGACGTCACTTTTGATCCTGCAGTTCTTAATCTTTCATATTCACAGAATAAATGACACCAACTTGTGAATGGGCAAAGCTGAAAATGTGCACCCAACCGGGACTCGAATACGGGTCTCCCGCTTTCTGGGCAGTTGCGCTGACCGCTACACCACTGGGGACACAGCGATCACCGCACCTGCAATCAGCCTCCAGTCAAATTCCCAGCAGTTGATGTCATTTATTCTGGGAATATGAAACAATAAAACCTGCAGGATCAGAAGTGACGTCTGTTCTTTCGGAACAGACGTCACATGTATATACATAAAATGCCGATGACGGGCAATGATCCTTTCGTTAGTGGGGAGGGGTGGGCAAGTTTGTGGCCTTTACTCTTACGGGAATTAGTTTCAAAACTACGAGTTTGAGTACTGTGGGAAGAGTGAAGCTGGGAATTTGTTGAAAATGCTCAAATTTTTGTATAGCTTATGGGACTTAACTACGGGGTCATCAGTCCCTAAACTTACAAACTACTTATGAACTACTTACAAACTAGGACGGCACAAATATCCATGCCCGAGGGAGGATTCGAACCCCCGACCGTAGTGGCCGTGCAGACCGTGACTGGAGTGCCTCAGTTTCCTCGGCCACCGCGGCCGGCTGGGAATTTATGTCTGGCGGGAGGCGTGGTTAGGTAGTCCTTGTAGGTGCAGTGATCACTGTGTCCCCAGTGGTGTAGCGGTCAGCGCAATTGCCTAGGCAGTTGGAGACCCGGCTTCGAGTCCCGGCTGTGTACACATTTTCAGCTTTACCCATTCGCAATTGATGTCATTTATTCTGTGAATATGAAGTATTTTTCTTGTATGCTGATGTGCAGCACTTGTTGGTGATTAAGTCCCAAATAAAGTGTAGTAATAGGGAGCGGGCTGGGATTGGTAAAGTGCCGGACCAAAGTTAAGTGATTCATTTTGACAAGGGTTTCACTACACTCAGTTTCAACAATTACATTCCTGATCACAGGAAACCTACTCACAAAGAATTGTCCCAACAGGCTGATAGTTGTCACCACTCAGCTCTGTTTGATGGGGTTTAATGTACAGTCTTAGACCAAAAAAAAATTGTTCGCCGGCCGGCCGACGCAGAGGCTAAATCCTAGTCGGTCACGCAGTGTGTACAATAAATTCGATCGCCGCTCAGAATTCTGTCCGGCGATATGCACGATCTGACAACACTGTAGAATGCGGTACTGTCATGAGGAAGTGTTATCTCCTTCTCGAGGCAGTTTTGTAATTTATGCGTGCGTGGTCTCGTGGTAAAAGTCGCCTTTCGAAGCGTATATGTAAGCAGTCGCGAGATCGAATCCAATAACCTTGATTTTTTTTTAAAACCGCATATCGGATGTCTTTGTTATCAGTGTGGAAGAACCTCAAATGTAACAGCGAAAACTCCCAGAAATAATTACACAAAAGAGCTCGCGACTGCATCAAAACTTAACTGTTTACTCTTGGGAATAGTGGGCACCGGCTACGACGACGCATCAGCGGCTGCCGCCTGTGGACTCAGTGACAGTCTATTATATCCTTACTTCAAGTTCTAGTACTTATATTACAGTCACGTACTGAATTTTCTGACTGATATATGAACATAATCTAAACGTCATATAGTAGAATCGGAAAAGAGGGTGACTATTAGCACATTTTCCTTGAACATCATCAGGTCGCTCATTCAGAATTCCTAATCACGATAGTTACTAGTGACGAGTTATGATGCTCATGCTGACATTTTAAGAGGAAATTAATGACTGAGTACTAAAAGATTTTTTGTACAAAATGTGAAACCACAACGCCTGGGAGTGCAAATTTTTTTGCAAGCAACTGAGACACCATTTAGTTGCACTATAAGGACAAACGACCTAAAACGACCATGTGTTAGTACTACACCATAATAGTTCCTGCTGATTTCACAAACAAAGCATCCAATAGTGTGCTTTGCAAGTCACCCATTTCTCACCTACTCTTTCGATCATATCCTCAAAGCCGGCCGCGATGGCCCAGGGGACTGAGGCACTCCAGTCACGGTCTGCACGGCCACTACGGTCGGGGGTTCTAATCCCCCCTCGGGCATGGATATTTGTGCCGTCCTTAGTATAAGCTAGTTTGTACGTAGTTTGTAAGTTTAGGGACTGATGACCCCGTAGTTAAGTACCATAAGCTGTACAAACATTTGAACATTTTATGTCCTCAAATGTTTATCTTTCCTGCCCCTACTCGAAAAACCTTCGACAAAAATTATGTACGGACCAAAATACAAGAAAAAAATTTAAAAAAAGACGGTGTAAAAACATAAATGATAGTCGCAGCAGATGACAAGCTTTCATTCACCTTATACCCTCGATTAATCTGGTGTCGAATGTTTCGGTAACAGTGCATGTATCGGTGCTGTAATACGGTTGTTTAAACAAGACTGCCATTCAAGTGAATCTTCCGATCGGAACTGATAACTCCTGAAATCCTTTACAGTGCTGTTCACAACATTATTCCTCGACTACAGCTATTGTTGAGGAATGATGGTGAACATATTGAGCATTTGCTGTAAAGAACATCATTTGTTATGCTAATTATTGCTTTTCTGAACAGATGAAGCGCCATCTGTCGGACATTTTTTGAACTTTTTTTTTTTTTGTTCTAATAAAACCCCATGTTATTCCAAGCATGTGTGTCAATTTTTACCTCTCTATCCACATTATTTCGTGAATTATTAAGTTTTTCAAGTTTATGCTGACTTTTTGATCACTCATTACGTCGACAATGTCCAGTTTGTGAAGCGTAACACACACTGGTACATCTCACAGACTTCTGACCTTTGCACCTTCCACACATCTAGAGTCATTAGGAGAATTGAAAATCTGAAAAGCTTAGGGTTAAAGAGAAGAGGAAGAGCAAAACTGAAATGGAAAGACAAAGTGGTAAGGGCTCTGAGAGAAAAAGGTTGGAAGAGAGAAGTAATATTGACTAGGCACTTATAAAATACAAGAAACCAACAAAACAACGCCGAACACATGTACTATGGTAAAAGGCTAAGATGGTGAATTTATCACAACTTTTTCATATGAGCCTTACGAGAGACTGAAATCGCACTAAATAAAACTGCGAAAACTACTAACAACTAATTATATCTTTTATGACTCCATTTTGATAAAATAAAGCCTACACTTTGCCCCAGATAAGCTCAAGATGCCCATGAAATTCTTATGCCAGTTTTGTAAATTAATTTCTTCAAATAACATAGTAAAAAGAAGATGTATGGCGTTTAACAAATTGCCTTCTTAATATTAATCAGTTTCCTAATTGCGTATTTGTTAAATAAGAGTAATTATATCAAACACAAGCATGTGACAGTAGTACAAGATGAATTAATGTTGATAAGAAATGAGTGCTTTCAGGGAGAGCGAGAAATAATAGAACAAAATCAGTAGATAAGATAGAATAAAACAAAACGAGAAAGGAATGAAACCACATAGCTAATTCACAAGTAGATGGTATACTGATTCAGTAAGGAGCAAAAAATATGGACTTCTGCTGAGACGAACTCCATAATGACGATATCAAATAAAGTTTTAACTTGAACGCTGAGTGGCTCTGGATAATGCGCATGTTAATGGGTAACATGTTCCGGGGACATATGGCTGAAATGAAGAAGTAAACGGAAATCGAGAAATATTTACAGTTGTGTATAAGTACACTCTAGATATGCTGGTTTGTTTGTTTGTTTGTAAATCTATCGGACCGAACTGCGTGGTCATTAGTCCGTAGCTTACAAACTACTTAAACCTAGGTAAACTAACCTAAGGACAAACACACACACTCATGCCCCAGGGAGGACTCGAACCTCCACAGCGAGCAACCGCGTGCTCCGCAGCGAGACGCTTTAGACCGCTCGGCTACTCCACCGCGGCGATATGCTAGTCTTGTTGCCTTTGCTATTGTAGTTATGAAAAAAAGATAGTTATCTGATATTTGAGATGCCTAAGAAACCAGTGACGTACGGATATTGTGAGAAAATCATGAGAAATAATGTGTTACATCCACTGGTTTGTGTTACTCTATCAGAGCAGTTATGTAACAGAATCCTCTCCCGATATTATAATGAATATATTTACTAGCGAACAGTTCATAACATCAGGAAACTCACTTAAGAGAAACACTGTAGAGAGTAATAATTACAATGAGTTATCACAAAAAAAAATTATTATTCTGTAAATGGTTCTTTTACTGTTCCAAAGTAAGTTGAAAATGCTGAGGTACGTTTACTACGCTTGATACAAGCCTACCTGCATTTGCAGACCGTTAAAGAAAATCTCAGTTCCTTCTCGTGAAACAGTGCTCAGACCTTCACCGAGTTCATTTTCAAGAGAGCTATCTTCATCACAGGGCCCTGACCCTCATTTTCACCCACCAGCGGAGAGGCTCATTAAGATAATAATGTTTGTACTTGGGTCCAATTTTCTTTGAGAGGCAAAGCGACCTTTCCGGTCCAAAAGCGTGTAATAATTCCCAGAAATTGGAGATTTTCTACCGTGGCTTTCTTTTCTGATGAAACTACAAAGATATTCATCTCTATAAAATCGGTAGATATCTACGTTTATACGGGTCTTAAAAATCTGTAATCATTATTGCATTGTGCATCTTTTCCATCACGTACACAATTAAAATGTTGTGCATTTTATTTATTTCTAATCTCGTTTTGGGAATTATCTGATAAATCTAGTTTGGAAATGTCTACTAAACAAAACAGAGTATAAACAATGTATTCAGTTTATACTACATCGACGAATGAATATTCAGGGTGCTTCAGAATGACGCACTGAATATTGGGAAATTGTAGAGAGGGCTTAGATAAAGTTTCCGTAACAAATCCAACTGTGGAAATATCATCTAGCGAAGCTATAAATTTTTCTCCGTCGTCATACAGTGAAAGAAAACTCATCAACTGTGAGCTCTTTGCATTCAATGTCCAGTGGACAAAACAACAAAGCAAAGTCCAGTTAACATGGGCTCTAAAATGCGAATCTTAAGAGCTGTGGGCATGTCTTCAAAATGGATAGTTGAAACATCCTCTTACACTGGGCTGCGATGGAATGGCCGAGCGCTCTAATGCGCCTTGCTGCCGTCGGAGGTTCGAGTCCTCCCTCGGGCATGGGTGTATATATATATATATATATATATATATATATATATATATATATGTGTGTGTGTGTGTGTGTGTGTGTGTGTGTGTGTGTGTGTGTGTGTGTGTGTGTGTGTTGTCCTTAGCATAAGATAGTTTAAGTAATTTCTAAACCTATAGATTACTGCAGTAGTTCTGTCCCTTTGATTTACAAACATTTGAACATTTTTACACTGGTGCAGTACTGGTAGCTCTTAAATTATGTATTTTAGAGTCATGTTTACTGGAAATTTATTGTTTTTTCTGTAGACAGTACCTCCTTTCAAAATATTAATTGCAAAGGGCTTGTAGTAAAATAAATTTGTTTCACAGTATCCCACATGATGTAAAGCTTACAGCTTTTTCGTATGATCTTTCCGGATACGGTTCCTTGTCAAAACATTATCTACTATTGATGTAGCTCCATACTAATGTGGAGAATGGGGTAATGGCTGGTTCAAATTATGATCAGAAGTATATTAAAAATATATAAAAAATCAACAGCCATAACAGTAATGATTTTATTACCTGGTAACCAGTTTCAGCAACAGTGCCATTTTCAGGTCCTAAATAAATAGAACAAATAATCAGTAGTAAAATCTACAAATACCATTATACATTGCATCATACAAAAATTGAAGTAGAAGGAAAAACAAAAATAGACATAGATGGCCCTGCAGTAACATAATAAATAGGCTACCAGAATTTACTTAAACGACACAGAGATAAACTAACAGAAGTGCCTAACTTCTACCAGTTGATTGTCATATATTCAAATTTTTTAACCCCTTATTTGGCATTGTTGCTCTCAAACAACATCAAAATCGCGCGTGGTTTTCTGAAACATGTTTTAATTTTCATCCTTCGATGGGCAACAGTGGTTGAAACTCACATTTAAGCTCTCCAATAAAGTGATATATCATTGTCTTTTGCGAAAAGTTTAGCAATAAACTGAACCTTTAGCGAACACTCCAAGCATACGTTACCGAGGTACATTATTATTTTAATTTTGTGGCGATAGTTTTCGTGATACATGGAAAACTGCTTATAAAAGGGAAAGAAAAAGCCTTGAAGTTCAATTATTATGGAAAATTGTTGACAAGTTCTTATATGGAAGACTTAAAATTGACTAGATCACTATAAAATGGGAAATAAGACCAAAAGAATGAAACAGCATCTCCTCTACCAGTCAATGATGTACGGTATGACAGATGTGACAATATGTTGTCATTTGACAGATTACGGGCCAAACGGAATTTGCAAGTTTTGTTTTCAGGGATTCTTGAGTCTAAAATGTGGAAATCATGGGACTGTTCTGAACTTTGCACCGAAAAGGACTTGTTTTTACACGTTTCACATGACTTAGTCCAAAAATACAATAATTTCTACAGTCATAAGAACAAGACTGTGGTATTGATACTGTACCAAAATGCAAAGTTTTTGGGCAATGTTACTTACAAACCAGAGACTATATTGTCGCGTTGAAATGGAAGCAGGCTTGGCTTCGGAGGCAACTGAACACAGGTTTATTACGAACTTAACATACACGCAACACTAACTGCCTATCGGGCAGAGTGCTCTGCTATTTACACACAGACAGAATGTAGCAGAAATTAGAAGAACAGTTAACATAAGAACAAGTAGAATTTACAAGTGAACATACGAAAAATGTGGAACATTTTGGCATTGTTCATTACAAAGAAATAAATTTTTGGCGGTGGACGGGATTGAACCGACGACCTTCAGCATCGCAGTCGGTGACGCTATCCCCTGCTCCAAGCCGGCAGTCGCTTTACGTGGTGCCTCGCGGCAATATTTTGAAGAAAAAAATCATATAAATCTGTACACATGGCCCACATATTTAATTTAAGAAACATAATAGTTTTCCTTCTCGTGATTTCTGTGTATGCCAAATAAAGGATTAATATACATTTTATTTTAATTTATTTTTATAATAAATTACGAAAAACAAGTAATCTTTGATTAAAAAAATCCCAAAGCAATATGAAATGGCGAGGACAGGTAAACTGCATTGCTCATTTGAAATTAACAACAAAGAATGATACGTGGACCAAGTACCAAGGTACCTAAAAATGTCAAACTATGGACAAACAGAGCTTTATGCACTCAGAGAAAGGCAATTTAGAAAACATGATGATAGAAAATAAATTGCCTATGATTGGAATACACATATACTTGTTAGAATCCTCATGGAATAATAAATTCATATATAATAATTACATTTAACATTATCACTACTCTGATCAAACATTCAAGAACTTATACCAGTTACATTAAAATCACAACAGTTAGTATCCAGTGTTTCCTGTAATCTATTAAACAAAGTCAATCTAAGTATGTGAGGGCCACTAAAATTGATGCTAAAATCACACTAATCATGTCACAAAAACTAGATCCAGAATAGTATATTCCTAAAAGGGAGTAGGACCCAGAGGTCTATGAATTAGGGCATTGGTTTCCACTATTAAGAACGTATGTAGGTTACTAATGAATACAGAATTTCAAAAGATACCATCGAACTACAGACCTATTTCACTTTTACGGCATTATCAAAAATTCTAGAAAAGGTAATGTACAAGCAGCTTCTTAACTACCTAATTTCAATTGACATATTGTCTAGAACACAGTTTGGATTTCTGAAAGGTTCCAGCATCGAGAAGGCTATTTACACCTATAGTGAGGATGTACTTAATTCATACTTAATACAAGCAGGTATTTTCGGTGCTTTTTCGATGGCATTTGATTGTGTGAATCATAACATCCTTTTAAGTAAATTAGAATTCTATGGTGTCACGGAGTTGCTGTAAAATGGTTCAAGTTGTTCTTTGCTAACAGGAAACAAAGGGTGTCAGTGCAAGGGACTAGTGAATTAAGCCAACAGTCATCATCAGATTGGGAAGAAATTATATGTGGTGTTCCACAAGGATCCATCTTAGGGCCATTGCTTTTTCTTGTGTACATTAATGCCCTGTCATTAGTTACACTGCCAGAAGCAGAGTTCGTTTGCTTTGAAGATGATACAAGTATTGGAATAAATAGCATGTTGAGCTTAGTTTTAGAAATGTCTGTTAATGATATTTTCATTAACATTAATAAATTATTTAAAGCCAACTCATTAACATTAAACTTTGACAAGACTCACTACATGCAGTTCAGGACATGTGAGAGGTTCCAATCCAGTATATGCATAAAGTACGAAGAAGAGCAGATAGAAGATGTTGACAGTATAAAATTCCTGGGATTACAGCCTGATTGTGGTCGCCGTCCGTGATTGTTGAGAGGTATTAATCCTCTGATATAAATTGTTAGTTTCGCAAGGTCGGACGTGTTGTTGAAGAGCGCTCGTAAAAGATAAGGAATTTAGCTAATAATAATTTGTCACTTAACCTTTTTAACTAATTAAATACGTTCATTGGCCTGTTCTTAAAGCCCACCAACAAAAGTTTTTCTTTTCTTTCCCTATAGTTTTAGTAATAGCGAAACTTCATCTTGTTTACATTCGGTACTGCTGTTAGGCCTAATTTCCGAGGTATAGATAAGGAATTTATCTAGTAATAAAGAGTAATTTAACGTTTTAACGGATTAAATACGTTCATTGGCGTGCTCTTAAAGCCCACCAATAAAAGTTTTTCTTTTATTTGCCTATAGTCTTAGTAATAGCGAAAAGTCGGTTTTGTTTACTTACTGTTTCTAGGCCTAATTTCCGAGGGTGCATATTTAGCGTGACACCTCAGTTTGAAGTGCATTTTCTAATAGTTTCCTTACATATCAGTGTCAAATACTTAATTATATTTGTGGTTTATCAATTAAGTAAATCTCGTAATTAATTTGTAAACAAGCATGAATTCCAAGTGTGTGAGCTGCCGGAGGAAAGTTAGTTCAGGGGTTTAATGCAGCTGTTGCGACAGGTGGTTTCATTGGGGATGTAGCGGTGTGGGAGTTGGGGAAACAAACGAGACTCTTCCATTCTTTTGCAGGGTTTGCTCAAGACATAGGAAAATAGCAGAACAGGAGGGGAAGATTAGAGAGTAATTTAACGTTTTAACGGATTAAATACGTTCATTGGCGTGCTCTTAAAGCCCACCAATAAAAGTTTTTCTTTTATTTGCCTATAGTCTTAGTAATAGCGAAAAGTCGGTTTTGTTTACTTACTGTTTCTAGGCCTAATTTCCGAGGGTGCATATTTAGCGTGACACCTCAGTTTGAAGTGCATTTTCTAATAGTTTCCTTACATATCAGTGTCAAATACTTAATTATATTTGTGGTTTATCAATTAAGTAAATCTCGTAATTAATTTGTAAACAAGCATGAATTCCAAGTGTGTGAGCTGCCGGAGGAAAGTTAGTTTAGGGGTTTAATGCAGCTGTTGCGACAGGTGGTTTCATTTGGGATGTAGCGGTGTGGGAGTTGGGGAAACAAACGAGACTCTTCCATTCTTTTGCAGGGTTTGCTCAAGACATAGGAAAATAGCAGAACAGGAGGGGAAGATTAGAGCCCTTCAGGCTGATTTGGATAGAGCCAGGGAGGAACTGATGAGGTTAAGGGGGGAGGAGGGCAACCAGAGGTGGGAAGTGGTAGCTGGGAACATGAGCCAGAGAAAGAGAGCAGTGTCCAACAGTTTTGCAATTGACACAACTAATAGATTTGCCCCGCTATCACAGTTTAGTAAGGAAGAGGCTCTAGTAGAAGTAGGAGTAGTTAAGATGCAACAGAAATCCATTAGGAAACCAAAGGTTTCCAAAACAGTAGAAAGTAATAAGAAAGTTCTGTTGCTAGGTAGCAGCCATGGAAGAGGTGTGGGCCAGATTTTGCAGGAAAAATTAGGTGACAGGTACCAGGTCACAAACGTTTTCAAACGCGGCGCATGTCTTAGCCAGATGGTAGAGGATTTAGGTTCCTTGTGCAAAGATTTCACTAAACAAGATTATGTTGTGGTAGTGGGTGGAGTGGGAAACAGTATCGATAGGGATCAAGGCTACAGTATTGAGTGTGACCTGGTGAAAATAGCCTCTGCAACGACCCACACAAATGTTGGTCTGGTACCTGCTTTCGTGCGACATGATATGATCAGCCCCAGTTGAACGCTGTGTCAGGAGGGTCAATATGGAGTTAGATCAGTTGTGTAGGGTGGCCACTCTATCAGACATTTGTTTGGTTCCTGTTGTGGCTATAGATATGTGGTACTTCACAAGGCATGGCCTACACCTCAACAGGACAGGGAAGGGAAAACTGGCTGGGTTAATAGCAAAAACCTTAAGGGGAGACACTGCAATTCATGAATGTTCCTCTTTTTTAGGCTAAGACCAGGGTCCAATGGAACGCTCAGGCAGGCATGTACTAAAGATGCTCATAACTCACTCGAATCTGACAAAAGTGAAGTAAAAAATAATATTACCATATTTCACCAAAATATTGGAGGATTAAAGAATAAAGTTGAGTCTCACAAAAGTAAAGTAAAAAAAATGTTACCATATTTCTCCAAAATACTGCGGGATTAAAGAACAAAGTAGATGAACTATTGGTTTGTTTAGATGACATAGAATCAGAGAATGTAATAGATATATTATGCCTATCTGAGCATCACATTGTGATAGAGAAGGAAAAAGTAAACATAAGCAGTTACCAACCAGCAGCATATTTGAATAGAGAGAATAACGTGAGAGGAAGAGTTGCCATCTGTGTCAAACGTTATCACTGTCTAAAAAGTTTAGAAACTCAAAAGTTTAGTGTAGAGCAACATATAGAAGAATGTGCCTATCAGTTTAAACTAAACAAAGCTTCTTCTTTTATTATTGTAACAATATATAGGCTCCCTTCAGGAAACTTTCAGTTATTCATGGAAAATTGGGATGCCTTCTTGTACTATCTGTCAGACAAGGGAAAACAAATTATTATTTGTGGGGATTTCAGTGTTGACTCACTAAAGGAGTGTAATAGGAAGAATGACCTGGAAGTCTTATTCGGTTCTTACAATTTATCTTCTGTAATTGATTTTCCTACTCGGGTAGTAAAGGACAGCAGCTCACTGATAGATAACTTTTTTTATAGACCAAGATAAGTTTAAGAACATAAATACTTGTCCTGTTGAGAATGATCTTTCTGATCATGGTGCACAGCTATTTACAATATGACATAGTTCCTCTCTGTAATTCAAAACAGCCCTCCATAGTTGTACATTCAGTTAACGATTCAACAATTAGAAATTTCAGGAAAAATGTTCAGCAGTTACACTGAGATGAGGTGTATAAGGAAGCTGACGCTAATTTAAAATATACCTTATTTCATGATACATTTGTAAGAGTATTTGAAAATTGTTTCCCCAAAAAAATTGTTATATATAATGATAAGGAACAATGCAAGAAACCATAACTTACTAAATTAATAAGAATATCTTGTAACCGAAAAATGGAACTGTATCTAACAGCAAGAAAGAGTAATTACCCAGAAACAGTCAAATAATATAAAAACTAGTCTGCTACATTAAGAAAAATTATTAAAAAATCCAGAAGCATGTGCATCATGTCTAAGATTAGTACCTCTGATAACAAAATTAAAACAATTTGGAATATTATTACGAGGGATACAGGGCAACTAAGAGCACTGGGAAACAGCATTACCATCAAACTGAATGAAAAATTTACAAATAACAAGCCAGAAGTTGAAAACATTTTTAATAATTATTTTCTAAATGTTCTGGAGAAAATGGGATCTAGATGTTCATTAGAAGAAGTTAGGCAGTTAATGGAACAGGCCATACCCACACAATTTGATACAATATAAATTCCACCCACCTCTCCTTCTGAAATTAAGAAAATTATAAACTCTCTCAAGAGCAAAAGCTTACATGGAATTGATGGTATTTCCAGCAGGTTAATAAAAGCTTGTTCTCGAGAAATAAATAGGATTCTTAGCCACATATTCAATAGTTCTTTGGAGCAGGGTATTTTTCCTGATAGACTGAAATATGCTATTGTTAAACCACTGCACGAAAAAGGGGATACGTCTGATGTCAACAACTACCGCCCAATCTCACTTCTGACAGCCTTATCCAAAATTCTTGAAAAAGTAATGTATTCTAGAGTAGTAACACACATAGGTAAAAATAAAGTTCTAACAAAATGTCAGTTTGGTTTTCAGAAAGGCTTTTCATCACAAAATTCTATATATACTTTCACCAATGAAATATTAAATGCTCTCAATAACCGGACATCACCCGTTGGGATTTTTTTGTGATCTCTCCAAGACTTTTGATTGTGTAAATCATGAATTCTTCTAGATAAACCAAAGTATTGTGATATGAATGGGACAGTGTACAAATGGTTTAAATCATACTTAACAGGAAGAGTGCAGAAAATTGACATTAGTAGTTCTCACAATATGCAAAACACAGCTGATTCCTCAAACTGGGGAGCAATCAAAAATGGGGTGCCACAAGGTTCGGTCTTGGGCCCTTGGCTGTTCTTAATATATATTAATGACTTGCCATTCTATATTCATGAAGATGCAAAGCTGGTTCTTTTTGCTGATGATATGAGTATAGTTACCACACCTGACAGACAAGAACTAACTGATCAAATTGTAAACGACGTCTTTCAGAAAATCGTTAAGTGGTTCTCAGCAAATGAATTATCATTAAATTTTGATAAAACACAGTACATACAGTTCCATACAGTAAATGGAACGACACCATCAATAAATATAGACTTTGGTCAGAAATCTGTTGCAAAGGTAGAATATTCAAATTTTGTAGGTGTAAGCATACATGAGGGGTTGAACTGGAAAAAACACATTGAAGATCTGTTGAAACATTTGAGTTCAGCAACTTATGCTATTAGAGAAATTGCAAATTTTGGTGATATACGTCTCAGTAAATTAGCTTACTATGCCTCTTTTCATTCTCCGCTTTCGTATGGCACCATTTTCTTGGGGTAATTCATCATTGAGTAAACAAGTATTCATTGCACAAAAGCGTGTCATCAGAATAATTGCCAGAGCCCAATCAAGATCATCCTGCAGACACTTATTTAAAGAGCTATAGATCTTCACAGTAGCTTCTCAGTATATATATTCACTTATGAAATTTCTTATTACCAATCCCACCGAATTCAAAAGCAATAGCAGTGTACATAATTAAAACACTAGGAGAAGGTTAAATCTAGCTTTGGCACCGAAAGGGGTGAATTATGCTGCCACAAAAATCTTTGGTCACCTACCAAAGAGCATCAAAAGCCTGAAAGATAGCCAACAAGCATTTAAAAGCAAATTACAAGAATTTCTGCATGGCCACTGCTTGTACACTATAGATGAATTTTTAGATATAAATTAGTAAATTTGAAAAAAAAAAAAAAAAAAAAAAAAAAAAAGAATATAAAAATAATAAAAAATTGTGTCATTTAATATTTAGCACTAAGTAATAATTTGTAAAGAACCTTTCATTAACCTGACACGTTCCACATCATTACGAATTGTCGTATTCATGATCTATGCACAAGTACTAATCTAATCTAATAAATTCAGTTGGGAGGAGCACACCACTGAACAGCAAAAACGACTTAACAAATCTGTATTTGCAATACGAGTGATATCGGACATAGGAGACATAAAAATAAAAAAACTTGCATACTTTCCTTACTTTCCTTCCATAATGTCATATGGTATAATATTCTGGGGTAACTCTTCAAGTCAAGCAAAAGTTTTCAGAGTTCAAAAGCGTGTAATACGTATTATTTGTGGTGTAAATTAACGGACATCCTGCAGAAGCCTCTTCAAAGAATTGGGTATATTGACTACTGTCTCCCAGTAAATTTATTCCTTAATGAAATTTCTCATAAATAATATATTCCTTTTCCCAACAAACAGCTCACTTCATACCTACAATACTAGGAACAAAAATGATCTACACAAGGAATTAAAAATTACTTACTTTAGTGCAAAAAGAGGTCCAATACTCAGGAACCCACATTTTCAATAATTTACCAACAACCATAAAAAAATTTAGCTACAAGGAGCCTAAAAGACATTCTAGTGGCCAACTCCTTCTACTCCACTGATGAATTCTTAAATAGACCCAAATAATGCATGCATCTGTATTCATACTATTCGTATCATTATATTATCAGCTTGTAAATAGTGTATGTACCTGTATTAGTAATATTATATTATCAACTTGAAAAAAAGTAAAGAAAAGAAAAATCACAATGAGCATCAAGTTCCTAGCGTTGTAGCGGGTCGTTTCAGAGCGTGCTGCAAACAACACCTCTGGCGTGCGCCACGTTAGGACAATACGTCCCGTGTGAGGGCCGGCTTTACCGCTGAGTGAAGAAACTATCGTGGGAAAAAACCTCAGCTTGGATTTGTGGTCAGATTTCCTGGATTTGCTTCTTCTCGTCTTCAAAGCTGGCATTTAGAGCTTTAATTTCAGTCCATAGGTGTTGCTGCACTCTTCTTCTGAAGTCATTCATTTTGATCTATTGATTAAAACTTTGAGAATTGATCGTATTATTAGTGTTGTACTACCAGATCATCTCAAATGCCTGAGTTCGGTTTTGGTCTGCGAACTGTTTCGGTGAGGTCTTCATCTTCTAGGCGTATTTGTTGGATTAATTCAGAGGTAGATTCCACTTCGATTTACGGTGGGAAGTCATATTTGAATCTCGAGTAATTAAATGTTGTGGGGTTATATTTTCGTAGATGCTTTGTTGCTCCTTCATATATTAGTTTCATCAGTAAAAAGTTACCACATTGTTCCTTCAATCTCACCACTACGTGGTTGGTAACAGTGATGCACTGGCTCCCAGCTACCTGCCAACTCCACAACATCGATGGAGACAAATTCCTGAAGATGGTCTAAATAAGACTAGTTGAATGAAATAAATTAGTGCATTCTAGCCTCTTCTTTATTAATAAATTTAAATAGAGTGCTGTTGACCCAAAAATAGAGAAACAAAAATGTTTCCAAAAATATGGCTTGGTAATGAGTGTGTCGTGTAGTAGAGATGTCGGTTTTGTGTCTCGTTGCCACCGGTTGTCCTAGGTGTCGGTGGCCGAGTAGAGAGAGACCGACACAAGGAAGTAGGATGCACGCGCGTGTAGATATGTTGGATTCTGAGGTGACCAGCCAGGGGGACAGCAGAATGTAGAAACACTAAGCTAGATTAGTACAAGACATATATTTCATAGAACTATTATAATACCTAACTTTTACAAGTTTTATGACGGCAGGCTAGTGTAATGCTGAGACATAGGTTAAGTGCGCTGAATAGCAGGCGGAGCAGAAAGGTAGGGGGAGTGCCCCCCACCCCCCCTAAACCTCTGTCCTATGCTCCCCTCGTAGTTCCGTAAGATGCCAGCAGATGTCAGGCGGTTCTCTGGCTTATTACAGGTAGACCACACTAGAGGCGCTTCTGAGGGTGCCTGTCGCACATCAGACGGTAGCGTGGAGAGGAGGCTGAGGGGCGAGCTCATGCCGACTGCCACAAGGCCACGGCTGTGTCCGGCGTGCTGGCGTTTGAGGGGAGGTGGTGGTAGGGGCAGCCGCTGCCTGTCGCCTGCCCTGGCCAGTTTAAGGCCCGACGCACACTTGACGCAGCAGAGGCAGAGGAGAGGCAGAGGCGAGGCCTCCGTCCGTCTGTAACGCATGCTTTCAAATGGGGCAGCGCACACTTAACGCAGCCGAGGCGGAGGGCAGGCGTTTCCTCGGTCACGCCTCTGTCCGGTTGTCCGAGGCGCACAGTTTTCCTGCGCCTTTGTTCCACCTCTGTCGCAAAGTGAAATTTCAAGTCATCGGATATGTTTCGAAAAAAATTGTTTTACATAGACGAATATAAGCTTCATCCTTCTCTGTATTTAGTTTCTTTATAACACTTCTACTTTCTGCGTAAAAAAATTAAAAATATTATTTTCCGATTTGTACGTGTTTTGCGCTAACTCAGCTTCCACAATCGATTTTGCAGAAATTACTCACTAGAAAAAAATTATTTTTCTGTATCGTATAGGCCAAAGCCACCGCATGACGTTGGGGAGGTTTTTCTTTCGTTATTGTACATAGTTATTGTTATAATGAAAAATAAATTACAACGCCGCGCAAATTTTGAAGAGTTTGCAGTGAAAAAAGTAGTCGCTGGCTAGTTTGCGTTTGCTGCGTTTTACACCATACATTACTGCGAACGAAATGTAGCTAACATATCGAAATTGTTTTTAACGGTGGAATGAGAGCTATATCTCTTTCGATTCTCGAGAAAATACGTGAGATACACGTTTGACGCGACGCGGTCGGCAGCTACGCGGCACACGCGCGGCTGTTGCCGCCTGCTGTGCCGACTGCGGAGCTGCCTCGTGTCTCCCTTCTTCGTACGCTGCCGATACAGACCCAAGTCGGAAACGAACAACTTACTGAAATAGAAAGCCACCGAGATTCATAAACCGAAGATGCTGATTGTGTTTTTTTACGGTCTATAGTCCCTGGTTTCACTAAACTTTGTGGCAAGTATGAAAGCACTATATAAACTAAAATTCCCGTTACTACTGAATAATAAGTTCGGCGAAACCAGAAGGGACGTGGAACGATTTTTTTTTATTTTTTTTTTTTTTTTTTACTATCAGGGACCTTCAATTTCTTGAAACACAATATCCACCCCTTCGTGGAGCTTCAGCTCACTGCTAAACCATAGATGATGCTAGGAACGTCTCTCATCAGTATTCTCAACCTGAATTCTATACCACTTTCAGAAATTCAACATTTGCAAAAGTATTAGCATTAGCTTCACTAATTACTAACAAATATAATGGCTGCTGAAGGTAATTATCATAAGAAATGTTGACAGAGACAAAATAGGAATGCAATGTAATAAAATGCTGCATGTACATGCATAGCTGCCGTCATAGAAGAAGAAAAAAAGAAACGTCAGTATCTTAGTACTCAGGAGTATGGAAGAGCTACGAATAAAGACCTAAGAAAGGAATCACTTTGCGTGCAAATTCAGTTAAACAAGGAAACTATGATTTGCAAAATTTTTCATATCGACATATCTTTCAATTTAAGACATATGAAAAGCATCCCACGTGTCACCGAGAAGAAAAGTGTTTCTGATCGTATATACTGCGACACAACCATGATTAAATATGTCAGTTGTATAAAGGTTCTTTCAATTATTGAATTTGCTGTGACACTTGTTTCACTGAATTATAAAAGAAATGAAAGAAAAATAAATCTGACTTTAATTAAATTCCTAAAACATATCCCTAATTTTTCTTTATCGGGTATGATGTTTCACACTATTTTTCTTCTCTGTTAAGTCCTTCTTACTCAGCATGTGATTGTCTTTGAACTGTCGTCTGTTTAGTCGGAATAGCTCAAGAGCTTAAAATGAGCTTCCATGGACCAGAGAAGTTCAGCATGTATTCGTCACTTTTGCCTTTGCTCAATAGACCTTTAACTGCTCTTATACTCTATCAGAACACACACACACACACACACACACACACACACACACACAAATTAAATTAACTGAGTTTTGAAGGAGATCCAGGAACTAAATCTGATTGCCTGGAGAGGTTTGCAGTGGACACGCAGCACGTGCTGTTGCAAGCTGCGCTGCCCTCCTCTGCCTGCGCTGCGTCAAGTGTGCGCTGACCAGCAGAGGCCCTGCGCCTCGCCTCTGCCTCTGCTCTGCCTCTGCTGCGTCAAGTGTGCGCCGGGCCTAAAGGGCTGCTTCTGACCACAGCGCCATCATGAGACATCTTACGGAACTGCTGGTAACCCTCCCTCACCGCACCGGACCCTTACGGAGGTTTCCCGTCTGTATATTTTTGGCACTGCCAGGACTCTAGGCGGCGGTCTACAGCCGTAGATATTTCGAATTTGTATGCAAGTTGGAAGACTTGCTCCAGGGATGGGTCGTCTGAGGGCATCTTGTCGAAATGCTGCAACTAGTGCTGCCTGCATATCGACGGCGTACGATTCCTTGATAAGACGTGTTTGAAACACATTTCCTGCCGAGGCCTTGGAGTTCGGCCGCCCACTGGCGATATGTCTGGTCACGCGTCTTCCGGCACTGATAGAATTTGACACAGGCAGCGAGGACATGGTACTGGTGTCTACAGTATGCGTTCAGTGTCGCACAGATGCCCGTGAAGGTGAGGGTGTTGGGGTCTTGCAGCTGGAATTTGGTGAGCAAGACATACATCTTCGATTGATTCCAGAATATGAAGAATGCACACTGGTCTTCTTGCCGGGATATTCAATGGTATTGTCTTATACGCTTCGACATCGTCGCTGAAAGCTGGGAACGGAGGTGGAGTCATTGGGTGGGACCAACACCTGACTTCTGCATTCAACTGTTGTTGTTGTTGCGCCAACCGGCGGAAAAGTTCATTCAAAACTTGGTTGTTCATCTCCCGGTATCTTTAGGTCTGGTTCGTTTCCTTACTCGGCGCAACTGAAGTGTTCTCAGTGTAATAATTCACAATGATTTATTTACTAATCACTACTCTCACACAAACAATCAACTATATACAGATTGGCATGTAGTTCACAAAATTAACCGTCGACGCCGGTAGCCTGGCCTTGGTGTGTCCGGCAAGTTGCTGACTGCGTCTTGCGAACGTACGACGATCTTCTCACTAATAGCTGGTTCCAAGGTAAGACAGAAACTGCTGGTGAATCGGCCGGGCTGTGCTTATCTAGACGGATACCGGTCTGTCGTAGGAATCCTGTTGGTCGTGGTTGGGCGGCGACATCTGGAAGAAAAGTTCCAAGTTAGCATCTAGATAATTCTGTTCGTTTTGATTTCCTTGTCGCTTGTTTTGATTCCTGGGTCGGCTGCATATAGTCGTGTATGTTTCCCAGTGTTCTGGTATGTTGTGAGTGAGGTCTGCTTGGAAGGGGCTTCTGCCGGCAGACAGAACAACCAGCGTCGTCGTTCTTTAGGCCAGACGTATTGATACTGAAGTGTATGTCTCAGGACACTCCTCTAGGGTAGCACGTAGACACGTACCGGGCGCCTATCTCCTTTTTCACTCCTTGACTAACAGTCTGGGCAGTATGTAAGTGCTACCTTAAGAGTTGTAAATTTGTTTTGCTGTGTGTTACTTCACCAGAGAGAACTTCACCTTCTTATCTCCTCAAAATGTTGTGCATAACTTTCATGTTTGGCCGCAGTATAGTGGCCGAGCTGTCTAACGTCGCCGGGCACCAGGTCAGAGAGCTTGACGCCCTCTGTAATAAAAAAGCTGAGGCAAATACTTAACGAACACCAAGAACTCGCATGAAGAAGCGACCGAAAAGCATCGATCTACTTGAAGAACAAAAAAAAAAGAAGACAAAAATAGTTTAAGGAACCTTGCTGCGGATCGCGCGGTTGCTCGCCGTCGGAGGTTCCAGTCCTTTCTGAAGCAGGGGTGTGGGTGTTGACCTTAGGTTAGTTAACTTTAAGTAGTTTGTAAGCCTGGGGATTAGTAAGCAAAGTTATGTCCTATACATTTACAAATATTTGAACAGTTTTAATATTAATCTGTGGTACCTTAAATTATAGTTTTATTATCTCCTTTAAAGTTTTATGTAGAGGTGTTCACTGCTCAGTAATTTAAAATTGCCAGCATTTCTGGCGAAACGAATCGTACTTAAACTTTACGTTCAAATACAATTCTCTAAAGCAGGAAGGCAACACGCAGTAAGCGGTAATTCATCATTTTTAAATTAATGCAATAATACAGCAAAAATAAAAGTGTAAAACTCTTTATTTATTGTTTTTTATTGTAAACTCCTTTGTGAGTTTTACATTTTAGTATTTGCTGTATTACTGTATTAATTTAAAAATGATGAATTACCGCTTACTGCTTGTTGCCTTCCTGCTTTAGAGAATTGTATTTGAAGGTAAAGTGAAGCAGTTGTTATCTAAGATTAATTCTATATATATATTATTCAATATTATTACTCATTAAAGGTGTCTTTAAATCATAATACCAATGTGGAGGACCGTCGGCTGTAGGGATCGCAGGACGACGTCTCAGAGTGGAGTCAGGTTCCATGTGAAGAACCACTCCATCAATGACTGAAAGCTGGTTTCGAACGGAATAGTGTAACTGGAGATCGTGTTGATTGCTGGAAGGCGTTAGTGGTGGCCAGCCTATTAGACTCGTTGTTGGATGAATCGGAGGAGAGGGTCATCCATGGTGGCTGCAGCGACTTTGGAGGCCGTGACTGGAACTGTCTTCAGTGCTTCCTGCACATCATCGACAATCTGAAACACGAGGAGGTCCGACTGGTTGAAGGCGGGAGTCTTTTCACTGCGGTAATCTGGACAGGGTGTCCCCATTGGTGTGCCTGAAGGTGGTACGGAAGTGCAGGCTCTATCTGAATTGGGAAAGGAACAGTGCCCACCGCTGGATGTATTGGGATGTGTTGGTTGGCAGACGTGTGGACTGATCAAAGAGTAATAGGAGCGGCTTATGGTCCGTAATTGGGTGAAAGGAAGTGCCGTAAAGAAAAGAGTAGAATTTGGAGCAGGCAAAAACAATGAAGGTGGTACGGAAGTGCAGGCTCTATCTGAATTGGGAAAGGAACAGTGCCCACCGCTGGATGTATTGGGATGTGTTGGTTGGCAGACGTGTGGACTGATCAAAGAGTAATAGGAGCGGCTTATGGTCCGTAATTGGGTGAAAGGAAGTGCCGTAAAGAAAAGGGTAGAATTTGGAGCAGGCAAAAACAATAGTTAGTGCCTCTTTCTCGAGTTCAGAATATTTAAACTGGGCAGCGGAGAGAGCTTTGGAGATGTAAGCTATGGGGCGTTCAGTGCCATCCGGACAATTTGTGGGACAGGACTGCCCCCACACTGTAGTGTGATGTATCCGTAGCAAGTACCAAGGAAGGTTTGGAGTGTATGGCATGAGGCATGACGCGGAATGGAGCTGCTGTTTAAGGGTGTGGAAGGCGGTCTCGCAATCATTCTATGGTCATTTATTTATTAGAAGAACTAGTTGTAGCTATCAGCATTTTATTGCATTTTGATTACAGTACCACCTCCTGAAATATGTACTATTCCTGGTGAAGGAAGGGAGGAATCTTGGGGTTTAACGTCCCGTCGACAGCGTGCTCATTAAAGACGGAGCTGATGCTCGGATTTTTGGGTAAGGATGAGGTAAGGAACCATTCCGGCATGTGCCTGGAGTGATTTAGGGTAAAATAACTGAAAACATAACTCTCGATGGCCGGAGGCGGATTTGAACCAGGATCCTTTTGCAAACGACTCCAGTACGATACCACTGGCCATCTCGCTCGTTATTTTTCCCCCTCCATATTCTGCGTATATTCGGTCCTCCATTTACACATACGTCCAAAAAGGGGCCTTGACAAATTAAGCCGACGACGACGAAACATTCGCCAACGGAGTTTCATGCCCATCATCTTCATTCGATTCATCCGACGATATCGAAAGAACCTCATGCGATGCCTCCACATCGGACTCATCCGACGAACGTACGTCATCCTTAAAATTAGACAAATGCAAAATGTGGCAATCAGCGTGGACTACATAAAGGCGCGATAAAAGAGCTTCATCTCCAAAAATGTTCAAATGTTTGTAGAACTTATGGGACTTAACTACGGGGTCATCAGTCCCTAAACTTACGAACTACTTATGAACTAGCTAATCCTAAGGACGGCACAAATATCCATGCCCGAGGGGGGATTCGAACCCCGACCGTAGTGGCCGTGCAGACCGTGACTGGAGCGCCTCAGTCCCCTCGGCCACCGCGGCCGGCGCTTCATCTCCAATAGCTATTTCATTTGACACAAATACAAGAAGCCCTCTATGACAAATAGTCAATCCAAGCCGATTTTTTACGTTAACAGTTACAGGCCATCCTTCTTCAATACGCTTCAAAATATAACTAAAATGCCTCCAACACGCCCACTCAAACTGTTCAAACAGAATGACATTATACACACGCGCTTCGTACCCCCCCCCCCCCCCCCAAATCCGAATTCGTTACAAAAAGGCATATAAACATGCTGCTTCTTGGAAATGACTTTCTCAACAAGGGTACATTTACCAATATTAGTATCGCCAAATAAGTATAATTGTCGTTTCCTCACCTGCGAGGACCGAAAGGCCTTGTTGTACCAACGGACCACACACTCCGCGCAGCCATGGTATTTCAATTCGCACTCCGTTGATGTATAATAAGTCCCTTATTTCCAACTGACTTTAAATGTTGAAATATTGCGCTTCTTTCTCCTTCTTCTTCCTTTGTTTTTTTTTTTTTTTTTTTTTTTTTTTTTTTTTTTTTTTTTTTTTTTTCACTCAGGGCAGTTTGTTCACTTAAACGGAATTCACAGTCGCGTTTTGAAACGACACGTACTCCTGTTAGTGATAATAACACGTGGACGGGCCCAGTTTTCACGTATTCGTGTTAATTCTCGTCCCCGCCGGTAAGCAAGCGGAGGCGCCACCTGCGCTGTTGCTGACAGACGCCCCGCGCAGGCGGCGGCGCGGCGCACCGCACCGTGACGTCACCAGCACTGCCGTACCAGACAATTAAGCCTGCGGGGGGGCGGCCGCTGCTGCTGGCTGCCGGGCCCTGCTGACCAACACGTCGCCGCCGCGCGCCGCGCCCTCACATTATTTAATTAAGTAGATGCTCGTTTGAATTTCTTCCATGGGAATTTGCACACGAATGCTGCGCAGTATATATTTACAACTAGTCGACCCGGCAATGCTTCGCAATTGCTAATATGTATGTACTCTTGCTTTGAACGTCAAACATGCAAAATTTTATCGCAATCGTATGAATGATATTGATATCCCCCAAAACAAAGAGCTCTTTCAGTTTTCCACAAATTTTCCTAATTTCAGGCCAACTATTTTAAACTTTTACTTCATTCAAACCTTCCTCTCGGTTTGAACGTCAAATGTGCAACATTTTATCGCAATCAACTAATGTATTGATATTTAATAGTAACATCTATTTGTAATTTCTTCCTAATTTTCCGGGAAACTTTTCCAAATTTTTATTTCATAAAATCGTTACACTTGCTTAGAACGTCAAATATAAAAAAATTTATCGCAATCAGACGAATTATGTTGATATCCCATTGAAATAAGCTCTTTCAATTTCTCGTGAATTTTCAAAATTTTTCCGGCTAACTTTTCCATATTTCTAAAAGAGCGTTCATCTTTCGTTGAACGTCAAATGATTAAAATTTTATCGCAATCGGATGAACGGTTCTCAACTAATAGTGTTGAGTTAATTTAAAAACACACTGAAAAATGAACTTGGTTCGAATTTTGCGAATTCCCTTTTTAACTGTCCGTATTTCTCATATTTTCCTATTTTCCGGAAGATTTTCCAAAAAATTTATTTCATACAAACCTTGTCCTCTCTAGCCATACTCTTAAAACCTTGCTCTTACAACCTTACGACAATTGATTTTTATTCATAGAAAAAATAACTTTGGTTTTTCCTAAAGTATCCTACTTTCTGGACGACTTTTCCAAATTTTAATTTGATGAGAACCTTTCTCTCACCATGAAATGTACAAAATTTTATCGCAATTGGACAAACGGTATTGATAGCTCACTGGAAAAAGCTGCTTCAGTTTTTCACGGTTTTCCTCTTTTCCGGACAACTTTTCGCCGCGATGGAGTAGCCGAGCGGTCTAAAGCGTCTCGCTGCGGAGCGCGCGGCTGCTCGCCGTGTAGGTTCGAGTCCTCCCTGGGGCATGGGTGTGTGTGTTCGTCCTTAGGTTAGTTTACCTAGGTTTAAATAGTTTGTAAGCTACGGACTGATGACCACGCAGTTGGGTCCCATAGATTTACAGACATTTGAACTTTTTTTTTTACAACATTTCCATATTTTATCACCGTTTAAACCTTCCCTGGACTTAGACAAGTATTAAGATTAAAATTAGCCAAATCCGTTCAGCCGTTCTCGAGTTTTATCAAGCCTAACGAACAGCAATTCATTTATATATATATATAGATAACGTGTAAGGAGAGCCGTACCGCCCAAAATGACAAAATTTCACCGTTTTACTTTTATGCAAATTATGAAAATATGGATGTTTGTGCATAATTTGGTATCGTTTTTATTTAATTATTCGGTCATTTACTACTTTAAACAAATATTTGAAAATAATCATGAACTGGCATTTCTGAGAATTTCGTTTTCAATCATTTGGCATATTGCCATTTTTCTCTGGAACTATACGATCTGCAAGGCTGTGGTTTCCTTTGTTTTATAGAGAACTTTGCGTTTCGTAAGTTGTCTACACCAGCGGTACTTCGTAGCAAACTCTTTAAGCTGTACATTTGTTTGTGTTTGACGAGAAATAGTTACACATTAGCATTGTTTTGGTTTCTGAGTTTCCTAAACCAAAAGGAATGTTCTTACTTTTAATTATGGCTATTGTGAAATACTACAGGTTTTGGAATATCTTGAAATTCATAGAGTTTGTTAACTTGAATTTCGGGCATCCGCACCCAAATGTTTTCATTTTGATACCAAATCCGCTTCGGCTGCAATTAACTTTTACTTAAAAAGCACCTGTAGACGTATCATCAGGTGCTTAAAATTCCTTAGAAAAACATGTCTGCCATTCAGCCTACCCCAGCGTTCACGTAAAATTAAAAACAATTAAAAGCTTCTTAACTTTACGTCCTCGTTAAAAAATATAAAACTTGAACGCTGTTGCGTTATAAACATCTTTTTTAAAATATTTTGGGGCTGGAGGGCAGGTGAAACCGTGCCATGTAGAAACGGTGTTGGCGCGGCACTGGCCAACTGTCCCAGCACACCTGTTTTGTTTCAGGTTTTTCTGACTTCATTGGGATTATGGGGCCATCCCTTCAGGTTTGATAGGGTGTCCGTCCAAGATTGGCTCATCTAGAAGGGATGGCTTCGCTACGCCTAAGAAGCCACCTCCCTTCCCCCTATGTTGTTGACTGCTCTTCGTCTGACTCCTGCATAATGGACCTGTCCGCTGCCATGATGAGCTTAAATTCCCGCATGCATAGCTCTCTGGTACACAGCTGGTTACGGAAATCTCGCCGGCCGCGGTGGACGAGGGGACTGAGACGCTTCAGTCACGGTCTGCACGGCCACTACGGTCGGGGGTCGAATCCCCCCTCGGGCATGGATATTTGTGCCGTCCTTAGTCTTAGCTAGTTCATAAGTAGTTTGTAAGCTTAGGGACTGATGACCCCGTAGTTAAGTCCCATAAGTTCTACAAACATTTGAACATTTGAATTTTGAACGGAAATCTCCTCATCAGTAAGACGGCAGTCGTCAAGGAGGGACATCTACAGATCTGCAGTAAAACAAAAGTTTCGCGACTGGCTACTGTTATTCGATAAATAAACAACGGTCGTTGAGCACTAATGTCACTTCTGGAGTCCAATTTAATCAATTTAAAGACGATGAACCCATCTATTTTGAATGCGACGACATATCTGTGTTGTCGCACAAGTACGAAGTGCGCGCCACGTACTTTCGCCGCGCGCCGCCATGCACGCACGGCGCGGTGTTCTTACGACGACAGCCACGAGCGATCTCTGCTGCAAATCCGCTCGTGGCCACGATTGCTGCATCGTTCACTTGGGAATCAGATAGGCACCAGTTAAGAGTTGGCTATCGGATAGGCACTAGGAATCATCAGTAGGCAGGCCTATATCTAATCTATGTATCAGCATTCTGCAGTCAAGAACTATGTAAAAGTTAAGTATTACTGAGTCTCTATGAAATATATATCTCGTTCTAATTTACTCTAGTGTTTCTAGTTTCTGCTGTCCCACTGGCTGGTCACCTCCGTACCTGCACACGCGTCCATCCTTTATTCTTGTGTCGGTCTCTTTCTACTCGGCCACCGACACCCAAAGACAACCGGCGAAAACCAGACACAAAAGTGGCGACGAGGCTGGGACACAAAAATACCTATGACCAATTTAGATACTATAAACGCCCATAAGACCTCAACTTCTTACTGTACTGTTCGTTACCATATTAAGAAGTGATCGATCAGCTATTTTTCAGTATATCTAATATATAAAGCAGAGTATCCGTATGTTTGTACGTGTTGCATACAAATCTACAGTTTTGTTCCAATCTTTATGAAATTTTGTACACGTAAGCTTCAATCCATGAGGACGGTCGCCGTAAGCGTAAGAATCACATACGATATATAGTTCACGAGATATGACGTCACAAACAAAGAGACGCGCGAAAAACTGCTGCATTTTGCGACAATGCTGCTCATTTTCTCCTGAACTATTGGACCGATTTCAACCAAATTTGGTACACACATTCCTTGCCCCGAGGTAACAATTGCTGCATGGTTAAGAATCACATACGGCACATGGTTCGAAAGATATTACGTCATAACCAATAGAAATCGCAAAAAATGCCATATAATGCGGCGAAACTTTCGAAATACACTGTATGAGAATGACAGTACTTGGTGACTTGCAACAAACTTTAAACATAATTTCACACCTTTATTAAACTTTTTCTCGCTGGCAACCATAGTAAAATGATGAAAGGAAAAAAGTTTCTCGCTTACTACTTTTCAGCTCTTTATGGAGTAAAACTACGGCTCTCGGTATGACTTTACAATTTATAATTTGAACACTACAAATTGTAGCGACAGGGAATTTTACAGACAGTATACACATATATAGTTGAATGTAGCTTCTAAATTGTATCACATTCCGACACGTAGTTCATGAGATACGAGCACATAAACCGTAACCTTCCGCTGTTCATGGACTAAAACAACGGCATTCGGTATGACGTTACAATTTATAATTTTTACAGACAGTATACACGCTTATTGTCGAGTGTACCTTCTAAATTGTATCACAGTACGACACGTTGTTCACGAGAGATGAGTACATAAACAGTAACGTCCGTGGAAAACCGCCCCATCACGCACCAAGTTTTAATCTATTACTTCTTTACTACTAATTGTATTCCCAAAAGACTTTACAACCCTACAGACCTTACACAAATGAATATATACCTGCAAAATGGCAGGAATAAATAAATAAATACCCGGGCAACGCCGGGTTTTCGACTAGTTTCATTATAAAGTAAAGAGGCATTCTAACCTTATCTTTTTGTGTGTTGTCACGAGTTTTGCAGACACTGTATTTCGAACTAGAAAGTAGCTCAGAACATTGCTTATATAATTCAAAGATACTTTGAAGTCAGAATAAATGTAAAATACGAAATTAATCATGATGTTACTTACCTTATGTGATCCGAGCAGATAAATTGAAATTGTTAAAAACCTGCGACACTGAATGTGGATGCATACTGATTTCGTTATTGTTTTGGAATATTCCACACGTAATTTTATGTAATTACAATTTCATTAATATTAGCGGATGTACAAATTAACTCAAGCGTAACATTTTAACGAGGTGCCAAATAGAACATTTTAACACACACATTTCACTTCACTGAATGTCATAACATTTATTTTAAATATCACTTCTTATCTTATAATTTCATGTTTTTATTTTGTAATTATATGTGTTAGTTTAGTGAAAAATCCAAAGATGGTACACCAGCTTTTGACGATCTTATAAAAGAAATTTGTCGAACTGGCACACTCTTATCAGTTGCTGGTGTGATATTGTTTAAGGAGGACGTATTAGGTTGTGTGTTGTGTTTAGTAAACACTCAGATATACGTCACCAAAGTACTCACTAGACAGATATCACAGTTCTCTTGACTTTGTCCTTTGCCCAAGGTGGCACCAGTTTGTGTGTTTATTTGTGCTGCGAAGTGAATAAAATTAAACAGTGAAAATAATTAACTCAGATAAAGCACACTTATTTCAGTCAAGATCGCTAGTTGATTTTTTATTTATTTATTTATTTTCTACCGGTTTCGATGAACTATGTCATCATCTTCAGAAAAATACTTTATTTTACATTTTTTCTCTTATTTTGAGTCTTCTCGTTGCTTCGGGCAAGAACACATACAATTTTGAAATGTGCAATATAGATGACGATCCACTTGATGCAAATTTGAATCGTTTGACAATGCTCTTTTTCTTATATTTCATTTTCACAAGTAACTCTTTATTTTATTGACAATAGGAGAAAAAAAAACTGTATATTTTTTTCTGAAGATAATGACATAGTTCATCGAAACCAACAAATAAACTAACGATCTTGGCTGAAGTAAGTGTGTTTTATATAAATTTTCGATCGCTATACATAGGCGTAATATGCCATTTAACTAATAATTAATTTTTTGATGGCATTTTAATAACCAGTTGGTATAAAAACCAACAACAGTATTTTTTTCCGAACAGATACGCCAAGTAGCAAATAAGGTAAGAGGAGACATCTTAGTTCCAGTGTCAAATACCAAAACACATAATAAAGAACACTGAAGTGTGCTACACAAGAAAAAATTTAAGAGTTAGAAGAAACACTGGGATGCTAAACATTCTATCCTGAGCATACAAACAACCGGACCTTTGAAAGTGATGATAACGCGATGCATAATGATATGGATTATGTTGAAATGGATTGTCTTATGCTGCGAGAGAAATAGAACTCCAGCGAAAACGTGACATACAGCAACACATTTCTATTTAATGTGAAGATTTTAATAGTTGGTGTAAGTAATCAACTGTTTTGAGATTGAGTGATGTCAAATGTGTTCCACTGGTTTAGACGATTAAGCCTCTTCTAACAGTCTGTATTATCCCCCAAACCAAAAGGTATTCAATGAACATTCTGTTATACAGGGTGCCTAATTTTTTTTTAAATATAAAAATAAACATAAAATAAAATAAAATAAAAAAACCACAGCGCTTAATATGTTCTGCGGGAAGGCAAACCGGTTTGCAAGATGGAGGAATCCAAATCCGGAAACGTTTGGCTTTGGCGCTTTCGTCTCTTTGGCTCTGTGATTGGTGGATTGGTTTTACAATGTCATCCAATAGCTGATAGGCATTTTCACGACCAAGCCTCTAAGTCCCTGGTGGAGATTTTTCTTGTGGGCTGAGATGAGACTTGCGAACTAGCGTCTTTCCCACGTTTCAAGCATGTTGTCTGTATCTTCTCCATTCCTTCCTGGTTCGAGAAAACAGTTCTTGGTGACATCTGTGTTAGACCTGTCTGATATGCCATTTATCAGCGTCTTTCTCTCTGGCCAGAAAAATTGTTTTGGTGGATTTCATACACAAACTTTCTCCAATGACCGCTTATAACCATGTAGCCGGCAGCGGTGGCCGAGGGGTCTGAGACGCTCCAGTCACGGTCTGCACGGCCACTACGGTCGGGAGTTAGAATGCCCCCTCGGGCATGGTTATTTGTTCCGTCCTTAGTGTTAGCTAGTTCATAATTAGTTTGTAAGTTTAGGGACTGATGACCCCGTAGTTAAGTCCCATAAGCTATACAAACATTTGAACATTTGATATAACCATGTAGCATTTCAGCTATTCTCGCCATGACATACGTTTTCTGACCACCATTTTTATACTGATGCTGTAACTTTCCCCATGAGAACTGAGCGTTTCAGTAATTTGTTTGAACAGTAAATTACAAAACATTACAAAGCAAAGCCAAGACTAAGTATAATATATAATACCGTGCTAACAAAATCATCATTATACTGAAATTCTACGTTGTCTTTGTCTTTCTGGCTATTCGTTCACAGACATCAATATTATTTTATGCCTGTTATATATACATGATTCAGGCAGAATATGGTTGATTTGGAGGCCTATCGTTTAATCATCAGACAGTGTAAAATTTTCGAACAGAAAATGGTTTGGGCATTTCGGAGTTAATGGAGGACGTTGATGGAATTGACCAAAAATGTCAATTTTCGATTTATTTTTTATATTTTAGTACAACTTATGGACAATAAGTTCCCCAAGTTTCAATGTTGAAATCACATCCGAAGTGCCTGAAAATTAATTAAAAGTGTGACGCGGCCTCCCTGCTACGGTTTGAAGCAGCACTTCAACACCAGCTCAGTGAACAACGATTCTGTGTATCACTTTCAACCAAATATGTGCGGAACACATCTAGAAGGCCGTGATACACACTCTTTGGTTTTATAGCTCATCTTTAACTTTGTGATTCTTGAGTTTCTCCCGGCGTATTTGATAATCAAAATATCCACGGGTGTACTGCCGGTCTACAGTGTGCCCGTCGGACAATGTAGAGCGGCAGTACACCCGTGGATATTTTGATCATCTTTAACTCTGTTCCGGATCTTATAAACAATAACAAACGAGCTGCATCGCTTATGACTAAGCAATTTTTATTTTTTTTTTAATTTATTTATATATTTTTTATTTATTTATTTACTTATTTATTTATTTTTTTCCTCGTGATACTGACGGAGATTTATACAAGTGTTCGATTCATTCTTCATTCAGTTATGCCACGATCACAAGGAGTGCATAAAAAACTGGATAAACTGCGTTTGAATAGAAGACGTGAGAAACCACGACAATCCAGAAATGAGGAGAGATAACAACGCCTACATTCACATGGAGAGGCTTCCTTAATTGTATCCTGGATCTTGTCAAGCCCACTTACAATTCTGAACTTCTCGAATAGTGTGTTCATTGCAAAACCCTCCAAATGAGGCTCTAAATTTGCATCTGTTACAGTTATCAGAATTGCAACTTAAGCTGACGTTCTCGTATTTAATGATGGGAACGTTGGTAGGATGTAGGTATTACAAAGACTGGACTTTAAGATAGGAAATTTTAGTCCAGACGTCCTGAGCAAAATAGATTTATAGCGCGCCTCTTAAGCTAAATACTCAGTTGAAGACCTGGCAAAGGAAAGAAGACAGACAACAAGAAACCAGAAGAGAAGCCTTGAAGGGAAAGATGACCCAAAATACAAACAAGAAGTGACGTAAGAAAAAAAGGTTGAACTTTAAATTGCATTTTTTTTTTGTACCTTTTCCTCAGATTTTATGTTAGAACTATTTCTGTAAACCTAATAAACGTTGCCTCGGGAGCAAATTTTGAAATTCTGATTGCAAGCAGTATATGGGGTAAAGCGTTTGGAATTTTGCATTCATTTAAAACTGTACTTGTGGAATTATAATTTCAAAAAAAATATGAAAATTTTTCAATTTGACCTATTCCAAAAAGCTCATGAGAGAAGCTTACAAAACATGAAGATGAAACAGCGAAATTTTTGTAGAAATTTCTTGGATATTTTCTGAGAAAGAGGAACATACATTATTTTTTGAAAATAAAAATGCAAATGTCATTCAAAAAAGTTGAATATAAATATAATCAAAGGATTTTATACGTAAATGTGTTACTTTCATGTAAAGCGTGGTACCAAATTTCATTGCCATACTCGAAAACTGTGGAATTGGGGTATTTTTTAAAGGTGTGTCCTTCATCAGCGTCCTCCAACCCGTTCGATTAGCCGTATGGTCTAACGCGCTGCTTTCAGAGACTGGGAGGCGTACCGGCCCGGTTTCGAATCCGCCCAACGAAAGGAGTCAAAGTGCCAGCCAGCCTGGATGTGGTTTTCAGGCGGTTTTCCACATCCAACTTGGTGAATACCGGGCTGGTGCCCAAGTCCCGCCTCAGTTACTCGACTCGGAAACACTTTACACTTTCGCACACTTATAACACTATACGCAGACATTTGGGGTACACATTTCCTTCTAAGGAGCATGGGGTGGCGGCGGGAAGGGCATCCGGCCACCCTGTAAATACGAGGCGCGTCCAGAAAGTAAGTTCAGTTTGGTAATAAAATGATATTGTACACAGATACAGAAGAAATTTTTATTGCACAAAAGTCTACAACTGTTAAACTTCTTTTCCAAATAATGCCGAAAATTTTCATGCATTTGTCATAGCGTGGCACCAGGTTTCATAGAAATCTGCCGCCTGTGTCTTCAACCAGTTGGAAACAGTGGAATTTGGGGGAAGTCCATAGCGAGAGCACTAATTGTAAACCTACGGTTTTCCTGGATCTTGAACCAGTTCTTCTGTAACCAAAGGTGGACGCCCACTTCGATCTTCATCGTGCACATCACTACGCCCGCCATTGAACTGTCGGACCCATCTTCTCACCAAGGAATCACTCAACGTATTCGGTCCGTAAACATCGCAAATTTGCCGATAAATTTCACTTGGTTTCACTTTCCTCGCATTCAGAAACCGAATCACCGACCTTATTTCACAGGCGGCGGGATTTTCAGTCAACGCCGACATTTCAAACAAGCACAACAAAGCGTACGTAACTGACAGCGATCTCCAAATGGCGCACGTTCTTCTCCTTGATACACATCGTCTACAGCGCATGTGCGGAACTGCAATCGCAGCGCTGCAGCGGAGATAAATTGAAACGGAACTTACTTTCTGGACGCGCCTCGTATTAACCCATGCCAAACCCTCGTTTAACACAGTGCCGGCCCTGCATGTGCGAGAAAAGAGCCAAAGATATATATAGAGAGATAGTTTATCATCAGCGTCCTCCCTTAAAGAAAGCACAATTTTCAAGGCTTACCCTCTCAAGAAAGACATGGAACTGGCAGCTAAATGGGAACTTTGCTGCAGCGCTCGGCAGTAAACAGCCGCTCCGCTGCACACAGCACTTCAGCACGCCACGGCGGCCTAACACAACCTGCCACTCAGCAGTCGATAAGTTTTCTGTTGGCGTGCTCTTGAAGCTTCCGCCACTACTTATTTGTACAGTGTAGTTCTTGTTTAGATCCTGGAATGAACTTTCACAGACGTTTCACGTGGTTTGATACCCATTTACAACGTTTCCAATGTCAATTAGACTAGTTATACAGTACGGGGGCGACTGGTGAGTGTGTCGGACAGTCGTTGCCACAGCAACGCTCGTGTTTGCAAGCTCTTACCACGATTGCCCACGCTGAATCTACACGACGTACTCTCACAGAGCATGCGTCGCAGTGGGCGTGTGTTTGTCGCCCTCGCAATTACCACTACCACTACAAAACGTTTGTGGGAGGTCGTTCCCAATTAAGGGCGTAAGTCAATTGTATGTCAGAGAAAGGTAAAAACCCATCATTTTCATTCAGTTGACTCATCAGCTAACACCATAAAGTGAAATTAAATTATTCTCATTCCAAAAAACCATTAAGTTCCACGTTGACTTTTGTACCATCTAATCTGCCTTCTCATTATGACTTCATTTCGCTACACTAATCTAGTGCAGGAAAAAAAATTACTTCTGAAAATGCTCACTTATGAAAAATTAAACGCAGTGCACATTTTTACTGTCATATTTAGGGACAAAATAAAGTAACGTACATCACACAAAATCATTCCTTATAATGCACAACCGCGGTTGAGTAGCCGAGCGGTCTAAGGCGCCTCGCTACGGAGCTCTCGGTTGCTCACCGTCGGAGGTTCGAGTCCTCGCTGGGGCATGTGTGTGTGTGTGTGTGTGTGTGTGTGTGTGTGTGTGAGTGTGACTGTGTGTGTTGTCTTTAGGTTAGTTTACCTTAGATTAAGTAGTTTGTAAGCTTCGGACTGATGACCACGCAGTTTGGTCCGATAGATTTACAAACATTTTATAATGCACATTTACTGTAGGCAAATATTTAACAGTTTTCCGACGAACCACAAATAACTGAAATACCACGAGAATGCCAGTTACCATATTTTACGCCCTTGTTACAGTGTCAGATTGCGTTTATTCGTGCCGGTGCATTTTCCCATCGCTTCAATTATCATTTTCTTTTATTGCGGATCTGATAAATGTCACAAAAACACAGACATAACATTGTATAAAATACAGATTGCATAGCTATTATGAAAACATGACAACAGAACTATTACATTTACTTTTCAGGCGGTGGAGAAAGTAACGTTACAGTTGTATTTCAAAAATAAATTATAAAATATTGTGGAGAATCCAGGATATGTAACTAGCATTCCGAGAATTTCTTATAGTAAGTCGCGGTGGAGTGGCCGAGCGCTCAAAGGCGAATTGCTGCGGAGCGTGCGGTTGTTCGCCGACGGAGGTTCCGGTCCTCACTAGGGCATGGGTGTATGTGTGTGTGTTGTTGTTGTTGTCGCTGTTGACCTTAGCATAAGTTAGTTCAAGTTGTTTTTTAAGCCTATGTACCAATAACCGTAGCAGATAACTCTCTTAGCCACGGTGGACCCGAGCGCATTGAGGTGCTATGCTCCGAGTTGCGAGGCCGTTCTCCATCGGGGGTTCTAATCCTCTCTCGGCCATGTATGTTTGTCTTGTCTTTAGTTTAATGTAGTTTATAAGTAGTTGGTAAGTTTAGGGACTGATGACCCCACAGTTGTTCCATAAGCTTAACAAACATTTGAACATTTTTAAGTCCCTTAGATTTACAAACGTTGGAACATTTTTATAGTGATTGAGTTTTAAAGTTTTGTTTCCTTTGCTCTACATCTCCACAATACGCACACAACGCATGTCGCCTTACTTTGCGCGGATGGGAGTACCTCGTAGCAGTACAAATCACTTCATATCCTGTTGCAGTTACATTGACTCCATCGTCGAAGATGAAATGTGGACATTCAGCTAGTCATATCAGTCAGTAATGACGTCAAACAGCTGTATTTTAATTTTTATTGCATTAAGCTACTCATTTCTGTGCTACAGAAGCACCATCTTCAGGTCCCGCATCCCGCACGCGAATTATTGGATGTCTTTAGTCGCCCATCATGTTCCACTCCCAAACAGAGCGAGTGAAACACGACTGCTTGTATACCTCTCAACGACACGTAATTTCTCTTATCTCTGCGGTCCTTACGCGAAATTCAAGTCAGCGGAAGTGTAATCGTTTTGTAGTAAGTTTCAAATACAGACGCCTCTCCCGAACTTATATTTTTTCTACATTTAGAACTACCTCCATCATACCAACTAGAAATTTTTTTAATACGTGCTTTGCGTATTTCTGTAAAATGGAACAGTTACGTGAATAAAAAGCGTATTTTGCAGCTTTAGTTCATTAAAGTTATACACAGATGAGCATAAATACGAGGCACATCCAGAAAGTAAGTTCCATTTGGTAATAAAATGCAATTGTACACAGATACAGAAGAAATTTTTATTACACAAAATTCTACAACTCTTAAACTACTTTTCCACAACCTGCCGAAATTTTGCAGGCATTTGTCATACAGTGGCACCAGGTTTTGTATACCTTCATAGAAATCTGTCGCCTGTGTCTTCAACCAGTTAGAAACAGTTTCTTTCAGCTCGTCGTCATTGGTGAAGTGATGACCGCCAAGGAAAGACTTGGGATTGCCTGGATCTTGTCATCAATCGCATCAACCAGTTCTTCTGTAACCAAAGATGGGCGCCCACATCGTTCTTCATCGTGCCATTGAACTGTAGGACCCATTTTCTCACCATCGAATCACTCATCGCATTTGGTCCGTAAACATCGCAAATTTGCCGATAAATTTTACTTGGTTTCACTTTCCTCGCATTCAGAAGCCGAATCACCGACCTGATTTCACAGGCGGCGGGATTTTCAATCAACGCCGACATTTCAAACAAGCACAATAAAGCGTACGTAACTGACAGCGATCTCCAAATGGCGCACGTTCTTCTCCTTGATACACATCGTCTACAGCGCATGTGCGGAACTGCAGTCGCAGCGCTGCAGAGGAGATAAATTGAAACGGAACTTACTTTCTGGACGCGCCTCGTATGTTGCCCTCTTTTATTGTAGACTGGTGATGTTGCGAGAACATGACATGATTTATCGCATCATGGAAATACAAATACAGAGATTTGAGGACTAATCACAAGCTGGCGCAGTCTTACATCTCCATACAGTTCCCTGGTCCATTTTATCGCTTCATTTGATGCGTAATGAATGTCTTTTATTATTATTATTATTATTATTATGTTCGCACGAAGAGGACAATGAGTAATGATATCATAGACTCACTTTAATGAAGCACTACTAACTGCAGATCTGTCCAACGCCCACTTGTTTGAAGTTAATTTCATTTATTATGAAGGAGCGAGGTCCGTTTCAGTACGTTTCAAGAGGATCTAGTGTCATCAGTCGTAGCAGCAATCAGCTGGGCAGAATAAAATATCTAACAACTTGTTTAGTATATAAGTCTGTGAAACTAGATAAACAAGAAATGTTGAAGAAGAATAAGAAGTATGTCCATTTTCTAAATGAAGTCTGCACCTCAGTTCACGCATGGTCTAACTGGGAAACCACAGCTCAGATTGGCAGAAAACTGCCAGGGGCAGATCTGCATAGAGAAGTTACCTGGAGTTTTAAAACCCACCGCAATAGTAGTATGTAGTGGACATGACGAGAAGTGTGTCTGGATACCGATTTGGTTAAGGCGACCGCTGAACCAAAGGGGGAGATTTTCAACTTTAACATTCAATTCATTTCACTGCCCTGTAAAAGTCGAGATGTGTATATTTCGAATCCATGTTTAATCCTCAGCATTGGAACCGTATCTGGTTGAAATCATATATTCACCTTGAATAACAGCTCGTTTGGAAAATTCGTTTGTTTGAATTATGTACGTTGCAAAATCCTAACACGAATTATTTACAGACCAATGGAAAAACGTGTGGTAACTGACCTCGGGGAAGATTAGTTTGGATATGGGTCATTCTCAGAAATCGGGCATATTTGAGTTCCAGGTCAAAATATGCTTTATTTAAATGCATTTAAGTATTTTTCAGAAATCTTGAATTTAGTTTAAAACTATATTAAATCATTCATTTACTTACTTTTAAAAAATGATTAATTTTGTTAAAAATTTGAGTAACAGTATGTGAGGTCTCACCTCCGTTACTTGTCCCCTATACCAACTTCGATTACATTACGTTAAGTTGTAAAAGGTATGATAAAGGGTTATAATTTTCAACTTGCTTAACTGTTATAAACAATATTAATATTAAGACATTACTGAAATTTTTAGCTAAAATAATGTTTCAAAGTTCTTTAAACATTGTGGAATCCCCGTTCCTTGTTACAGCCTCACCTCCATAAATATAAGTTATTAGTTCAATAAATGTCTCATAGAGTGCTCTGATAGCTTTCTTCTTCATGTAAGGAGAACTGCAAGCGACCATCTTCATTCTTGGACAGTTCTGTGTGGCTTGTTTGATTGTAGTGCCTAATTTTAAATAAAAAATATTTTGGTAAAGCCTTTACCGTGACTGTTGTTTGAAATTGACTGAAACACAAGGTATTACTGTTACCAGGCACTTTGTTTTAATGTACCCACAACATGTTTCGAGGGTTTAAACCCCCATCATCAGGTGGAATGACATTAAGCTGAGTACATATAGGTTAGGTTGAGCTGTTGCACTGTCTACAAGAGGAAATACAAAACACTACATCGGAACGTAGTGCCTAATTTAATTATTATAGCACCAAGGGGAAACATTGTCATTAATACCATGATACGTCTGTTCTTGTAACTGACGTTGCTGATGGTCCTCAGCTATAAATGTTAAATATACGTTCATTACTTCGCAACTTGCAAAAATTCCGACTTTCGCTGCTCTTCTTCAGTTGGTCGATCATTTTTGTAACATATGAAAATTTGGGCCGAGTCCCGGCCCGGCATAAATTTTCATATGTTACAAAAATTATCGACCAACTGAAGAACAGCGAAAGTCGGAAATTATTGCAAGTTGCGATGAATGTATTGTCTTTAATGATCATTGCTTTCGTTAATCCATTGTTCAGAGTAAGTAGTCATCATTTATAGTTGCTACTTGTATCAATAGAGTACACATTTATTGTAAATTAACTCTAACCTCAAAAGAATCGGATCAACATCATTTTTTTTAAGGTTTCTCACCTCCCTTACCCTCACCTCTGTGAAAACCAATCTTCACGGAGGTGAGCATGTAGTAACGGAGTGGTGATTAATGACTAAATGTTGAAGTAAGCTCTTATTTATCAAATTAGAAACGTTGTGTCTATATCTACATTTATCATGGAATATGTGTACCAAATTTGGTCGAAATCGGTACAGTGGTTTAGAAGCAGACGTATCAGGATGCAGCACTTTTCCACGCATTTCATTGTTTATTACGTCATATTTCCTTAAGTATTTGTCGTACAGTCATTTAATAGCGCACATGACCCTTGCGAAAGTGCAAGCAATATGTTTCATCATAATCGGTTGAACCGTACAGCCGCGCATAAAATACGAACACAAAATCATTCATTTTTATATATGAACACTCATTAAAATTCTGTAGTTAGCAAAAAAATGGTTTAATGTTTGTAAATATATCGGACCAAACTGCGTGGTCATCAGTCCGTAGCTTACAAACTACGTAAACATAGTTAAACTACCCACATACCCATGCCCCAGGGAGGACTCGAACCTCCACGGTGAGCAACCGCGCGCTCCGCAGCGAGACGCTTTAGACCGCTCGGCTACTCCACCGCGTCTGTAGTTAGCATGGGTAAAATAAAGGGAGCGAAGTGTTATATTCAACTTGTACCAAAACCAGCCAGCAATTATTAGAGTAGGAGGGCAAGGAAGGCTCGCAGTTGTTGGGAAGGGAGTAAGTGCTGTAGCCTTTCCCCAGTGTTGTTCAATCTGTACATTGAGCAAGCTGTGAAAGAATGCAAGGAGATATTTGGAGAGGGAATTAATGTTCAGGGAGAAGAAACAAAGACTTTTCGGTTTGCCGATGACATAGTAATTCTCTCAGGGCCAGCAAATGAGGTGGAAGAACAATTAAACGGAATGGACAGTGTCTTTAAAGGAAGGTATAAGATGAAGATTAACAAGAGTAAAACGAATGGAATGTAATTTCAGAAAATCAGGAAATGATGAAGAAATGAGATTAGGTAATGAGACAATAAAAGTAGTAGATGAGTTTTGTTATTTGGGTAGCAAGATAACTTGTAATGGCCGAAGTAAAGAAGATATAAAATGCAGATTGGCTATAGGAAGAAAAGCGTTTCTGATAAAGCGAAATTTGTTGACATCCAATATTAGTTTAAATGTTAGGAAGTACTTTCTGAAAGCATTTGTCTGGAGTGTACCATTGTATGGGAGTGAAACGTGGTCGATAAGGAGACAAAAAGATGATAGAAGCATTTGAAATGTGGTGCTAGAGATGAATGGTGATTAGATGGGTAGATCACGTAACTAATAAGGAGGTGCTGAACAGAATTGGGGAGAAAAGGAGTTTCTGGCATATCCTGACTAAGAGAAGGGATAGGTTGGTGGGACACATTCTGAGACATCAAGGAATCGTCAAGTTAGCAATAGAAAGAAGTATGTGACGTAAAAACTCGTAAAGGGAGACAGTATTCAAAAGGATGTAGGTTGCCGAACATATTCTCAGATGAAGAGCCTTGCACAGGACAGGATAGCGTGGAGAGCTGCATCAAACCATTCTGCGGAATGAAGAGCACAACAACTACATACGTCTATTACTCAGTTTGGAAAACGTGGTTTCCTTATTTAAAAAACAGCGAACTTATAATTATTTAAAAACTTGACAATTTATTACTACAGGTAACCGGTTTCGATCTAAGATTAGATCATCTTCAGACCTCTCGCTATAGATTTTCAAGCGGTGAGCGTGCGGCGACTACAGCTGAAGATGATCTAATCTTAGCTCGAAACCGGTTACCTGTAGTATTAAATTGTCAAGTTTTGCGCACTAGACTGTTATTTTTATCTTTAAATACGTCTATTACTTTTACTGCATTATGCGAATCACATTCCAAATAATAGAGTCAATGAGTGCTAAAACCGGTCATTTCAGCTTTTATACCAAATTCATTTCAGCTTTTGTACCAAATTTCTGTGCATAAATGATTTCTTCTCTTACAGTTGTTTGCACCCCTGTATGTTGGCCGTGCATGACGCAAACACAATCATAACTTCGATACATTACTTTTTCCTTCCGGATTATGAACAACATTGCGAGAACATTTTCAATGCAAACTGTTGAGGAGGAAGCATCGTTACCAGTTGGACTTAAACTATCCAAAATATCCAAAATTCCAACAGGCTCTTCCGCAGAAAATACATCAAAATACAACTACCAACTGAAATTTGGAAGATACATCAGAAGCTTCGTCTGTTATATCAGGCATAAAATCTGCCTTAGCTATTTCTGCATTATTTTCCTCGTGAGACACGTGTAACATACAGTCTAGCAAGCCGCGGCGCTACGCTCCGATGCGCAAGGATGTTCCCCGTCGGGTGTTCGAATCCCCCCCTCGGGCATGGATGTTTGTGCTGTCTTTAGTATAATTTAGTTCATAAGTAGATTGTAACTTTAGGGACTGATGACACTGCAGTTAAGTCCCTTGAGCTTAACAAACACCTGTTTAAAAGTAAATTACTTGTAAAAAAAATTCAAGTAGTTAGTCTCGCACCCACTACCGTCGGACTACAAGGCGATGCCGCTGACCACACAGCTAATCTTGCTAGGGGGGGGGGGGGAGTACTGACTATTATTATTCATGATCGGATCTTCTGAAGGCGTTTACAGTTGATGCGTCTTTAATTGTTAGTTATGAGATAGTTTACCAAATACGACTTGTTTATGATAAATCTTAAATGCTCCAAAAAGAAATATGAAGGTCGGGTGTTGTCTTCATGAAGGATCTGTTAAGAAGAAGATTGGGTTTTAAATTTAATTGCTTGCAGTCAGTCTCGAACCCACTGCCTTCGACGCCGCACCACGATGCCGCTAACTACACGGCTATTCTTGCTAGGTGGTGAGTAGTGGTTTCATTATTATTCATGATCGGATCTTGTGAGCAATATGTGCAAATGTTTGTAAAACTTATGGGACTTAACTTCGGGATCATCAGTCCCTAAACTTAGAAACTACTTATGAACTAAATTATACTAAAGTCAACACACACATCCATAACCGAGAGAGGACACAGGAGGCCGCGCGATCCGCAACGTGGCGCTCCAGACCGCTCGGGTACTCCCACGCGGCTCGGGTCTTCTAATGGCGTTTGCAGTTCATAACTCTTTAAATATGACGAGTTTTTGATGAATACTCAATGCGCCACAAACAAATATTAAGGGCGGATATTGCCTCCATGGAGGACTTGCGGATTTGCAAGGCGAGGTGCGCAGTAGCTCCATTGTCTTTGCTTCGGGTCAATTCGTGCGTAACCGCCAGAGCTCGAATAATTAGGAGCTGGTGTCTCTGCCAACTCCAACGCCAATGTTGAAAGCGGCGTTTCCCCTCGCCCCTCCCTGCCGCGGAAGCACCCATATGCTGCCTCCAGGGAGTTCAGAAGAGAATTTGAACCTAAGCCGCGCATGCGCATTGCAACGCTGCGGCCACTGCCACCTATATTAGGCGGCCTCGGCACCACTTGTATACCTCGGGGAACGACTTGGGGAACAACAGCCAAATACCTGTGGGTGATGTTAGACAGGCGACTCACCTGGCGTCAGCATGTAGACGAACTCCGTACAAAAGCAACAAGAAGATTGAGGATAGTATACCCTTAATAAACGCCACCAATGCTAGCAGTAATCTTCTATCTCTAAAGCGTCTCGCTGCGGAGCGCGCGGTTGCTCGCCGTGGAGGTTCGAGTCCTCCCTGGGGTATGGGTGTGTGTGTTTGTCCTTAGGTTAGTTTCCCTAGGTTTAAGTAGTTTGTAAGCTACGGACTGATGACCACGCAGTTTGGTCCGATAGATTTACAAACATTTGAACATTTTGAACCTCTATCTCTCCTGGGTACGACCAATACTGGAATATGCTGCAGTCATCTGGGGGAACGCCGCCGACATCCATCTAAAAAGACTTCAACGAGTTCAAAACCGAGCACTAAAGAGGGCACTCCATCTACCAACACGTTTTCCCACAACAGAACTCCATGAACCGGCAGGAGTTCCGCCACTCAAGGTCTGTTTTCGGCAATCGGCAAAGGCCTTCTACGAGAGACTCCAACAGTCCCAAAATCAGTTGGTCAGGGACGTAGGAAAACGAGTGCACAGACTGATCAGTACCAGATGGCCAGACTATCTTAGAGGTTAGCTCTATTCCCCACTAATAACCGATATATATGTAAATACACTCACCGTATTGCTAACTGACTGCGATACAATCGCTACCACATAACATACCACAAAAAAAAAAAAAAAAAAAAAAAAAAAAAAAAAAAAACCTTTCCACTAACACGCTCTACCTGTATATCTCCTTCAGTCACTGTATCTATTAAATAAAATTAAGTAAATAAAAAAATTTTGATGTAAGACTAGTATAATAACCAAAAAGCTATGACATATGCAAGTGCATTGCAGTGCACATCCAAGACAGCTAAAAACCACAAGTTATTTTTCTTTGACATTTCTCATTAGTGAAGGCGTAGCCGCAAGGCTTGTACTTCTTTTGTTTCAGACGGATCATCAAGAGGTCCAGACAACTTCTGCAGAGGGCACTTGTATACGAGCCGTCTCCACGACGTAAAACGTTTCTGATGCGATAAAAATACTTTGAATGTGCATATAAAATGATCTGAAAGAACAATGAAACGAAGAATGGTAGTTTAAAAACACTTTTTATTTTATTTATTTACTAGATGACTCGGTGAACTTCGTATCACTTACCTCATAATATAAACCATATTAATTTAAATCATATGTATTTTAGACCCAGTAGCTTTATAAAGGCATCATCAGTCTAAGTATCGGCTCGATAGTGAGCAAAAAGAGTGGACAGATCACGCACACATGTCGAGGATAATGTTCATGTCACATTCGTGAAACTTCAGGGAAGGTTTAAACGGTCATAAAATATGGAAAAATTTCGGGTAAAATTTAGATTTAAAACGTGTAAAATAATGACTTGGTTATTGTGTTATCTAGTCGACCCGGCAATGCTTTGCATTTGCTAATATGTATGTACTCTTGCTTTGAACGTCAAATGTGCAAAATTTTGTCGCAATCGTACGAGTAATATTGATATCCCAAAGAAAAGAGCTCTATAAATCTACCTATTCTCTGGTCAACTATTCCAAACTTTTACTTCACGCAAACCTTCTTCTCGCTTTGAACGTCGAATGTGCAAAATTTTATCGCAATCAGATGAATGGTAATGACATTTAATAGAAAAATCTCTTTCTATTTATTGTGAATTTTCCAATTTTCCGGGAAACTTTTCCACATTTTTGGTTCATAAGAACATTCATCTTTCGTTGAACGTCAAATGATCAAAATTTTATCGCAATCGGATGAACGGTTCTCAACTTACAGTATTGAGTACCTTTAGCAACACAACGGAAAAGAAAAATGGGTCGAATTTTGCGACATTCCTTTATAACTGTCCCTATATTTTTAATTTTTTATTTATTTGAAATCTTTTCCAAGACCATAATGAACAAACCAAAAAAAAAAAAAAAAATAGAATTACCGCTCTCCGTCGTACGAATAGTCAGTTATAGAGCTGAATTCAAACAAAAACACATTGAAAAACGCACTTTTAGTTTTTCTCAAATTTTACAATTTTCCGGTAAATTTTCCAAAAAATTTATTTCATGCAAACCTTGTCCTGTCAAGCCGTACTCAAGTGATGCTCTTACAACCATGTGACAATTAATTTTGATTCATAGAAAAGAAATCGTTTTCGGTTTTTCCTAAATTTTCCTACTTTCCGGGTGAGTTTTCCAAATTTTTATTTGATGGGAACCTTCCTCTTGCTTTCAACATGAAATGTACAATATTTTATCGCAATTGGACGAACGGTATTGATAGCGCACTAGAAAATGCTATTTTAGTTTTTCCCGATTTTCCTCTTTTCCGGATCACTTCTCCATATTTTATCACCATTTAAACCTTTCCTGGGCTTACAAGAATATTTCAAGACTAAAGTTAGCCAAATCGGTTCAGCCGTTCTCGAGTTTTAGCGAGACTAACGAACAGCAATTCATTTTTATACATACGAGGCGCGTCCAGAAAGTAGGTTCCGTTTGGTAATAAAATGAAATTGTACACAGACACAGAAGAAATTTTTATTGCACAAAATTCTACAACTCTTAAACTACTATTCCACATAACTGCCGAAATTTTGTAGGCACTTGTCATAGCGTGCCACAAGTTTTTGCATGCATCCTTCACAGAAGGTTGCCGCCAGTGTATTCAACCATATGATAACAGTTCTTTATCATCTTTGAAGTGTTGAGCACCAAGTACAGATTTTAGTAGTAAGAAGAGATGAAAGCTGCTAGGAGAGAGGACCGAGCTGTATGGAGGATGCTCAAAACAGGTCCCACTGAAATTTCCGTAAGAATTGTTTGGTCACATTTGGTGTGTGAGGTCAGGCATTATCGTAAAAAAAAAAAATCTTTTGACAGTAATCCTCTTCTTACACCTAAAATCTGTCCTAGGTGGACAACACTTGAACGATGATGACGAGCTGAAAGAACATGTTACCACATGGTTGAATACACAGGCGGCAACATTCTATGAAAAAGGCACACAAAATCTTGTGCCATGCTATGACAATTGCCTACAAAATTTCGGTAGCTATGTAGAAAAGTAGTTTAACAGTTGTAGATTTTTGTACAATCAATATTTTTTCTGTATCTGTACCCGTTCGTTTTATATAACCAAACGGAACTTACTTTCTGGACGCGCCTCGTATATAGATTTACTTTTTTCAACGACGAGCTTTTCTCCGGCGGTTCACTGAACCAGTGAGCACACAGGACGCGGCCGTCACTGTATACGGGGCAGAAAATCTCTACAGCCAGGCAGTAATTTGAACTCAAAAGTATCAGTGGCGAGAGACGTGTTGGCCACAGGCTCCGATGGACCGTGACTCACTGTGGGCGACACCAGCTCGATAGGTCGGTGGCATTTCTTTCGCACGAGGCTAGCCGCCGCTATCGAATGGCGAGCCTTCCAGTGACGCGGCAGAGCGCAGAACGGGAGAGAGAGGGGAGAAAGAGCGGATAGAGGAAGAGGGAGCGGATAGACCGAGAGAGAGAGAGAGAGAGAGGAGGATCGGAGGCTATTAATTAGTGCGTGTTAGCAGCGGCCGCAGCCGCAGAATAACGAAGCGCTTATCTAGGACGGACACGGGGTGGCGGGCCCACAACGCACTGTGCACTCGTCTGCGGCGGCAGCGCATGCACGCGCCAACGCTCGCTGCGGTCTGGCTGACACGTCCACGTCGCCACCTCGCCGGCCACCGCAGCCAGGCGCGCCGCCTGCCTAAACCAGTCGCCGCAGTCCACACTGGTTTGATGCTGCCCTCCCGTTCGTCACAATCCGATTACAACTGCACTCTGGACTGCTTGTTATCGGCAGACATCATTTTTACTTCTCCGACTACGGACAACGTCCTAATTTCAGTCCATTATTCATCGTCAAAGTCCTGTATAAGCAACATACAGGGTGAAACGTACTGGCAGATTAAAATTGTGTGCCGGAAGCGAGACTCGAACCTGGGACCTTTGCCTTTCGCGGGCAAGTACATTACCGTGCTATCCTGACACGATTCACGATGGCGCCTCACAACTCGCTTGCCCGCGAAAGGCAAAGGTCCCAGGTTCGAGTCTCCGTTCCGGCACACAATTTCAATCTGCCAGGAAGTTTCATATCAGCGCCGGCCGCAGTGGCCGAGGGGACTGAGGTGCTCCAGTCATGGTCTGCACGGCCACTACGGTCGGGGGTTCGAATCCCCCCTCGGGCATGGATATTTGTGCAGTCCTTAGTCTTAGTTAGTTGATAAGTAGTTTGTAAGTTTAGGGACTGATGACCCCGTAGTTAGGTCCCATAGGCTAAACAAACATTTAAACATTTTTTCATATCAGCGCACACTCCACTGCAGAGTGAAAGTTTCATTCTGGAAACATCCCTTAGGCTGTGGCTAAGCCACATCTCCACCATATCCTTTCTTCCAGGAGTGCTAGTCTTGCATGGTTCGCAGGAGAGCTTCTGTGAAGTTTGGAAAGTAGGAGGCGAGGTACTGACGGAAGTAAAGTTGTGAGGCGGCATCGTGATTCGTGTCGGGATAGCACAGTCGGTAGTGCGCAAGCCCGCGAAAGTCAAAGGTCCCAGGTTCGAGTCCCGGTTCCGGCACACAATTGTAATCTGCCAGGAAGTTTCATATCAGCGCACACTCCGCTGCAGAGTGAAAGATTCATTCTGGAAACATACGGGGTGTCCAGAAAAGGACTCCCTGATTTCAAAATTAAATATCTCGAAAACAAAGATCGATAGAGGAATGCAGTAAACGGTTTGTTTATTATGAAATCTGTAAGAAGTTTATACATCAGTTCGAATTAATAGTTGCAAAAGCTGCTAACAGACTGCACTGTAATCGCCATACGTAATGCCTAGTATAAATAGTGATCCGAAGCCCAGAGAGATCACCCGAAAAAATCCCAAAACCCTCTGGTATACCCTATTCTCACCAATCCCGGGCCTCTGCCACGCCTCCACCAAACTATCTCTCCCGGCCTTCACCTACATACACTCCGTATCCTTGCCCAGGGCAATTTCCTCACCCTTCCCTTACCGGATAACGAACTTCGTCCCGATATCTACCTCTACTCTATCTAATCCCTCCGTTCCCCCTCCTATTATGAATCCCCCAAAATCATCGAATGCCACGCCCTTCGCTTCTCCTACCGCATCCGCCTCCCCTCCCCCACCCGGATCCTTAACGACCTCATCCCATTCCCACACCTGGTCGAATTCCTTCACCACATCCGCCTCAAGTACATCCACCGAAAGATAGAGTCCCATAACCCACTCGTATCTCCTCTCCTCCTGGATCCCGGGCCCCTGCCATGCCTTTACCACCACATCCCTCCCTCCCACCCTTCACCTCCTCACCCTCTACGTCCTCTCCGAGGGTGGCTTCGCCACCTACCTCTCCCTAACGACGTTCCCACAACCGTCCCGACATCTATCCCTCCTTCCAAATTTGACCCCTCTCTGTGGATTGCCGCCGTCTCCTCCCTCCCCCTCCCCTCCCACTCCCGTCCCCCGCTTGGCTCGCGCCCTCCTTTCTCCACCTCCCTGGGAGCTCCTTCCGGTTTCCCCCATTCTCCCCTCCCCCACCTCCTTTCCCCTTCCCTCGCGCCTTCTTCATCCTCCCCCCCCCCTCCCCCTACAGGACCAGTACAGTGCTAGTGTTTTATAGTGTTCAGTGCTTCGTGTGTATAGTGTTTCGTCGCCCAGTGTTTTTTTTAACGTTGCGTACACCAGTGTTCAGTGTTTTTTACCTCAATCTCGCCGTCATGTTATGTCTCGTCGTCTGCAGTGAGTGTTTTTTAGCTACCGTGACAATGTCTTATTTTAACAACCATGTATGTTCTGTCCGCTGTCATGTTGTCTTTTAACATTCTCCCATATTTTCATCTTGTAATTATAAAAGCGCCATTTTATCGTCTTTAATTTTATATTCTGTTTGTCCATTGTTTCCATTCGCTCGACTGTAGAGCAGCATCATCGGCTGCTGCCAGCCTGCCTGTATTAGGGCATTAAAATTCAATAAAAAAAATAAACAATAAAAAAACACTGATCCCTTCCCCGTAGCATCAGCGCCCCTCCCCTCTCTCCCGTCCTTTTCCTTCCCACCCGCTTGTCTACCCCTCTCCCATGCCCAGAGACTCGTCAATCCTTCTCTCCCCTCCTTTCTCCCTCTCCCCTCCCCCCCCCCCGCGCTTCCCCCATCCCTGTCCCACCTCCTCCCCTCCATACCCCCCCGCGGGGGCGTCTCGACCTTTTAAACGTGTACAGTGCCCGTGTGTCCAGTGTCATGTGTGATTTTTAATCAGTGCCTCCGCGATCGACGTCAACAAGTTTTATCATGTGTGCCGTCAACTGTCTTCGTGTTTGTCTTTGTGTTTCCTCCAATGCACTTTTCAACCACCGCCGTGGCCTACACAGTTTTACTGACTATGTGTGTTTTTATTACCGCTGGATTGTTATCGTTTTCGTTCTACCATTTATGTTTGTCTCTTTGTTCATTTACGTTTAGTCCTACAAAACCTCAGCCTGTCTCTTGTTTTTAATTCAACAATTTTTTATTCATCTGTTTTATGTTCCTTCACCGTATGTCATAGTATGTATTTCGCAGGGCTGAAGAGCATCCAACGCAGCTGCTCCCAGCCTTCCAACTGTACATAGTTGGTTTTAAAATACCAGTAAAGGAAAAAAAAAACACCACAGCGATCAGTTCCACTACTGAAAGGTGAAAGGACTTTAGCGTACCGAAGGAACAGTTAAAACCGTGTACACCATTGAACAACACGTTTTTCTGGTGCTAGAGTACCACAGGTTAGAAGAAAGTACTACGGCAAGAAGGCGAAGTTTTTAAGCACGATTTAATATTCCAAAAGGACCAGATGCGAAAACCATTCGTACGCTCTTCGCAAAATTTCAACGAACAGCGTAACTGATGATCTAGTGGGGCATGTTGGCCTCAAGCAAACCGCAGTTACGCCTGAAAATATCTCCACAGTTTCTGGAATTATTCAGCGAAATCCAATGTCATCCGTCCGTAGAACTGCATCTGACACTGGTTTGAAGCGTTCCGGCACGCAGAAAATACTGAGAAAGAGCCAACGCATGTTTCCATTCAAAATTCAAACGCACCAGGCCATACCCGTACGAGCTGTGCAACAAAGGGTTGTCTTTGCTAATCAGATGCTCACAATGACTGATAGTGAAGGATTTGATGTTGGCTGCAACTGGTTTACAGATGAAGCACACTGTCACCTGAATGCATACGTGAATAAGCAGAACTGACGATTTTGGGGTTCCCAAAAGCCATATTGGTGTGAAGCGAAACCCCTGTATTCTCCTAAAGTTACTGTGTGGGCTGCAATATGCAACAGAGGCATTTTTGGTCGATTTTCATTCGAGAAACGGTCACTGGTGCACGTTACGTTGCAATTTGAAACAATTTGTCGCCACACAGCAAGCGTTAGAGGATCGGCCAGGTACTGAATGGTTTATGCAAGATGGAGCCCGACCACATCGGACCGAACAAGTTTTTCGCTTTCTTGAGGAATACTACGGGAATCCAGTCATTGCTTTGGAAAATCCCAAATTTACTAGTGCAGGCATGGATTGGCTTCCATATTCGCCGGATTTGACTCACTATGACCTTTTTTTTTTTTTTTTTTTTTTTTTTTTTTTGTGGGGCACAGTGAAAGACATGGTCTATCGAAGCATCCCGCCACACTGGACGAGCTTGAATCGGCGATCTCTGTGGCATGTAAATCCATTTCGGTTGAGACACTACGAAATGTGATGGCGAATTTCATTCTTCGTTTGCGCCACCTCTGTAGTGCCAATTGTGAACATTTTGAAAACATTGTGATGTCATTGTTTGCAAAGAGTGTTTTCATACGATTATTTCACTATGTATGCCGATATGAGCTGTACAGCGTTAGCATCTGTTAGCAGCTGTTGTAACTATTATTTCAAACTGCTGTATAAACTTCTTACAGCTTTCACAGTAGACATACCGTTTACTGCATTCCTCTATCGATCTTTGTTTCCGAGATATTTAATTTTGAAATCAGGGAGCCCTTTTCTGGACATCTTGTAGACTGGCCACAGCGCCGCCATAGTTGAAGCCAATTGGAAAGGTTGCCGCCATCTTTGAGAACGGCAGTGACACGCCAGGTGATACTGGGCATATGCTAACAACTAAATCATAGGTTTTACATTAATCATTGTCAATCTCGATTTTTCCTTAATTTCTGGGCGACGCATTTCGGAAATTAATTCCCACTGCGAATATCATTTCTCGTTTGCTGCTACATCCTAAGTGTAATGTTTACAATCGTCGAACTGCTGCATTATTTGATGTTACTAAGTCAATAAACGTTTGTATTTGCCGACATATCTTCCCTATAAATACAGGCGAATTTCTATAATTTCCTTTATTTTACCTTTGGTTCAAATGGACCGTGTTATGCATCACAAGACCAAGCGCCGTTACTTTATATTTCTGATGTGAGCGCAATTAATGCTGTTTAGTAGTTACGTACAGTTAGATTTCACTACTAAGTGAAAGTACACTAACCTTTCTTTGGTACAAAAAGTTGAGAAACATTCGTAAATAAATATATTTTAAGAAGATGTAAAATTTAGGTTCCATTATGTCAGTTATGACATATGGCGCTTGGACTAGTGGTGCATAACACCGTCCAAATGATGTTTCATTCTTTGAAGTACGTCACGTATTTATCGAGCTCTCCACAATTTGACCTTTCCTCGGTACTCTCCTTACAGGTTTTGGTTTCTGTAGGTGCTTAGGAAACGAAAATATTGTTGGAATGGCATTTGCCAGTAGCTGCTTTCGATCGGTGGTAGCATACATGAACTTTTCTTCAAAATGACAACACCACATGTAACTATACTTTGTAGGCTGCCACTTATCTCGCCTCATACCGGTTATCCATTGGGTTAGCAACTCCTTGTTTTCCAAAAGAAATCTGTGTAAACAATAGTCTAATTACAGTTCATATACCTCGGCTACTTACTCAGTGGTTAATGCGGTTTTGTACACTATATAAACAATTGTCTTTACATTAAAACACGCCAAATACATCCGTCCTCTGCCTAGCGTTTTGATGGTCGTGAAGTAAACATAATTTTAAAACTCGGTAAATGCGAAAGTTAAGTATAATGAATTTTTATAGACAGATACACGCTGATACACGACGACCTATATAATAACATATCTCTTTCTTTATGTATCATATTCGAACAGTTTTATCACCGCGGTTGCTGCAGTTGTACGCCAAACATACACTGGACATGAGTTGCCACTAATAATAGCGCTTACACGTTAGTTTAGATTACAAACAGAAGCGTCTGCTCACTCTGCTGCTTGAAACTGACGTTCTCAAATATGGCGCGCAATGTTGCTTAGTGCTGCCACCCAGAGCACTGTAGCTTACCTATAGCCTCTCTATGTTGTTTATATACATCTTTGTTCATCGTCCTTTTTTTTAGTATCGCCTGTTCACTGTGTTTCTTTCTCCTACCGACCAATATTCTTTCACCTTCATTTTTTTCACCCTCATCCTTGAATTCCTATCTAGTGTTAGACTCTTCATTTCTGTATAAGAACGGCAACCCGCATCCTTCTTAACCCATTCAGTCCCACATTATGAAATCAGCTATCGAAAACTTAAAATGCCATATTTTCTTTATTAATACAGTTCACTACTACTGTACTTCACGCACCAGTCGTCAATAATAAAATATATATGTCAACACGACAAGTTCTGTAAAACAAGGAAACGTACAATAATAAGGGCACTTGTGAGATTACCGCCCAATAGAAATACTGGCAATTAATAGCATTTGATAATTAAACAGTATGAAGTTCACTGCAAACATTGACCATGCCAATGCACTAAATGTTATACAATTTTAATCTTATTAATTATGGTAGCAATGTATGTATGCAGTTGGGTGACAACATTTATAGTTAGGCCAAAGGTAGAAATTCTCCACGTTGAGATTTGCTGTGTGCTTCTAGCTGAAGGGAGACCAGCGAGCAGGCCGACGTTGGTGGCTTGTTCCAGCTTAGGATTTTCCAGGTTCGTTTCCAGTGAGGGGAGAGAGGGACAATGGCGAGTGCCAGGCACAGTGCAGTGCACAGCGTGAAATAAAATATTCTAATACTACTGGCATTTGAAGTAATACGATGCAGTCAGGAACCTTTAAGGCCCTCATTACAAAAAAGGCTGTTGACAAATAAACAATACATTAGCTGATATAGTCACATCTGGCGTAATATGTTTAATTGACAATGAAAAGTAATAACTTACCAATGAATACAAGACAGTTACACAACTAGCATGGCAATGTTTGTTTATAAAAGTAATATATTAACTATTTCTCATTTTATTTTCAATTAAGCTTGTGTATTTTATCTTGAAATATTCAGTTAAATCACTTATCTGTGATATAAGAAATTGCACGATTGTAATAAATAGTGCAAAGTATGTTTATACCAATATAAAAACATAAAAGAAATTTGTTTAATGTGTAGTGTAATTATTTTGATTTTAAGTAAAGTTTTAGAAATGTATTGGCTGAGCGCTGTACGTTGGAAGTCGGTTAGAACAGCTCACATGGGGAAGTTGATGACGTAGGGAAAAAAACCGGTAGTTGAGCAGGAAGTGATGAGTCGGGAGCGAGTGGTGTAGTTGGCCGGGCGGCGTCGCTCTAGGCAGTCGGCATGTGGATCTCCAGGTGGAGACTACAGATTTTCGGTGTGGCAATTGCCAGGTGTGGTTGCTCGTCGTAGACTGCACCAAGTTGAATCGAGTGCAACAGTGTGTTGTGAATATTTAGCCAGTGGAACAAGGTGTGCATCGCACTGAATTAAAGTGACTGTGTTTTGTTAATGTAACATGTGTCATCGCATGAACATGAACATGACGGTGTTTGAGACAGGCACATGGTGTGAAAAACAATTTTCGACAAATATTCATTTTGTCTGGGGACTCACGAGCTATAACTTTATTTGATAAATGTGTCCACGTACAGACTTTGCATCCACAGGGTTCTAATATTGTGAAATAAACAACATAAAGTGAACTTTCACGTGTTTTCAAAAATAGTAGTTAGTACACCCTTTTTTCTCATGAATTTGACTTTATTATGAATTTCTTTGTTAATCATATGCAGGGAAGGAAAGCTACGAACGTGTGATATCATCCCCTAGAAAACGAGTCAAACAGCAGCAATCACAGTTCGAGTGTTCATGCATGTTTAGGAATTTGGTTCGCAGTTGGTGGTTGTGAGTTTTAAAAATTAATCTTTCTCTATTTTAAACTCTCACCCCGACCTTCACTCTCGCTCACTATATACAAACGATTGTACCACAAATAATCCAATGAAACTAACCTCCTACCTACCATGTTGCGGTACAGTCCTTTGTATATAGTGCCCTTATTATTGAACGTTTCCTTGATTTACAGAACTTCACAATGATATAATGTCGTCCCGAAACATGTCGTGTTGACATATATAGATATATATATTATTATTGACAACTGGTGCATGAAGTACACTAGTAATTGCAAAACAGTTGTGCGATGGCGTCAAAACAGATGATAATACAGTTCAGTAAACATCGTAGCATGTGTTTTAAAATTTTTGGTCAAACTATTGATTTTTTATGTCATTTATTTCATGCGCGCCAGATCAATAATTCTGGCATAATCTTCGCCACAGCACCAGGGCAAGAAAATTCACTGCTGTCCGTCTGATCTTCAGCATACGTCTGTTGTACATTTCATGAGCTACTGTCATCTTTTCATCTGAATTCCATATCCTCCATGTTTCACTCCCGTACAATACCACACTCCAGACAAATGCTTTCAGAAGAGACTTTATAAATTTGAATTACTGATTCATGTAAAAGACAGTTTAGATTGCAAATTCTTTTATTTATTTCTTTGGTAACCGCTTTCGGCAGTGTCCATCTTCAGACCACAGCTGTAACGATATATAACATTCTAAAGTAAGTATTTAAAAATAATAATAAAATATATCCATAAAAACTTCTACAGCAGTCAACATTCAACCTTTTAGGCAGCTCTAGCTGCGAACAACCGGTGGCCAACATTATGCATATATTTTATTCTTATTTTCAAACACTTGTTTTAGAAATAATTTATCGCTCTGTTATATATCATTACACTTGTTGTTAGGACAGCTAGTAATGAACAAATTGTTCCACCTGGTATAAAAGATGTATGAGACAGGGAAAATACCTTCCGACTTCAAGAAGAATATATTGATTCCAATTCCTAAAAAAGCAAGCGCAGACAAATGTGAAAATTATAGAACTACTAGCTTAAAACCCGCGGCTCCGCTCGCTTGTTGGTTGATTCTGATAGATAAGCTATCTTTCAGTAGTGTGCTATGAGAGCGGTTTTGAAAGATGAAATGAAATACAATGCCTCCTTTAGAAACAAACATTTTTAATCAACATTCAAATAAAAAAATTAAATTATGTGAAGTGCTTAATGATTTACAATAAATAATACATACATTATTGCTTACAACCTGTGTTGCAATATCTCAACACGTATGGTGTCCAAATTCATTTCAATTTCATGGCATTCTGGTAAACTACATTATTTGTAGTATTGTTTGGAGCGTAAATATAGAGATTTTTTGCGTTTCCCACCCTTGAGGAAGCGACGTATAATTGACCATGGGAAAAACACGAGGGCTGTAAATGGATTCCTCCTACGTTTAATGATTGTCCTTGATATGGTCTGTGGCATCACGTTTCGCTATATGTAACCTCCTTGCTATAGAGTCGCAAACATCATCGCTGACCTTCAGTCCGAATATTTTTATAATCTAACGACTTTCAACCACCATATCTTCCACCCCCTTATAGCTATCTGCATGGAACTGCTATTGTGTACAACGGGAGACTTCGGACAACAATTACACACAGATCATTCGTTTACGTTCTGTAGTTCTCGCTGCAGAGCGAAATATTAACACACACACGTAGAATTTGATATATACCGATAACATTCCATCCCAATATACTCCACCCTTTATCATTATCAACCCTTAAGCAACAATGCAACCAAAAATTTAAAAAAAAAAAAACATTTTCAAAGAGTAAAAATCTTTTTCAAAGAGTAATTTTTGTTCCGCATTTCGCGTTATATTCTTGAAATTACTAAGTATCTATCAGATCCCTATAAAACCGTGCCTAAAACCTTCCTCAGGTATAAATTAGTAACTATACAAATATGTAAGTCTCTGCGTCTTTTCGTTCGGACGTGATAAACGTACACCGAAGAGACATTCACATTTATGTATAGCAAAATACGAACACTAATTATTTACAGGCGAATGGAAAAACAGATGGAATCAGATCTTGGGGAAGATCAAATTGGATTTAGGACAAATCTAGGAACACGCGAGGCAATACACATTACAACCTATCTTAGAAGATAGATTACGGATAGGGAAACCAACGTTTTTAGCAATTGTGGATCTGGAGAAAGCTTTTGACACTGTTGACTGGAATAGACTTCTACAGATTCTGAAGGTAGCAGGGGTAAGATATAGGGAGCGAACACTTGTATTCAACTTGTACAAACACCAAAAGGCAATTATTAGACTCGAATGGCATGAAAGGGTCGCAGTGGTTGGAAAGGGAGTAAGACAAGGCTGTAGCCTTTTCCCAATGTTATTCAATCTATACAGTGAACAAGCTGTGAAGGAATTCAAAGAGAAATTTGGAGAGGGAATTAAAGTCCAGAGAGAGGGAATAAAAACTTTGCGGTTTGCTGACGACATAGTAATTCTCTCAGAGACAACAAAAGACCTGCAAGAGCAGTTAAAAGGAAGGTTGTTGTTGCTGTTGTGGTCTTCAGTCCGGAGACTGGTTTGATGCAGCTCTCCACAATACCCTATCCTGAGCAAGCTTCTTCATCTCCACATAAGAACGGCAACCTACATCTGTCTGAATCTGCTTACTGTATCCATCTCTTGGTCTTCCTCTGCGATTTTTACCCCACACACTTCCCTCTAATGCTAAATACACAATTCCTTGATGTCTAAGAATGTGTCCCACCAATCTATCCCTTCTTTTAGTCAAGGTATGCCAGAAATTTCTTTTCTCTCCAATTCTGTTCAATACCTCCTCATTAGTTACGCGATCCACCCACCTAATCTTCAGCATTCTTCTGTAGCACCATATTTCAAAAGCCTCTATCCTCTTCCTGTCCGCACTGTTTATCGTCCATGTCTCACTCCCATACAAGGCAACACTCCATACAAATGCCTTCAGAAAAGACTTCCTTAGGCTTAAATCAATATTCGATGTTAACAAATTTCTCTTTTTCAAGAACGCTTTTCTACCCATTGCCATTCTGCATTTTATATCCTCTGTACTGCGACCATCATTTGTTATTTTACTACCCAAATAACAAAACTCATCTACCTCCTTTATTGCTTCGTTTCTCAATCTAATTCCTTCATAATCACCTGATTTCCTTACACTGCACTCCATTACCCTAGTTTTGCTCTTGTTAATGTTCATCTTATATGCACCTTTCAGCACACTGTCCATTCCGTTCAATTGCTCTTCCAGGTCTTTTGCTGTCACTGAGATTATTACAATGTCGCCGGCAAAACGCAATGTTTTAATTCTTCACCCTGAACTTGTATTCCTTCACCAAATTTCTCCTTGCTTTCCTTTATAGCTTGTTCAATGTACAAATTGAATAACAATGAAGAAAGACTACAACCCTGTCTTACTCCCTTTCCAACCACTGCATCCCTTTCATGCCCTTCAACTCTGATAACCGCTGTCTGGTTTTTGTACAAGTTATAAATAACCTTACGTTCCCTATATTTTACTCCTGCTTGCTTCAGAACTTGAAAGAGTTTATTCCAATCAACATTGTCAAAAGCCTTCTCCAAATCTACAAAAGCTAGAAATGTAGGTTTGCCTTTTCTTAATCTATCTTCTAGGATAAGCCGTAAAGTGAGTATTGCCTCCCGTGTTCCTACATTTCTCCTGAACCCAAACTGATCTTCCCCAAGGTCGGCTTCTACCACCTTTTCCATCCTTCTGTATATAATTCGTGTTAATATTTTGCAACCATGGCTTATTAGACTGGTGGTTCTGTAGTTTTCACACCTGTCTGCACCTGCTTTCTTTGGAATGGGGATTATAACATTTTTCTTAAAGTCTGAGGATACTTCTCCTGTCTCATACATCTTACGCACCAGGTGAAACAGGTTTGTCATGGCTGGTTCTCCCAGAGACTTCAGTAGCTCTGAGGGAATATCATCTACTCCAGGGGCCTTGTTTCGACTTTTGTCTTTCAGGGCTCTGTCAAATTCTTCTCTCAATATAGTATCTCCTATTTCATATTCATCTACATCCTCCTCCCTTCCTACAATATCGTCTCGGAGTTCATTTCCTTTGTAGAGCCCCTCTATATAGTCTTTCCACCTTTCAGCTTTCCCTTCTTTGTTGAGAACTGGTTTTCCATCAGTGTCCTTGATATTCATAGATCTGTTTCTCTTATCTCCAATTGTTTCTTTTATTTTCCTGTCGGCTGTGTCTATTTTTCCCCTATTTATACATTCTTCTACATCCTTGCATTTGCCTTCTAGCCACTCCTGCTTAGCCATTTTGCACTTCCTGTCAATCTCATTTCTTAGTCGTCTGTACTCCATTTTGCCTGTTTCATTTACTGCATTTTTATATTTTCTCCTTTCATCGATTAAATTTAGTATCTCCTGTGATATCCAAGGATTTTTTGTAGGTCTTGCCTTCCTACCTATTTTGTCCTCTGCTACCTTCACTATTTCATCTCTCAATTTTACCCATTCCTCCTCTACTGTTTTATTTTCTCCTGTTTCTGTCAATTGTTGCCTAAAGCTCCCACTGAAATTCTTAAGAACCTCAGGTTCCTTCAATTTATGGAGGTCCCATCTCCTTATTTTCCTACCTTTTTGTAGTTTCTTTAGTTTCAGCCTACAGTTCATAACCAACAAGTTGTGGTCAGAGTCTATATCTGCCCCTGGGTATGTTTTACAGTTTAAAATCTGGTTCCGGAATCTATGTCTTACCATTATAAAATCTATCTGATACCTTCCGGTGTCTCCTGGTCTCTTCCAAGTATACAACCTTCTTTTGTGATTCTTGAACCAGGTGTTTGTTATAACTAAATTATGTTCTGTGCAAAATTCTACCAGGCGGCTTCCTCTTTCAATCCTTTTGCCCAGACCATATTCACCTACTATCTTCCCTTCCCTTCCCTTCCCTTCCCTTCCTTGTCCTACTACCGAATTCCAGCAGTCTCCCATAACAATTAAGTTTTCCTCTCCCTTAATTGTCTGAATAATTTCCTTTAGCTCCTCATATATTTCTTCGATTTCCTCATCATCGGCAGAGCTAGTTGGCATATAAACCTGTACTACTGTTGTCAGTGTTGGCTTCGTATCTATCTTGACAATGATAATGCGATCACTGTGCTGCTCATAGTAGTTTACCCGCATTCCTATTTTCTTATTCATTATCAATCCTACTCCTGTGATACCCCCAATTGATTTTGTATTTATAATCCTGTACTCACCTGACCAGAAATCCTGTTCATCCTGCCACCGAACTTCACTAATCCCCACTATATCTAACTTCAACCTATCCATTTCCCTTTTTAAATTTTCTAATTTTCCTACTCGATTAAGGGATCTAACATTCCACGCTCCGACCCGGAGAATGCCAGTATTGTCTTTCCTGATGATCACATCCTCCTGAGTAGTCCCCGCCCGGAGATCCGAATGGGGGACTATTTCACCTCCGGAATATTTTACCCGAGAGGATGCCATCATCATATGTTCATACAGTAGAGCTGCATGTCCTCGGAAAAGGTAACGGCTGTAGTTTCCCCTTGCTTTCAGCCGTTCGCAGTAACTGTGTGGCAAAGCCAAATTAACTGATGTTACAAGGCCAGCTCAGTCAATCATCCAGACTGTTGCCCCTGTAACTACTGAAAAGACTGCTGCCCCTCTTCAGGAACCACACGTTTGACTGGCCTCTCCACAGATACCCCTCCGCTATTGTTGCACCTACGGTACGGATATCTGTATCGTTGAGGCACGGAAGCCACCCCACCTTGGCAATGTCTGTGGTTCATGGGAGTGGAAAAGGAAGGTATAAGATGAAAATTAAGAAGAGTTTAACGAGGATAAACGAATGTAGTGCCAGACAATCAGGCGATGCTGAAGGAATTAGATTAGGTAATGAGGCAATAAAAGTAGTAGACGGTTTTTGTTATTTAGGTAGCAAGATAACTTCTGATGGCCGAAGTAAAGAAGACATAAAATGCAGAACGGCTATGGGAAGAAAAGCGTTTCTGAAGAAGCGAAATTTGTTGACATCCAATATTTTTTTAATGTTAAGAAGTCCTTTCTGAAAGCATTTGTCTGGAGTGTTACATTGTATGAGAGTTAAACGAGACAAAGAGTTCAGACAAAAAGATGATAGAAGACTCCGAAAAGTGCTGCTACAGACGAATGATTAAGATTATATGGGTAGATCACGTAACTAATGAGGAGGTGCTCAACAAAATTGGGGAGAAAAGAAGTTTCTGGCATATCCTGACTAAGAGAAGGGATCGGTTGGTGGGACACATTTTGAGACATCAAGGAATCGTCAACTTAGCGTTAGAAGGAAATGTGTGGGGTAAAAATCGTGTAGGGAGAACGAGGGAGGGATACAGTAACACAGTAAGCAGATTCAAAAGGATGCAGGTTGCCGTTCGTATTCTTAGATGAAGACGCTTGCACAAGACAGGGTAGCGTGGATAGCTGATTCAGATCAGTCTGCGGACTGATGACCACAACAACAACAGTTGTAGCCTGAAGATGGTCATTTAAGTGGCCGAAACAGGTTACCAAAGAAATAAATAAAAGGATTTGCTATTCTTCAAAAGTGAAAACTTATTTAATGACGATCGGTTTCGGAGGACTGTGCCACAATCATCTAGTCATATTAAATTTTATAAGTTGGTATATTGAAAGCAGTGAAGTTTAATTTATGTATTTGACATGTAGACTAATGTTATGTAGCACTTATTATTTTATCCCCATTTTTTTAAATAAGATGACCAACTTGTAAAATGTAAGATGACCAGAAGATGGTGGCACAGTCATCCGAAAACGGACGTCATTAAATAAAATAAATATTTCGCGATCTTGGCGTTTTCACTTTTGAAGAATATTGAACTATCTGATCGCCACCATAACCTGCAATGTCAGGTAATGTCAAAAGGATTTGCGGTCTAGTCGGACTTTTTCATGAATCAATGATTAAGATTGCCGTTATCCATTAAGTTCTCAAAAAGAATTACTATTAGATGTCATCAAATTTCTCTTTTTCAGAAATGCTTTCCTCCCTATAGCCACTCTGCATATTATGTCTTCTTTTCTTCGGACATCAGAAAAGCGCGATTTCCTTTTGTATATTTCTTACAGGGATGTCCTTGTTGTAAACTAAAGTCATTCGGTCAGGCGACCGATTTCCTTAATTTTTACTTTAAACGAAATGTATTCATTCGCATATTTGTCATCAAGTATCAAAATTAAGTTGAGTTTCTATATCCTTTATTTTTAATCAAAAGCGGTATCCTTCTGTCCTGGTATTGAATATTTTAATCGGTTTGTTTCACGATATATTCGTTTCTAGTTAAGGTACGCAGTTCTTTCTGACCTAACAACACACAGCGGATCAAGATCTTTCATTTACGCTTTTAAACACTTTGATTGATTCTGAAGACAGCTATGCGTGAACATTCAACTTTACTTCCATTTTTCCCCAAATTCTTTGTCATTCCAATAACGGAGTGAATATTCGCACGGGACCTCTGGTTAAAATTATTAGTTACATCTTTGCATTACTCTTTGCCGTAACCGATTGTAACAGCGATTCAATAAGGTGGCTACTTCCATTTTAGCGTCTTTGAGCCAGGGGACCTTACAAAGCTCATGATGCCTGATAATCATGGTCATGCATCGGTTTTGTGTGTATGTACACTACTGTCCATTAAAATTGCTACACCAAGAAGAAATGCAGATGATAAACGGGCATTCATTGTACAAATATATTATACTAGAAATGACATGTAATTACATTTTCATGCAATTTGAGTGGATAGATCCTGAGACATCAGTACCCAGAATAACCACCTCTGGCATTAATAACGGTCTTGATACGCCTGGGCATTGAGTCAAACAGAGCTTGGATGGCGTGTACAGGTACAAATAGCCATGCAGCTTCAACACGATACCACAGTTCGTCAAGAGTAGAGACTGGAGTATTGTGACAAGCCAGATGCTTGGCCACCATTGACCAGACGTTTTAAATTGGTGAGAGATCTGGAGAATATGTTGGCCTGGGCAGCAGTCAAACTTTTTCGGGCCGGCCGCGGTGGCCGAGCGCTCCGCAGCGCGCCAGTGACAGTCTGCACGGCAACTACGGTCGGGGGTTCGAATCCCCCCTCGAGCATGGATATTTGTGCCGTCCTTATTATTAACTAGTTTATAAGTGGTTTGTAAGTTTAGGGACTGATGACCCCGTAGTTAAGTCCCATAAGCTCTACAAACATTTGAACATTTGAACATTTTCGGTGTCCAATAAAGGCCCGTACAGGACCTGCAACAAGCGGTCTTGCATTATCCTGCTGAAATGTAGGATTTCGCAGGGATCGAATGACGGTTAGAGCCACGAGTCGTAACACATCTGAAATGTTACGGCGACTGTTGAAAGTGCCGTCGATGCGCACAAGAGGTGACCGAGACGTGTAACCAATGGCATCCCACACCATCCCGCCTGGTGATACGCCAGTATGGCGATGACGAAAACACGCTTCCAATGTGTGTTCACCGCGATGTCACCAAACACGGATGCGACCATCAAGATGATGTAAACAGAACATGGATTCATCCGAAGAAATGTCTCTGTGCTATTCGTGTACCCAGGTTCGTCGTTGCGTACACCATCGCAGGCGCGTCGGTCTTTGATGCATCATCAAGGGTAACCGCAGACGTGGTCTCCGAGCTGATAGTCTATGTTGTTGCAAACGTCGTCGAACTGTTCGTGCAGATGGTTGTCGTCTTGCAAAAGCCCCCATCTGTTCACTCAGGGATCGAGACGTGGCTGCACGATTCGTTACAGCCATGCCTGTCATCTCGACTGCTAGTGATACGAGGCCGTTGGGATCCAGCACGGCGTTTAGTATTGTCCACCTGAACCCACCGATTCCATAATCTGCTAACAGCCATTGGATCGCTACCAACGCGAGCAGCAATGTCGCGGTACGATAAACCGCAATCGCGATAGGCTACAATCCGACGTTTATCAAAGTCGGAAACGTGATGGTACGCATTGCTCCTCTTTAAATGAGGCATCACAACAAAGTTTCACCAGGCAACGCCGTGTATGAGAAATCGGCTTGGAAACTTTCCTCGTGTCAGGACGTTGTAGGTGTTGCCACCGGCGTCAACCTTGTGCGAATCCTCTGAAAAGCTAATCATTTGCATATCACAGCATCGTCTCCCTGTCGGCTAAATTTCGCGTCTGTAGCACGTCATCTTCGTGGTGTAGCAATTTTAATGGCCAGGAGTGTATTTACCGTGGATCTCGATTCTGCCTGCACCGCAACGATTGTGAAAGTGGGCGTCTCGTCTCGCCTTGCCCTCTTTGGCCGTCGTCGCTCTAGACGGCCGCTGGTCGCGAGCACGTGCCTCAGCTGGGAGAGGCGCAGGAACGCCCGGCGTGGATGGATGGCGGTCCGGCGCTCCTCTTTTATTCCCTCCCCCTCCTCACCCCTCCCCCTCCCCCTCCCCCTGCCGCCTTGGCCGGCGCCGACGTCGCGGCGGAAGAGGGTGACTCCTAACAAGACCAATCGATAGCACAGGCGCGCGTTTGTCTCCGGCACAGCGGCGGCCTCACCTGACGCGTCGCAACACCGGTCCACACTAGTTACCCGTACATCTAAACAGATCGAAATCACGTCGCATCACCACGTTCCTCCTGGATCTACATATGATTTAAAAAAACTTGGGCCCTTTCAACTGTAATAAGGCCGACCGCAGTGGCTGAGCGGTCTGCAGCATGTCACGGTCTGCACGACCGCTGCGGTCGGGGGGGGTTCGAATCCCCCCCTCCCACATGGGTATTTGTGACGTGTTCAGAATAAGATAGTTCATAAGTAGTTTGTAAGTTTAGGGACTGATGATCCCGTAGTTGTTGTGGTGTTCAGTCAGCAGACTGGTTTGCTGCAGCTCTCCATGCTAACCTGTCCTGTGCAAGTCTCTTCATCTGAGAATACGATCGGCAACCTACATCCTTTGAATCTGCTTACTGTATTTATCCCTCGGTCTCCCTCTACGATTTTTTACCCCACACACTTCCTTCTAATGCTAAGTTGACGATTCCTTGATGTCTCATAATGTGTCCCACCACCTATCCGTTCTCTTAGTCGGAATACGCCAGAAATTCCTTTTCTCCCCAATTGTGTTGAGCACCTCCTCATTAATTACGTGATCTACCCACCTAATTTTCATCATTCGTTTGTAGCACCACATTTCAAAAGCTTCTATCATCTTTTTGTCTGAACTCCCTATTGTCCACGCTTCACTTCCATACAATGCTACACTCCAGAGAAATGCCTTCAGAGAGGACTTCCTAACATTTAAACTAATATTGGATGTCAACAAGTTTCGCTTCTTCAGAAACGCTTTTCTTCCCATAGCCATTCTGCATTTTATATTTTATAAAGACGTCTACAGTAATATAAAAAGATGTTTTCTACATAGTGTCAAACAACATATTGACTTAAAAAACGTCTACACACACTATAATATGTATTGGTCTTAAAAGAAAAAAAACGACAAACAAATTACAGTACTGTACTGTAGAAACAAATCGGACATCATGACGAGTTTTCCAACCATCAATCCAGCCTTCACTGGCAAGAGATTTAATTTCGGCTTCCACTTTTTTTGTGCAAAACTGTCGCTTTTACTTTGAGAATTGGCAAGTATATTAGTGTTCCTTTCCTTCTTTCTTGACAAAACCACATCGATAGTGCGTTATCGAGCAGTTCAAGTTTAGGCTTTTTTAATGTGTTGCGATTCTTCAGAGTGTTTTCACCATCAATCGTAACTGTATAGGATTCAATGTCTTTCCGATTCTTCCTCCAGTCATTAGTTCATTCAGTTCCTTTGCAATGTTTTCGGAGCGATTCTCCTTTGTCCAGTCTTTGTAGCACTGCTAATTTTTCATTTAGTGGAGGAATTACGTGTTTACCTTTGAATCTGAATCTGTACACAAAATGAATGTAATAAGTACTGTAGAAAACACTGAATAAAGCAAACAACGACGTTTTTTATTCCCAACAAAGGATAAAACTGCACAATAACGTACATTATAACAATATGCACCGCAAAAATGACCCGACAGGCGTCCAGTCAGTGACAAGTCGGCAGAGACTCTTGATCCTGAAGCATAGTCGGACTAACCCGAGTGACGGACCATCCAAGGTCGGATTAGAGGGCTTCTATTGTAAAATGTAAACAATTTTACCTGTAGTACCGTCCATAGAAATTATACCCGTAGTGTCGACTATTGTGAGACAACGGAAGACCACTACAACGTTGTCGATACGGCCACGGTAACACCGACAGCATGCAGAAGTTCAGTTCACACGTTCCCTCAAAACGCGCCGCATGGCGAACACGAGCACGTGAGAAGCGTAGTTACAGTGGGATTAAAACTCCTTCGAACCATAGGTGCCGACTTTTAAAAATCTTGGGTATTGGGTTATGCTTAGTGTGGCGTTTCCAGGGGGAGGGGGGGGCTGCAGACCGACAACCGCCCCCCCCCCCCACACACACACACCAACAAGTATTAAAAAAACTACATTTTTCAACTTTTCTTATTTTAGTAGTATTTCTTTCTCTTTTGCTTCACCTGGTGTTAATTTAGGACCATTTTAATGTAATAAAGTAGAAAAGTAATTTTTAATAAACAGTAAAGAAATTAATAGCCATCAATTTCAATTTCACTTCCTAGACTAATTGGTGGGTTTTGCGACCACTTGAATTCGCATTTCCCGTTGTACTAACTACTAGAATCATTTTCAGAGTTTTCGTCCTGTGAGACATGCATATCAGATAATGATGTGCCTGTATTGTGAATACTGTGTCCACTATCGCAAACGCCGCGGTGGATTTAATCATAACAAACACATGGTTTAAGAATCACAAAAGAAGGTTGTATACGCGGAAGAGACCAGGAGACACCGGAAGGTATCAGATAGATTTTATAATGGTAAAACATAGATTCCGGAACCAGGTGATAAACTGTAAAGCATACCCAGGGGCAGATATAGACTCTGACCATAACTTGTTACTCGTGAACTGTAGGCTGAAACTGAAAAAACTGCAGAAAGGTGGGAAAATAAGGAGATGGGACTTAGATAAATTGAAGGAAAGCGAAGTTCTGGAGAATTTCAGAGGGAGATTTAGGCAACAATTGACAGAAACAGGGGGAAATAAAACAGTAGAAGAGGAATGGGTAGCATTGAGAGATGAAATAGTGAAGGCAGCAGAGGACAAAATAGGTAGGAAGGCAAGACCTACAAAAAATCCTTGGGTATCACAGGAAATACTAAATTTAATTGATGAAAGGAGAAAATATAAAAATGCAGTAAATGAAACAGGCAAAATGGAGTACAGACGACTAAAAAATGAGATTAACAGGAAGTGGCTAGAAGCCAAATGCAGATCTGTAGAAGAATGTATAAGAAGGGGAAAAGTAGATACCGCCTACAGGAAAATAAAAGAGACATTTGGGGGCAAGAAAAGCAACTCTACGAATATCAAGAATTCAGATGGGAAACCAGTTCTCAGCAAAGAAGGGAAGGCTGAAAGGTGGAAAGAGTACATAGAGCAGCTCTACAAAGGAAATGAACTTACGATGTTGTAGGAAGGGAAGAGGAAGTAGATCAAGATGAAATAGGAGATACTATACTGAGAGATGAATTTGACAGAGCCCTGAAAGACCTAGGTCGGAACAAGGCCCCAGGAGTAGATGACATACCCTCAGAGCTACTAAAGTCTCTGGGAGAGCCAGCCATGACAAAACTATTTGAACTGGTGTGTAGGATGTATGAGACAGGCGAAATACCCTCAGACTTTAATAAAAATGTAATAATCCCCATTCCAAAGAAATCAGGCGCAGACAGGTGTGAAAATTACAGAACCATCAGTTTGATAAGTCATGGTTGCAAAATTTTAACACGAATTATCTACAGGAGAATGGAAAAGCTGGTAGAAGCTGACCTCGGGGAAGATCAGTTTGGATTCCGGAGGAACGTAGGAACCCGAGAGGCAATACTTACTTTACGTCTTATCTTAGAAGATAGATTAAGGAAAGGCAAACCTACATTTTTAGCTTTTGTAGATTTGGAGAAAGCTTTTGACAATGTTGACTGGAATACACTCTTTCAAATTCTGAAGTCAGCAGGGGTAAAATACAGGGAAAGGAGAGTTATTTACAACTTGTACAAAATCCAGACCGCAGTTATTAGGCTCGAAGGGCATAAAAGAGAAGCATCAGTGGGGAAGGGAGTAAGACAGGGCTGTACCCTTTCTCCGATGCTATTTAATTTGTACATCGAGCAGGCGGTGAAGGAAAGCAAGGAAAAATTTGGAATAGGGATTAAAGTTCAGGGGGAAGAAATATAAACATTGCGTTTTGCTGATGACATTGTAATTCTGTCAGAGACAGCAAAGGACCTGGAAGAGCAGTTGAATGGAATGGACAGTGTGTTGAAGAGAGCGTATAAAATGAACATTAACAAGAGCAAAACAAAAATAATGGAATGCGGTCTTAGAAAATCAGGTGATGCTGAAGGAATTAGATTGGGTAACGAAACAATGAAGGTGGTAGATGAGTTTTGTTACTTGGGTAGTAAAATAACATGCGATGGTCGCAGTATAGAGGATATAAGATGCAGAATGGCAATGGGAAGAAAAGCATTTTTGAAAAAGAGAAATTTGCTAACATCGAATATTAATTTAAGTGTAAGGAAGTCTTTTCTGAAGGCATTTGTGTGCAGTGTTGCCTTGTACGGGAGTGAAACGTGGACGATAAGCAGTACGTACAGGAAGAGGATAGAGGCTTTTGAAATGTGGTGCTACAGAAGAATGCTGAAGATTAGGTGGGTAGATCGCATAACTAATGAAGAGGTACTTAACAGAATTGGCGAGAAAAGGAATTTTTGGCACACCCTGAGTAAAAGAAGGGATCGCTTGGTAGGACACATTCTTAGACATCGAGGAATCGTAAATTTAGCAATGGAGGGAAGTGTGTGGGGTAAAAATCGCAGAGGGAGACCAAGAGACGCGTATAGTAAGCAGATTCAAGTGGATGTGGGTTGTCGTTCTTATGAGGAGTTGAAAAGGCTTGCTCAGGATAGAGTAGGGTGGAGGGCTGCATCAAACCAGTCTCCGGACTGAAGACCATAACAACAACAATAAGTAGTTTGTAAGCTACGGACTGATGACCACGCAGTTTGGTCCGATAGATTTACAAACGTTTTGAAAACACATCGGATCGTCTTTCTAGCTTCTGCAGGTTTATTTTCTATACAGTATTACCAAAATAGTCCATATCCATTTCTGAAGTCATACCATGGCTGTCGATACCAATAGGTTCACAACCCATTGTTACATCACACATCAATTCAGTAAACAGGATGCAAAATGTCACGACTAACACTAACACGATTCCTTGAAGAGAATTTACTTCTAAGAGAATACATAAACGATAAATTAGTAGTATGTATAAACATTTGCATCGAATCGTACCAAACATACTTCATTCCTAGTAATTTAATATAACGAATAAAGGCTGCCGCCTTCATTTTACAATATAGACGTAACAAACGGCATTCAATTAACATTAGGTCTGTTTAGAAAACGGTCACTTGACTCCTTGACTCACATTTTAATGCCTACGAATTCAATTAGCTGTTTGTTGTAAGATAATCTTTTACAGCGATGTGTTACAAAAGCCAGCCTCCCATAAATGGGATGAAAGAGTCGAATTTAATTACAGTCAAGAAATATAACGTAAAGAAAAGAAATACCTAAATTTTCAGTGGGATATGCCGAGCATACCCACCCGAGGACACCCGTAGTCGGCGCCTATGCTTCGGACTTAGTTCGCTGAGCGGCCGTTCCACATTGCCAGGTGCCGCGTTATTCCTTACGACCATATTTATTACCGAAAATTGCTTCACCAACTTTTCCCCCGAATGAGAATACATTTTGTTAAGACTCACGTATATAGGGAGACACTATCATCATAATAAAATAGGAGAAATCACATAGAAAGTAGAAAGATATAGGTGTTCCTTCTTCCCGCGCGCTATTAGAGAATGGAACGCTAGAGAAATATTACGAAAGCAGTTCAGTAAACCCCTTCAAGCATTTAAATGTGATATTCAGAGCAAACGTGTAGATCTTGAAAAGTGAACAATAAGTTATGCGTTAAGCTCTATGTAACTCGTATTGATTAAGCAAAAATGTGCAAGCGAGACACTTTCAATTTTTGAGTGGCATAAAAGGTGTCACGAAGGCAGAGACTGAGAGCAAGACGATCTCACAGCTGGTAACCCTCGTTAGTAAATACCGATTAAAACCTACAGCTTGTAAGGCAGTTTATTTATTTATTTAGCGTAAGGCATTTAAGTACATTTCAGTGTCTGATTACATTGTGGTACATATCATTACATATATTACATTACATGTATTCACAGACAAACATCTAGTCCTTGTATATATTCAATAGCTGTTTGGGTTGCCATGAGGAATTCTTCAAAGTCCCCACTGAACGCTCTGGCACTGCATTCTTTCCTGATGTGTTGGATGCTCTGCTTAGGCGCCGCAGTCACATGCTGGCGAAGACAACAGTCCCCATTTGAAGAGTGAGTCAGCACATCTCCCGTGGCCTTTTCTTACCCGGTTCCGAGTTGACCAGATCTTGTGGGGCTGATCAAACCCCCTTGTGATACAAGGCATTAGGTGGCAAGTTGTTGGGGCGTTTTGGAGCCATTCTTTCCTCCAGGGGTTGATGTCAGCCCCAGTGATTCTCAGATCAGGTATATCTGAGTGTATCGGTAGTTCAGGGTTTGCTTCAATCTTGTATTCCCTGAGCAAGGCTGTTTCTCGTCGCATTTTTGCTGGTAGTATATTAGTCAGGACAGGCAGCCATATGCTAGGTGTAGATCTAATGGTTCCTGATATAATACGCATTGTATTGTTCAATTCAACATCGTTTTTTTTAGGTTTGATTCCATTTCCTGGAGGTGCTCAACGATCACACAATGATAAATACACCAGATGTATTTCGCAGCATTGGCCGTTAATGTTATATTTAAAAAAAAAAAAAAAAAAAAAAAAAAAAAAAAAAAAAAAAAAAAAAAAAAAAAAAGAGGCACAGATCGATTTCAATCACCTAGTGAACATCTTCAGTGTCCTTCAAACAAGTATTATGAATGCCCTGAATGTAACTGCAACGGTAAACATAAAATTGCAGTGTGTCGTTTGTAAGCAGCGCGCTTATTTCAAACTTTGACACTGGTGCACAGTACTCCGCCGCAGAGTATACCAGGCTCAGCTTACATGAAGAAGGTAATCATTGAAGTACACGTGATTTGAGTCATATAACACAGCGTAGTTTGGTAATTTGCCAGTAGCGCTAGTCGCAAACATGGTGCGGAGCGAGCTTTCTGTGTGTTGGAGTTCGACAAAAACAAGGGTGCTACAGCTGTTAAATGGATGTTTAGAACCAAGTACAATAAGAAGCCATCCCCAGCCTCATTCAATTGTTGCAACAGCGAACAAAACTAAAAACGCTTGTCTTTGTCGTCGGCATTGACCTTCTGCATAGCTCCAACTATAATTGGCTTCTGTCGCAGGCCTTTCCACACTCTCAATGCAGCCATTTCGAGTTCACGGGTTGAACGACGTACCGTCTTCCTTGGACTCCTTATGAATGTCACGCAAGCGCTCCACATTCAGTTCACTCACACTGGGACGTCTCTTCTCTTTGCCGGGCACAAGGAACCCGTCGTAACGAATTTGTTGTGGCAGTGGTTAATGGCCTTCTTTATTGGTGGCTTCTTACAGTACTTTGTTCCAAACATCCGTTGAACAACACATTTTTCTTTCTAACTCCAACACACAGAAATATCGCTCTGCACCTGAACTCGCCAAGTTAGCAACTAACGCTGACTATCGGCAAATAACCAAACTATATTGCGTTGTTATACACGAAAAAAAACTTTTAAGATGTCTCTTAAAAATGACATATGTATGATATCTGTACAACGTTAGATTCTTGTGCAATCAGTAATTGAAAATGTTCCTGGACTTCATGAAAACCATAAACTTATTTCAGTTTTCACCCGAATATCAACTGTGTTAGTGTTTTAGTGTTATGTCAACAGCTCATCCTACTGTACAATTTATTATTTCTTTCACTGGCTCTTTTTACAGCATATTGTTACAGAGACTTTTACAATCCAATGCGAAACACACTTTGTGATGTCCATTTCACTGTATATTTGTATATCTATTTTGTAACTAATGTACGTAACAACTGATGTAAGCTCTTTGTTGTCTCAGCTCCTCACATGGAGAAATATAAATGTCCAGTGTACCATATATGTCCAAGTGCTTATGTCATATCCGGTCGTGGTGGCGGAGGGGACTGAGGCGCTCCAAAAAAAAATGTTACGGTCTGCACGGCCACTACGGTCGGGGGTTCGAATCCCCCCTCGGGCACGGATATTTGTGCCGTCCTTTGTAGTAGCTAGTTCATCAATAGTTTGTAAGTTTAGGGACTGATGACCCCGAGGTTAAGTCCCATAAGCTATTTGAACATTTGATTTTGCTTATGTCATACGATAAATATGGTGACGAGGTATTTGCGCGGTCAGCATAGCAGAATTAAGAACCTTGTCAGATACTTGGACCTCAACCTCTCCTTCTCGCCTGCAGTGTGTGCTCTTCTAACAACTGTTGTAATGTGTCTCCCTCATTTAGGTTCTTTCCTATATATAGTGATTTCTGATTCTTTTCATCACTACTAAGTGGTTGGGTTTTCTGATTCCTGTATCTTTAAGATGAGTCTTAATCTGTACCGTGCATGTTAATCACAGGACGGTAAGGAAGGTCTTATACTCAATGAAGTAAGCAAGTTAACTGCATTAAGAAAGATGTGAAGTGCGAACATTGTGCTTAAATATCAATGTCTAAGTCACCCAGCCAGGAAATTACAGCATCCCTCACTACATATATATCTGTTTTTGGTCCTGGGTATGCTCTGATGTTGCAGTCATGCACGATATGGTCTGTTGTCTGACGCAAAGCACCGCAGTCCCACTGAGGACTTGGCGCTGTGCCCCATTTGTACAGAAAACCCTGACAGATTCCATGTGATTCATGTTCGGTTCCCGTTAAGCACTTTTCACTATATGCGGAGAAGTTCTACACCAGGAGATCCTTCTGTGGGGTCAGGCCAGAGATGAGAAAGCATACAAAATAGACTGCACGCGCATAAGCCGCACTGAAAGTGCATAAGCGTGTGTAGCTCACTGTCGAGTTTGAATATGAACTTCCCCGGAAAATGGCAACAGCCCTGACCTCTCAAGTGTACAATCTAAGCGGTTTTTCAGACAAAGCAAGCGTCCAAAAATTGATAATAGAATGAAAAACAAAATGTCTGTTGTAGCAATGAAAGGAAAGAAATAAAACCGTGCCACTATTTATCCAAGCTGTATCGCATCTGACTGACTCAATAAACTCAGTGCAGCACAAGAAAAAGTAAACAAAACTGGGCGAGAAAACCAGCAATCTATATCACAGTGGCAAACAAAAGCCCTTCTGCAGCAAGAGAAGAAAGCTGCCCTGTGCAAGCATTAACCTGCCGTTCATCTGACGAGTCAGTACATGTATTTCATCACAGAAATAAGGTACTGCAGAATATTGATATTACTTTATGATCACAAAAACACACACGACACTGGTGTAATATTTTACAATATTTATTGATTTATACAAACTAGTCTTTGCTGTCACACCATCATCAGGTACAAAGATTACTATAAACAACTGAAATGTCGTTGATTCTACAAAAAGTGTATCAAAGAATTACATAAATAGGCAAAATATTAACGTACTTTATGAAGGTGTACGAGGAAGTGGTGGAAAATTATTATTGTATGCGACAATCTGAAAAAAATTAATTCTATGAAATCTATTACAAAAGTGACAACTAGTTAAAAATTTGAAAGACCACCATTAATTATAAAATTAACTCTTGTTGAAAGGGTCCAGTTAAAAGCTTTACTTTAAACATATAACTCTGGCCGTAAAACCAGCTAAAGGATTCGCGTGAACTACTGACTACTTCCTGCAACAGAATCTTGTTCCCTGTCCCAGAATTTAAAACTGACTCAAACTTTACTTTAGCAGCAGAAAGACAAAGAGACGGTGGCCAACATACGTCGTAGATCACGAGAATTACAATCATTAATATACAAGCCACCCCGAACTAAACCATTTCATGAAGATGGCTGTGAGAACATTTATGGCGCAACGGAATTAAAATATGGTAATATGCATCTGAATTTGTTCTCAGCACTGGTGGAAAACAACATTAAATAAAAGGGACGGTATTCATTAGTTAATATTCATAAGGAGAACAAAATTTCTCTGACAATCAGTTATTTATTCAGTTCAAACATCAGCAAATGGTGGAACCAATTTTGTTAAACAATAAATAAACGCATCCCATTGAACTACTAACTTAAAGTAATCTGACCTGAACATCGTCGGGGGAGGGATTTACAATCAACAAGCAATCAACCACTCACACGCACGAAGCAAAGCGAAACTCACCCAACTCAGCGTGCTGATACGAAGCAGAAGCAGGAGCCGCTAACGTAGGCGAAATTCAGCGAAACAGGATGTACGACACAACGCAATAATAATAATAAAAAACTCTTTCGGTCGCTCTGGTCTGTCCTTTACTTGAGATGATACGCGATAATAGCGAGATTAAATTTCATTCAATCAAACCGTGAGCATGCAGAATTATTGAGAAACACGGCACGTGTCTGCTGCATTACATATTTGCAGCATAAAACAAGTACACATTCTCACAGGGACAGTGGCGTAACGGAGAAACCGTTCATCTTGCCACATTCATAGACATAATGATAAATTATTAGCATAATAAAATCGCAGTAATATTAACACAGCATTACAGAAACTAACATTTAAAAACATAAAATGAAATGAAATGCTATTCCTCATGCCTCCGAACGAAAGGGGTTCTCGTTTAGCAAAAAGACCCGTTTAGTGAGCTTAGATAAATTACAAAATTAAAAACCTAGGGAAGACGGCTAACAGCCGTCTTTCAAATTTAATTACATTGTCTGTTTGCGAAAAATGAAGTTGAGAGGATACAGGGTTTTAGGTTAGTAACCGCTATGGTAAGTTTTGGCCGAATGACAGTTATCGTTGGCGTGCAGCTGCTGGCAACAATGCTTAGGTTGGAATGTTCTTTGTTTGTTGGCCGGTGTGCGGCAGTCTCCCGCCGACCGCAGAGCGAGGCGGTAGCATGTCGGCAGTGAGTTCGTAACCTGCGTTTAGTGGTGGCTAAAGTTTTTGCATTCCGTCGTATCGCATACGGGTTTCAGTTGCATATTGAAATGTTTCAGTGTGGACTTGAAGACATTCATCATAGTGGCACGCAGTTATTTAATCAGTTTATTTAAAGGGAAGAGTTTTTAACATTTGTCGTTACATAATAAAGGAAGTTAACAAAGTTTACTGTTATGGATCAACCTAGTAATTGTCTGCATCCCATACCGTCAAATCATTGGAACAATTATTAAATGATTAAGCATAAAATAGAATGTAACGGCAACTTCGCCCATCGAGGATTAGTTGGACGCAGCGGAGACGTTACAAAGTCACATGGCATAATTATATTGACTTGTTTATAAATCTGGAAAGAGGTGGTAAATAAATGTATGCCAATCATAAAATTATCACAAAACAAGTACAATGATTTGGTGAGAGTATTATCTGCAGCTAGAAATGGAGAATAAGGGAACCGTGTTTAGTCATTCGGTACTCAAAATGTTGAAATGTTTGTTAAGCTTATGGTACTTAACTATGGGGTCATCAGTCCCTAAACTTACAAACTACTTATCTACTACCTTATACTAAGGACGGCACAAATATCCATGCCCGAGGGGGAATTCGAAGTCCCGACCGTATTGGCCATGTAGACCGTGACTGGAGCGCCGCAGTCCCCTCGGCCACCACGGCCAGGGAACAGTTCTAAAGACCAACATGAAATCCACCGCCGAACCACCGGTCGCGACCCACCATCCGGCCTGCGCTTGGTACGAAACGCTGGGCACAAAACCGCACCAAAGGTCGCGCTCCCACGGACACAGACGCTATTACAGGGGCGGGCAGGAAGTCTGCTCGTGTCAAGCGCACTCGCGCGTGTGCACTTTACTGTGTGAAGCGAGCACGCAGGGCCAAGACGGCCACCATCTTCTTTTGCTTCCCATCCCCGTCATACCCTTTCCTGTCCTCTTACCGCATCTTTCTGTAAAGCTATTTTTTCTTAGCTTGATTTATTAAATAAAGGAACAGGCTTGATTTGATTTATTGTGCGGTATCGCTTCCTTTATATCTAGTAAAGCCAACCAATGCCCTTGAACAGTGCAAGGAGTCCCTTTACCAGTTCTTTATTAGACACAATTTCTTCGGGTCTGGTTGTCCCAAATGTTCTGTGCCTTTTACTCTCCAATGCAATGCATTCGAGGATTAGATGTGATGCAGTTTCATCACCGTCATCGCAGATCCTACATTTAGGATCCTCTTCTGTTATTCCCATTGTATGTACGTGTTTTTTTAAATTCCCATGGCCTGTTAACAATCCAACCATGAGTCTAATCTCTCTCCTGTTCAGGCCCAGGATTGCAGAGCTTCTTTTAAAACATGGCTTTGGCATCATTACCTTGCAATGTTTTTGTTGATAGACCTTGGTCCAATATTCTACGTACTGTCTTCTGAGCCAGCTCCAATTTGATCATTGCCTTGGTGATTGTCAGGATAGGTTCCGATCCAATAAATAAATCCTGGCTAATCTGTCGGCATGTTCGTTGCCACTGATCCCCGAGTGGCCAGGGACCCACAATAGGTTTACTCTATTGCTTTCCCCTAGCTCCACCAGAACCTTCTGACATTCTGCAACAATTGTAGACCTTGTTGTAGGAGCTGCCAGTGATCTCAGGGCTGCCTGGCTGTCTGAATAGATATAGATGCTACGATCTTTGTAGCACTTACGCAAATTCTCCTCCACACACGCCCTGATGGCAGTGATTTCGGCCTGGAATACTGAGGCCAGTTTCCCTAGAGAGATGACGCCCTCCAGTCTTGGCTGCACACCGTATACCCTGGCCCCAACGCCTTGGTCCGATTTTGACCCGTCAGTGAACCAGACAATATCCCCCGTACGGTGTCGAACTATTTTCTCCCACTGCTCTCTACTTCCAATAGTTATATTGAAAGGCTTGTTGAAGCAGTATGGGGTTATAATATAGTCGGCTGGCATTTCCCCAACCTTTCCTACATTTACCTCACTCACTATTTTAGTGTGTGATTCTGGATATCCCAGAAAGTTCCAGTTGTTGCCAGTTTTGTGTCTGTATGCACCAGCCACTGACCCATCTTGACCCAAAGGTGTAATGGGGGCATATCCAGCATGGTTTCCATACCAGCAGTTGGTGTGCTGCTAATTCCGCCTGTAATGGCTAAGCAGGCTAATCTCTGCACCTTACCAAGCTCCTTAGCAGCAACCTGCTGTTCTACCTTCTTCCACCACACGACCGCCCCATAGGTGATCCTGGGTCTAATCACCGTGGTGTATATCCAGTGCATATGCTTGGGGCTCAGCCCCCAATTTTTGCCACAAGCTCTCCTGTTACTTACTAGAGTACCTTTTGCCTTGGAGCAAATATTCCTAATGTGAGGGGTCCATGTCAGTTTCTCATCTAGGGTAACCCCTAGATATTTCACTGTCCCCTTCACAGGTAGCGCTTCATTGAAAAGCTTTAGATTCCAACTTGAGTGTTGGATGTGCTTCTTTGTGAATGGTACAACAACAGTCTTCTTAGGACTGACCCCCAGATCCTGTTTTCTGCACCAGTCTTGCACAATGTCCAGTGCACCTTGTGCCATATTCTTCACTGTGTCAGCAAATTTGCCAAGTATTACTATGACAAGATATCTGCGTATCCTGGGCAAAAGTACTGCCTAGAGTTTAATTCTCCAATTTCCACAATAAAGGGGAAAGAACTCCTCCTTGCGGGCAACCCCTAGTGGTGTTGATTACCATTTTTTCATCCATTATGGTAGCCTCTACCTTTCTTCCACTGAGCATGGCCCTAGTCCACCTAGATATAGTGGTCCCTAGGTCATGCACCTCTGCTGCCCTAACCATGGAATCGAAGGTCGTGTTGCTAAAAGCCCCTCTCGATGTCCAGGAAGATACAGAGGGCTATTTCCTGAAAGTAAGGAACAGGCTTAATAGGATAGCTGAAAATAAATCATGATTTGAATCCTATTACCTATGATTCATTTTATTTACTGATCACTGGTTGTGTTTACAATACGGTTAATGTCTGGTACAAAATGTCTACATACAAACAAACGCAAACAATTACGCAAATTTTCATCACTCATGTTTGCTCCTAACCGTGACATAAAGTTTCATTACAGAAAAATTGCTCACATGCATATGCCGAGTCAAACACTGACATGATCTTCGCCGCTTCATGATGGAAGTGGGGAAACTCTTCTTGTGGAAAGTCTTGATTAAAGTCTATTAGACGTCTTCCCAAAAGGAACTTGTCTTTCAGATGAGAATTACACTGTAGATCTATTAGTTCTATTTGCAGATTAGGATAAATATCACTTACAGAAATAGCAAATGGTCTCGAAAAACCATTCAAACGCTTGGGATACATGTGATACATCCGAAAATCGCTTGAGAAATTCCTCTTTTATGGCAATAATTACGGAAACATATTGAGCGTAGCTCTTTTCTTGGACAGAGTACAGAGTAGGGAGATGCACCGCGTTCTGTGATGTGAGCTGCGTTCCCGCAGCCCAAGCTTTCTTGTGAAAGCGTCCACTTTTTCGCTCATTTCCCAAGGGAGTTGATTTTCGCCTTGCAAACTGGTGTTCAATTTATTCATATGTGAAGTAATTCCCACTAAAAATGCAAGGTCGTCAACCCACTCTGGATTTTCTAAGTTGGGGTCGTGCCTTCCTTTGTCCTTTACAAACTGAATTACTGGTATCCTCAGTTCAAAACAATATTTTTAGTACATTGCCTCGGCTAAGCGAGCGGACTTCACTGTGGTATGGTAAGTCACCGTATTCTTCCCCAATTTCGGCTAAATATTGTCGAAACTGCCGATGTATAAGGTCGTGAGATCTCAAATAATTAACTGTACGAATAACATCTTGCATGATGTGCTACTTTTTCACAGAGTACTTCTTGGTGCAAAATGCAATGACTGCTGTATAATGATTCTTCTGTGCGCTATAGCTTATTCTACAGCTACATCTACATCTACATCCATAGTCCGCAAGCCACCTGACGGTGTGTGGCGGAGGGTACCTTGAGTACCACTATCGATTTTCCCTCCTATTCCAGTCACATATTGTTCGCGGAAAGCAGGATTGTCGGTATGCCTCTGTGTGGGCTCTAATCTCTCTGATTTTATCCTCACGATCTCTTCGAGAGATATACGTAGGAGGGAGCAATATACTGCTAGACTCGGTAACGGTATGTTCTCGAAACTTCGACAAAAGCCCATACCGAGCGACAGAGCGTCTCTCCTGCAGAGTCTTCCACTGAAGTTTATCGATCATCTCCGTAGCGCATTCACGATTACCAAATGATCCTGTAATGAAGCGCACTGCTCTCCGTTGGATCTTCTCCACTTCCTCTATCAATCCCACTTGGTACGGACCCCACACCGGTGAGCAGTATTCAAGCTGTGGGCGAACAAGTGTACTGCAACCTACTTCCTTAGTACTCTTCCAATGAATCTAAGTCTGGCATCTGCTTGACCAACGATTGATTTTATATTGTCGTTCCATTTTAAATCCCTCCTAATGACTACTACCAGATACTTTATGGAATTAACTGCTTCCAATTGCTGACCTGCTGTAGTCTAGCTAAATGATAAAGGATTGTCAGCAATCCAACAAATCCCGTTTGCTCCCCTTTCACGGCAGGTGCTCCGTTTGTCGTCACTGACACCAAACGAACCCAGTTCAGTCCAACAGAATCATCGGCTTCTTCGACGGCTTTTAGAATGTGCGCGCCGGTGGCAGTGCTTTTTAAAGGTATCATATCCAAGAAATCCTCTGTTATGTGCAGAGCGGCGTCCACGCCGCAGATATAAGTCACTAATTGCGCGATGTCAGCAATACCTGTGGACTCATCAAGTACGATGGTAAATGCAATATACTCCTGTACTTTACTTATTAGTTGATGGTAAACGTCACCTGCCATGGCACGTATGCGAGGAATTACAGTTCGCCGAGACAGACTAATGGCACGGAAGTGATTTGCATTCAGTGGGCACAGAAAATCAGCAGCGTCATTGATGTATTCCTTTATAAACTCACATTCAGCAAAAGTTTTTCCAGCTCTTGCAATATTGAGCGCAATTTTGTAGCTTGCACGTACCATTGGGCTATCATTGCTGTCTTCCTGAAAAGTATAAAACATTGCTCTATAACATACTTGATCGGTTACATGGAAGACATGACAAAATAAAGTTGCAGACCTCTCATAACATGAGCACCTTCGTCGGAGTCATCTGGTGTCGTCTGATCGCTCTTTTTCAGTTAAGGCAATTTCCCCATCAGCTCAGAATCCGAAAATAAGTTATACTTGTCCTTGTGAAATAGTCTGTGATGGCGTTCAATAGTAAATTTCCTCTGACCAGCGAGAATACGACCACATATTAAACATTTCGCATTTTCGCCTTTCTCCACAAAGAAATACTGATACTCCCATTCCTTTTTAAAAGACGCCAAATCCCCATTTCTCCGTTTCTTCGATTCACTCCGCATTTTCTGGTGCCTGAAATGTAACGTTCGCTGTGTAGTGGTCGCTTGGCGTCAACGACCGCAGCCACGCCTGTCGTCACACCGCCGCAACCTGCGAGTTGCCGCCGCTGCCCCAAGTAATAGCAGTCCACGACTGCATGCGTGCGGTGATAAGCGCACACATGCCGCGTGCAACGTTGCCCGCCTCTGCGCTATTATACCTCGGCCTCAGCGCCTGCAGCTTCGGCCACCAGCCGAACACAGCTATCAGGCGGGCCACGGGCCTAGTAGGGGCCAGAGTAAGTGCTCTGCTGATAAACGAAGACGAACGACGCGTCCACCAGACGGTAGCCTTGTAGCCGCTAGGGGACGCAGCGGCCGGGGACCTAATTCCTTCCGCGAGTCACGTCAGGAAAATAGCTCCTTAAGGCATTCTGGCGCTGGGGCTATATAGGCCCACGTCGAAAGCACAGTGGTCTCTCCTCCAGTACGCTGATAACACCGCCTTCGTAGCTCTCCCTCACTCGCTCCTAACACTCCTCCAGACTCACCTGTCCGAATTTTCCTCCTGGTGTAGCCAGTGTCTCCTCACTGTGAACCCTACCAAATCCCAGGCAATCATAGGTCGTACCACCCGCTCGTTCCGCCACCACGACCTTTTCCTTACTTTCCATGACCGCCCCATTCCGCAAACCACCACCCTTAGATACCTAAGCCTCACCCTTGATCGTTCCCTTTCCTGGAACCCTCACCTTAAAACTGTCCGACAGAAGGCCCTCTCCCGCCTTAACCTTCTCAAGCTCCTTTCCGCCCGGACATGGGGACTGAACCCCTCCACCATCCTCTACTCCTACCGTCCCCTAAAGCGTCCCGTTTTGTGTAGCTTTCATCCCGCCTGGATATCCGCCCCGTCCTCCTACTAAAAATCCCTCCAGATCCTAGAACGCCACGCCCTTCGCCTCGCTTACCGGGTCCTATATGAACTTATCCCTTTCCCCCACCTAAAATTCCTTGAACATCTCCCGCAAAATAGAATCTCGTCACCCACTGGTCTCTCCTATCCTCCTGAATCCCGGGACTCTGCCACGCCTTTACCACACCTTTACCTCTCTCCACCTCCATACTCTCCATATCCTAACCGAGGGTAACTTCCATCAGCTTCCTCGCCCTCCGTCCTGACATATACGCTTCCTATCAACTTTGGCCTTCCTTGCAGATTAGTGTCACGACCCCCACCGCCCGTCCTTTTCCCTTCCTCCGCTTGGATCCCCATCCCCACCCAGTCCCTTGGAGTCCATCCATCCCATCTCATCCTATCCCCACTCCGCCCCCTCCCCTCCTTTCCTGCCCAAAATACTTCCCTTCCCCCTCCCTCTCCACTGCGGGGCGTGCTCAGTGTTTTAATTGTGTTTCGGTGATGTTACGTGTGCAGTGACTTCGTGCTTCGAGTGTACGTGTGATTTTAAAACGTCAGCAACTGCCGCTAAGGCAGAACACTGTGTTGCCATGTCTCTGTTATTATCGCCATTCACTGTGCAAAATCTGTGTTTTTTCAGCCACCGTGGCAGTTTTTAATACTGACTATGTGTGTTTTAAAGCCTTGATTTTCTCTCCTTTTTATTGTTAAATTCAACATTTTTATCGTTAAATCAACATTTTATTCTCCTGTTTTAACCTACCATTTCTGTTGTCAAATACATATGTACCCTGGGCTGAAGAGCAGCGTACGAGGCTTTTCCAGCCTGCCCCGCAGGGCATTAAAATACAATAAAGGAAACAAAAGCACCGTGGTCAGTTCACAACGGAGCCAGTCACCGAGGGTCTCCTGCAACAGCGCGCCGCCGCCGTCTCGCCGACGAGGACCGCCGCGCTCCACTCCGCGCTGCCTGGCCGCAGATGTGTTGTAGCCTCGACTCTCCGACTGACTGGAGTCGACGGTCACTTAGACTGCTAACACCTATAAGTAGACCTTTGTGGAACTTAGGACAAAAACCCCAATTTTAAGTTGTTTTTGTGATTCTCCCGAAGAACGGCTGTGTTCACATATTAATAAACTTTGTAAGAGTACACCTGTCGCTGTATCTTACGGTTTCATTTAACGTAATGCATACATTGTTTTAAATTTGTTCATTTCACGTACTTTTCATTTCTTGTATGCTAGATATATTTCTTATGTAACGTCATTTTCTATATTGGATCATTTAGTGTAAACATATACTGTATGTGTAAACCCACATGAATACACGGACATTCTTATGCTGTAAGTTGGCAATGCGCCAGAGAAAATGTTGAACCTGTTGTAAAGACTGTCTTTGGTACAGAAGTAGTAGCTGTGAGTGTCGCGCTGCTGAAGCAGTCGCGGAGCGGACTCGCCAAAGTAAACACATAAATGTTTTGTTGATGCTGCAGAGGCACGGTAGGCGCAGTGTGGCGCGAGTTTAATGCAATTGCAATAAGCCTGAGAGGCGTACTGTTTAATGTATTGAAGGAATTGGGAAACAAGTTTATTTATACTCGAAAGTGATCAGAGTAATGTTTTTTCATGTGTGCAAGAAAAGTAATTGTTTGGTTATCAAGTCTATTGTCACCGAGTGTGATTGTTGTTGTAATTACGGAAATTAGAAGGTGTATCGAGGTGATATCAATGCATGGAGATTTCAGCCAGACGAGCTGAACAAAGAGTTGTCGATAAAAATATTTTTGAACCAGCAGTAAGAGTACCTATTGTAATCATATCTGTCTTGTATGGACTTCACGACGAAGACGACGAAAACAGATGAGTACTTTTGTAACATTTTATTTTGTAGTGTCAACCCAATCAGAATTTTCGTTCAATTATACATGAATTATCTTGAAACCAGTCTTAATTTTGTAAGTAGTTGTAGTCACCCCATTATCACCATTATTAGATTATGTTGATTATGCAAGCCTGCACATTGACTAACAAGTTCAATCATTTTTCAAAATAATTACGATCAGTTTTAAAGAAATTGCTAGACGAGTTAAAGAATTGCTAAACGTGCTACATCCACAGAAACTAGTAATTAATGTGCAGTGCTGTTCTAAGTTTTGCAATTAATTATTAAGCCAAAGATTTTAACTTGCAAGAGAGTTTGCAAGTAAAGTTGGTTTCATTTATGTAGAAAGTAACCAGGCTAACAGTAGACAAAGTATTATAGTTGATCAACCAGACTTGACGGAAGTAATTTTTTTATGAAATACGTTAAATGCCAAACTCTGCTCTGCCAGTTACACGCGTACGCTACCCAGGCCCTGGAACCAGTTAAAAAAAATAGTTCACGTAAAGTTTTATAAGGAACTTGAATGCTTTAAACAATATTATCAAAATTATTGGGAAGTTTGACTGTAGTATTTGTGAAGCTCATTGCACCAAGGAGTTTCACAGTACTGAGCTATTATCATTGCAGTCAGAGTCTATCAGCTGTTACGATTTTGATTATAACACGAACACTCCATTACCACTACATGAATTCTGACACATTTATTAGTGAAGTTGTGCTGTTCGTCAATCGTAAGAGGTGCTGGTTGGAGGCTGTAGTCAATGCTAAGTCAGTAATTACCACAGTGACTGTTTCAAGTTAATTAATATCATTTTTTATTTATTCAAAATTTTAACTTTCACTGCGAAAGTGTTGTTGCGACCCATTAGTTGTGATTTGCTGCAACATTCAATAACGAAATTATTATTACTAGAGTATATTATTACGCATTCTGAATTTTGAGATTTTTTGACGACCTCCAACAGGCAACTTCTTACAACTTTTTTTTTTTCACTTGTAATTCTGTTGCTCACTAAGACGCAGAAGGAACAACCGGTGCGGAGGCGCCTCCCTGGTGGACTGCTGCGCCGGAAGGACCCACGACGTCCGACGGAGGATGGGTCACCAGATGCAGTTATAACATTGCCCTTGCTTCGTATGATGCCATAATTGTTAAAGTAGATTCCGCGATTATATTTTGGACAAGGAATTGATGGTACCGAATTTTTGAATTTGAAATAATTTAGTTAATGTACAGCATAAAATGAACATTAAAGCAAATAAACCGCGGGTTGCATATTAAAGTCGGTCACTATACAAGCAACAGCACGTTATAACACATACGGAAAGCATCTAGCTGGATCCTGCGCTTCGTATACTAGAAGCTGGAAATGATAACTTTTACTTATTTAATGCGTGAACGTTCGAGATACTTTCCGTAGGAGATCAATGTTCAGACTGTTCACTTCGCTTTTCATTGTTGTGTGACCGTGGGTGGATCATGAAGTTACCGGTAATGATAGAATAATTTAAAAAATGATCGTACTTCGTGAAATTACAAAAGAAATGACTACAGGTTCTAAAATCAAGCAAAGTAGTGTATAAGGATGATTGATTGAGATTGAAATTTTGCAGACAATGCGAAGCGATTGAAATGGCGTCTGAACATTAAACTATTACGGACGTCGAGGAGCTGAAACCATGAAGAAATTAAATATTTGACGTGGAGGAGTTTGATGTAAATGAAAACCAAGGAGAGGGAATGCTTTTAAATTTAAATAATATATTTTCAGCAACAGCTTGAATTATTCTTACTTACATGAATGGATACAGGTATGAAAGACGTCTGGACACATCGGATACAGACAAGAGAGTGAGTAAAACTACTATCACGGTTCCGTCTTCTCGCTTGTTCGGAAATAAAAAGAAATGACGAACGAAATTAAGTTAGTTGCATTGCCAGTCAGAGGGAACTGGAGGCGATAAGCACCGCTGATCAAAGATAAACAAAAACATAAAAATGTTAGTGTATCGTTACACAGTGATGCTCGAGGCGAGGCTTCGAGCGACTGGGGCTCGGGGCCGAGAACGTAAGTCGGCCGAACCCGCGACGTCGGATGAGACGTGGGCATCACCATCTGTCTACAAAAACTCAGCGGCAGTATCGTCCAGTACACAAGGGCAATTTGGTTTCGATCTCGGCGCTGCACACCAATCTGCTCCCTGCAATAAAAAAAAGTGTTACCGCCAAGCTGCCGACTGATGTTACCGCGCTCGTGACGCGTGCGTCCGCCGTACGACCTGAAAAAGCCAGATGCGTTTGCGCGATACTGCGCCTGATCTGCGGAGCGGGCGGCGTCTGTGGTGGGTGCATGAGATGCAGCAGAGTGCGGCAGTGTCGTCCGTGCAACAACACCGCAGATGACGGTCCTTTGTGTGCGTTGGAGCGGTTGGAGGCGAGGAACTGCAGAATAGCTTGTTCGCGCGTGTAGCACTTGAGCTTGCACACCTGTATCTTTAATAACCTCAGAAAACGTTCAGCTTCACCATTCTATTGAGGGAAGAACGGTTGGCTTGGCAAAACTATTCAAATTCCCTCGACACAAATGTGGACCATTGTCCGTCACTGATAGAACCTCGATACAAGAAACAGACTGAAGGGCTTGGAGGGTACTACGGGTAGTCGTAGCGTTCATGAGGACCACGCAGGAATACTCAATATGCACATTCTCAATGATGAGCCATTGTAATATTGCGCTTTCTTTCTTCCGATCAGGTGTTGGAGTAGTAGTTACTGTTCGTAGCCGCTATTAAAGTTCACTAACGGTACAACATTACAGGAAAATAATTTGGTGGATCTGACACATTTAAGTAACTTTATAAATAGAAGACTCAAAAAAGGAAGCGGAACCTGATTTTAAAGTTTAGAGGCAGTAGTAATTTGGAATGAAAGCAATACCTGAGCACAATATTACACAAAGAAAATAGTAGATTCCTCGATGACCTTTCTTACCATGATGATTATGTTGACTGGATGTAGCAGATGAAGCTGTAAAAACTCTTGTGTAAAATGATGCTTGGTTGGCTTGGAGAAGATTGTACTAACTCAATGACCGTGAAAAAAATATTAAATTATCTTTTGTGACGAAAGATTGTTTAGATCGATCGTATTTCGATTAATTCCGAAGATTTCCTTGTAGGCATTACTATCAAGTCGCGTACATAAAAGTTACATATAATGGCATCTAGGAGTTTCTAGTAAATTATAGATACAAGTCCAACAATGGCTCAAAGCATCATATTACATAATTAAGATTACTGCTAGAAAAATAGAATCACTTCAGCTCTATCAGCTTTTGTATAAGTCCATAAGCTACAAGAAAGCTACAAGGACATAGCACTGGTACGTCTTCTCCTGTCTATGCCGTAAGCAAAGTGTGCACTGTTCGCAATTGAGATGTGCCTAGCATTTCATAAGTGGCACGATTTACTAACGACACCATGGTACCCGTATCAAGCAAAAGATGGACTGTTTTGGCAGCAATTTTCAAATGTACAAACAGTTTATATGCGTGGTGTTACAAATAAGTGTTCGAATGTTCAAATGTTTGTTAAGCTTATGGGACTTAACTACGGGGTCATCAGTCCCTAAACCTACAACTACTTATGAACTACTTACGAACTAGGACGGCACAAATATCCATGCCCGAGGGAGGGATTCAAACCCCCGACCGTAGTGGCCGTGCAGACCGTGACTGAAGCGCCTCAGTCTCCTCAGCCACCGCGGCTGGCACAAAGAAGTGTCGTGGGCATCATTAGTTACCGGAACACTAGAGTCTGTGGCAGCAGGCATAGAATGAATAGCAGAAACAGTCTGCACGTCCTGTGCTTCTGCAGCGGAGCAGTCGTAAGTGATATACACACGTTTAGAACATGCCCTTGTTTGCCACATGAAAAGCAAATTGCATTACGGAAATGGCAATGGCTTCGTCATGATTAGAAATACGCTTCGCACAGGACGTAAGTCTGGCTCGCTTGTCGCGAGGCTGCGCTGTGGATGTTTACAGGAAGCACGGCGCGACCACGCGTGGCACCAGCGGTGGTTAACAACACGCGTATTTGGCCGAGACAGTAGGCCTACACTTTCCTTGCCTCGCGCTACAGAAAATACATGGACATCTTGAAAACTACTTGCCGCAAAGTCAAGAACTCACATGGGGACACCAAGTTGACGTTTGAAATACATACACCCGCTAGCAGCGCGCCTCATGTGTCTCAAACGTAAACTTCGCTTCGCAGTTTCTCCGGTAGTAATTGACACATCGCGATGCAACCGACGCCATTCTTTTTGTGATTTTTCATTCTATCGATTGCTTAAGAAATAATATGGGTATCTGAGTGCATGCTTTCGCGGCGATATCCATTAATGAAATCTTCTCGGGTTACAAGCTGCGTCATGTGGTTTACTGCCCACGAGCTTTCGACAGAGAACTCCTCTGCCATTGTCAAGTGGATGACTTGACAATGACAGAGGAGTTCTCTGTCGAACGCTCGTGGGCAGTAAGCATAAGCTTTCATTAATATGGGAATCCATTTAAAAAAACATAAGTTTCTGTTGAAAATAATATTCCTTCACGTTTTGGAGTGACACGTAGTACCTACTCTCATAAGCCCCTGCCGTTCGTTCGTGACCTTAAAAGTTGTTTTTTCAATATCTCTTGTAGTTTCAGAGATATCTGGGGTGTAACAGTTGAGTGGGACACCATATATATTATACTAGCTTAAACCCGCGGCTCCGCTCGAGTGTTGGTTGATAGATAAGCTATATTTCAGTAGTGTGCTATGAGACTGAATAGTAAGTAGTATAGATCAAATCACACGTAAAAATGCACTCGTTACGAAGAATCCAATCACGAAATTCAACAATAATGATTGTAATAATATTACAGATCGATCACTAGATGTAATGCGCGAAACGTCAAATAGATTTTTTAAAGGGATGTATTAAAATAAATTTCTTTTTTACTGGTTTATTTATTTATGCTTATATTTCCTTATTCCTATACTTATCCTTACAGAGAAAGAGCTGAAGACATTGTAGCACGCCTAGACCAAAGATATGGTCTGTGGCATCACGTATCGCTGTATGTAACCTCCTTGTTATAGATTCGCTAACGTCATCGCTGTCCCAATTTTTTCAATAATTTGACGACTTTCAACCACCATATTTTCCATCCTCTTATAGCTATCGGCATGGAACTGCTATGGTGTACAACAGTAGACTTCGGACAACAATTACATACAGACTATTCGTTTGCGTCGTGTAGTTTTCGCTGCAGAGCGAAATATTCACACACACACAAACACACACACACACACACACACACACACACACACACACACATACCCGTAGAATTTTATCTACACCGATAAATTTCCATCCCAATATACTCCACCCTTTTATCATTATCAACCCTCAAGCAACAATGCAACCAATAAAACAATTTTCAAAGAGTAAATATAATTTTTAAAGAGTAATTATTGTTCCGCATTTCGCGTTATATGCTTCAAATTGCTAAATATCTATCAGATTGCTATAAAACCGTGCCTAAAACCTTCCTCGGGGGTCCTTCTCCGGACCCTCCTTCCTGTCGATGACGCCAACACGGACACAGATGAGCAAAGACAAATCAGAGAAAGGGACGCCCAGGAATACATCAACTACACTCCTGATTACCCCTTCTCAGAAGGGGAGGTGGCTACACAGATAAAAGCCCTCAAGAAAGGGAAAGCTCCTGGGCCCGATGGCATCCCAGTAGAGGTAGTGCAATTCCTTGCGCCCCAGTTGGTCTCTCAAAATGACTGTACTCTTTAATGAATGCCTGCGCACTGGCAGGTTTCCAAAACCATGGAAAAAGGCCAGTGTGGTGGTGACAAAGAAAGGACCCGGCCTTGGCCAGGTCCTATCGCCCCATATGTCTCCTTCACACCATGGGGAAGTTATTTGAGAGGCTGCTGGCTGACAGGCTGTCCGCACATCGTATGCTGTGTGGTGCGAGCAACAGGCAATTCGGTTTTCGTCAGTGGAAATCGGCGTCTGACGCGATTACTGGTGGCCGAGGTCTGCTCCTCTGCGCCGTACAAATACGTCGTGGGTATAATGGTGGACATCAGTGGCGCCTTTGACAACCTGTGGTGGCCTTCGCTCTTCTCCTATCTTCGGGAGATAGAGTGTCCAGGGTCGCTATATGGGTGTCTCAGGAGCTATTGTGCTGGAAGGGAAGTCTGGATATCATCTTCTAGCGGAAGAGTCAACAAAATGATCACCAAGGGGTGTCTCCTGGTCTCCGTCCTGGGGCCACTCTTCCGGGACCTCAATATGGAACCTCTCCTTGGAGAGCTCGACGAACATCCTGAAGTGCTAGAGGTGATAGCTTACACAGACGACCTCCTCATCATGTTCGGGGCCGAAGTCGTGAAGACATCGAGCCCAAGATGGAAACATCACTGCAGGTGCTTACTGCTTGGTGCAGTAGGATGATTGCACCGCAGAAGTCAGTGTACCTGCTGCTAAAGGGCCAATTGGTTAGAAATCCAACAGTCAGGATAAACGGTACACCTGTCATAAGACGAAATCAAGCTAGATACCTTGGCGTAATCATAGATGAGCGCTGAAATTTCGCCGCCCACGTGGACGCGGTTGCTGAGAGATCGCTGGTAGCACTACACCGTTTGGCTGGGATCGGGCACCGGAGGTTTCACCTCCCTCCCTATCTCATACAGCTGTATCACAACAGCATACTGACGTCCATCGTGGGCTACGGATCTCCGGTATGGGCCCACAGGCCTGCCATGGCCGTGAGAAGGGTGCAGCGCAACATCCTCCTGCATTCAGTTGGAGCCTACAGGACCACTCCCGGCGGGGCCCTCTTGGTGTTGATGGGGCTATGCCCCCTTGATATCAAGGTAAGGGAGCAGGGAGCTTGGTACTGGGCAAAGAAAGGTAACGGAGAAAACGTAGAACAAATTATGGGCGGAACCAATTCTAAGTAAAACAGAGATCAGACAGAAAGGGCTCCAACTTTGGCAGCAATCTTGGGACAAAGAGGAATCTGGGAGGAGTACTCACGCTCTCCCGCCAGATATCCAGGAAAGATTGGGTGTGAAACATTAAAAACCATCTAGGGGGATGCTGCACTTCCTCACCGGGCATGGACCCTATCCGACATATCTATGTCGGTTTAGGAGACAGGCTACGCCAGCTTGTGCCTGTGGTGCCGAGATAGACACGCCAGAACACATAATTTATGAGTGTCCTACGTATGACGACGTGGCTGCGGATCTCAGAAGGGCTCTGCCTAGTAATAACACCTTTGAGCTCATAAGAACCCCAGACACGTTCCGAGTACTCGACGAAATCGCCAATAATGTCTCGCGCAAAGTGCTTCGGGACGTTATCCTGAATCAATAACCGGATCTGACCCAATACCCGCTTGAGACAGCCACATACCCGCTTGAGACAGCCACATCTGCCATGCCGCCGTGGGATGGACCGGTCTCCAGCAATGGAAGAATCCGCCATCCCCTGGATTCGGGGGTTAGATGTGGCAAACACCGAATTAGACCATAGACGTAAGTTAGATGTAGGTTTTTCTTAAATAGTAGAATAAGACACACAGGGGAAAAAATTTTTGCGAGGGGGCTGTGGTGACAACAGAAATCGGCCGCCCAGTGCCAGGAGCATGCTCACTGGGATTCGCTCGGTGAGCTGGCCACCACAAGCAGGTTTGCAATGCTGGCACACATGTAACACCACAGCAGTAGCATAAAACACAACATATCACACAAATCAACCAATATAAACATCAATACCAGCAAGATGTCCAGTGGTTTCTGCAGAAACATGTAATGTAATGAAATGTAATGTCACCATTTAGCCGAAAGAAATTTATGTATCATACTATTGCCCATTTTAGTCTTAGGTAATGGGTTGTACTGTTTGATATTATAATAAATTATAATAACTGTACAAATATTTAAGTCTCTGCGTCTTGTCGTTCGCACGTGATAAGCGTACACCGAACAGATATTCACATTTATATATATATATAGCCTTCCCCGGATAGACATTAGTAACTGTACAAATTTTTAGTTTTTGATGTCTTGTGGTTCAGACGTGATAAACGTACACCGAACAGACATTCACATATATATATATATATATATATATATATATATATATATATATATATATATATAGGGTGTTTCACTAAGTGTGTTTGCCTCTGTAACTTATAAAATAATAGCTGACTGGAAATTTTAATGTGGTAAGACAACACAGTTACACTGACAGGTGAGTTATATCGCGCTTTTATAGCCGACAGTTTGGGTGGTCTCCTTGAATATGTGTGTCTACACACGAGAGTCCATATGTGGATGCAGCACGATGGTCATCCAGCCCATTCTGCGCGTGCTGTTGTCGAAGAACTAAACAACAGGTTTGCATGAAGATGGTTGGGGCGCCATGGTCCTCATTCATGGTCCGCAAGGTCGCCCGATTTAACACCAGTAGATTTCCCGTGACCTATTATTTTATAAGTTACAGAGGCAAACCCACTTAGTGAAACACCCTGTATATATATATAAAGGGTGTCCCAGCTATCTTGTGCACCCAAAATATCTCTGGAACAATAACAGCTATTGGAAAACGACTTCCACCGGTATCAATGTACGGCTGGGGCCCATGAATGTACGTATTTGGGAACATTTTAAAACTAAAGCAAATGTGTTTTTTAACACAAACTTATGTTTTTTGTAATGGACACCCTACATTTTTTCTTCAGCAATCCATAGCATGACAAATCACGTAAACAATGGCGTTGATGGCATCGCAATATTCCAATTACATCCCGAGATATTGCGACGCGAAGTTGACGCTTGAAATACGCGAAACGCGCGGCTAGCGCACGTCCTGAGCAGCGTGGGGTTCTCGCCTGAGTCTCAGGACGTGCGCTAGCCGCGCGTTTCGCGTATTTCAAGCGTCAACTTCGCGTCGCAATACCTCGGGATGCAATTGGAATATTGCGATGCCATCAACGCCATTGTTTATGTGATTTGTCATGCTGTAGATTGCTGAAGAAAAAATATAGGGTGTCCATTTAAAAAAAACATAAGTTTGTGTTAAAAAACACATTTGCTTTAGTTTTATAATGTTTCCAAATACGTACATTCATGGGCACCAGCCGTACATTGATACCGGTGAAAGTCGTTTTCCAATAGCTGTTATTGTTCCAGAGATATTTTGGGTGGACAAGATAGCTGGGACACCCCGTATATATATATTCAGGGTGTTTCACTAAGTGGGTTTGCCTCTGTAACTTATACAATAATAGGTGACGGGAAATTTTAATGCGGTAGGTCAACACAAGAAATGTTACACTTTCTGCGGAGCTATGAACATAGTTTATTGTATCATTTTCGAAAGAGTTACAGCACAAAGATATAATTTCTTAAATGGAACAATAATTTTTTTATCGTGCATTGGATTCGTTGAAAACAGCTGCTTCCAAATCAATTTAAACTACATTCCTATCACTGTTAGTTTGGGAGCTACAACCCTTCAGAGTTTCAGGGGGCAGATAGCACACGCTGTACATAATACATGGCTGTGTGGTGGGTGATGGGTGTTATGGCGGTGGGAAGTTGATTTACATGAGATGTTCAAATGTGTATCCATGTTCCTCGATGCATAAGGCAATGCGCCGTCGAAAGGATCTGCGGACGAGATGTAACATCGCCGGTGTGAAGGACCGACATGCGTCCTCGATGTGCCATTCTAGATCATCTGGGGATGTGGGCTCAGTGACATAAACCCGATCCTTTAGATATCCCCACAAAAAGAAATCTACTGGTGTTAAATCGGGCGACCTTGCTGGCCATGAATGAGGACCAAGGCGCCCCCAACCATCTTCCTGCAAACCTGTTGTTTAGTTCTTCCACAACAGCACGCGCAGAATGGGCTGGGTGACCATCGTGCTGCATCCACATATGGACTCTCGTGCGTAGACACACATGTTCAAGGAGACCACCCAAACTGTCGGCTATGGAGAGCAGCCGCGCACTACAGCAAGGCGCCTTCTCCCGTGGAAATGGGATAAGACCTCGCGGTCAGCAAATTGTTGCCCGCAGCTCTACTCTTATGTAAAATTCACATGCGCGACATCCGCATCACATTTCCCGCGGGCGCCTCTGCGGTACACAACCGAACCGCATTCTGCCTCGGCGTATAAAAGTGGGGACCTTTTTAGCGGAGGAAGTCGACGCGATGATCGGCAGTTGCCTTTGTGGCGGCGGAGACAGCGACTTTACGACGGTGCAGGTGCGCAGCTGCACGCAGCGCTGCTCGGCGCCCGCCGTCAACACGACGCTTCGCTGTGCGGCTGTGGCTGCTGCTGCGGCGCCGTATTTCACGCCCGCCTGCCGCCTGCCGCCTGCAACCCATTTTTACTGCCGCTAGCTTTACAGCTCTGCAGGCGGCAAGTATAACACAGCGCCGGTCCCACCGTGTCGGAACGGTTTAGATCATCGCGTGACTTTTATTACTCCTCTCGCAAGAAATTTCACACACTCTCGCAATGGAATTTTGATTCCGAGTGGTTCAGAGGGTTTCATGAGGCCCGGTTGCATTTAAGTCGTCTCGCGATACGTAGAGTCGGCGGAGATAAAACGCCGTTCTGACGGTAGAGATGAACAGAGCTCATCACACTTGCGGAACTATTCCCACAATTTTACTACGTAGTAGGGCCGTAGAACGGAAAAGACGAATCGGGGGGGGAAGGAGGAACAAGATCTCTTTTGCAGCAAGGAGAGGTGTTTGCTTGCTAAGGAAAGGTTTCAGTAAGTACTAAAACAGTACGGCGAGCAATGTTTACAACTTATTTCATTCGTCAGTGGTGGAACTCTCTTTGCCGTTTCTTCAGTGATCATTCACCCCGTTTCTCGAGTTCTCAATCCATTTGATTAAAACTGTGTGCGGGAACCGGGACTCGAACCTGGGACCTTTGCCTTTCGCGGGCAAGCGCTCTAGCGACTGAGCTATCCCGACACGATTCACAATGCCGCCTCACAACTTTACTTCCGCCAATATCTCGCCTCCTACTTTCCAAACTTCACAGAAGCTCTCCTGCGAAACATGCAAGACTAGCACTCCTGGAAGAAAGGATATGGTGGAGAAATGGCTTAGCCACAGCCTAAGGGATGTTTCCAGAATGAAACTTTCACTCTGCAGCGGAGTGTGCACTGATATGAAACTTCCTGGCAGATTAAAACTGTATGCCGGAACCTGGACTCGAACCTGGGAACTTTGCCATTCGCGGGAAAGCGCTCTAGCGACTGAGCTATCCCGACACGACTCACGATGCCACCTCACAACTTTACTTCCGGCAGTACCTCGCCTCCTACTTTCCGAACTACACAGAAGCTCTCCTGCGAAACATGCAAGACTAGCACTCCTGGAAGAAAGGATATGGTGGAGAAATGGCTTAGCCACAGCCTAAGGGATGTTTCCAGAATGAAACTTTCACTCTGCAGCGGAGTGTGCACTGATATGAAACTTCCTGGCAGATTAAAACTGTATGCCGGAACCTGGACTCGAACCTGGGAACTTTGCCATTCGCGGGAAAGCGCTCTAGCGACTGAGCTATCCCGACACGACTCACGATGCCACCTCACAACTTTACTTCCGGCAGTACCTCGCCTCCTACTTTCCGAACTACACAGAAGCTCTCCTGCGAAACATGCAAGACTAGCACTCCTGGAAGAAAGGATATGGTGGAGAAATGGCTTAGCCACAGCCTAAGGGATGTTTCCAGAATGAAACTTTCAATCAATTGTTTGTTTAGCTTATGGGACTTAACTACGGGGTCATCAGTCTCTAAACTCACAAACTACTTATCAACTACCTTATACTAAAGACTGCACAAATATCCATGCCCGAGGGGGGATTCGAACCCCCGACCGTAGTGGCCGTGCAGACCGTGACTGGAGCGCCTCAGTCTCCTCGGCCACCGCGACCGGCAATGAAACTTTCACTTTGCAGCGGAGTGAAACTTCCTGGCAGATTAAAACTGTGTGCCGGAACCGGGACTCGAACCTGGGACCTTTCCCATTCGCGGGCAAGCACTTTACCGACTGAGCTATCCCGACACGATTCACGATGCCGCCTCACAACTTTACTTCCACCAGTACCTCGCCTCCTACTTTCTGAACTACACAGAAGCTCTCCTGCGAAACATGCAAGACTAGCACTCCTGGAAGAAGGGGTATGGTGGAGACATGGCTTAGCCACAGCCTAAGGGATGTTTCCAGAATTAAACTTTCACTCTGCAGCGGACTGTGCGCTAATATTAAACTAACTTACACAAACGCCAATGTCCGAGAGAGAGGACTGTAATCTCGGGCAGAGCGGCCTTGCCGTCCACGTCGACATGGCGCCTTAGACCACGCGGCCACTCTGCGTAGCGCCCGCCTGGCGCCCCCTGGGTACCGACGCCGGGATACCCCGCACCCCTTGCACCCCCTGAGTGCGAGTAATCTAATTTTACAGTCCCAGTCAAAACCACACCACCACGTGAAGAAGAATGACTCGTGCAATAAAAGTACAAATCAGTTTATAATATCTATAATACTACCAGACTACATAATTTTCGTTTAGTTTCATAGGCGCCGACTTCTGAAAATCTCAGGGTATGCTCACAGACGTATCCTGCTGAAGCAGACTCCTCCTCCCGCCCCCTCCCGTTAGGTATTTCTAAAAAAGAAATAGAAAGAAAAAATATCTTCATATAAAGCATGTATCATATCAGATCGTCTGCCTACTTCCTGGCTTCATTATTCTGCAGATTTACTTTCTATACAGTATTACCAAAATAGTCCATAAACAATTCTGTTGTTATGCCTTGTCTGTTGATGTTCAAATGTTTGTAAAGCTTATGGGACTTAACTACGGGGTCATCAGTCCCTAAACTTACAAACTACTTATGAACTAGCTAATCCTAAGGACGGCACAAATATCCATGCCCTAGGGGGGATTCGAACCCCCCAACCGTTGTGGCCGTGCAGACCGTGACTGGAGCGCCTCAGTCCCCTCGGCCACCGCGACCGGCTGTCTGTTGATACCAATGAGGTTAGAATAAAGGGAGATGACATTATTTATGCCGAGCACATACGTCAGTTGAAGCCTGTCCACCCTCTTGGTCAGTTTTGGAATGCTATTTCTCTGTTAAAACTATGCGTTTAGTCGACCCTCTTGCTGTGAATGCATTGAACTGAGAGTCACTACAAAGTATGTACTTTCAAACAATATACTTTCTTGAATAAGTAGTAATAAATACTCATCATAATGTATTTGATAACTTAATTGTAACGGCTAATTTGCACTCTTAACACGTTGTACATCACGGCAAAATCGTCGGATGTTTTATTCCTGTTTTAAGTGACATAAAACATTAGCTGTACAATACGAACACTTCTCCAAAACTTATCAGTATGGCGGAGACAGGCTTCAATTTATCATTAGGGCGCCTCCCTGTATTCTAACATCCTTGGTTGATACCAACAGATTTACAATCCATTGTTACATCGTGTTACCTCACATACCAATTCAGCAAACAAGATGAAAAATGCACGATATACACTAACACGATTCCTTGCAGACAGTTGACCTCTAAGAGAATACATAAAACGTTTTGAACAAGAGCGGCGCCATTCCAGAGATAAATTAGATAAATGTTCATACTGGGGTCAGAAATGTCCCCAAGATAGTAACTGAAGGTTATGCATATCGTAAAGTAAGAGGCCTCACATGCCATGCCGACATATATAGTTGGATGTTTGTAAGCGAATGTGACACTATTTTATAGTATCTGTTTAGGCAGGGACCTGAGAGTACAGTTTAAATTGCTACCAGTGAAATGAGCAGGAATCATTTTTGCTGTCGTGCTTGTCAAAAGCAGATTTGTTTTTACTAATATGTCATCACTATAAAGGATGCACTTTAGGAGGATAATTAATTTATTGAACGGACAAGATTACATACAATAATCTTTCAACCATAGACCAGGATTGCAGGAAAAGCAATGAATAATTTTACCTATTATATCGCAAATTCTGTTAGGTTGGAACAGAAGAGGAATGCTGAAATTGCCCGGCCGAACATTCGTGACGAGAATATTTTTAAATTTCACTGCTGTTGCGATCTGATCAGCTAACTAAAGCTAATACGCTCTACTCGAACTCTGCCTTCTGATTTGCTAACAATAAAACGTGCACATCACACAGCGTAACTTCGAGTTCACAGTTCGCAAAAGTCTCGCGCCTTATTTGTCAAAATTTTGTATTTATACTTCAGCATCATATGCTATGCGGCATCAAAAATCTACACGAAATGAGTCAATAAATATATCGTAAACAAAAAATAATACCAAAATGTTCAGTGGGGTAAGCCAAGCATACCCACTCAAATTTAGGTATGCTTGAGCGACCGAGCATACCCGTAGTCGGCGCCCATGTTTAGTTCTTTGGTGCCCATCGCCTCCGTCGCTACTATATAGTCCTCTTGACTTAGACAAAATTTCTAGTTGGTGCGAAGAATGGCTGATAGCTCTCAATGTAGAAAAATGTTTTCGTGAATTTCTGTTAAGTAAATTTAGAGGGCCGGAATTTGAAGCTGAGTGTAGTACGATCTTGCTGCCGCCTACTTACATTTCGCGTAAAGATCACAAAGACAAGATGAGAGAAATTAGGGCTCGTACGGAGGCATATAGGCATTCTTTTTTTCCTCGTTCAATTTAGGAGTTGAATAGGAAAGGAAATGCCTAGTAGTGGTACAGTGTACCCTCCGCCACGCACCTTACGGTGAATTGCGGAGTATGTATGTAGATGTAGATGTAGTCGTGACAAGCGAAAGTTACATTTGCAGAATTAGCTAATCGTTGACCGGAGAGTAGCGGAAGAAAATAATGTATCGTTTATTAATATTTTAATATGCATCTTTACTCTGTAAATGAAAATGAATCTTTGTAATGAGCCCGGAATTCAACTAAAACGGGTACTAGTTAATCTGGTATCGGATCAGTAGTCGGAAGCGAAGGAGTGTCCCATTACCGTGGAGGTAAGCTGTTTGTCCTCCGTTGCGCTAAAATGAGTTTCTTTTGTAATCTCGCTGTAATGAGATGTCTCTCGGCCGGAATGAAGGACCCTCCCCCTGCATCAGCGGAGCAGGGGCTGCGCCGCGGACAGCTGAACGTCGGCTGCAGCTCCCCAACACGGCACAGCACTCCAACTTTGCGTCAAGTTTCTCGTCTGCAACGGGCATCGCCCATCAAGGGCAGCTACCGCAGCGTTTAACGTAGCCTTCCAATAAGGTCTGCCTCTCTCCCACCAACACGCATCAACCTACCAAACAACTGTTTCCAATAATTTCTATGTCAGTAGTGTAAGATTACCGCCCAATAGAAATACTGGTAATTCATAGCTTTTGATAATTAAACAGTATGAAGTTCACTGCAAACATTGACCATGCCAATGCACTAAATGTTACACAATTTTAATCTTATTAATTATGGTAGCAATGTATGTACACAGTTGGGTGACAACATTTATAGTTAGGCCATAGGTAGAAATTCTCCACGTTGAGATTTTCTGTGTGCTTGTAGCTGACGGGAGGCCAGCGAGCAGGCCGACGTTGGTGGCTTGTTCCAGCTTAGGATTTCCCAGTTCGTTTCCGGCGAGGGGGGAGAGGGACAAAGGCGAGTGCCAGGCACAGTGCAATGCACAAATATTCTAATACTACTGCCATTTGAAGTAGTACGATGCAGTTAGGAATCTTTAAGGCCCTCATTACAAAATAGCCTGTTGACAAATAAACAATACATTAGCTGATATAGTCACATCTGACGTAATATGTTTAATTGACAATGAAAAGTAATAAATTACCAATAAATACAAGACAGTTACACAACTAGCATGGCAATGTTTGTTTATAAAAATAATATATTAACTATTTTTCATTTTATTTTCAATCAATCTTTTGTATTTTATCTTGAAATATTCAGTTAAATCACTTATCTGTGATATAAGAAATTGCACGATTATGATAAACAGTACAAAGGATGTTTATACCAATATAAAAACCTAAGAAGAAATTTGTTTAATGTGTAGTGTAATTATTTTGATTTTAAGGAAAGTTTTAGAAATGTATTGGCTGAGCGCTGTACGTTGGCAAATCGGTTAGAACAGCTCACATGGGGAAGTTGATGACCTAGGGGAAAAAACCCCGACAGTTGAGCTTTTGGAGCGCGCGCGAGGGAGGAAGTGAGGACTCGAGAGCACATGGGGTGGCTGGCCGGGCGGCGTCGCTCTGCAGCAGTCGGCATGTGGATCTCGAGGTGATGACTTTAGATTTGTCTGTGGCAATCGCCACGTGTGGCTGTTCGTCGTAGACTCTACCAAGTTAAATCGAGTGCTACTGTGTGTTTGTGAATATTTAGCCGGTGGAACAAGGTGTGCATCGCATTGAATTAAAGTGACTGTGGTTTGTTAATGTAACACGTGTCGTCGCATAGGCATGAACATAAACGTGTTTGAGACAGCCACGTGGTGTGAAAACAATTCGCGACAAATATTCATTTTGTCTGGGGGCTCACGAGCTATAACTTTATTTGGTAAATGTGCCGACGTACAGACGTATCAGCCACAGGGTTCAAATATTGTGAAATAAACAACATAAAGTGAACTTTTACGTGTTTTCAAAAATAGTAGTTAGTACACCCTTTTCTCTCATGAACTTGATTTTATTATGAATTTGTTTTGTTAATCATATGCAGGGAAGGAAAGCTGCGAACGTGTGATATCATCCCCTAGAAAACGAGTCAAACAGTCGCAATCACAGTTCCAGTGTTTTTGCATGTTTGGGAATTTGGTTCGCAGTTGGTGGTTGTGAGTTTTAAAAATTAATCTTTCCCTATTTTAAACTCTCACCCCGACCTTCACGCTCGCAGTAGGATTATCAGAAGTTACTTCAGCAAGAATATACAGTCTCCGCGGCGGAGATCTCCGAGTGTCTCGCGTAAGAGTGACAGTACATTCATGTCGTTGTATAAGCTAGTGGCCCGGTTTCATTGCTACTGGCTGCAGTTATACACAGGGTGTTACAAAAAGGGACGGCCAAACTTTCAGGAAACATTCCTCACACACAAAGAAAGAAAATATGTGTCCGCAAACGCTTAATTTCAATGTTAGAGCTCATTGTGGTATTTCTCTTTAAACGTAAATTGACATAATTCATGAAGACAATTATCAAAATACCAAATTGTTTAGTTAGTATGTACTGTACTTCCTCGATTCACGTCATCAACACAGATTTTCTGTGAACGTTTGGGCAGGAATTGGTGATGTCTTGATTGCGCCTCATTTTCTTCCACCTACGCTCACTGGAGCACGTTATCATGATTTCATATGGGATACTCTACCTGTGCTGCTAGAACATGTGCCTTTACAAGTACGACACAACATGTGGTTCATGCACGATGGAGCTCCTGCAGATTTCAGTCGACGTGTTCGTACGCTTCTCAACAACAGATTCGGTGACCGATGGATTGGTAGAGGCGGACCAATTCCATGGCCTTCACGCTCTCCTGTCACCAACCCTCTTGACTTTCATTTATAGGGGCATTTGAAAGCTCTTGTCTGCGCAACCCCGGTACCAAATGTAGAGACTCTTCGTGCTCGTATTGTGGACGGCTTTGATACGATACGCCATTCTCCAGGGCTGCATCAGCGCATCAGGGATTCCATGCGACGGAGGGTGGATGCATGTATCCTCGCTAACGCAGGACATTTTGAAAATTTCCTGCTACAAAGTGTTTGAAGTCACGCTGGTACGTTCTATTGCTGTGTGTTTCCATTCCATGATTAATGTGATTTGAAGAGAAGTAATAAAATGAGCTCTAACATGGAAATCAAGCGTTTCCGGACACATGTCCACGTAACATATTTTCTTTCTTTGTGTGTGAGGAATGTTTCCTGAAAATTTGGCCGTACCTTTTTGTAACACCCTGTATATACATTTGGCATCTCTGCCGAAAGAACAGACGTCACTTCTGATCCTGCAGTTGTTACACTTCCATATTCACATAATATATGACATCAGCTGAGATTGGGCAATGCTGAAAATGGGTACCCAGCTGGAATTCGAACCCGTGTCTCCTGCTTTCAAGGCTGTTGTGGTGACCTCTACACCACTGGGACACAGTGATCATCACATCTGCAAGAACTATCTAAGCACGCCGCCCGTCAGATACAAATTCCCAGCTCCACCCTTCCCACAGTACTCAAACTGCCCGGTGACGGGCAATGATCCTTTCGTTAGTGGGAAGGGATGGCCACGTTTGTGTCCCTTACTCTTACGGGAATTAGTTTCATAACTACGAGTTTGAGTACTGTGGGCAGGTTGAAGCTGGGAATTTGTATCTGACGGGAGGCGTGCTTAGGTAGTCCTTTCAGGTGCGGTGATCACTGTGTCCCCAGTGGTGTAGGGGTCAGCGCAACTGTCTAAAAAGCAGGATACTCGGTTTCGAATCCCGGCTGGGTACCCATTTTCAGCTTTGCCCAATCGCAGTTGATGACATATATTCTATGAATATGACTGCAGTTATGTTGCGAGATGGGATTCAACACTATTATAATTAAAACAATTAAATTAATTAGCTACATTAATTACAAGAAAATACACTGTACTCACCATTATTACAGTAGGTGCTGAAAATGATTTCCTCTTTCTTGAAGGCACAGTTGAACAGTTATATATTTATTTTCGAATACCTTTACCAATGTTTTACTTGTAATCGAATGCAGATATTCAGTTATCGCTGTCTAGTTTATTTTGATAGAGGATAAACAAATGTTTTAGCCCTTCCCCAAAGGAAATAGTCAGGAGGCGATAAATCCAGGCCGCGACGGATTAGCCGTGTGCACTGGGGCGCCGTGCTGCTGTTCGCGCAGGTGTTCGCCGTCGGGGGTTCGAGTCCCACCTTGGTCATGGGTGTTTGTGTTGCCTTAGGTAGTTTGCCTTAGTTTAAGTAGTTTTGTAAGCTACGGACTGATGAGCAAGCAGTTGAGTGCGATAGATTTACAAACATCTGAACATCTGCTCTGACAAATCCGGTGAGCGAGGAATGACTGATCTTCATTCAGCAGTGCAATAAATGGATAAATTAACTGGGAACAATAGATTTTGGAGATGACGGTAGTTTCGAAAAATATCGGTTCTATAATTCGCGCTCCTGTTATGACAACCCATACTGCAATTTTCTCTGCGTGCAATGGCATTTCTCTTAAGGCTAGTGGATTTTCAGATGACCAAATACGCGAATTTTAGAATTAATGTAGCCAGATCGGTGAAACCAAGCCTCATCAGTGAAAAATGTTCGATCTTAACCCCCAACTCCACGTCTGTTAGCAAATCGCTCAAATCATTCACGTTATGCTATTCTTTTCGTATGGTTCATGCGATGTAATTGCCCCAGTTCTTTGGTTACGGCCCTGTGTGATTTCGTACGCGAGACTTTAGCCTCTTGTGATAATTTCGTTACTTACTTTGTCACCTCAGTGTAAATAACTCCACAATATATACTGCCGCTCATAAATTTCAATACACCCAATAACTGGTACCTAGTTCTCCGTAGATCAGATCTAATACCGTGGGTATTGTTGAGGAAGAAAAGGAATAGTACAACAGTTGTCCACATATCATGATTGTTGTTTGTGCTCATCAAGATACGGTAGTATCCAACAAACAATGTTGTGTACATAAACATTATGTAGCTATCTGATACGTTTGTTTACCTATTTGCCGAGGGATGCCGCATTTGCTACATCTGTGTTGTTCCCTGTAGTGATGTGGTGTCCGCAGCGAACGTCAAACATTGCTACGATACATAACATCTGGGTTCTGCAAGTCAGTTCCTTCGTGACAGTTGAAGTGTAGACATCGCTATTATGGCTCCACGAGTGAATATATTCATATAAAAACGTACAGCAATTGTAACACTTAGCCAAGCAGGTTTATATATTTGCCAAATTGTGAAACAATGTAGTGTGTCTATGGGCGGAGTGCAGTACACCCTTAGACAAAAGGTAGCAATACGGACATACCATGACAAGGACGACCTCGTAAAACAACTAAAAGTGATGATAAATATATCAGAATTACCAGTAAAAGAAATACATTCAAGACAGCGCCCCAAATTCGAACAGAATTGGTAGAAATGAACGCAACAACAATATCTGTTGCAACAGTAAAAAGGAGACTAAATGAAGCCGGTTTGAAAGCTTGTGTCACAGCAAGAAACCACCTTCTGAGATTTGAATGAGCTAGAAAACATCGTAATTGGACATCGTAAGAGTCGACAAAGGTGTTATTCACCGACAAAAGGAAGTTCGAGATTTTTGGAACCAGAAGGAGAACATTTGTTTGATTTGTAGGGGAAAGGGTAGCACAGCATGGTGTTCTACTTACAGTTAAACTCGGTGGAGGTTCTGTTATGGGTTTTGGATGTTTTGCCGGAGATAGACTTGACGAATTGTGAAAGTAGAAGGATGTATGAACCAGAAGAAGTATCAACGTTGAAACGGAACCGTCGTTCCGCTTCACGACTTTTATTAGTTTTAAAAGGAGTCTAAAATTAAAATCAGATCACTTGCCGTTCAAATGGCGACTATTCAGGTGATCAATCCGTTGGTCAATCATCCTAGGATACAGAAATGGGTTTTGTTTGTTTATTTCTCCTAAAATTTCTTCTTTTTTTTTTTTTTTTTTTTACTTGCACCATACTTCCTTTCCCTTCCCTTCCCATCCTTTCTTAGGGCGAGAGGAGAGCATGCTGTATAGTGTATTATGAGGTGGTGGTAAGTTGCAAAGAACTGTAGTAGAGCTTGTAGAGATAGGTTGTCTGAGGATACGGGCAGCTAAAGTCGGTGACCGACTATAGCTGGTTCGTCAGGTGCATCTTGAGTGCCGACTTTGGCAGGGAGGCCCTCAGCCAATGGCGTCGCTTGGCGCGAAATCGGGTTCGGTTTCGCGTGACGACAAGGGAGATGACTAAAAGTCGAGGTCAGTTGCAGGAAGCCAGTAGAAGGGAACGTGTAAGGCGCTCGCCAGGGGAGCGTGGGAGCAGTGGAAAGGCAGTCGAGTTACTTGTAGGAGTCTTAGTTGGTAAAGTATGGAATTTTAAGAATTATTAACCTCGACAGTCTAGTTTCATTTGTTGCTGCCCGCGCACTTCTCGGTGCCTCAACATCAACTGTAATTTCCTTGAGGTACTTACTTAGCTGACTATGTTTGCCTCTAGACAAGGCCCTTACAAACTTCTTCTTGTCTTCTCTAGTCTATGCTTTTCAGTGAAATAGTGCTCAAATTAATTATTTTATATCTGTGGAGTAATGCAATGGACCTTCGGTCGGAATTTATTTATCTGTGATTTAACTGTGCCTCTTTGTGTCATGCAATCTCATCCACGTGTTGAGCAGCGTAGATGAAGTACTGTTATTTGGCCATTTTGTTCACGTGTTTTGGGGGCAATATTAATATTAATTCATTTAACTTGAGTGTGACCGTAAAGACCGGCAATTTTAATATTATTTCTGTAAGTGGGTTTGTACTTTGAAAATTTCATCCACGTGTTGAGCAGCGTAGATGAAGTACTGTTATTTGGCCATTTTGTTCACGTGATTTGGGGGCAATATTAATTCATTTAACTTGAGTGTGACCGTAAAGACCGGCAATTTTAATATTATTTCTGTAAGTGGGTTTGTACTTTGCAAATTTCATCCACGTGTTGAGAAGCGTAGATGACGTTCTATAAATTGGCCACCTTGCTCATATATTTTGGAGAGAATACTGATATTTATTCATTTAAGTAGGTTGTGACCGGAAAGACCGGCGTTTTAATCAATATCTTAATTTGGTTCACACTTAGAAACTTTCTTACAAGTGTTAAGCAGTGCAGTACCTTGCTTATTTATTTCGTAACAAATAACAATATTTTCTAATAACTAACGTACGTTCGTAAAGGACGAGAATTTGACACAAATAACCACGCCAGTCACTCAATAAGCAGTTTTAGTTATGTTGTCCTCGGCGCAAAATATAGTTTGATTATGGTGTTGAAGCTATTGGATACGAACCTATACCTCAGACAACTTGCCTCTGCTCCTATTTTGAAGTAACAACGATGGTAGGTTGTGCATGCCAGTAGCTTCAAGGTAGTAAACCATTTAAGCGTCCTTTCTGTCCTCTTAGTATGGTTGCAAGTCTTTTACATGTAAGAGATCAGATAGAGTTACGATTTGATACTGTTTCGGCCAGCTATTCTTACCTTTGGAGCCCAATGTTAAACTATGGCAACCAAGCCAAGTTGCCGTTAAATGTATGTATGTTTAATATGTTTTTATTCTGCTTCGTGTTTTAGTTAGCAATAAATAATGTCAAAAGGAAGCCTTCTATTTAAATCTACTCCTGCTCTATCCCATTCAAAATTATGAAAAATTTTAATCGACCATTTGTTCCCTGGAAATACATTTAGCTCTAATTTTGCTGTTGTCTATCGGATCATCCGATACCTGCCCCTTATTTTGTGACTGCTCCTTTCATATCTATGTTATCCTTTGCTTAAAATCATCTAGTCATGATACAGGGCCAAAGCTTACATTAATTTGGTAATTTGCAGTGCTGCAAGGAGCAGCTACACAAGATAAGGTGCCTGATCTATTCAGGTTAGTCTGTTTTATTGTATTTGATACAATAAATGCACAGACAGAATCGATAGACGTAGGAGTTGGGACGTAATTTGCACAGAGTCATCCGAAATTAAACCATATCTCAGCTCCGACAGCGCAGGTACGGTTCAATGTGGCGACCCTTGCCAAGGATGCGTTTGACTGTGCTTTTGATAAACTGTCAGACTGTGTATTAATTAGTATTTCTTACAGGGAGTTCTGTTCCTACTGCGTTGTTTTGGTACGGCGTTGTTTTGTTCTGTTGTGGTGTTGTTTTCGGATAGTAGTGGGGTAAATTGTTAGAGAGTAAGTGGAAGAGTGTTTTGGCAAGGTATGCTAGGTGTTGTTACTCGGTCTAGAGCGAAATCCGGCAGCGCCATGGGTGATAACAACTCGCTGGCGATTGTGGCGGACGAAGACGCAGGGCGGACAGGGTCGTTCGCTGACCTCGTCGGGCTAACGGACCGCTCTGACCGAAGCCTTTGTGAGGAGCGAGCCGGCCGGGGTGGTGACCTCGTGTTGCCACGGCCGGACGCGCCAGGGGATGCGACTGAGGAGGGCGGCGGTGCCACCTCGTGCGCCACGACCCCGTCAGGTAGAGAGGCGGAGCGTAGCTCGTCTGCTGCTGGCGGTGGCCTTGGTAGTTCAGAGTTTGCACTACTTCTTCGAGCAATACAAGAAATAAATGCGGGTATGAATGCGAACAAGGAAGCACTTATGGGCGGTATAAAGCAGGTACGAGAAGAGATGACTTCGAGATTTGAACAAATTAATCAGCGTTTCTCAGCCCATGATGAGGAACTCAAATCGCAGAATGAACAAATCGTAGTATTAGGAACTAAGGTAAATGCCGTTGGCGTTTCAGTAGAGAAGATGCAAAGGGATCTTACTGAAACCTCAGAGAACTTACAGAGTAGGTTAGTTGCGGTAGAGCATGACGTCCAAGTGCGTTCTGATAATGTGCTCAGTACGGAACAGCTTAGTGTACTGTCTGAGCGAGTGTCCGAACACCAAGAAAAATGTCTCGACCGCGTTTATGAACAAATAAGAGAGCATGCGGAAAGAATTGCTGGTCATAACGAGGAGTTCATTAACATGGGCAGGAAAGTAGACGACATTGCGGTGACCTTAGAAAAGATGGCATTAAATAATGAGACAGGATCAGATAGTACGCAACCTGTGCCGATAACAGAGTGCGAAGAAGTCAGGTCATTGCTCAAGTTCAAGGAGAACCAGTCAGAGATCAATAAAAGAAATAGAGCAATGCTTGATGAAATAAGTCGTAGAGTGGGGAACGAGCTATTTGATGATGAAGCTGGTAGGGTTGTATCTGGTGATGGGTGTTTAGGAAAGCGAAAGCGTACGGAAGATGAGGGTATCAAACAGCTGGAGGAACGCGTCAATTCTCTCAGAAAGAGGCATGATGCTGCTGGAAGTGACACTAGTATTTCAAGCGTGGATTATCATGAGGAAGAGAGCCGTAGGCATTTCGTCACTGTTCAAACTTACCTGAAGTTCCCAGATCCTAATCATGAGATACACCCTAAACAGTGGATTGAGCAATTTGATCATTCATTACCGAGTTCGTGGAGCCCTCACTTGCGAATAAAGTTTGCCATTAGTCATTTAGTTGGCGAGGAGGCTGCACGAATGCACATTCGTGTGAAAGATTTCACCTCATATGACGACTTTAAAACTGCGTTTCTTGATGAGTTCTGGAGTAAGAATGAGCAAGAACGAATCAAATTGAGTATTCTCATGAAGGAGGTGTACTCAGACCATTGGCATGGAAGCCCCTTGCTGTTTTTCAAGGATTTATTAAAAAGAAACCAGTTCCTTGACGTGCCATACGAGGCTTGTGAGTTGATTCGCATTTGTATGACTAAACTGCCGTATCAGCTGCGTAGAGAAATAAATATTGCAGGCAGAGGCCTGTCAGATGTTACCGGTTTCCAGAATCTTTTGAAGGAGCTTGGAGCTGATCAGCCTTTAGGAAGTGTGGATGCGGTTCGTTTTGTTCAGCATCCGCCGAATGGTCACCGAAGTAACGGTTTTGGAAACTGCAACAATCATAAATTTAATAATGGACATGGTTTCAACAATTTTAATAATCATCCTCGGCCTAATAATTATGGAGGCTACCAAGGAAATTATAATAAAGAAAGGGCAAAAGGGAAGAAGCAAATGAGCGGTTTCGGTAAAGGGTCTTGGCACCAAAACGGTTGGCAGAACGGAAATGATACGCAAGGTCACAAAGGTGACTGGCGATCAGCTGAACGACCAGGTGTACAGATAACAGAGGTTACCGGTGATGTCAGGCAGTGGCGCTTCACACAAAGGTGGAGGTAGTGGTACTGTTGCGTGACGTTGCGATGTGGACAGGAACAGCAATGATAGTAGAAATAATCTAGAGAGTAAGGATGTAAATATTAGGCTAATTGGTTATGAGGATCTGAGAGATGTACTACTCGCTGAGGATGCTGTAGTAGGATCTATGCGCTGTCCTGTCTTAGTAATTGATGTGCTGGGCGTTTACATAGAATGTCTCTTGGATTCAGGCAGAGAGGTGTCGGTAATGCGAGAAGACGTCTTTAATTCTTGTAACAAGGTCAATGCGTGGCCGATGCTGTCACTCAAGAAAACAAGAGTTAGAGGTTCCATTCATGAAAAGGGTATAGAGGTAAAGAAACAAGTTTTCGTAGATTTTAGGTGTCAAGATTTTGTGGGTTGCGCGGTGTTCTTGCTGGTGCCGACACTGACAGTGTCTGCAGTGTTAGGAATGGATTTCCTTCGTAGCACAAAGGCCGTTTTAGATTTTAATGCAGGTGTCGTCAGGCTCTTGAACAATGGAGAGGAGGTGACTTGTCGATTAGAAGACAGCCACGATGGAAACAAGTCGTCCTTTGGATCATTAGGCATAAATTTAGTTGAGGAGGAAGATTCGATTTGTGAGTTATTGTGCGGTGCTACAAGTATGCATAAAGGCATGGTTGAAGGACAGGATTTCAATACGCTTCTAGATATAAAATTGGAACATATTGTAGATGCTAAGGAGAGATGTGAAGTTCGAAAAATCCTAGATAAACATAAATCGGTATTCTTGGATAAACCTGGTCCTATCAGTCGGTTTCAGTATAAATTATTGTAGAACTGACAGTCAAGAGAATAAAGGAAAATGCTGCTATGAGGAAGAAAAGACAAAAGGGAGCTACTTGGAATCTATCGCTGGACATCGGAGATAAAATTCTGATAAGATCACATCGTCTCTCCTGTAAAGGAAAATATCGAAGTAAGAAGTTCTTCAACATCTTTGTTGGTCCATTTAGAGTTAAAAGGGTTGCCCACCCGAACGTCATAGAAGTGGAGACAATAAGGACACGCAAAAGTAAAGGGTTGCACCATATTTCCAATGTCAAATTGTGGAAGGAGTAACGGTAACTCAGAGCATTTCGTTAATTCAGGATGCTCAACTGGCCAAAAAAATATTTTATAACTTGTATGTTAATTTCCTTTAGGTTAGCTTATGCGGTTGGTCAAGTTCTTGCTTAATGCCTTCATTTGGGTAGTTGTAATAATAAAGTAATCATGCTCGTCTTGTTTTGTTTCTCTTTCTGTGTTACAGGCCTGTTAGTTGTTGTTTTAATTAGGCACGCCATAGTAGCGATGTCAAGGCACGCTGTAAGAGCGTAGTCTTTCTATTGGTTAGGCGATGTAGCCGTAACCTTCGGTGGTCGAGGAGCCCCGAGAATTTGCTTAAATGTTGCAGGTGACTGTTTTGGAGAGGACTCTATGTACGTGTATGTGACTATGGTTTAGCGCAAGGTCGTGAGAAGCAAATTATGTAAGAAGAGGACGTGTACCGCTGCTACTATAGGGTTTTGTTGGGAAAGGAGTTCTACATTTGTAGTAATCTGGCCAGGGAGTAGTAGAACAGCTACCATTTACTCTATATTAATATGCTTTTACCTGTGTAACCTGTATGTAGTGTGTTATGGTGTTATTATTAGTGTTCTGTTGGTTGCTCTACGTTAATTTGTGATGTACTCTGAGTTTTATTTGTTACAGAAGTGTGTATTAAGGGCGATGACCAATATTAGAATCTTATTAATCCAAGTGTTTCCAGAAATTTGAGTGTGCACCTGGAAGGAGTTGGTGCACCAGATCCCTCGAGAAATGTTTAGTGGTTTCCTGTAGGCAGTTAAGAAGTTTAAAAGATGATGGAATATGTGTAGTAGTTGGTAAATAATGAGGTGGTATACATCGACAATTTTTCATCATTTCTATATTCTTTGATTGTTTTGTTCAAAATATGTAGTGAGTTCGACAAAAGGTAGGAAGCCATGGTAAGGCTTATAGTACTCTGACCTGGCTCGTAAATTATGCTCGAGATCATTTGTTTAAGGCAGAGCTAGAGAGTAATGGAATATTGCTGTATGTGTGACTAACAACAGGTGTGTTTGGGTCTGCATGACTTGTCTTTCAAGTAGCGTATTAAGTATTACTTGCCATGTTGACTTTATTTGGCAGAATAGAACCGTTAAGTCAGTTGGGGTTGTAGATAATAGTAGTGCATGATGAGTGACATATAAAGGGATTGGTCAGTAACAACTGTTTCCAGTCCTATCCTGTCCTTTGCCTTTAGTAAAACAAGATTGCACCTGTTATTTTATTTGTTTACTTTAAGCTGAATACATTCAGTAGACCAAGCTGTCATCATTTATGGATGGTGAAAATGGTCGTTTCAGTATTTCTTAGTTTCGTAATATTTAGGTACTTCTGTAAAGCCTTTTCATGTTTAAAATACTTATTAATTATCAACTGTAAAGTTTTTGGCCTTTTGCTATTTTATTTTCATGTAAAGCTGTTTTAGAATTTAGACAGTGTAATTGTACGGTTCTCTAAAGTCAGAAATTTTGATGTGACTTAAGTATTAGTTCATATGTTTGGGACATGTCCGAGAGACGTCTCCCTGCTGCATAAGGTTTTCAGTTTACTTTCCCAGCTCTGTACGCCTGAGTTGTGCTAAGGGTTAATATAAGTTCTATTTAGGAAAACATGTATCTTTAGTATTATGCACCTGTTTCATGTGACGATGAGGGCGAGTTGGCTGCGAAGGGAGAGAGAGAGGCTGATTGTGGTGGCAAGGGTGCGGCTAACGGGACCCGCGTGACGTAGCTCGGCGCGCCGCGGCTGTTGCGACTGTCTGGTGCGTGACGTCAGAGGGCGTGTCGCGAGCGGCCGGCTGCCGGTGGCTAAGGACGGCTTGGCGCGGGCTCGCACACACACCCTGTCTGCTTGCTGCCACCCCGTCGAGTGACGTGACGTCAGATTGGAACGGACGGCGTGGCGAGCAGCTGGCCCGTGACGTAAGAAGGGGTGGAGCGGGCGGCCGGTGGCCGTTCACCCGCCGAGACTGCTGTTCGCGAGTGCGGGCGCACTACCTGCTGCTGCCCCAACGTCGCACTGAGATGAGGCACAATGGCCCGCTTGAGCTCGGCTCCTGACACGAAAGAATAACAGAGCTCTGACGGACAGTGTCGCTGACGCTCTGCTGCACTAGCCTGGTCGCACTCTCGTCCATTGTGTACCTGGCGTTATGGCTCAGGACTTTGTGACTTTGATACCTTCGCGGCGTATTCTGTAGATTTTGGGGAAATAGTGCATTATGCATCTGAAGGGCCCATAGAGACAATGCCCTGGAGAAGCTATATGGTGGCGTCTGACAGCGATGGGTGGCCTTTCCGTGTGAACTGTAAGCAGAATAGAGGGGCTGCCTGTCCACTAGTTCTGTCAGGAGAACCTACACCCACATCTTGTAATTCTGACAACCTTGTATCCACAGACAATCCTCACCTTGAGTGAAGAGTCATGTGTTTAGGACTTGAACAATTGTGAGTAGACCTCAGTGAACATTTAGTTAAATCCTATAAGTAATGACTAAAGGGGTGCAATTAATGATGCTGTTACAGCACGAACTTCATGAGATTCTTTTAGTTAAGCTGGTGCTGAACTTTCATGTTGAAGACAGTCAGGAGTGTGAGGCATGAGCAAGACACTTTTACATACTGTTGGTATGGAGTTGTAGGGAGTTATGGCTAGCTGAAGGAATCTCCCTCTGAGACTGTAGCTGAATTCATCGCTCGTCACAATAATAGTGTAGATTCCCTCCAAGTCGCCCAATCAAGATTGCCCTCCGCTGCTCCCCATAGAAAGTGTTGTTGCAATATTTGATTTCGTGTGAAACAAGCTGAATTTGTGTCTTTCAGGATGAAATTTGCGGAAGTGATACTTCCTTAGTTTTGTATGTGCTTATTTTTATTGTTCTTATGCTATGAGTGTATTTTTGTTATGTCGCAGTATAATTTGTTGCTTACCATAATCTTGTGATTTCTACTTGGAATCTCCTTGACAGGGTTGTTTCGAAATTTAAATTGTTTGATCGTATATTTCACTTGCATTTTAATATAGTTGTAGGAGATCTGAAATTTAGCATTTAAATATATCCTCTGAAGGTTAATTTTGTTGATTTTGACGGTCTCTGGCTAGTGCCCATATTACTTTGTGGCTAAGTTCTAGTTCAACCGTTGAGCTGAATGAGTGTTGGTACTCTGTAGAGTTAATTTTGAGATAACATGTCTATATAATCTGTATTTCGATCAGAATGTTTACTTCACGTTCCTGTGTGTGAGCGATCTGTAATTAGAATCTCTCTTATTGATTTTATTATGTGTTTAATTAATTCTAAGATTTTGTTAACTCTAAATCAAAATAGTGGAGTGGGTATAATGAAACTAAATTACTTACTTACCTAATCAATTTGTTTGCTTAATTAATGAGAAAGGGTCTTATTATGGAAGTTTTAGAGTGGAGGTAAAATACCTAAATTGTTTCTTGCTCTAGTACAAGGTTGGGACTGTTGGCCTTTGCCATCAGCGGCCTTTGAAGATGAGTCATAGTGTAGTGATTAGTTGCCCTGGTTGTTACCTGTTTGTCGAATAATGTCCCTAATTGTACATGCTTAACATTGATACTGACTGATCTTATTCTTGTGAGCTGTGTGAGATCTTTGGATCATGAGTTAAATTTTCTGGATGTTTAGAAGGTATAATTGCTCTCTGGCGTTTTGGTTCTGTGAGGTTAGCCTAGTTACGAGCAGTTTATTTGCTTTATCATTCTCTGACCATAAGTGAACTCAAAGCAGAATTTAATTCTCTGTACCCTATTCTCATACTACATAAGGTATATACTGTTTTCAAGGATTAACGGTAACTGTCACTCAGTTTAGTGCTATATGTAAACAGTGATTTGTTCTTTGCTTAGGTCTTAAGAAGGAATGAGAGATAGGAATGTCTACCCATATGAAATTGTAAATTTATATTTATTAGTAATAGAAGAGTTTCTGGTTTCTCTTCCGGCTGCATATAGGTTTCATGCTTGTAGTTGTAATTGCTGTCTAAAGCAGTGATGCTGAAGCACCTGTAATGAACAAGTGCTATTATTTAAATTCAGATGATATTTGTTTTTAATTTTGTTGTTTGAACTTAAGTACAGACTTAGTAGTTTGTGTATAAATTAATTTGGGTTGAGGTGGCAAGGCTTTAGGATCTCAGTCGTGCTGCCTCAATCAAGCCAAAAATGTTCGAGCTGTGCCATTCTATTTGAATGATACATCTCGAACCATTTTTGTATCCTGGGTGGAGTGTTGTGAAACGGAACCGTCGTTCCGCTTCACGACTTTTATTAGTTTTAAAAGGAGTCTAAAATTAAAATCAGATCACTTGCCGTTCAAATGGCGACTATTCAGGTGATCAATCCGTTGGTCAATCATCCTAGGATACAGAAATGGGTTTTGTTTGTTTATTTCTCCTAAAATTTCTTCTTTTTTTTTTTTTTTTTTTTTTACTTGCACCATACTTCCTTTCCCTTCCCTTCCCATCCTTTCTTAGGGCGAGAGGAGAGCATGCTGTATAGTGTATTATGAGGTGGTGGTAAGTTGCAAAGAACTGTAGTAGAGCTTGTAGAGATAGGTTGTCTGAGGATACGGGCAGCTAAAGTCGGTGACCGACTATAGCTGGTTCGTCAGGTGCATCTTGAGTGCCGACTTTGGCAGGGAGGCCCTCAGCCAATGGCGTCGCTTGGCGCGAAATCGGGTTCGGTTTCGCGTGACGACAAGGGAGATGACTAAAAGTCGAGGTCAGTTGCAGGAAGCCAGTAGAAGGGAACGTGTAAGGCGCTCGCCAGGGGAGCGTGGGAGCAGTGGAAAGGCAGTCGAGTTACTTGTAGGAGTCTTAGTTGGTAAAGTATGGAATTTTAAGAATTATTAACCTCGACAGTCTAGTTTCATTTGTTGCTGCCCGCGCACTTCTCGGTGCCTCAACATCAACTGTAATTTCCTTGAGGTACTTACTTAGCTGACTATGTTTGCCTCTAGACAAGGCCCTTACAAACTTCTTCTTGTCTTCTCTAGTCTATGCTTTTCAGTGAAATAGTGCTCAAATTAATTATTTTATATCTGTGGAGTAATGCAATGGACCTTCGGTCGGAATTTATTTATCTGTGATTTAACTGTGCCTCTTTGTGTCATGCAATCTCATCCACGTGTTGAGCAGCGTAGATGAAGTACTGTTATTTGGCCATTTTGTTCGCGTGATTTGGGGGCAATATTAATTCATTTAACTTGAGTGTGACCGTAAAGACCGGCAATTTTAATATTATTTCTGTAAGTGGGTTTGTACTTTGCAAATTTCATCCACGTGTTGAGAAGCGTAGATGACGTTCTATAAATTGGCCACCTTGCTCATATATTTTGGAGAGAATACTGATATTTATTCATTTAAGTAGGTTGTGACCGGAAAGACCGGCGTTTTAATCAATATCTTAATTTGGTTCACACTTAGAAACTTTCTTACAAGTGTTAAGCAGTGCAGTACCTTGCTTATTTATTTCGTAACAAATAACAATATTTTCTAATAACTAAAGTACGTTCGTAAAGGACGAGAATTTGACACAAATAACCACGCCAGTCACTCAATAAGCAGTTTTAGTTATGTTGTCCTCGGCGCAAAATATAGTTTGATTATGGTGTTGAAGCTATTGGATACGAACCTGTACCTCAGACAACTTGCCTCTGCTCCTATTTTGAAGTAACAACGATGGTAGGTTGTGCATGCCAGTAGCTTCAAGGTAGTAAACCATTTAAGCGTCCTTTCTGTCCTCTTAGTATGGTTGCAAGTCTTTTACATGTAAGAGATCAGATAGAGTTACGATTTGATACTGTTTCGGCCAGCTATTCTTACCTTTGGAGCCCAATGTTAAACTATGGCAACCAAGCCAAGTTGCCGTTAAATGTATGTATGTTTAATATGTTTTTATTCTGCTTCGTGTTTTAGTTAGCAATAAATAATGTCAAAAGGAAGCCTTCTATTTAAATCTACTCCTGCTCTATCCCATTCAAAATTATGAAAAATTTTAATCGACCAGTTGTTCCCTGGAAATACATTTAGCTCTAATTTTGCTGTTGTCTATCGGATCATCCGATACCTGCCCCTTATTTTGTGACTGCTCCTTTCATATCTATGTTATCCTTTGCTTAAAATCATCTAGTCATGATACAGGGCCAAAGCTTACATTAATTTGGTAATTTGCAGTGCTGCAAGGAGCAGCTACACAAGATAAGGTGCCTGATCTATTCAGGTTAGTCTGTTTTATTGTATTTGATACAATAAATGCACAGACAGAATCGATAGACGTAGGAGTTGGGACATAATTTGCACAGAGTCATCCGAAATTAAACCATATCTCAGCTCCGACAGCGCAGGTACGGTTCAACGTATATTTCAAAATCATGCAATACCAAGTCGATTGCGCTTAATAGGGAAAGAAAGGTTTACCATACAACAAGATAATGACCCAAAACATCGGTCGGCATACTGTAGGAACTACATTGTATCAAAAGAAAAGCAGAAAGTACTGAAAGCCACGACTGTAATCCCATTGAAATGGTGTGGGATGAAGTCGTCAGACGTATCAGGGAGGTTAATATATCCAGCAAGAAAGATCTCTGGAATATTGTTACAGATGTATGGAATCATATAGATTCACGATACCTACTGCCTCGAGTTTGCGAGGCAGCCATTAAATCCAAAGGAGGATACTTTGATGAAAGTAAAATATAATGATCGTGATTCTGTTATATATGTGTAAGTTAATATAATTATATTTTGTGAGAAATAACGTTTGATTTTTATTGTAAATCTGAAATACCAGGGTGTATTGAAATTAATAAGCGGTAGTGTACATATACATTATATAAATACGCTAAAACGAAACTGATGGTTGTTGTTGTTGTGGTCTTCAGTCCAGAGACTGGTTTGATGCAGCTCTCCACCCTACTCTATCCTGAGCAAGCCTTTTCATCTCCTCATAAGAACGACAACCCACATCCACTTGAATCTGCTTACTATACGCGTCTCTTGGCCTCCCTCTGCGGTTTTTACCCCACACACTTCCCTCCAACGCTAAATTCACAATTCCTTGATGTCTAAGAATGTGTCCTACCAATCTATCCCTTCTTTTAGTCAAGGTATGCTAGAAATTTCTTCTCTCCCCAATTCGGTTCAGTACCTCCTCATTAGTTACGCGATCCACCCACCTAATCTTCAGCATTCTTCTGTAGCACCACATTTCAAAAGCCTCTATCCTCTTCCTGTCCGCACTGCTTATTGTCCATGTTTCACTCCCATACAAGGCAACACTCCATACAAATGCCTTCAGAAAGGACTTCCTTAGGCTTAAATCAATATTCGATGCTAACAAATTTCTCTTTTTCAAAAACGCCTTTCTACCCATTGCCATTCTGCATTTTATATCATCTGTACTGCGACCATCATTTGTTATTTTACTGCCCAAGTAACAAAACTCATCTACCTCCTTTATTGTTTCGTTACCTAATCTAATTCCTTCAGCATCACCTGATTTTCTTACACTGCACTCCATTACCCTAGTTTTACTCTTGTTAATGTTCATCTTATATGCACCTTTCAGCACACTGTCCATTCCGTTCAATTGCTCTTCCAGGTCCTTTGCTGTATCTGACAGAATTACTATGTCGTCGGCAAAACGCAATGTTTTTAATTCTTCACCCTGAACTTTAATTCCTTCTCCAAATTTCTCCTTGCTTTCCTTTATAGCTTGCTCAATGTACAAATTGAACAACATTGGGGAAAGGCTACAACCCTGTCTTACTTCCTTTCCAACCACTGCATCCCTTTCAAGCCCTTGAACTCTGACGACCGCTGTCTGGTTGTTGTACAAGTTGTAAATAACCTTACGTTCCCTATATTTTACTCCTGCTTGCTTCAGAACTTGAAAGAGTTTATTCCAATCAACATTGTCAAAAGCCTTCTCCAAATCTACAAACGCTAGAAATGTTGGTTTGCCTTTTCTTAATCTATCTTCTAGGATAAGCCGTAAAGTGAGTATTGCCTCCCGTGTTCCTACATTTCTCCTGAACCCAAACTGATCTTCCCCGAGGTCGGCTTCTACCAGCTTTTCCATCCTTCTGTATATAATTCGTGTTAATATTTTGCAACCATGACTTATTAAACTGATGGTTCTGTAGTTTTCACACCTGTCTGCACCCGCTTTCTTTGGAATGGGGATTATAACATTTTTCTTAAAGTCTGAGGGTACTTCACCTGTCTCATACATCTTACACACAATGTGAAACAATTTTGTCATGGCTGGTTCTCCCAGAGACTTCAGTAGCTCTGACGGGATATCATCTACTCCAGGGGCCTTGTTTCGATTTAGATCTTTCAGTGCTCTGTCAAATTCATATCTCAGTATAGTATCTCCTATTTCATCATCATCTACATCCTCTTCCCTTCCTACAATAGTGTCTCGAAGTTCATTTCCTTTGTAGAGCCCCTCTATATACTCTTTCCACCTTTCAGCTTTCCCTTCTTTGTTGAGAACTGGTTTTCCATCAGTGTCCTTGATATTCATAGAGCTGTTTTTCTTATCGCCAAATGTTTCTTTTATTTTCCAGTAGGCTGTATCTATTTTTCCCCTATTTATACATTCTTCTACATCTTTGCATTTGCCTTCTAGCCATTCCTGCTTAGCCATTTTGCACTTCCTGTCAATCTCATTTCTTAGTCGTCTGTACTCCATTTTGCCTGTTTCATTTACTGCATTTTTATACTTTCTCCTTTCATCGATTAAATTTAGTATCTCTTGTGATATCCAAGGATTTTTTGTAGGTCTTGCCTTCCTACCTATTTTGTCCACTGCTGCCTTCAGTATTTCATCTCTCAATTTTACCCATTCCTCCTCAACGGTTTTATTTTCCGCTGTTTCTGTCAATTGTTGCCTGAAGCTCCCTCTGAAATTCTTAAGAACTTCAGGTTCCTTCAATTTATCTAGGTCCCATCTCCTTATTTTCCTACCTTTCTGTAGTTTCTTCAGTTTCAGCCTACAGTTCATAACCAACAAGTTATGGTCAGAGTCTATGTCTGCCCCTGGGTATGTCCTACACTTCAAAACCTGGTTCCGAAATCTATGTCTTACCATTATAAAATCTATCTGGTATCTCCCGGTGTCTCCTGGTCTCTTCCACGTATACAACCTTCTTTTGTGATTCTTAAACCAGGTGTTTGTTATAACTAAATTATGTTCCGTGCAAAATTCTACCAGGCGGCTTCCTCTTTCATTCCTTTTGCCCAGACCATATTCACCCACTATCTTCCCTTCCCTTCCTTCTCCTACTACCGAATTCCAGTCTCCCATAACAATTAAGTTTTCCTCTCCCTTTATTGTCTGAATAATTTCCTTTAGCTCCTCATATATTTCTTCGATCTCCTCATCATCGGCAGAGCTAGTTGGCATATAAACCTGTACTACTGTTGTCGGTGTTGGCTTCGTATCTATCTTGACAATGATAATGCGATCGCTGTGCTGGTCATAGTAGTTTACCCGCATTCCTATTTTCTTATTCATTATCAATCCTACTCCTGTGATACCCCCAACTGATTTTGTATTTATAATCCTGTACTCACCTGACCAGAAATCCTGTTCATCCTGCCACCGAACTTCACTAATCCCCACTATATCTAACTTCAACCTATCCATTTCCCTTTTTAATTTTTCTAATTTTCCTACTCGATTAAGGGATCTAACATTCCACGCTCCGACCCGTAGAATGCCAGTATTGTCTTTCCTGATGATCACATCCTCCTGAGTAGTCCCCGCCCGGAGATCCGAATGGGGGACTATTTTACCCGAGAGGATGCCATCATCATATGTTCATACAGTAGAGCTGCATGTCCTCGGGAAAAATAACGGCTGTAGTTTCCCCTTGCTTTCAGCCGTTCGCAGTAGCTGTGTGGCAAAGCCACATTAGCTGATGTTACAAGGCCAGCTCAGTCAATCATCCAGACTGTTGCCCCTGTAACTACTGAAAAGGCTGCTGCCCCTCTTCAGGAACCACACGTTTGTCTGGCCTCTCCACAGATACCCCTCCGCTGTGGTTGCACCTACGGTACGGCTATCTGTATCGTTGAGGCACGCAAGCCACCCCACCTCGGCAATGTCTGTGGTTCGTGGGAGTGGAAACTGATGGTACAGATTTTTAATATTAATCATAGAAGAACTCCAATGAAACGTATATAATTCGTAAGGTAGTTTGTCATAGATGTTGCGAATATAAAAATTATGTGTGCACGTAGCCATTAAGAGTGGTAAAAAGAAAAGGAAATTTATGATGATACTCGAAATTCTCCATACGTTTTGCCACTGTATTATAACCCGTTGTAGATAAAATTAGGTCAGTCAGTTGGCGCTGGGAGTCCAATCTTAAGGTCCCAGGTTCGATTCCCACTACCCTACATTTATTTATAATTCTTCGTAATGTTCAATTCTTAACTTCAAATATAATTTTTAAATATAATTAAACAATTCAGTTTATGAACTCAGAATTAATGTTAAATTGTGAAATAAAGCAATTAATTCCTTCATTTGTGTCTTTCATTTTCTCATGTTTCCTCTTTGCTCTTTCTTTACCCTGTTCTCATACCATTCACATAAAACCCATAAATTTGCAGTGCTCAATAAATTCCAATTACATTTTTTTTCATGACTTTGTAAACACAACTGGTTGAATTTCGACCACAGGCAATACCAGCAAATATAAACATTTACATAATTATGCGGACCGAACAGGAAAAGTTAACTGACGTCCCCGTATGATGGTATAAGCATGCTTAACGGTAAGGAGAAATGTTTTCTTCGGGATGTTTTTGCATACACATTACAACAACTCGTTAAAGTGCTCAGTATTGTGTATGATCACTTGTAGCATTAATACAGGCGTTCAAAATGTTCAATTGTTTGTAAAGCTTAAGGGACTTAACTGCGGGGGTTCAAATGTTTGTAAAGTCCATGGGACTCAACTACGGGGTCATCAGTCCCTAAACTTACAAACTACTTATGAACTACTTACGAACTAGGACGGCACAAATATCTATGCCCGAGGGGGGATTCGAACCCCCGACCGTAGTGGCCGTGCAGACCGTGACTGGAGCGCCTCAGTCACCTCGGCCACCGCGGCCGGCAACTGCGGGGGTCATCAGTCCCTAAAGTTGCAAACTGCTTATGAACTACCTTATACTAAAGACGATACAAACATCCATGCCCGAGGGCGGGGGGTGGGGGGGGGGGTTCGAACCCCCGACGGCGGGCGGCCGCGCACCGCAACACGTCGCTCCAGTACGCGCTGCTAATCCGCCGCAGCTGTTCAAATGTATGTTATCCTAAGGGACTCAAAACATAGGTTATCAGTCCCCAGACTTACAAACTAGTAAATTAATAATCGGACAACCAGTTGCATTAATAGTAGTTTAATAAACTTGACCACGGTTTCTGCGGATATAATCCCATCTTGTTAAGGAATACTATACCTGCATATCACAGTAATTGGGCATCCCTATGATCTAGGGAATTTGATTTAAGACCGCAAGATACGTCAGGCAGTCTTAAATCACATGCCCTAGACCACAGAAATGTCCAATTACTGTGATATGTAAGTATAGTATAACATGTATTTCTGAAGAAGACGGGTTTATATCCGTCGAAACCGTGGTTAAGTTTATTAAACTACTATTATTGCAACTGGTTGCCTGATTATTAATTTGCTATCCTGTAACAGTTGCTGAGACGCAGTCATTTTTAAAATATTGAACTTACAAACTACTTAAACTAAGGACGACCAAAACACCCATGTCCGAGGGAGGACTCGAACCTCCGATGGGGAACAGCCCCTCGCGCTGCATCAAGGCGCCTTGGTGCACTCGGCCGCGGCAATACAGGCGTGCCGCGGTGGAGTAGCCGAGCGGTCTAAAGCGTTTCGCTGCGGAGCGCGCTGTTGCTCGCCGTGGAGGTTCGAGTCCTCCCTGGGGCATGGTTGTGTGTGTTTGTCCTTAGGTTAGTTTACCTAGTTTTAAGTAGTTTGTAAGGTACAGACTGATGACCACGCAGTTGTCCGATAGAATTACAAACAAACAAATACAGGCGTGACAACAACATTTTATACCTGTCATGCATGGACTAAGAAATTTACGAATACCGGAGATAACGGCCACCCCTTTTTAAATGCACCGGTGCTTGCAACAGTTACGTAACGGGGGCCTGAAGATGGTGCTAGTGAAGCACCAAAAAAGTCGCTTTATTAATAAAAAAAAAAAAAAAAAAAAAAAAAAAAAAAAAAAAAAAAAAACTAAACACAGCTGCTGGTATTTTCTCCGATCTAACACAATATTTCAGCTGTAGTCCCAACCCATTAACTTTGGAGAGAATTAATGCGAATGATGTCATCAGCCTCATGTTGAGGAAATAGCGCCCATTTTTCCTGAAGAGCTGCTCGCGAGACTTCGAGAGTGGTTGGTGGATTCTGCCGTGTGATGCAACCAGTCTCCCTAGTGCATCCAAGACGTGTGTTGCGTCGGGAGACGGAGCAGATAGCACAGTATGTATACAATATCTCCCGTTTCCAAGAAAACAAAAAATCAAATGTTTTTATAGCTTATGGGCTTAACTACGGGGTTATCAGTCCCTAAACTTACAAACTACTTATGAACTAGCTAACACTAAGGACGGCACAAATATCCATGCCCGAGGGGGGATTCGAACCCCGACCGTAGTGGTCGTGCAGATCGTGACTGGAGCGCCTCAGTCCCCTCGGCCACCGCGGCCAGCACAAGAAAACTTCAGCTGTCCGTTCCGAATATTATTGTCCATCAATATGAAGTCTGGAACCACAGCACCTCGCAACAATCACACATAAGATCGTAAAATCTCGTCAGGATACCCGATAGAGGTTAAACTCTGCCGATTCCCCGTATAGTTTCATGAAGTGGCGATCTAATCGTCACCATAATCCAAGCCTGTACCGTCGTCCACGTTATCCGTCCCTTTCTACAATGTTTGGATATTGAAATCGTGTTCCACGTTTCCTCAGTCCCTACAGATGCGACCCCGTCAAGAATCACTCTCTAGAGCATATCGGGACTCATCTGTGAAAACAACATTGGCCCACTTTCTGATGTAACACATGGTGGGCCCTGCCCTGATCTTCGGGAAATAGCTTCTGTCTCTATAGTCACCACATCCGAGAAAACAACGCAACAATTCACATTAAGCAATTGGCCGACGTCGGTTTGAGACTGTTTCCATTCTTCCTATGAGGAGCAACCAATCAAAACGTTTATTGTCCACTTCCGGAGTAAATTGAGTTTGATATGGTTTTCGGGGGTATTTTACGTGCTCTACACGCTCCTGCTTTCAGATGTAATCTATTTGTATATTTTAACACTGAAATAGCATGTTGAAAATGAATAGTTAAAACCAATCACTGACTGAATCAGAACGTGTAATGTCCACCATCTACGTTTCATTTTGCCTCCATTTCGTCTAATTTGACAATTCTGTCGAGTTTAACACGTGTCAGGGCTTACAATGATTCAAAGCATTACATGGCATTGTCGCTTTCTGGCATTGTTTGACACTACTTGAGCCAAATCATTGTTAGCAGTGCACAGCGGCAGTATAGTGTTGTGGTTTGTGTGTATTGATCCCAACGGATTTAGAAAAAGAATGTGTGGTTGTTGGAAAAGATTGTATAGATCGTGGGACAAGAAAAAGAATGCAGAAGAAATCAAAACGGGAAATGGAAGCTGGCACACACTGGAAAGAAAAAAAAAAGTTAATTTTTTTGTGTCTGCTTTAGAAGTTCCTTGCAGCAGCTTCACTCCTGAACATAGTGATTGTGATTGCTTACATGACGAACCTGCAATGGAGACAATGTAGTAAATTTACTGTACCCTATAATATTCTGCCTGTAACAGATTGTTGTGTTGATCCAGTTTTTCACAGTAATGTAAAGCTTTGCAGCATTCCTTAAAGTAAGCATTAATCTTGTTATTATAGATGATAAAACTCATGTGAAGTGCGAATGTCTAATATAACATTTTCAAATATAAAATTTAATGTGAAGTAATTAAGGTATGTTACTAAAAACTTAAAAACGCATCAAAACGTGTAATGTAGTATATGATGGATCAAAACGTATACTGTCCGAAATATAAATGGATTTTCTAACCTAACTGAAAGAAAAAATTGATCTCTTGCAAGGTATATTCTAGTTCAGTAGCTCAAAACGGATCTAACTGTGAAAACAGCTTAAAATATTATTGAGTCGGCCGCGGTGGCCGAGGGGACTGAGGCGCTCCAGTCACGGTCTGCACGGCTATTACGGTCGGGGGTTCGAATCCCCCCTCGGGCATGGATATTTGTGCCGTCCTAGTTCGTAAGTAGTTTATAAGTAGTTTGTAAGTTTAGGGACTGATGACCCAGTAGTTAAGTCCCGTAAGATTAACAAACATTTGAACATTTGAATATTATTGAGTAGTGTAACAGATATCAGTTTTTTGCTTCTCATGAAAAATTTGAATCAACGGACATTTGATTAGTTGGCCCCTCCTATGGACTTGCACCGCAGACAATCTAAGTAGGCACCGTCTGTCAGTGTGTATGTCGCGACTACCCAGCAAATACTACTCCGTTAGATACGCGCCTTGGCGTCATCGTTTGCATGGTTGTACACTGGCCGTCGACAGTGTGGAAAACGATTTACGGACACCCATTTACAGTCTGTTTGATTATATCGTGAATTGGACACAGGATGGGAAAATTGTTGCTGTGATTTTTGACACCAGTCTAGTTAATCTTGCACATCCTGAGGTGTGATAAAATGTTCAAACGTTTGTAACGGTTATGAGATTTAACTGCGGGGTCATCAGACCCTAAACGTACAAACTATTTATGAACTCATATTCGCAGAATACATGTCATCAACTGCTAATGGGCAAAGCTCAAAATGTGTACACAGAGGTGATTCGAACCCGAGTCTCCTGATTTCTAAACAGTTGTGCTGACCACTACACCACTTGTTTTTTTTTTTTTTTTGTTTTTTTTTTTTTTTTGTTTTTTTTTTTTTTTTGTTTTTTTTTTGTTTTTGTTTAGGGCCTCCTTCCTCCCCTTCAGCCCCACCTTACGCTCTCCAAAATCGCCTTCTTTGGCGTCGGCTTCATATGCCTTTCAAACGAAAATATCCGTTTCTTCGCAGTTCGTATTTGAAGTACCGTTCTTGGTACTTTATATTTTTATTTTACATACTTGTGTTTTAACTGAAAGAAATATGCCTTTCTGCATTTTAAAGACAAACGTAAAATTCCTTATCCGAATACCTTGCTTTATTAAATAGTTTACTTGAATAATACGAAACTAATGATGTTTTTCAAAAGGAAAGAAAAGTAAAAAATTAAGAAAAATTTATCTTCGTCACTTTACCTCTTCTTTCTTCTTCGGCAGAAATGCTTTTTCGGGGTTCTGTTGAGGCCTTCACGGCTACCGTAGCGGCCCCGGGGCACACGAAGTCCCCACCGTACTTCACCCTCCACAGCACTCCCCTACTTTGGCATTCTACCTTGTTCTGTCTATTTCATGATGTGTAGATATTAACCTATACCTTGTTTCTGAAACAAAATTTTCAACATGTTTCCAAAATTCTTTTTATGGTCTTTTCTCTTGTATATTTTGAAGTATTCTTCTTTTATATATTCTCGATATTCTGGTACATTGTCGGTTCCTTTTTTGTTGACTACATAATTTACAAAATTTCCGAATAGCCATAATATTACGTTGTTCTTTTGTGATGGGAAAGAAACATCTTCTGGGAAGAGTAAATTGTTTATTGTTAATTCCCTTCCATCGCTCCGTTTGATGAAAGCGACTTGAAATATAACGTCTTTCCATATATTTTTGTATCCGTTACAAAAGAAGCGATGGCTTAATGAGTCCAAATGTTTGCATTTTGGGCATTCGTTGGTCGCGCTTAGTCCTATTGAATAAAGTTTTTCGTTCGTACTAACGACATTATTTATAACTCTATACCATTATGCTTGCACATCTGTTGTCAGCATTCGGTTATTTATATTCGCCCAAATTTTCCCCCAGTTTTTGTTAGGGTATTTCAGCTCCATCTTATTTTGGTTATCGGTTGATTTCAACTTATCTACTATATATTTGCTTGTCCTCTTGTGTTTATCCCTTAGAATACATGTCAAGTAGCTTAGCTCTACGTAAAAAGACTGAATGTGCTTCAGTTTGTAGCTTATTTCACTAACATCTACTGGTGGCTGCAGGCTGCCAGATTTCAGAAGGTTGAACAGAGCAGCAGTTATGCTGTTCGGTTGCGTCTCTATAAGGTTGAGTGTCCTTTTAATGAAGAGGGCCGTGCTTTTTTTCCGAATGTCTGTCAGCCCGAGGCCTCCTTTTTCTGGTCTCATGGTGATTGTTCCTACCGCTACTCTGAATATATGGCCTTTCCATACATATCTGCAGATAGTGCTCATTATAGTTCTCGCAGTTGCAGGAGGTGTAGGTAAAATCTGAGCGACGTATGCCGCTTTTGATAGAACTGCACAATTTATTAGCTTAATTCTCTGCTTTATATTTAAGTCTCTTGTTTCGTCCATTATTAAGCTGCCTCTTATTTTTCCTAGGACCTGTTTCCAATTTGCGGCCGTTGTTCTTAACGGGCAACTGTAGAACGTTATTCCTAGGGTCTTGTGGTGTTCCACTGTGTGTGCCCACGGTAGCTGCACATTTTCAAGTCCCTTTAAATTTAAAAAAGAACTTTTCGTCTCATTGATCCTCGCACCAGTTGCTCTGCTATAAAGCATTAACGTTTCCGTTAGTTTTGCACAGTCTTCATTGCTCCTCACTAAAACTCCCACATCGTCAGCGTATGCGTTTGTAACTGTCTTGAGTCCGGCTACTGTTATGCCTTCTAAGGTTGCATTCAAACGCCGTAGGAGAGGTTCTAGAGAAATTACGTAAAACAACATAGACAAGGGACTTCCCTGAGGAACTCCACTTAATATCAATACCTCGTTAGTATATTGTCCATTTATCGAGATTTTGGTTTTTATACCCCTGACGATGTTCATTAAAACCGTTAAGTTGTTGTCCTTTAAGCCGATGTGTTTCAGAGTTTTGAAGAGGTATTCGTGGTTCACTCTATCAAATGCTTTAGCAAAATCAATGAAGGCAATGCCGCCATTAGCTGACGATGTTGCGAAAAGAGCAATTATGTCGCGATATTCACATACAGATTTAAAAATGGTACGTCTGGGGAGACAAGTCTGGTAGCTTCCAATAACTTTTTCTAAAATGGGTTTCATTCTTTCTTTAATTACACGTGCAACTACTTTATAATCTGAATTCATTAAGGTGATCGGCCTCATATTATTAATATCTTTTATGTCCGTGCTCCTTCCCTTTGTTAGTAATACAGTTACACTTTCCTTAAATACAGGAGGAATATCCACGCCTCTCAAGACGTCATTAACGACTTCCGTGAATTCGTTACCTATTAGTTCCCAAAATGTTCTATAAAATTCCACCGGCAAGCCGTCTGGGCCTGGAGACTTCCTCGAAGGCGAAGATGTAATGATGTCAAGGACCTCCTCATTTGTAATGTCTAACGTAAGACCTCTACTGTCTTCCTCTGAAACTATACCTTCCATTTCAGAGCTCTGTAAAAGCTCTTGCACGGAGTTGTTATCAGTAGCATTTCCAGAATACAACTGCTGATAAAATCTATGTGCTTCATTTAAAATATCTTTTTGGCCTGTTAGTACTCTGTTACCTTCCGTTCTGAGGTTGGCAATAAAATTTCTTCTTCTGTTCTTTGTGTGTTGTATCAAGTGATAGATGGAGGTATTTTCTTCCTCTACTGTCGTTCTAGTGTGTGATTTTATTTGCAATCCTTCCTGATGTTTCCTCTTGATACTTATCATTTTGGCTTTAATTTTTTTAATATTTATAATGGCCTCTTGAGATATTGGTTGGTCGTAAAGGTCCCTTAGACAACAGTAATAGAATTCCATTGTGTGCCTTGACCAAATTGCTCTTTCCTTTGCGTGAGATATCAACGCTGCTCTTAACTTTCTCTTGGCGGCCATCGTCCACCATTCGATATTTGTTCTATACTTGTTACGCGTTCTTAAAACAGCTTCCCAAGTTGCTTGTATCTTTAAAGCCAGAGCATCTTCTGAGAGGGTATTGATGTTCAATTTCCATAGTGGGCGACCCCAGTAAGTCTTTTGCCTTGTTAATTTGATACTGCATTTCACTGCTAAGTGATCAGAGAAGGCAGCTGGTATCACCTCAATGCTACTTACTTTGGTCTCTAGATTGGGGGTGACATATATCCTGTCTATTCTACTCTGTGTAGTACTAGTACGTAAATCTAACCATCGTAGGATATTTAATTTCCCACGCGTCAAACCACTTCAAGTTTTCGACCATTGCCTTCAGTTCTCGAGAAAAATTAAAATTTGGTCGCTGGTCCTTTTTATTCAAAACACAATTAAAATCTCCCCCTATTAAAACTTCTGCCGGGTTCTCTTTGAGTAGAAATAAAATGTCACTCCTGAAAAAGGCCGCTCTCTCTTGTCGTGCATTGTTGCCTGATGGCGCGTAAATGTTTATAAAAGTGGTGTTAAAAAATTTTACAGCTGATTCCCCTCCCTGATTCTAAAAGACACACATTCGTTATCTCAATCCCTTCTTTAGCAAGGATCGCTGTCCCACACGATTCTTCTGGAGCTACATTTAACACCTCCTTATACCCAGAAATATACAAGTTCTTTATGTTAACTTCCTGCAAGAAAGCGATGTCTGTATCTGACTGATACAGGAAGTCTTTCAGTGCAGCCACCTTTGGTTGACTCTGAATTTTGTTTATGTTTATAGTGGTCACATTATATGTAAGTTCCACTTTGTAACGCTACAAGACGTGTAATAGAAGACACTTAATTGGATCCTCTGATAATAATTTTTTCCTAGTTAAATTTTTTTTTTCCTCGTTTTTCATTCTTCTTTTTTTCTTTCTTCTATAAGTTCATGCACAAATTTTAATAAAAACATTCTTCCTCAAAGGCCCCTTCCGTTTCCATTGCATCATTCTCATCTTCCTTGTCATCCGCCCAGATAATTGTTGTTTCCTTGGTGTCATGTCCGTGCGCATGTCCATGTCGGGTGTCATCGTCTATATCCGGTTTCGTCTTTTCATGCAATTGTTCACATGATCCGTGCGATGTAGAAACCTTTTCCTGTTTCTTTTTCCGATCAGAGCATGCAACTACTCTTTGCGTTTTTGTGTCTTCTTTCCTCTTGTCAGGCTCCTGTATCTGTCTCAGCCGCTCTCTTAAAGGAGGAGCCAAGATCTCTGCAGCTTGATGTGCGATTCTCCTCTTTTTCTTGTTTGATGATTTTGGCGAGCTCTCCGGTGAATTCTTTGGTGAACTTTCTGGCGATTCCATGGAAGATCGCCGAGAAGCTACCTCGCCTTTCTTCTTAGCAGAAGATTTTTTAAGTCCGTTTATTTCGCAGTCGACTGTTGCTTCTTTTCCTTCGACACGTGAAGTGGGTGGTGCTTCGGATCCTTCCTGTTTTTGTCTACCTTTGGCCGGTAGACTGGAGTTGTCTGTTTCTTCCTGTGGTACCTTGTCATCCGCATGGTCTTCCTTTGTCACTTTTAGTGTGTCTGTCGTCGGACATTCATCCATTGTAGGCCCCTGTAAATTAATGGCATCGTCGTGTGCGACTGTTGTTACATTTTTCGTCACGTCTACATCAGGTGTCGTATGGGAAGCTTGTCTCTCGTTTGAAAAGTTGTCGGTTTCACAAAGCATGCGTGTTGCGCTCTCAGTGACGTCATCGTTGGCCGGTATCGGCTCGCCTCCTTTGCCCAACTCTGCGTTCCTTCCGGTTTCCGCGCACGCGTCGGCAGGTCCCGCCTGCTCGGCCATACTCGGTGGAGAGGGGGCCCGGTTGACGGCCGCGGCAGCGTACGTCACTTTCATGCTTACGGCCTGTCCTGAGACAACCGCCTCGTTATTCGGTAATTGAAGGACTCGCCTTCTTGTGCATTGATTTCTAACGTGCCCGGTGGCATTACATAACGAACAAGTCCGCGGCTGACCATCGTAAATTACGAGAGCGCGATGTCCGCAGATATTCAAATAAGAAGGTATATGCCTCAAAAGTTCAATCTTAATTTGTCTAATTCCATTCAGAACAGGAAACATATGTTCCTCTGACCACTTTTCGGCAATATTCAAGAGAACCCTACCATAAGGCTGAAGCGCAGCATTTATTGCTGCAGCTGGAACCTCGAATGGCAGCTCGAAAATTCTCACTGTACGGATGCCTATCCCGACATGAGAAACAATAACTTCACTAACGGTTCCGTCCGAGTGGCGAAATTTCATTTTACCACCACACTTGTCAACAATAGAGCAACACAATTCAGAAGAATTCAATTTTAAAAAGACAGAATTGGTCACAAAGGAAAGATGTACTCCAATAACTTCCTCCCCTGTGATCTTAACCTCTTCTGACAACCATCTTTTTATCTCGAACGCTTTCGGTCTTGTACAGTTCCAATCAAAGGTAAATCTAATCGTATCTATTCTTGCACATTCAGTCTCATTCATTTTGTCATTTTAAATCACTTAAAGACGCAATAGTACGCAAAGCGCTCTACTGACCTTCGTAGCAGCCACGCAGCCGCACTGGGGACACAGTGATCGCCGCACCTGCAAGCTTTGCCCATTCGCATTTGATGTCATGTATTCTATGAATATGAAATAATAACAACTACAGGATCAGAAATCATGTATATATATATTGACGGGCAATGATTCTTTCGTTAGTGGGGAGGGGTGGGCAATTTTGTGGCCCTTACCCTTACGGGAATTAGTTTCAAAACTGCGAGTTTGAGTGTTTAATGTGTTTGTATAGTCTATGGGACTTAACTACGGGGTCATCAGTCCCTAAACTTACAAACTACTTATGAACTACTTACGAACTAGGACGGCACAAACATCCATGCCCGAGAGGGGATTCGAACCCTCAACCGTAGTGTCCGTGCAGACGGTGACTGAAACGCCTCAGTCCCCGCGGCCGGCGCGAGTTTGAGTGCTGTGGGCGACGTGTATCTGACGGTAGGCGTGCTTAGGTAGTCCTTCCAGGTGCGGTGATCACTGTGTCCCCAGTAGTGTAGTGGTCAGCTCAACTGCCTAGGAAGCAGGAGACCCGGGTTCGAATCCTGGCTGGGTACACATTTTCAGCTTTGCCATTCGCAGTTGCTGTCATGTATTCTGTGAATATGAAAGAATAATAACTGCAGGATTAGAAACCACATGTATATACATACATATATGTATATACATACTTATGAACTAACTTACACTAAAGACAACACAAACATCCATGCCCGAGGAAGGATTGGAACCTTCGACGCGAGAGACCGCGCGATCCGCAACGTTGCATTCCAGACCAGAGCTCCTAAATACCCATTCTGAATCGTCCGCCATGTCTTCCCCAACGGTTGGAATCGCGCTGCACTAACAGCGTAGAGGCGGATGCCCTGCCATCTTTCACAAACGATTTCGCAAAAACTAATTGGTAGAAACATTTAATTTTTCCGCTACTTAAATCTTTATATGTCATCATTGTGACGAAATGCTCGTCATTTCGTTAATAGTCATAGTTAATAAGATGTTGGCTTCGAAATAAGAGACTGCCCTACACTAGGAAAAGTTTGCAGTAAAAAATAGAGGCTGTTATGATATTCCGTTTGGTGCTTGTTGCACTATATGTTGCTGCGGATAATGGATTGAATTTTATTTTCGACTTTAGGAGAAGATCTTTACCTTTCACTCATATCGCTAAACTTTATATTATTTAGCGCAATCATTTCCGATCGCGACAAGGCCAGAATGAATCATTACGTATCTCATACACGGTTAGAGGTATCAAAATGATATTTTGACAAATGATAACATGCAAAGAGGGGAGTATTTTGCCACATTGTTACTACGCAAAACTTCATTAATTGTCGCGTTATTCAAAGAAATACATAGTTGTAGAATGAAAAAGAGTGAAGTTAGTGATTTATTATTCGATTTGCAGCTATTCCTTCGTCACTCACAAATGTTTATTTCTTTGCTTCTTGTCCATTGTGTTTCAGAGCTACTACTCAGTTTCCGAAACCTAATAGGAGTTACATTTCCTTCAGTTTAAAGCCTAGCAGTAACCGAACGGAAGTTACTAGGTCTAATGAGGGTTTTATGTGAGAATACTTGAAAATGACAGATAGCAAGGATCTCTTCACTAGCTAACGAACTGACTTGTTCTCATTTCCTCAGATAACAAAGCACTCTGTATTGAGATATTTAGAATATCCTTTTCATATAACTGAAAAATTGAAATTGCATATTACATAGAGACACAGCACTTTGTAGTGTTTAACTATTAAATTTAATGGGTTAAAAGAAGTCAGTACTAGTATTTTCAGGTATGGATGTTATGCAGTAACAACATGTGCCTAATTATTAGGAGTTCTAATACGGAAGACGTGTTACTACTTGACGGGCGGACGGATCCCAGTGCGTCATAATTAACTGACATTATCTCATGTTATACTTTTCTCACAGAGTTTCTGTTTGGAGAGGATGAAAATTTGGTGTATTTTGAACATTTCATACCCTTAATATGTTCACCTAACATCAAAAGAAAAAAAGTTACTCGCATGTGCAAAATTCCGTAACGTCGTCAGAAAGTGCATGGTCGTAAACTATCAGTATATGCTGTTTATAAATTATTGCCATAAATAAAACTAAAATGAAAATGTAGTGTAGTTTTTAACGAACACATTGATGAAAGTTCCACGTTCATACAGTGAGTAGTTCGCGAGTGTGAGCGAGTTGAATGAAACGCGAGGCAACGCATGAGCTTCGTCCGGGACGTGGTAACTCCTACAGCTTGGGGAAAAAATGGCGGATAGTTCAGCTCGGGTTTATAGGAGCCTTACTCCAGACCGCTCGGCTACTCCCGCGCGGCTGAGGTGTGATATTTCAGGGCAGCAGACAACAGGAAACAACTGGTGTTCTGCCTCTTGTAAAGAAGACCCGGCTGCTCTGATACACAGCGCAGGATGAGATTTTCTGACAAAGGGCTTCGGCAGGAACGCGAGCGATGGAGCGCGCTAAATTGTTTCCTCGGCACAAAGGGAACTCCCGCGATGGCAGCGAGAGGCGGGCACGCCATTCTGCTGCCAGCATCCAGACGCCGGAGTCAGTATTTCATAACCCGCCAAACGAGGCCGTATTGACTCCTTTGCTTCGTGTTATTATTAGAACATCTCTCCCAGAACTGCAAGCGGAGTCCTGATATGTGAAGATCGTAGTTCCAACTTTCATGAAGTCCTCAATTTCATTGATGAAACTTACAACATTACTCTCGACGGTCTCACACTGATCATATCGTCGGAATCAACAGACATTTAAAAAGTGATTATAAGTTCTAGTGTTCCGTAGGTCTAGAAAATCTAATTAATGAAGAATAGGATCTGAATGTCTGTCAATAACGCGATCATTACAGACCGAGTGTAAGCTTGAATTTGATACCGAGCGAGGTGGCGCAGTTGTAACACACTGGACTCGTATTCGGAAGGATGGTGGTTCAAATCCACCTCCGACCATCCAGATTTAGGTTTTCTGTGATTTCCCTAAATCACTCCAGGCAAATGCCGGGGTGGTTCCTTTCAAAGGGCACGGCCAATTTCCTTCCCCTATCCTCACCCAAACCAAAAATCCGAGCGTAAGCTCCGTCTCTAATGACCACGCTGTCGCCGGGACGTTAAACCCTAACATTCCTTCCTCCTTGAATTTGATAACGGAGAAACTCGATTCGAGAGCCTATAGCTGCGCGGGAGTTGCTGTGCGTTCTAAGGCACCTTGCTGTGGAGAGCGCATCTGCTCCCTGTCGGAGTTTCGAGTCTTTCCTCGAGCATGAGTGAGTGTGTTCTCCTTATCATAAGTTAATTTAAGTATTTTCTAAGTCTAGGAACTGATGATAACTACATTGTGGCCCTCTAAATTTTGAATTTTTGAAAATTCATCTTGAAGATGGGGCAGGATCAGCAACTGGATATGTAGAATAAAACACTTCTTAAAGAAGAGTAGCCTAGATCACATTTAAAGCAAAATGACCTTATTTCACTACTAGTTTCGGCAATACTTGTTGTCATTATCAACAATACTGTACATTAAAACTAAAGTGCACATGTGCAGGAAAAGACTGCTCGAATTCGTGGTTTACCAAATGACCGACCAATAGCAAAAAAAAGGGGGGGGAGAACTGTTGGACATGTCTCACCCCCACCCCCCACCCCCCACCCCACCCTTTGCTATTGGTCAGCCATTTGGTAAACCACGAATTCGAGAAGTCTTTTCCTGCACATGTGCACTGTAGTTTTAATGTAGGCCTGTCAGTTGATAATGGCAACAAGTATTGCAGAAACTAGTAGTGAAATAAGGTAATTTTGCTTTAAATGTGATCTAGGCTACTCTTCTTTAAGAAGTGTTTTATTCTAACCATTTAAGATCACTCACGTACCGACAAATGTCGGCTGTTATTAAGAACTAGATACGTGTTGAAAACCATTTATTTTTTATTTTTTCGTTGCAGTTGCACTATTTAGAAGTTAGTAACTAGTTTCAGACTTGTTCGTCCATTTTCAAACCATAGGCCTTATTCCAACCGTAACAATGCACTGCATGAGGCAAACATGGTAAAAATGTATTAACAGTGGAGAACGTACAGATTTTACCAGTCATTTGCCTAATGCAGTGCATTGTCACGGTTGGAATATGGCCTATGGTTTGAAAATGGACGAACAAGTCCGAAACTTGATACCGACTTACAATAATTTACTTTCGTTCATATTATTGCAGTAGCCGAGCGGTCTGGAGGGCCACGTTACGGTTCACGCGGCCTCTCGCGTCGGAGGTTCGAATCGTCATCGTGCATGGATGTGTGTTTTGTACTTAGGTTCGTTTATCTTAGTTTAAGTAATTATGAGACTAGGGACTGATGACCAACGTAGTTCGGTCCCATAGAATTACAAACATTTGAACATTTTTTTCATATTATTGCGGTATGAAATGACAAAAATGGCATCTGTTCATCATTCTTCGTCATTCCCCTGTAAGAATTAGTCGTTCGAAGGTGATTGTGAAATGAAAACTGAAATGACTTCTACATCTACATCCATAGTCCATAAGCCACCCGACGGTGTGTGGCGGAGGGTACCCTGAGTAGCTCTATCGGTTTTCCCTCGTATTCCAGTCACTTATTGTTCGCGGTAAGAAAGATTGTCGGTATACCTCTGTGTGGACTCTAATCTCTCTGGTTTTATCCTCATGATCTCTTCGTGAGATATACGTAGGAGGGAGCAATATACTCCTTGACTCCTCGGTAAAGGTATGTTCTCGAAACTTCGACAAAAGCCCGTACCGGGAGTCTCTCCTGCAGAGACTTCCACTGGAGTTTATCCATCATCTCCGTAACGCTTTCTCGATTATCAAATGATCCTGTAACGAAGGGCGCTGCTCTCCGTTGGATCTTTTCTAATTCCTCTATCAACCCCACCTGGTACGGATCCCACACCGGTGAGCAGTATGAAAGCTCTGAGCAAACAAGTGTACTGTAACCTACTTCCTTTGTTTTCTGACTGCATTTCCATAGGATTCTTCCAATGAATCTAAGTCTGGCATCTGCTTTACCGACGATTGATTTTATGTGGTCTTTCCATTTTAAATGACTCCTAATGCCGACTCCCAGTTAATTTATGGAATTAACTGTTTCCAGTTGTTGACCTGCTATAGTGTAGCTAAATGATACAGGATCTTTCTTTCTATGTATTCGCACATTACACTTGTCTACATTGAGATTCAATTGTAAACAATATTTACGTGATGATGAGATTCTTGCACAGTTACAAACAATTGTGGAGTGTGGTGAACCTATTCCTGATAACTGAAAGGAAAAATTTGTACCACATATATTCAGATAAGATGTACCCTTATAGAATGATACGTTTGCATTAGTTTCTGCTGTTACAAACCTAGGACTGACATAACAATAGATGAGCAGAATGAAACGTTTCACTATGCAGCGGAGTGTGCGCTGGTATGAAACTTTCTGGCAGATTAAAGTTATGTGCCGGAAACGGTATTCAAACCTGGATCTTTTGCCTTTCGCCGGCCGCGGTGGCCGAGGTGACTGAGGCGCTCCAGTCACGGACAGCACGGCCACTACGGTCGGGGGCTCGAGCCCCCACTCGGGCACGGATATTTGTGCCGTCTTTAGTCTTAGCTAGTTCATAAGTAGTTTGTAAGCTTAGGGACTGATGACCCCGTAGTTAAGTCCCATAAGTTGTACAAACATTTGAACATTTTTTGCCTTTCGTGGACAAGCGCACTACCGACTAAGCTATCCGGGCACGCTTCAGTGTCCGTCCTCACAACTTCTGCCAGCTCCTCGCCTCCTGCTTTCCAAACTTACAGAAGTTCTCCTACGAAACTTGCAGAACTAGCACTCCTGGAAGAAAGGATATGCTGGAGATATGACTTAGCCACGGCCTAAGGGATATTTCCAGAATGAAAATTTCAGTCTGTAGCGGAGTCTGTGCTGATACGGAACCTCCTGGCAGGAGAACTTCTGTGAAGTTTGGTAAGTAGGAGGCGAGGTACTGGCAGATGTAAAGTTGTGAGGATAGCTCAGTGGTAGAGCGCTTCCCCGCGAAAGGCAAAAGTCCCAGGTTCGAATCACGGTTCCGGCACACAATTTTAATCTGCCACGAAGATTTTCAATAGATGAGCAGCTATTCACAAGTAAAACTAAGTACTCATTCACAAAATTCATAGCTTCAAAGCTTGATAGGTATGGGCAAATGTACTGTTTAGCTGTAGATGTTTAAAGCAAATATATACGCAATGGCTTCTCTTATCTTGGAGCTGCATGGTTCCAAGACGAAAGGGTTTCACATTACGTAGTGATGCGGCTCATGGAACCATTTCTGGACAAAGGCATAAATGTTATTACAGAGAATTACTTCACTCAAATTAGCCCAAAAAACTGAAAGAAAGTCTCCAATGTAGGAACAGTGAATACAGATAAAAGAGAAATACCACATGCTTTGAAGTCCTTGAAGTGTCCTCTGCTTCCGACAAAAGTGTTAATACATGTTTACATTTCTTTGTCGGTTTATTAAGAAAAGTAAGTAACTGCTTCCCTTCGTCCTAATGGTACTATAAATGCAAATGAGAAAACATTCCGGAAACTGTAAATTTTTACAACAAAACAAAATTTGGGGTTGACATGGAAGACAAAATGGCCAGACAATATTCAGTGAAGGTTTCCTCACGAAGATGGCTAGTGCTCTCCTCCTACAGTAGCCGTGACCTGGCATTAATAAATGCATAAATAGCATTCCGGGCTGTTACTGGAAAGAAGATCAAAAGAAGACATTCTCTTCAGCAGCTTGTAGGTGAACTACGATCTGAGTATGTGAAGAATAGTATTCCTCATCCGCCAATAGACAATTACGGAAATAGTGAAAATTAAGATGAAGACAAAACGCCATAGAAACACCGTAAATGTCAAGATCTGCAAATGTAATAAAACGGTTTCCAAGTGCACTGTTAGTAATAAGATAGTTTGTGGGGAAAATACAAAGAAAACAGAATATAAATGTGTCAATTGTGTAAATGAAGTTGTTAAAATTGCTGTAAACATGAGAAGTTCGGTTTTTACGGCATTTAGAACAAAGAAAAACCTGTTATTTAAATTTCTCTGTAACTGATAAAAAGCCAAACAAGAGTAAGACAAATATTTGTTTCGCTTAGTCTGAAGAACCAATAATATTCTAAAAGATGATATTCCGCTTCCTACGCAGTTACAACATTCTCAATCAGTATTTGAAAGGTCTGCTCACATCCTATGACCAAGTAATTGAAACCGATATACATGCATGCGTCTTCATTCACTGTTAAATCCCTCATACAAAGTTCTCGCTTTCCTGCCGCCATTTCATTAGAATATAAAATGCACACACAAACCTTTCAGTCGCTTTGACATGGATGGCTGAAGAAATAACTCAATTTAAACTGTCACCTGAAGTTACGTCAAGGAAGAAATAAAGAACTTCATTTGCATACTATTTTGAGGGTAACACGGCTTACAAGTTAAAACTCGATTTGCAGAATTAATGTTCTCTAATGAGATACATTTTGTCAAAAATATTTCAACTAAGATATTCGTGTTTTCCGAAATACATTAAGCAGGGAGCAGAGAAAGGTATTTCAGCCTCGCCGAAAATCGGGGCAGTCTCATGTTCTCCTTTGGCTTATCCGCGTATCCGTGTATGGATTCAAACAAAACCTATATAGGATACTGACACCATCTAGTGAATGCTTCCACTTAGAAAAAAACTTGCCCCGAAAATTCTTTTATACGTAATATTCACCGCAAATTCTAACTTATTAGGAGATTTTATACCTAATTCTCTTTGTCTTCGACAATTACAGAACAAACAAAGTTTGAGAAGATTAATTTATTTTCACAAAACAACTTACTTTCTAGATGTTTGAAACAAAAATAGAAGTTGCTTAACGTTTTGCCTCTAAGAAAGTCTTTCGTCTGTTTCAAAGAACATGAATATTTTTATGAACATTCGATATAACTTTTAACTATGCAAATTTATTGCCATATTATATTAGCAATGTGCATTATCGTGTTCATTCTTCAGCGATCATTTTTTATAATGTAACTATAGGGCAAAAAAGAAGATTGCTTTAAAAAAATTACTCTTGAAGCAGACTTTGCAGCAAGCAGTTAAGACTGCTTTTTCACCACTTACACCACTTTGTGCTCGTCAAATTCACTAATAAAGGAGAGAGGTTATACTCAGATTATTTCTAGGAACACACAATGTGCTTCTGGTTTTTACTTCAGTCTAATGGCGATTTTGAAATCACATGAACGAATGCGTACTAAATTCTGCCATAAACAGTATCAAGCCTTTTCTACAGACTTTGATTTTTGTTATACATGAAGTTTTATTTCTGAATATTTCTTGATATAAATACTTAATGCTGTATAAATTTTAAAGCTATTTGGAAGCTTTGTTAAGTTTGTTAATAGTTGCGGTCATTTCAGCTCTTTTGCTAACGTAAATTACACGCTTTTCTCACCTGCATTATGAAGTCCATCGTTTGTAACTGTATGAGTGTACACAATATGTTTTACCTTTCCATTCTAGTCATCTTCAGTGGTATTCACTTTTTATCCTGTTCATGCATCCCTTAGATGTTCTATAAAGTAGTTTTCTTCTAACTGAAATGTCATATGGATATAGTTCTTTGTACATAACCTACACTATACCACTCTGGACATACTTACATGCCTTAAACTTTGCAAAAAAGAAACTAATGAAGTTCGACTTGGTCAAATGTTACACGGTTGATTACTAAAGTTCGGATAGGAAAAGACACATAACACTTTTGACTCTTCCTAAGTAGTTTTCGTCTTCCATTAGCCCTCCATTTGTAATTTTACTTGGCAAATAACTCACAGAGTTAGCATATGTAGATACAAGTAAGTACTCTCTTTACAATACACATTGAACGTCCGGCAAGGTATCACAAGGAAACTTACTTTCGGACATTGCTTAAGAATGTGACAAGTAAATTTGCTTTTTGACTTTAGTTATTACGAAGCAGTATAGACAATAGTAAGCAGATTTCTTTCATTTTATGGGTGATATTTATTGCACTTACTTCCGTGCCATAGGACTACGTATTTTTCCGAGATTCAGATGTTTAGGCTGTGATATAATGCATTCCTACTGAGGAGGAACATCTTCGGAACCGCATGAAACCTTACTTAGGAGAACAATCAATTATAAACAAAACAGTGGTATACGTCATTTCCACTGAAAACGCCGCACTTGTCTGCTATTACCATTGGATGATGCCTATTGTTGTGTAATTCCTGGCGGGTAAGACAGATCGTACGCTTCTAGATGCAAGTTCTCCAAAGAAAGACGTTAAGCTGAACATCTTACCACCGAAAACAACAACATATTGCCAACCTCTTGATGTTTATTCCTTTCGGCAATATAAACTCTATCATAAGGATAACTTGATGTTGTAAGATTACAAGGTGCCAAACCATAATTGGAAGTACACGATCGTTATTTCATCGTGGAACTTCACTCTGTGATTTACTATCAATTTGCTGCACCTGCGTATAAGTCTATGCTGCAATATGATTGGCGAAAGCAAGGGTATGAAAATGGCATACCAACATCATTTGAAAATGTAACTAGTGTGGCTTTTGATATTGGACCGCGTGAATGCGAAATTGATTTGGAATGTGATAATGTGGCTTTAGTAAGGTGTACATATTGTTCTCTCCCACATTGTTTTAACTACATCATCAAAATCCCGCATCTACAATTTGAGGACTAATATAAGCACTTTCAGGTGTGTGGTAGTGCTACATATGTGTGTTCTGTGCTATTATAAGTACTTTAAGCAGAGAGGTTTTGGCGCTGCTGATTGAATATGTAGCGATACACTGACGTCATTAAATTCATATAATTTCGCTCCTATGGTATATCTTGTTACTTTCTTTCTCTCTGTTAAAATGTTACTTGAGTACAATGCAACGTTTAGCATTGAAATGACACACACCACGGTCCTGTTTATGATTGCCTGTCATTCCAAGCATGTTTCCGTATCGTTCCAAGTGTTGGAGGTCAAAATTGTCTCTTTTGAGTTCCAAACACAGCTATAGAAGCTGAAAACAAGTTTACGTTATTCATGAAATGATACCACCTGTACATCTAATATATAAAACAGAGTGTCCGTATATTTGTACATGTTGCATACAAATCTACAGTTTTGTTCCAATCTTTATGAAATTTTGTACACGTAAGCTTCAATCCATGAGGACGGTCGCCGTAAGTGTAAGAATCACATACGATATATAGTTCACGAGATATGACGTCATAAACAATGAGATGCGCGAAAAGCTACAGCATTTTGCGAAAATACTACTCATTTTCTCCTAAACCATTGGACCGATTTCAACCAAATTTAGTACATACTATTCTTAGCGTGAGGTAACAATTGCTGCATGGTTAAGAATCACATACGGCACATGGTTCAAAAGATATTACGTCATAACCAATAGAAATCGCAAAAAATGCCATATAATACGGCGAGACTTTCGAAATACACTGTATGAGAATGACAGTACTTAGCGACTTGCAATAAACTTTAAACATAATTTCAAACCTTCATTATACTTTTTCTCGCTGACAACAATAGAAAATGAAAGGAAAAAAGTTTCTCGCTTACTACTTTTCCGCTGTGTATGAAGTAGAACTACGGCATTCGGTATGACGTTACAATTTATAATTTGTACACTACAAATTGTAGCCGCAGGAAATTTTACAGGCAGTATACACACATATAGTTGAGTGTACCTTCTAAATTGTATCACAGTACGACACGTACTTCAAGAGATATGCGCACACAAACAGTAACGCTCCGCTGTTTATGGAGTAAAACTACAGCATTCGGAATGACGTTACAACTTATAATTTCTACACTACAAATTGTAGCTGCAGGAAATTTTACAGACAGTATACACGCATACAGTTGCTAAATTGTATCACAGTACGACACGTAGTTCATGAGAGACGAGCACATAAACAGTAACATTCATGGATAACCGCCCCATCACTCACAAAGTTTTAATGTATTACTTCTTTACTACTAATTGTATTCCCAAGCGATTTTACAGAGATATAGCCCTTATACGAATGAATATATATCTGGAAAATGGCAGGAATAAATAAATAAATAACCGAGTAACGCCGGGTTTTCAGCTAGTCAAGTATAAGGCAAAGTTTAAGTAACTGATACGACATATACATTTTATTTTTGTATGTTAAACCACTTTCAGGCACAAATGAATATATGCAGTTGGGTAACAAAGGCCATGGAATACCTCGTAACATAGTGTCAGAACTTATTTTTCCCGAAGAAGCGCACGTGGCACATACTCAACAAGTCGTTGGATGTCCTCTGCAGGAATATTGAGTCATGGTCCCTCTGTAACCTACCATAATTTCGAAAATTTGCCGGTGCAGGATTTTGTGCACGCACTGACCTCTCGATTATGTCCAATAAGAGTTCGATGAGATTCATGTCGGGCGATTTGGGTGACCAAATCAGTTGCTGAAATGGTTCAGAAATATCGTAAAACCAATCATAAACATTTGTGGCCCGTCATCCATACAAATACTATCTTTGATGGAAAACAAAATAGGTGAACATAAACGTTACGATGACATTGTAATTTTGCCAGAGACAGCAAAGGACCCGGATAAGCAACTGGTGGGAATGGTCTTTAATGGAGCGTATAAGATGAACATAAACAAGAGCAAATCCTAATGGTCCAAACTTCTGTAGTCATCGGTCTCTAAACTACTTAAAGTAACTTATTTCTAAGGACAAAACACCACACATGCTCCGACGCGAGCGGCCGCACGATGCAACGTTGCGTTCCAGACCACATGACCATTCCCGCACGGCCAACAAGAGCAACTCATTGGAATTCACTGGAAGAATCGTAAGGAAATTCAGTTCGAAAACAAAGGAAGTAGGTTACAGTACACTTGTTCGCCCACTGCTTGAATGCTGCTCACCGGTGTGGGATCTGTACCAGGTGGGGTTGATGAGGTAGAGAAGATCCAACGGAGAGCAGCGCACTTCGTTACAGGATCATTTAGTAATCGTGAAAGCTTTACGGAGATGATCGATAAACTCCAGTGAAAGACTCTGCAAGAGAGACGCTCTGTATTCTCAGTACGGGCTTTTGTCGAAGTTTCGAGAACATATCTTTACCGAGGAGTCAAGCAGCATATTGCTCCCTCCTACGTATATCTCGCGAAGAGATCATGAGCATAAAATCAGAGGGATTAGAGTCCACACAGAGGTATACCGACAAGCTTTCTTTCCGCGAACAATACGAGACTGGAATAGGAGGGAAAACCGATAGTGGTACTCAAGGTAGCCTCCGCCACACACCGTCGGGTGGTTTGCGGAGTATGGATGTAGATGTAGTGGAATGCAGTCTAAGAAAATCAGGCGATGCTGAAGGAACAATAAAGATGGTAAATGCGTTTTGTTACTTGGGGGATAAAATAACATACGATGATAGCAACACAGATGATATAAAATGCAAAATGGCAATGTGAACAAAAGCGTTTGTGAAAAAGAGAAATTTGTTACATCGAAGCGTTAGGAAATCTTTACTGAAGGCAATTGTGTGGAATGTAGACTTGTAAGGTATTGAAACATGGATGATATACAGTTCAGACAGGAAGAGGATAGAAGCTTTTGAAATGTGGTGCTACAGAAGAATAGTGAAGATTAGGCGTGTAGATTGCGTTAATAATGAGAATTGGGGAGAAAGGGAATTTCTGACATTCCTTGACTAAAAGAAGGGACCGATCATCATGGAATCGTGAATTTAGCACTGGAGAGAAGGGTGTAGTGTACAAATCGAAGAGGGAGACCAAGTGACGAATACAGTAAATAAGTTGAAAAAGATGTGGATTGCAGTTCTTATATATGAAGGGGCTTACTCGGAATAGAGTAGGGTAGAGAGCTGCATCAAACCAGTCTCCGGACTGAAGACCAACAAAAACAACAACCATTACCAATGATTAGTTTATCTTGACCAGAGGACGCAGGTGGACTTCGTGCAGAAACAGTTCCACTCTTGCGGAGTCACCACCAGCTTGCACATTACGTTCGTGACAACTTGAGTCCATGGTATTGTGGGCACCACACTCAAACCCTACCATCAGCTCCTCCCAATTGAAATCTGAATTCATCTGACATATTTTCGAGTTCTCTAAGGCCAAACCGATATAGTCATGAGGCTAAAAATGCACTAGAGGTTGTGGTGTTAGCAAAGGCACTCTAGCCGATCATCTGCTGCCACAGGACATTAACGCCAATTTGCGCGGTACTCGCTATAATGGTTACGTTCGTCGTACAACCCACAAAGATTCCTGTGATTATTTTACGCACTGTTGCTTGCTGCTGTTGCTTAGTGATACCCTTCTCTCCATCATTTAGTGCAGGCCGTCAGTCACTGCGTTGTCAGTGATGAGTTGGGAGTCAATGCCTGAAATTTGTTTTTCTCGCCACATTCTTCTCATTGTAGCTCTTAGAATACTGATTTCCCTAGCGATTTGCAAAATAGATCGTCTCGTGCTTGTAGCTACAACTACCATTCCGAAATAAAAGTCAGTTAATCACGACGGCAATCTTTTAACAAGGACCACCGGAGCAGGAATTTCAGCTCTGGTAATCCACTGCGCTTTTACCACTCCATGCACGGTATTAATACGTTCGATAACGCCATTTGCTAACACGTTGCTCCACATGTCACGACAGCCTGGCAGCACACAGCGAGCATGTGTGAACAGCCGACCATCGTTAACAACAAAGACGCCCTCGGAAGTAGCAGGCGAAACCGCAATCGATGCTAACAAGCCATGAAACTTTACATGCGCGAACAGCAACCATAGAAGGGGTTATAAAATGGATCGTTATAAGAATTTATAGCGACACGCTCATCAAGAAATGCAACTTGAATAGAATCAGAAGGTAGATGTAGTACGAGATAAAATAAGGAAGGAGAGATATTTTATAACGAAAGTTTTATCAACAAATCAAACAAGACAGGCTACCCAGCTCTAGCAACAGGGTGACGTCTAACAGGAATGACGTGCTGGATCAGAACCAGGAACCGTCACGGCTGATACACACAACATCTAAAAAATAAATTATTTCGAAAGAATCAAATGTAACTACGAGAACTTCCAACTACATTAGATTTGCGGGGGTAGGGCGGGGGGAAGAGTGAGAGAGATAATTTCTTTGTTTCTTACTGTACGGTGTCCTATAACTCGTATGTCTATGTTACCAAGGCAGTCATATTGTATAAGCTTCATGGGATAACAGTCATGTTGACGTCGCAGGTAAAGACAACATTTGGTTTCACAATCTTTGGGGCACATGTGTGTCCCGTATTTTGGTTTCGGAAATCTGGGTAGCCTACTCTACAGGCCTTTACATTCTTGACATGTATTTAGGACGACCCTGTATATCAAAATATGTGCCACCGCGTTATGAAAGAGTTTTGCCGGCCGCAGTGGCTGAGCGGTGTGCGGCGCGCCAGTCACGTTCTGCACGGCCACTACGGTCGGGGGTTCGAATCCCTCCTCGGACATGGATATTTGTTCAGTTGGTTTTTTTTTTTTTTTTTTTTTTTTTTTTTTTTTTTTTTTTTTTTTTTTTTTAGACGTTACCTTTGTGTCGAAATAGAGAGGTGGAAAGAAATTTCTCTGTGTAGCGAGACGAGCAGAGTCGTGACTGGTCGTGATCAGTCATTCGCATGTCCGAAGTTCCGACAGAAGACATGGAGGGAATCATACGGGGCTGGGCATGAGCTGAATTTTTTCTCCCTTCCGTAGTCCAGCTGTAACCAAACATGGCGTGTTGCAGTATTTACCTTCGTAAACTACACTCCCATGTAACCAGAACCCATAAACACAAGTCTAATACCTTAGATCGAGTGATCTAACTGCCTAGTTAATTGGTCTTCCACGGTGAGATAATGTGTTATTCAGATACTGGGATACTTGTCTGGCACAGTGAATAGATGATCCATCATGTTGCAGGTACATCCACATCTACATGGGATACTCTGCAAATCACATTTAAGTGCCTCGCAGAGGGTTCATCGAACCACCGTTATACTATTTATCTCCCATTCCATTCTCGAATGGCACGCGAGAAGAAGGACCACCTGAATCCCTCTGTTCGAGCTCTGATTTCTCGCATTTTATTATGATGATCATTTCTACTTATTTAGGTGGCAGTCAACAACATATTTTCGCATTCGGAGGTGAATGTTGGCGATTGGAGTTTCGTAAGTATCCCACGTCGTAGCGATAAGCGCCGTAGCTGTAATGATTCCCATTCCAGATCCTGTATCATTTACGTAACGCTGTCTCCCCTGTATCGTGACAGTACAAAACCAGCTGCCCTTCTTTGGACTCTTTCGTCAAACCCACCTGATAAGGATCCCACACTGGGCAGCAATAGTCAAAAAAAAAAAACACGGACAAGCGTAGTGGTGCAGTTTCTTTAGTACGTTTGTTGCATCTTTTAAGGCTTCTGCCAATAAAACGCAGTCTCTGTTTCGCCTTTCGCACGACATTATCTACGTGTTCTTTCCAGTTTAGCTGAAGTAATAGTAATTCCTAGGTATTTTGTGGAGTTTACGGACTTCACTTTAGATTGATTTATCTTGTAAACAATGTTTAACGGATTTCTTTTCATACTCATGTGGACGACTTCACACTTCTCATTTTTTAGAGTCAATTGCCAATTTTTACACCATAGTGATATCTTATTCAGATCATTCTGCAGTTGGTTTTGATCTACAGATGATTTTACTAGACGGTAAATGACGATGTCATCTGCAAACAACCTAAGAGAGCTACTTAGGGATTTTTTTTCTTTTTTTTCTCTAAATAGTTTACGTAAATAAGGAACAGCAGAGGACCAATGATACTACCCTGTGGAACTCCTCGGTTTTAGTTGATGTCTTACCATCGATTACCGCAAACTGTGTCCTCTCTGACAGAAAATCCCCTATCCAGTCCCAAATTTCGGGCGATATACCACAACCATGTAATTTGATTAAAAGCGTTTTGTGAGGTACGGTGTCAAAAGCCTTCTGGAAATCAAGAAATGCGGAATCGATTTGCGAACCCTTCTCAATAGTTTTTCTGTGTCATGTCTTCCAAATCGTGAGAGTATGTAGTCCAGCAGCAAATGCTGCAGCAGTCATGTGATTTGTCAGGAACACAGGCCCTGTCTCCAGGTCATCAATTGTACCACACCAGACACCTACTGAGAACGTAGCTTGGAATCTTATTTCCGTATTTCCGTAGCGTCATGTGGGATCTGCAACGTATATGTATGAGAATTGCGGATGTTCATGATATTACTGCGTGTAAATGTAATCTCATATGTAAATAAAGTGTACTGCACGACAACTGTGTACAGCCAGCCATTTACAAAGATGTCTGTTTAATGAGTCATCTAGATGCATATATTACATGGACTACAGGTATAATAGGTACAAGTCCTCGGAATGTAACGCAAGCCACATTGGCGTTTGTGGAATTTTGAGCTGACAGCTAATGCTCCTTGTATCGGTGGTGGGACTCCATCGTTCCGCTGCAGTAACGTCATCCCTTCTCTCAACTGACTGGACGGCCTCATGTTCTGATGTTATGTGTATACTGGGTAGTGCACCACATAAATGTAAATATCTGAAAAACCATAGGACATACGTTTGCACAGACAGGTGTCTCCAGTATTCGTAGTCTCTCGGACACTGCCACTAGAGTACCCATACCCAGTATACAGTGGACTTGCTCAATCAAAATACACACGGACGCACGACTGCTCGCTGGTCCAACTCATGATCGCACACTGGGTACACTTCTAGTAGTTTCCTCGTGCGCTGTCACCGAGCGAGGTGGCGCAGTGGTAACACTCTGGACTCTCATTCTAAAGGATGGTGGTTCAAATCCACCTCCGGCCATCCAGTTTTAGGATTTGGCGTGATTTCACTCAATTACTCCAGGCAAATGCCGGGATGGTTCCTATGAAAGGGCATGGCCGATTTCCTTCCACATCCTTACCCAAACACTTCGAGCGTTAGTTCTGTCTCTAATGAACATGCTATCGACGGGACGTTAAACTCCAAGTTTCCTTCTTTTTCGTGCGGTGTCACAGTGCTGCCATCTGTTCTAAAACTTGTAGGATGAATCAGTCATCTTTGTCGCCATTATTCCGTCCAAACAGTTTCTACATAGCATTTTGCTAGTATATACACAATTGCCTTCATATTCATTCACGTATTTATGTAATCGTCAACCTGTTTCAGTTCAGTAACGATCGAAATTTGGATACATATTCACAGAACTTATTGTCATATGTAGAAGGAAGGAAGGGAGCTTATAATGTTCAGTCGACAGCATGGTCATTAGAGACGGAACTCACGCTGGGGTTTTTGGATACGTACGGGGAAGGAAATCGTCTGTGCCCTTTTAAAGGAACCAATCCTCCATGCATCTGTAGTGTATAAGAAAAAGCCTAAAATTGGATAGTCGGATGTGGAATCACAGTCCTCTCGGATGCAAGTCTAGTGTGTTACCACTGCGTCACCTCGTACCATATCACAAATTACGTGACACGCCTGTAGGTCTTGACCCATTAAATAATTTAGTTACTTTAAATGAATGCAGTGAGTGCGTAGAAAATTACTTAGAGAGTAGCCATTTACATCTTAGTACAACACTTCACAATTGGTACACAAAATAGAAAACGGAATATTGAATTTAAAAGAACATGAGCAATTGTAGCAAATATATCACCAACCATAAAAGTGTTTGAACAAAGTGGTTTTATGCTCCATGCGGTGCAAATGCATCATTTCTTCCTGCGCCAACTCCAAAACGTACCTCTTCTTCTTCACAAATAAATGACATGTTTAATATTCGTGGTGACCAGCACTGTTCTTGATATAATTTTCAATAAGAAAATCATAAGTTTCTACTAAATGAAGAAGGCATCGAACTATGGTACGCCATCTTCTGCGATTCGGCCCCACTAGTTTAAACAGGTAAATGAGTTACAAGGAAAAGTGACTGGAAAGAATACTTGAATATGAATTCAACTAAGTAACTTCAGAAAAGTGAGTACAGCACAAATGGCCCAGAAAACATGTCACAGGAGTCCCAAACGCGATGAAATCAAAGTATGATGAACAACTAGCAAGGTATTAAAAAAGTTCTTTGTTAGCGACGTGACCTAACTGATACTCCAATTCGAAAGTCTTAATATCAAGTAGATTCTGTAGCAGCCTTCGACACACACTCTACCCAAAATTCACGAATACACAATATTCATGTGTGTCCAACACATGAAAATTACCGCAACTTCTCAATGAGAATGAAGAGAATAATAACTAAATATGTACCACACATATCCGATAGCAAACATGAGCTTCCTCAACTAGACAACACAAATATGCTCATTTCATATTCATGTCTCAATATTCTTAGCGGATCGGGCAGTGATATGAATGAGAAGACTTTCAGGATAATGGTTACCTCAGAGACTACTCCCATAATAACAAAGTTGTTCGTAAGCTCAAATGTTCAAATCATGGAAAATCTTTGGGAGTAACTACTGAGGTTATCAGTTCCTATGCTTACAAACTACTTAAACTATCTTAACCTAACCTAAGGACAACACACACGTCCGTACCCGAGGGAAGACTCAAACCTCCGACGGGGAGCAACAACGCTCTCCTCACCAAGCGCTCGACCATTCCACCACGGCTGTTAATAAGCAATTCTCGATACAGAACTGCTTCTTTACAGTGAGTCTGCAATAATTAGTATGCGGAAATGATTTAATTGTTTGAATATGAAATCAAATATTGAGTTCTTATGTTATAGTCAAGTTTCAAATTTTATAAATAAACTGTATTAGATACTGCGGATTAACTTCAAAGATCAACTCCCGTATCTGAATTCAATAGTTTCATATTATTTATGGTTTTCTTCTACAATGGTTTATTTCAGTTTTACTTATTTATCTTGCAAAGTGTTCGTTTTGAATCGTCACGCATAGTTGCGTAACACTATTATTTTCATAATATGTTTATTGCTTCTATATCGTGTAACCTCCAAATGGTATAACAAATAAAACACGTGCCTCTTTTACAATTTCATTAGTCGTCATAACGTTTTTCCTTGTCTCTGTTGCAAATTGTCTGCCATGAGTGGTCGTTATTAAAGGCATACGTAAACCATTTCGATAGATCTGTGAGTACTCACAATGCCCTCGAGGTCAGTTAACACTGAAGAGATGTTTAAAGATGTCTTCATTAATACAGGGCAACTGCATTGAAGCTCAAAAATTCAGCTCACTCGTTGTTTGCTATCAACGTTACGGTTTCTGTGCAGTAAAGTCCACTACTCTCTCCACGTTTTCCTCTCCTCGTTTTCACCCTCACGTTCTCTTTAGACGTAGGCAAAATAACATCAGCGGAAACCAACGACGGTCCTCTAAAAAGAAACGTTTACTTGGGTTATGTGCCGTTTCTATTGGCCTAATTTGACATTCGGAGAGAAAATTTGATCCTCGGAAACTCGTTACGAGTTGTCAAAGGGCCCTCTAGATGCTCTAAAGAACTCTGAGAGCGAGTAAAGAGCAGAGAAACGAATGTTCACAAAATATATATCAGCAATGTAGAAGAATGGCGCTCAGAAAACAAAAAAGGGTTTCTCTGTTTGAGGCTCTAATAAGATACTGCAGTATGTTGCGTCAACGAACCATAGGAGGGAGACAGAAATCCTTCGAAAGACAGACTGCGATATTCAGTGTTCGTTTTTCTATATCCTCACTCCATCAGTAGCTGAACGAAAATACTTTTTTTCGGTGTGTTTAGGAGATAATTATTATTGATACCTGCTACCTATGACCAATTATTAATAAGCCTTCCATTTAAATGAAAAGTAACGTTATCTTCTTTTGTCGATCTTTTTTCTATAGTTTTATTCCATATAGCTTTCTATCTGTTGTCGTAAGAAGGTTTAACATCTCGTCGAGATCGACGTCATTAAAGGAGAAACTCAAGCACGAAATATTTCAAATGTGCCCTTTCAAAGAAACACCTCGGCATCTGCTTAGAGCCGTTTAGAGACATCATGGAAGGCCTAAATTTGGAAGCCTGACGCTGGTTCATTTTGTAATAGCCTAAACTTTAAACAACAAGACAATTGACAACCATAGTAAAAAAGTTGAAAATGGATGTATGTATTTTAATTACTTCGGCTGCCACATGGTGAGTCTATAGTGTTAAGCCAAGCTAAGATAAATGTATCAGCAGACAGGCATAATTTACGAGCGGTTTACACAAGTGGCTGGCTGTTAATTCCATTATCTGTTGTTTCCAGCTTAATATTCGTTCTTCAACTCCGGTAGGACTATTCAACCGTTACGCTAACGAGAAAGGACACGTATCTCAGAGTGTCAGCCTTCCTGGTTAAGTGATGTGCATCAGATCTGATTCCACCAAAGCCTTTACTTTTTTTATTTTATTTTTTGTTTTTATCGCGGTGTAAATGTTTCTTGGTTTAGTTACTTTTTGTTATTAAATTATATTGGTTTTACTTTTTTTCGGTATTTAGTAAATAACTTACTACAGTATACCCAGTATATATAGCATACCCAGATGAAGGCCACTGTAACGTTGGCCGAAACGTCGGTTTATAAAGTAATAACCTTCTTACATCACGACGCGGTACAAAACCCAGAAAATTTTTATGTCATCTCACTTATTACAGTTTGTCAATTTGATTTCTAAAAATAATCTTCCTTGGAAGGTAATATTTATTTGACCACACATAACAAAAATATAAACATCCTTGGACGGTGTTATTCATCTGACCTCTTATAGAAATAAAAATAATCTTCGTTGAGTTTGATATTTTTATGGCCTCCCATTAAAATAAAGCTATATCTATATCTATATATAAACGGCTTGTGTGTGTACGTGCTGACAGACTTTTCTCCATGACCACATACTGCCACCCTCTCGTGGTTGTGGTGGTAGATAGCCCTTGGTCTAATGATGTTAGTAAGGGAGTTTGGTCGCGGTGCGTGGCAGTGGGTGAGCGTGATGAGCAAAAATTCGCAAAATGTGTAATAAATACTCTTAGGAAAAGCTATATACTCTGTGACTTACGAACTTTACGCTACGAGTCAAAATCTGTTTACTCTTTCCATCGTCAGACAATGCGGTCCTTTCAGACTGTAATAACGACGAGGAATATCAAATACGCAATTTTTTTAATAGATCACATGTTTCCGTCAACCACACATTACCGACTATCAACAGAGACACAAAACAAAGATAAAAATCCAGATAGACTCAAAGATAACAATACTCGTGGAACATTGATCACTGTCGTGGAAGCGTGGTGGAAACATAGACTTACTAAATAACACAGACATACACTACGTTTACATGCAACACATCTTCCGTAAGACGAAAACCGATTTTCGTAAACCGTTTTTCGCCGGCCGCGGTGGCCGCGGGGACTGAGGCGCTTCAGTCACGGTCTACACGGCCACTACGGTCGGGGGTTCGAATACCCCCTCGGGCATGGATATTTGTGCCGTCCTAGTTCATTAGTAGTTCATAAGTAGTTTGTAAGTTTAGGGACTGATGACCCCGTAGTTAAGTCCCATAAGCTTAATAAACATTTGAAACCGTTTTTCGCTGTCGTGTTTACATGGCATAGCCTGAATCGGATTTCCTAGCTCACTTAACATGGCGACTGGAAAACAGCTGATCCAGTTCCTTATTTAGTCTGCACAATCGCTATTTTTCTTTATTTAAATACACTGATTTATATTCACTCTAATATTTATACTTTTATTTCACATTAGAAAATATCACTATTTCCATATGTGCCGAAAATTCGTAACAAGAAAACGCAATCTGACAAGCTAAGAACGGTTGCGTTTACATGGGCACGAAAATCGAGTGTGGAACTGGAAAACCGCTTTAGAGAAGCGGATTTCCAGAATCGATTTTGGAGTGTTTACATGACCAACCAAAAACGGATTTGGGAAATCGGTTTACGAAATCCGGTTTTGGAAGCCCATGTAAACGGGGTGATACATTAATGAATGTCTCTTAGGCCATAGATATTGATATGCCTGTGCCAGTAAGCTCACTGGTCTGTGCTAATCAGTGATCTCTGATACATATAGCCGCGACACTCTCTGCTGTGAAGGTGTTATCACAGTCTACCACAGACAGTCGCGAAACTCTCTAGGGAAAAAATGCAGCCTAAGCGATACTAGCGCTCCAAGTGGTCAGTAGGGAATAACAGAGGAACGGCATGACACAAACTGACGAGTTGCCATTTATAATGCTGTTACTTTCAGATTTCAGAGTCACTGAACGTTGTTGTGAACTTTCTAATACTAATATGAAAACATTATTAAAGTAATATCATTGCTTCTGTTAATGGTAGTCTATAATAAAAAAAATTGCTAGTGCAGTGTAATTCACACAATTCATAATACCTGAGTCGTAATCATATCGTCCAAAAACTTTTTTGAAAGCAGAAATAAATCCAACCTGATGTGCTCAACTATAAAAGTAACTGATTATGATTATGTTCGCGTGTTCGGTGCGTACTAACATGTAGCATGAGTTCTGTTTTAGCGGATTTCGGACATTTTAATATTTTCAAAACTACACACGTTTTTTACATTATAGGGGACTAGACTCTACATCGCCTTTAAACCTTTTCACCGTGGCCTTGCTATGTGCCTGTCGTGTACCTATAACAATTTTTTTAGCTACTCGGTAGGTATCAAACTGAATATCTTCAAGATTGTGTCGTTCTACTATTAACAGTTTATATATCAACATATTCTTTATTTGTAGTTATGCATTCACTTTATCAAACTAGTAGGTAACCGGCAAAATATGTTGCTATACAGGCTTATAATTTTTGCGAAAGTGAGATGCAAAACTAAGCAGACTCTGTAGAAGCATTCAGATAGTACTTTTATACAGCAGTAATATTATGAAATAGTGGTTAGGTATTTGTGATTCTGATTAAAAGCAGAAGTTTGGACGTGAATGAATTGTTAAAGATTTACTTCTATGTCTAAAAATACAACTAACCACCGTAGATGGACACTTGTTATTCGTAACATCATTCTCTTACTTCTGAGCATCCTTTGCAAATGAGAGATTTCTGAAATACAATTTTGATAGTTGCTACAATTTGCTGCGTCACAAAAGTTCGTAAATACGAAGGTATTTTGAATTTGCTGCTTCACTCCAAGTACACAAATACAATACAATGTTTTTACGACCCAGCCGCTTGGCAGCGCTGCAATCGCGAAGTTGCAAAAATTCCCTGGGAGTTTCGTGACTCTTATGTTAGACTCTGGTGTTATCGTTTGACAGCTGGGTCAAGAAAAACAATGCGACGTAGTCCTATTCATATCCCGGCGGCCTCCTGTGATAATGTTGGCAACAGATGTTGAATAACGAGAATCATGTGACATCGTCATAAGCCAATCGCGTGACACGCGAATATTTTGTCGAGAAATCAAGCATACAGCAGGAACAGCAGTATTTATCTACACTCTATGTGGTTCGGTCATCTTTGCAACGATTTTAAATCGTGTTATTGATGTTGCCAACATAAAAACACGAGGCCGCCAGGATGGAAAGTAAAATTTTACCGAATCAGATACATCCATTGTAGTAACATCTCATTATGACCAGCACTTTCACGCGAAACTCTTTTGTATAGAGTCTCATGATTCACACAGTCTTACAATTCATTCCAAATTCCTATTCAAGAAGATATTTGTGAAAACTGTTACAAATCAATATTCGCACTTATCCAATATCGTTTTCAGAAATGTAATTTGCCAGCCGCTTTCGGCGCTGCTATTGCAATGTGTAACAAAATTGAGAATAACCACGCATAATATCAAATATATAAGTTTTTAACTTCTCGGAGCGTTTTCCTCAATCACACTTTACCGACGATCAACAGAGACAAAGATGAAAATGCAGATAGGCTAACAAATGAATAATAGAGCGCTACACTACAGTCACAGTCAAACTTCTATTAGTTGGTGTGGGTGATGTAATTATTACTATTTCTCATCTGAACGATAGAAGTGTTTTCAGAAGTTTACTTCAAACATAGAATTACACAGCCTAACATTGAATTTACATCGTTCCTGAGTATGGACTTAATTTCACGTTGTGTATGAAAAACGTTCTGAACATTCATTGTTTTTGACAATTACTTCTACTTAAATTTGACATCTTAGCTAGGAGAACTTAGTTTATTGACAGAAAGATCCAACAAGGATTCTGTTTTTGATGACCTAGATCCGAAACCCTAAAAACCATGATCTACACAGGCCCTTCTTTAACAACCGTTGCGAAGCACGGGCACATAAGCTAGTATAGTATAAAAAATAAATTTACGCCAGTAGGATTCGATGGGCATCCACTCACCTACAATGAAACATACGTGAGAAGCTGTTCGTTGTAGAAAATATACCCATGTGGTACTCTTATACCTCAACCGTTTAAAAAATAAATGATATGTTACTCAAAGTGCAATGAATCTCGACATTAATGAATCTGAACTGTTGTTAACAGCAAGCTAAAGCTGCACAGACTGCTGGAGTTGGCAACACTCGTGCTTATGAGCTTGGGCATGCGCAGTGCTCTATTCCTGGACTTTAAATTATTCGGGACAGATAATATTTTTGTCCCCCATTGTACAAACTGAATACATTAGAGAAAGGCTACATACAGCCTTTCATCCCTTTCATGCCCTTCAACATATACAGTCGCGACACTCACTGCTGTAAAAGTTGTTACCAACTGACAGCTGCAACGACACTAGCGTTCCTAGCGGTGAGAAAGACACCGTAGTAATGATGTTTGTTTATAATTATTTTTGCACGTAATTAACGAAATAGTCAGTGCAATTTTTGCGTTACAAGATTTAGTAAAATATCAAGAGACTTACATAATACGGAAATTAAAGTAAAAGCAGCCGAATTTTACTGATTCAGTGGTATAAACAACAACTTCGTATTGAACAAATACTTACGAATATGTGTGTATTTCAAGCTTATTGCGCTAAACATAAGAGAATAATAAATTCCAATTATGGTCTTTTCTTACTTTGATAGGCATTTTTTTGACGGTGTGAAGTCTAATGATTCGCACATTTTTTACACCTCATACGTATTTCTTAAGCGTGCATATTACGTTGACTGTAATTAATTTAGCTTAAAAAGGCAAAGTTTTGATGATTCTTGCCATTTATGGTTCAGCTGTAGCAACAATCGTGGAATTGGCTTCTTCTCTGTTGGAAAATAGTTTCATTGCTTTTGCCGTTTTATTGCCACATTTGTTAATTTTTCCTTCAGCTACAACTGTTGTAGCTTATTTGGTACGTTAAATATTGTAGTTATTGCATTCTCTATACATTTGCTACGCTCAAACTCACTGATTCGACTGGAATTGTAGTGAAGAAACCTTAACGTTCCTGAGTAGAAAAGCGACGTCTTTCTGCCAAAGGTGTTTCCTAACCATTTTTTATTTTTAATAGAAAACGAAATTATTTAGCAGAAGCCTCTAGGTTTTAGCTGTGAATAAACTATCCTGTAATGTACCCTTTCGTACCTTGCAAGGGGTCTTAGGAAACTTAAGTAAGACAAATGTGCAGCTATTTTTAAGTTATTACCTGTTTTAAGGCATTACATACGATTCGTAAAATAAAGAGTATGTTAAAATAAATATAAACGATACTATTCGCACTCATACAATATCGTCTTCAGAAATGTAGCTTGCCGGCCGCTTGGAGCGCTACTGTCGCAGGGTATAACAAAAATCTGCGGGAGTGTCGTGACTGTATATGTTACACTGTGCTTCAACTCTGATAACTGCTGTCTGATTTTTGAACAATTTGTAAATAACCCTCCTATCCCTATATTTTACTCCTGCTTGCTTCAGAATTTGAAAGAGTGTATTCCAATCAACATTGTTAAAAGCTTTCTCCAAATGTACAAAAGCTTGAAATGTAGGTTTGCCTTTCCTTAACCTATCTTCTAAGATAAGTCGTAAGGTGAATATTGTCTCCCATGTTCCTACATTTCTTCTAAACCCAGACTGATCTTCCCAAGGTCAGATTCCACCAGTTTTTCCATTCGTCTGTAAATAATTCGTGTTAGTATTTTGCAACCATAACTTATTAAACTGATAGTTCTGTAATTTTCACAATTGTCTGCACTTGCTTTCTTTGGAATTGGAATTACTTATACTGCTTGAAGTCGAAGGTTATTTCCGGTGTCTCACACATCTTGCATACCAAGTGGAACAATTTCTTAAAGGCTGACTCTCCTAACGATATCATCAGTTCACACGGAATCTCATCTACTCAAGGCAGTGGTGGACTAATGAGGGGAGTGGGTGGGGGGCAGGGGGGGCGGACCGCCCCGGGTCTCTCGTCTGGGGGGCCTCCAAAATTCCCCGAATGCGCGTTCTGTTTTTTATTATTTTTTATTTTTATCACCCTTGGCTTGTCGTTCTGGGGCCTCCAAATCTCGAAAGCTATTCTTTTTAGACTGTTCCATGCCTCTCATCCAGGGGGCCTTCAAATCTCAAAAGTTACTTTTTTATAGTAATACATGTGTTTCCAAGTAAATGGGGCCTCATTTGTTTGCCGCCGCCCCAGGTCTCCGACACCCTTAGTCCGCAACTGACTCCAAGGTCCTTGTTTCGACTTAAATCATTCAGTGATCTGTCTAATTCTTCTCGCAGTATCGTATCTTATATCTCATATTCCTCTTCCATTTCTAGAATACTGCCTTGTATATTCCCTCTATATATTCATTCCACCTTTCAGCTTTTCCTTCTTTGCTTAGTACTGGTTTTGCATCTGAGTTCTTGATATTCATGCAGCTGGTTTTCTTGTCTCCAAATGACACTTTTATTTTCCTGTAGGCGGTATCTTTCTTTACCCAAGTTATACATTCTGCGGTCTTGAGTTTATTCTCTAGCCCCTCTTGTTCAATCAGTCTGCACTTCGTGTCAACTTCATTTTTCAGCCGTCTGTACTTTTTGCCTGCTGCACTTGCTGCATTTTTACATTTTCTCCTTTCATCAATTAAGTTCAATATCTCCTGTGTTATCCAGCGATTTCTGTTAGGCCTTGTGCTTCTGCCTACATGATCCTTTGAGGCCTTCACTACTCTCTCAGAGCTACCCATTCTTCGTCTACTGTATTACTTTCCCCCGTTTTAGTCATTACTTGGCTAATCCTCCATCTGAAACTCTCATCAACCTCTGGTTCCTTCAATTTGTCTAGGTTCCATCTCCTAACGTTCCTTCCTTTTTGCAGTCTCTTGAGTTTTAATCTATAGTTCATAGCCAATAAGTTATGGTCAGCGTCTATATCTGCCCCTTGATATGTCTTACAGTTTAAAACCTGGTTTCTAAACCTATGCCTTACCATTAATGTCTCCTGGTCTTTTCCACGTATACAACCTTCTTTCATGATGATTAAGCCAACTGTTTGTGATGATTAAGTTGTGCTCTGCACAAAATTCTAACAGACGATCTCCTCTTTCATTCCTTTTCCCTAGTCTATATTCATGTACAACTTCTCTTTCTCTCCTCTTCTCTACTACCCTACTACCGAGTTCCAGTCCTGCGTCACACTCAACTTTTACTCTCCCTTAACTGTCTGAACAATTTCTTTTAATTTCCTCATAAATTTCTCCGATCTCCTCTCACCGGTAAAGCTAATTGGCATATAAACTTGTACTACTGTGGTTGGCGTTGGTTTCGTGTCTACCTTTGCTACGATAATGCGTTCACTATGCTGTCCATAGTAACTTACCCGCACTTCTAATTTCTTATTCATTATCAGAGCTACTCCTACATTACCCCCAACTCATTTTGTATTTGTAACCCTGCACTCACCTGACCAGAAATTCTGTTCACCCAGCCACCGAACTTCACTGATCCCCACCAATCTAACTTTAATCTATCCATTCCTTTTTTTTTTTAATTTTCTAACTTACCTACTCGATTGAGGGATAGGACATTCCACGCACAGATCCATAGAATGCCTGTTTTGCTTTTCTTGGTGACATCCTCCTTAGTAGTCCCCGCCCGGAGATCCGAATGGGGGGTCTATTTCAGAAATATTTTACCCAAGAAGACGCCATCATCATATATTCATACAATAGAGCTGCCTGTTCTTGGGGAAAGTAACGACTGTAGTTTCCCCTTGCTTTCAGCCGTTGCAGCCGGCCGCGGTGGCCGTGGGGACTGCGGCGCATCAGTCACGATCTGCACGGTCACTACGGTCGGGGATTCGAATCTCCCCTCGGGCATGGATATTTGTGCCGTCCTTAGTGTTAGCTGGTTCATAAGTAGTTTGTAAGTTTATGGTCTGATGACCCCGTAGTTAAGTCCCATAATCTATACAAACATTTGAAACATTTGGATTCAGCCGTTGCAGTAATTGCATGGCAAAGCCATGTTAGCTGACATTACAAGGCCAGCTCAATCAATAATTCAGACCAGTGTTTTTTTCCTTTTCGAATATCCGACCCCCTTCCAAATAAAAATATTCTGCCCCCCGGTTCCTCACGAGCCTTAAAAAAACTATATTGCCAGGGTGGGGTGCCCGAGCGATCTAAAGCGCTTTGCTGTGGAGCGCGCGATGCTCATTGTCGGAGATTCGAGTCCTTCCTGGAGCGTGTGTGTGTGTTGTCCTTAGGTTAGTTTAAGTTAATTAAAGTAAATGAGTTTGGAAAACATAGTATCCCTTCGGAAGGTAGCGAACTAATATAATATTTTAATACGAATATATCAGTCTAGTTCGCAGAAAAGTTTTTACACTTTATTTTATAATAAGCTGACCGGTTTCGATCTTATGCTAAGATCATTCATAGACGGATTAGTCTGGAAAATAAAAGACAATACGCTATGGAGAGAAATCTTGACTGATATTGTCATATTAAAAAATTAGTTTAAGAAGTTTGTAAATCTAGGGACTGATAAGCTTAGCAGTTTTGTCCAAAAGGTTTACTAACAATTGAAAACTATGTTCTCTCAAAGGAAACGAATTTAATCTGCTTCCCTTTGCTTCAGCTTTCGTTTAAATCGTTGGATTCTATTTTTACATGATTTCTGACAGTAAAATTTAGTTTACTTAACCAGTGTTTCGTATTCCAGGCAAGACTCAGAAGCGAATTATGCTCATTAAGAAAGTTTTTTTTTTTTTTTTTTTTTTTTTTTTTTTTTGTGCAAACACTTTGTCTGGGGCCACGACTTGAACATCTGACAGAATACCCGTTCAAGCATCATGCCAGGTTACACATTGTCGTGTCGTGAAATACCGGATGAACATATAGCCAATAGAAAACTACCGAGACAGATGGATTACTAAAGTTACAAATAAAATTAATGCAGTTATGACAGCTTGAAAACAGACCACTTCATAAATCGGTATAAACAGGTCTAATACTTTTTTTGCCTGCGTGAACTGTAGGAAAGTAACGGTAAAATCAAACGAAAGAGGCGTCATTTCTCGGCAACTGTTTCTGATTTTCGTTTACAGCTCAGAAGACCTTTATGAAACAGCAGACGTCGATCTCATTAGCATTTTTGAGATGCTCGTCATAAGGAGCGTAACAACAGGAACGGCAGCGTTAAATCTCCTTTGCGAGCTGTTGCTCGTTAGCATTTATATTGGAATTCTTGTAACTTGTCAAGTTTTTTCTCTCCGAAAATACACTGCTGTACTTGTCCACGCCAAACTTGTCTCTCACTAAACTACAAAATATGGCATAAAATTTCTTGCCATTGGATAAAGTGGAAAACTCTCAGAATCGCCGCAGATAACTAATGTACTTGCTAGTTGTATACATATGAACATCAGCACTAAGGTATCAACAAAATATGACACAGTACGTTGTTACTGTCTTCGGTCGCAAACGGTCAGACAGTGACTCTTAAATTGTCAGCTGCACTTATTTTCTGCTAATACTGATATATTACACAGATAAAATTTGGTAGGTAATAAAAAGGAATTCCCGGAAAAATTCATGTCCACAAAAAATTAGATACTTCCAAAGTGTTTGTCTTAGCTACGTTATTTAAAATACACTTACAGTGTAATAGCAGTCCTTTCTTAGTCCCTTTTCAGAAATAAAGTTTAGCAATTATGACATACAATATGAACACTTGAGAACAAGGATGCTATCTCCTGTCGGAGCACAAAGGCGGCAAATACGTTCCTATTTAAAAGATTCTGACAGAAAAGTATGGTGTAATGTTATTTCAGAGCCAGTAGGAGAAATTATTCAAATGTTTGTGCCGGCCGCGGTGGCCGAGGTGACTGAGGCGCTCCAGTCACGGTCAGTACGGCCACTACGGTCGGGGGTTCGAATCCCCCCTCGGGCATGGATATTTGTGCCGTCCTTAGTATAAGGTAGTAGATAAGTAGTTTGTAAGTTTAGGGACTAATGACCCCGTAGTTAAGTCCCATAAGCTTAACAAACATTTGAACATTTGAACAAATGTTTGTAGAGCTTATGGGACTTAACTACGGGGTCATCAGTCCCTAAACTTAAAAACTACTTATGAACTAGCTAAGACTAAGGACGACACAAATATCCATGCCCGAGGTGGGATTCGAAGCTCCGACCGTAGTCGTCGTGCAGACCGTGACCGACGCGCCGCAGAACTCTCGGCCACCGCGGCCGACAGGAGAAATTAAACAAGGAGGAGGATGAAATGTTGTTGTTGTTGTGGTCTTCAGTCCACAGACTGGTTTGATGCAACTCTCCACGCTACCCTGTCTTGTGCAAGTCTCTTCATCTGGGAATACGTTCGGCAACTTACATCCTTTCAAATTTGCTTACTATATTCGTCCCTCTATCTCCCTCTAAGATTTTTCCCCCACACACTTCCTTCTAATTCTAAGTTGACAATTCCTTGATGTCTCAGAATGTATCCAATCAATCTAGACAGGATATGCCAGAAACTCCTTTTCTCCCCGATTCTGTTAAGCACCTCCTCTTTAGTTACGTGATCTACCCACCTAATTTTCATCATTCGTCTGTAGCACCACATTTCAAAAGCTTCTATAATCGTCCACGTTTCACTCCCATACAATGCTACACTCCAGACAAAAGCTTTCAGAAAGGACTTACTAACAGTTAAATTAATATTGGATGTCAACAAGTTTCGCTTCTTCTGAAACGCTTTTCTTCCCATAGCCATTCTGCATTTTATATCTTTTTTACTTCGGCCATCAGAAGTTATCTCGCTACCCAAATAACAAAATGCATCTACTACTTTTATTGTCTCATTACCTACTATAATTCCTTCAGCATGGCCTGATTTTATGACATTGCATTCCATTACCTTCGTTTTACTCTTGTTAATGTTCATCTTATATCTTCCTTTCAAGACACTCTCCATCCCATTCAATTGCTCTTCCATATCTTTCGCGTTCTCTAACATAATTACTATGTCATCGGCAAACCGCAATGTTTTTATTTCTTCTTCCTGCACTTTAATGCCCTCTCTAAATTTCTCCTTCCATTCCTTCACTGCCTGCTCAATGTACAGATTGAACAACATTGGGGAAAGGCTACAACCCAGTCTTACTCCCTCCCCAACCTCTGCATCCCTTTCCTGCCCCTCGACTATAATAACCGCTATCTGGTTTTTGTATAGGTTGAATATAACTATTCGCTCCCTATATTTGACCCATGATAGCTTCAGAATTTGGAAGAGTGTATTCCAGTAGACATTGTCAAAAGCTTTCTCCAAATCGACAAACACTAAAAATGTAGGTTTCCCTTTCCTTAGTCTATCTTCTAAGATAAGTCGTAATGTGAGTATCGCCTCCCGCGTTCCTACATTTCTCCTAAATCCAAACTGATCTTCCCCGAGGTCGGATTCCACAAGTTTTTCCATTCGTCTGTAAATAATTCGTGTTAGTATTTACGACCATCACTTATTAAACTGATAGTTCCGTAATTTTCACACTTGTCTGCACTTGCTTTCTTTGGAATTGGAATTACAATATTCTTCTTGATGTCGGAGGGTATTTCCCCTGTCTCATACATCTTGAATACCAGGTGATTCAATTTTTTCACGACTGGCTCACCTAATGCTATCAGAAGTTCAGACGGAAATATCATCTACTCCAGGGTCTTTGTTTCGACTCAAGTCCTTCAGGGCTCTGTCAAAATCTTTTCGCAGTATCATATCTCCTAACTTATCTTCCTCCGCTTCGTCTTCCATTTCTAGAACACTGCCTCAAGTTTATTTCCTTTGTATAGACCTATATATTCCTTCCACAGTTCAGCTTTTCCCTCTTTGCTTAGTACTCGTTTTCCGTCTGAGTTCTTGATATTCAAACAGCTGCTTTTCTTGTCTCCAAATATGTCTTTTATATTCCTTTAGGCGGTTTCTATCTTTCCCTAGCTACGCATTGTTCTACCGTTCTGCATTTGTTCTCTAGCCACTCCTGCTAAGCCAGTCTGCACTTCCTGTCAATCCCATTTTTCAGACGTCTGTACTCCCTTTTTCCTTTTTCACTTGCTGAATTTCTATATTTTCTCCTCTCATCAATAAAGTTCAGTATATCCTGTGTTATCCAGAGATTTCTATTAGGTTTTGTCCTCTATCTATATGGTCCTCTGCAGCCTTCACTACCCTATCTCTCAGAGCTACCCATTCTTCTTCTACTTTATTACTTTCCCTCGTTTCAGCTAAACCTTGCCTAATGCTCCCTCTGAAACTCTCAACCACCTCTGGTTCCTTCAATTTGTCCAGGTTCCATCTCCTAACCTTTCTATGTTCCTGCAGGCTCTCAAGTATTAATCTGCAGTTCATAACCAATAAGTTATGGTCAGAGTCTATATCTGCCCCTGCATACCTCTTACAGTTTAAAACCTGGTTTCTAAACCTATTCCTTACCATTATAAAGTCAATCTGGTATCTTCCAGTGTCTCCCGGTCTCTTCCACGTATACAGCCTTCTTTCATAATGATTAAACCAAGTGTTGGCGATCATTAAATTGTGTTCTGCGCAAAATTCTGCCAAACGATCTCCTCTTTCATTCCTTTTTTCCAGTCCATATTCACTACATTTCCTTCTCTTCCCTTTCCTACTACCGAGTTCCAGTCCTCCATCACAACCAAGTTTTCGTCTCCCTTAACTTTCTGAATGATTTCTTTTATCTCCTCATACATTTTTTTTCGATGTCCTCAACATCGGCTGTGCGAGTTGGCATATAAACTTGCACTACTGTGGTCGGTGTTGGCTTCTTGTCTATCTTTACTCTGATAATGCGTTCACTATGCTGTTCATAGTAACTTACCCGCATTCCTATTTTCTTATTCATTATCTGACATATTCATGCGTTACCAACAACTGATTTTGTATTGAAAACCCTGTACTCACCTGACCAGAAATCCTGTTCATCCTGCTACCGAACTTCACTAATCCCTACCATATCTACCTTTAACCTATCCATTTCTCTTTTCAAATTTTCTAGCTTATCTATGTGATTGAGGGTTAGAAAATTCCACGCTCCGACCCGTAGAATGCCTGTTTTGGTTTTCTTGATGACGACATCCTCCTGAGTAGTCCCCGCCCGGAGATCCGGATGGGGGACTATTTTACCTCCGGAATATTTTACCCAAGAAGACGCCATCATCAAATAGTCATATAGTAGAGCTGCATGTCCTCGGGAGAGGTAACGACTGTAGTTTCCCCTTGCTTTCAGCCGTTCGCAGTAACTGCATGGCAAAGCCATGTTAGCTGATGTTACAAGGCCAGCTCAGTCATCATCCAGCCTGTTGCCCCTGTAACTACTGAAAAGGCTGCTGCCCCTCTTCAGCAACCACGCGTTTGTCTGGCCTCTCCACAGATACCCCTCCACTGTGGCTGCACCTATGGTAAGGCTATCTGCATCGTTGAGGCCACACAAGCTACCCCACCTCGGCAATGTCTGTGGTTCATGAGGGTGGGTATGAAATATACGTACATTAAAAAAAAACACACACACAAACTTGCTGCCTAAAGAAAGAAAATATTCATTCAAATTAAATCTGCGAATCAGAGTAAAAATTGTGATAAAAGAGTTTTAATGAAAGCATCGGCAAGAAACAAAAAACTGACTGTAACGTTCACATGTTCTGTGAACCAAGCACTCGTCCCACTCTGTCTCTCAGACCTAAGAAGATAGTTATCTTCTGTAATTGCTGGTTTTACTGTAATGAACATCCTTAAATTCAACCTTTTGTTCTTATTTAAAATTTGGTCTTCCTTTCTCCATTTGAAATAATTCGTGGCAACGGATTTTATTTTCAGCTTTTCGCCTTCGCTGGAATTGCGAAAACGAAGACGAATTGTTGGAGGGCATAGTGACTAAACAGTTAATGTGATGTCTGTTCTTTCGGACAAGTCGTACGAAATAACAGGCACCATTTGTTTAAATTAGTGCCTAACGGCCGTAATTTTACGAAATGGAAATACTGTAACACTTCAACAATTTCGGGGCGTAGAAATAAATTCAACGACAAAGTTGAAAATTTGTGCTGGATCGGGATTCAAACCCGGATATCCCGCTTCGGGCCAGCGCTCGCCTTAACCCATTAGATATCCAGGCACGCTTCCCTTTCAACCCAAATTCTCACCTTCTAGCCCTCCGCCCATTCATTCCTCTTACTCGCAGCCTATACTGGATTCGAGCGTTCGAATGCGTCTGCGTTGAAATTGTCAGTTGCCTGTTAGTGGCATATTTTATAATTATTGATATTGTGAATTTTCTTTCGGACATCTTTGTATATAGGTCTAGGAGTTGAGAATTTGGATTGGAAGGGAAGCACTCCTGGATAGCCTAATTGTTTAAGGCGACCGCTGGCCCGAAGCGGGACATCCAGCTTCGAATCCCGGTCCAGCGTAAGCTTTCAACTTTGTCGTTGAATTTATTTCAGTGCCCAAAAACGGTCGAAATGTTTCAATATTTCGATTTCGAGTTAATATTTGACTTCATTGCACAATACCCAAGCAAACAGTTACCAAACGTTTTTTCTTTCCTTGTTATCTGTCAAAAAATCCTTTTATTAATCTTGCCGTGTATAAAAATTAGGAATTGGTCACAGCACGCTCCGACAATCACGTCGCTGCGTTCTCGCATCAGCCTGTATGAAGATGACGTCTATTCAGGCAATGAAGTCTAGGCGATGAAATTACTGTTTTAGTTTCTGATTCACATTTCAAGCTCGAAGAATTTCTTTGCAAATCAACAATATCTAATAGTTCTGTCTCAACATTCACACCTCGCAGCACCTATGTCAGAGTATTAGTTTCTACCAGCAGCCATTGTAACGTTAAATTGTAATTTCTTATTTCAAAACCCACGCTTGGCTAAATTTCGAGCCATTTGCTTTGATAGTAATTCGCCAAAGAGATTTCGTTGTGTGTCTTTGTGCACAACAACTGCAACCGCACACAGGGAAAGTAATATTTCAGAGTAACCAATTGCTTCAATCCTTCCATAAATGATCTGCTGGACAAAGTAACTTGTAATTTGCTTCTGTTTATGGTGTGGTGTATGGGAGTGTGTCGTAATTAATGACTGTAAAAGAAAACTGGACGACTTAGACAAAATTTCTAGTTGGTGTGAAGAATGGCGACCAGTTCTAAATGTAGATAAATGTAAGGTGATGTACATGAGTAGGAAAAACAATCCCGTAATATTCTTGATACAGTCGCGTCGTTTAAATAGCTAGGCGTGACACTGCAGAGCGATATGAAGTAAGTAAGTATGTACGGAAGGACAGTTGTGAGTAAGCCGACTTCGTTTTATTGGGAAAATTTTGGGAAGATGTTCTTTATCTGTAAAGGTGACTGTGTATAAAACTCTTATACGACCACGTCTTGAGTATTGCTCAAGTGTTTGGGACCCGCAGCAGAAGACATGGAAGCAGTTCAGAGGCGAACAGATAGGTTCGTTACTAGTTGGTTCGACCAATGCGCGAGTGTCACAGATATGCTCCGGGAATTCAAATGGGAATCGCTGGAGGAAAGATGTCGTTCTTTTCGAGAAATTCTGTTGAGGTAAGTTAGAGGACTGGAATTTGAAGCTGACTGTAGAACGATCTTCCTGCCGCCTACTTAGATTTCGCGTAAAGATCACAAAGACAAGAGAAATTAGGGCTCGTACAGTGGCGCAGACAGGTGTGAAAATTACAGAACCATCAGTTTGATAAGTCATGGTTGCAAAATCTTAACACGAATTATCTACAGGAGAATGGAAAAGCTGGTAGAAGCTGACCTCGGGGAAGATTAGTTTGGGTTCAGGAGGAACGCAGTAACGCGGGAGGCAATACTAACTTTACGACTTATTTTAGAAGACAGATTAAGAAAAGGCAAACCTACATTTTTAGCTTTTGTAGATTTGGAGAAAGCATTTGACAATGTTGACTGGAATACACTTTTTCTAATTCTTAAGTCAGCAGGGGTAAAATACAGGGAAAGGAGAGTTATTTACAACTTGTACAAAATCCAGACCGCAGTTATTAGACTCGAAGAGCATGAAAGGGAAGCATCAGTTGGGAAGGGAGTAAGACAGGGTTGTAGCCTTTCCCCGATGTTATTTAATTTGTACATCGAGCAGGCGGTGAAGCAAGGAAAAATTTGGAATATGGATTAAAGTTCAAGGAGAAGAAATAAAAACATTGCGTTTTCCTTATGACATTGTAATTCTGCCAGCAAATGACCTGGAAGAGCAGTCGAAGGGAATGGACAGTGTGTTGAAGAGAGCGTATAAAATTAACATTAACAAGAGTAAGACAAAGATAATGGAATGCAGTCTTAGAAAATCAGGCGATGCTGAAGGAATTAGATTAGGTAATGAAACAATGAAGGTGGTAGATGAGTTTTGTTATTTGGGTAGCAAAATAACATATACGGGCGCAGTACAGAGGATATAAAAAAACGCAGAATGGCAATGGGAACGAAAGCATTTTTGAAAAAGGGAAATTTGCTAACATCGAATATTAATGTAAGTGTAAGAAAGTCTTTTCTGAAGGCATTTGTGTGGAGTGTTGCCTTGTACGGGAGTGGAACATGGAAGATAAACAGTGCGGACAGGAAGAGAATAGAGGGTTTTGAAATGTGGTGCTACAGAAGAATGCTGAAGATTAGGTGGGTAGATCGCATAACTAATGAAGACGTACTGAAGAGAATTGGCGAGAAAAGGAATTTTTGGCACAACTTGACTAAAAGAAGGGATCGTTTGGTAGAATATATTCTTAGACATCGAAGAATCGTAAATTTAGCATTGGATGGAAGTGTGAGGGGTAAAAATCCCAGAGGGGGACCAAGAGACGCATATAGTAAGCAGTCAAATGGATGTGGGTTGCCGTTATTATGAGGACATGAAGAGGCTTGCTCAGGATAGGGTGGAGAGCTGCATCAAACTAGTCTCCTAACTGAAAACCATAACAACAACAGCACAGTGGCGTAGAGAGATTTTTTTCCCTCGTTCTGTTTGGGAGTGGAATAGGAAAGGAAATGCCTATTAGTGGTACACTGTACCTTCCGCCACGCACATTATGGTGGATTGCAGAGTATGTATGTAGATGTATTACGCCTTCCTCAGCAAAAGTTTGGCACGCGAATACAGCCCCACTCTTTTCACACACAATATGCCAAATCCTACTACCCAATCTCTCTACGCAGTGAAAAGTACATACACAGCATCTGCCTCCATTGTCAGAGTCTGCAGATGTCTCTCTGTACTCGGCGACTGTCACCCTCTGTCTCCTATTCCTGTCGGGCTATTCATTCATCATTATCTCCTCTCTACACATGCTATACCGGGCAACTGGTGAAAGGATTAGTGAAAGTGGGGAAAACTTTGCTTGCTAAATTTCGCCGGTCCATTCTCCACGCCCCCTACACTTTATGTGTGGTCTCCACCGCCACTCTGTAACATTCCCACAGTCTCCCCTCTTTTTTGCCCCACTGTTACAACCTACATTTATTTTTTTTATTTTTTAGAGACACTGTCTCACTCCTATTTTGACTGTCTGCTCTCTCTTTCTCTTCCTCTGAAACTGTATCCTCTCTCTTCTCCCGTCATTATTCTCTTTCAGCACGAAAAAGAAGAAAAGAAAAAAAACAGCGAATGTTTTCGCATGGTACAATTGTTAGTGAAGAAGGCAGAATAAGTACTAAGGTTGCTTCATCGACACTTTTCTGTCAAATAGGAACATATTTCCCTTTCTGTGCTCCTAGAAGAGCATTTTTCAGTCGGTTCCCTTCTTTTCCTTGCAATAGCTTATCAAGACAAATTATCTACATCAGTTAATATTTGACAATATACGTGCTTGCACACATTTAGATACAGGGTATTGCGAATAACAAAAAGAAATTCAGTCACCTGTAAACATATCATACTGTACGATACCCAAATTCAAATATTTTCACTGAATCTTTTTCGTAAAAAGAAATGATAGGTATATATACATGTGGTGTCGGACAATATTGCGTTAATGAAATGAAGTTTGTGTCTGTAAACAAAGCTTAGATAACAGCACTAAATTAAAAACTTTATTGAAATTCTCATGAAAGAAAAAAAACTAAAATTACTTATCCATTGGTCCATTTCTCAACCAAAGATCACCCTTATCAAAATCTCTGTTGTTGTTGTTATGGTCTTCAGTCCGGAGACTAGTTTGATGCAGCTCTCCACCCTACTCTATCCTGAGCAAGCCTTTTCATCTCCTCATAAGAACGGCAACCCACATCTATTTTGATCTGCTTACTATACGCGTATCTTTGTCTCCCTCTGCGATTTTTACCCCACACACTTCCCTCTAATGCTAAATTTACGATTCCCCGATGTCTAAGAATGTGTCCTACCAAGCGATCCCTTCTTTTAGTCAGGGTATGCCAAAAATTCCTTTTCTCACCAATTCGGTTCAGTACCTCTTCATTAGTTATGCGATCTACCCACCTAATCTTCAGCATTCTTCTGTAGCACCACATTTCAAAAGCCTCTATTCTCTTCCTGTCCGCACTGCTTATCGTCCATGTTTCACTCCCATACAAGGCAACACTCCACACAAATGCCTTCAGAAAAGACTTCCTTACACTTAAATTAATATTCGATGTTAGCAAATTTCTCTTTTTCAAAAATGCTTTTCTTCCCATTGCCATTCTGCATTTTGTATCCTCTGTACTACGACCATCGCATGTTATTTTACTACCCAAGTAACAAAACTCATCTACCTCCTTCATTGTTTCGTTACCTAATCTAATTTCTTCAGCATCGCCTGATTTTCTAAGACCGCATTCCATTATTTTTGTTTTGCTCTTGTTAATGTTCATTTTATACGCTCTCTTCAACACACTGTCCATTCCATTCAACTGCTCTTCCAGGTCCTTTGCTGTCTCTGATAGAATTACAATGCCATCAGCAAAACGCAATGTTTTTATTTCTTCCCCCTGAACTTTAATCCCTATTCCAAATTTTTTCTTGCTTTCCTTCACCGCTTGCTCGATGTACAAATTGAATAACATCGGAGAAAGGCTACAACCCTGTCTTACTCCCTTCCCAACTGACGCTTCCCTTTCATGCCCTTCGAGTCTAATAACAGCGGTCTGGCTTTTGTACAAGTTGTAAATAACTCTCCTTTCCCTATATTTTACACCTGCTGACTTCAGAATTTGAAAGAGTGTATTCCAGTCAACATTGTCAAAAGCTTTCTCCAAATCTACAAAAGCTAAAAATGTAGGTTTGCCTTTCCTTAATCTATCTTGTAAGATAAGACGTAAAGTGAGTATTGCCTCCCGGGTTCCTACGTTCCTCCTGAATCCATACTTATCTTCCCCGAGGTCAGCTTCTACCAGCTTTTCCATTCTCCTGTAGATAATTCGTGTTAAAATTTTGCAACCATGACTTATCAAACTGATGGTTCTGTAATTTTCACACCTGTCTGCGCCTGATTTCTTTGGAATGGGGATTATTACATTTTTCTTAAAGTCTGACGGTATTTCGCCTGTCTCATACATCCTACACACCAGTTCAAATAGTCTTGTCATGGCTGGCTTTCCCAGAGACTTTAATAGCTCTGCGGGTATGTCATCTACTCCTGGGGCCTTGTTCCGACCTAGGTCTTTCAAGGCTCTGTCAAATTCATCTCTCAGTATAGTATCTCCTATTTCATCTTCATCTACTTCCTCTTCCCTTCCTAAAACATCGTCTCTTAAGTTCATTTCCTTTGTAGAGCTGCTCTATGTACTCTTTCCACCTTTCAGCTTTCCCTTCTTTGCTGAGAACTGGTTTCCCATCCGAGTTCTTGATATTCGTAGAGCTGCCCTTCCTGTCCCCAAACGTCTCCTTTATTTTCCTGTAGGCGGTATCTACTTTTCCCCTTCTTATACATTCTTGTACGGATTTGCATTTGGCTTCTAGCCACTCCTGCTTAGCCATTTTGCACTTCCTGCAATCTCATTTTTTAGTCGTCTGTACTCCATTTTTGCCTGTTTCATTTACTGCATTTTTATATTTTCTCCTTTCATCTATTAAATTTAGTATTTCCTGTGATATCCAAGGACTTTTTGTTGGTCTTGCCTTCCTACCTATTTTGTCCTCTGCTGCCCTCACTATTTCGTCTCTCAATGCTACCCATTCCTCTTCTACTGTTTTATTTCCCCCTGTTTCTGTCAATTGTTGCTCTAAGTCATTAAATAAAAGAACAACTTAAACAAATAATAATGCTGCTATATCATCAAGCGAAAATACGAGAATATAACACCAAAATGTAGAACTAAGATAAAAGATTACACGTAGAATTATATAACAGCAATAGCATCTATATTTCGCCGATTTTACGACGTTTACATTTAAATTACAAAATCGGTGTTTTTAAATGTAATGCAACAACCAGAGCTCGCAACTACAACAGACAGCGATATAAATTTCAACTTTGTCACCATCAAACGATAATCTGTAAACATATCTCATAGGAACAGTCAAAACGAAGGAGATTAGAATACAGGGAGACGCCCTTAGGCTGAAAAAGTGAAGCCTGCCTTCGCCATATTGCTAAGTTTTGGAGAAGTGATCGTATTGTAGAGCTAATGTTATTTGTCACTTAAACAGAAATAAACCGTTCGACGGTTTTACCTTGATGTACAATGTGTTAAACGAGTGCGAATTAGCCGTTAAAAATTAAGTTTTCAAATATAATATGCTGAGTACTTATTACAATTTATTCAATAAAGTATATTGTTTGAAAGTACATACTTCGCAGTCACTGTTAGTCCAGTGCATTAACAGTAAGAGGGTCGACTTAACGCATAGTTTTAACGGAGAAATAGTAATCCAGCACTGAGCAAGATGGCGGGCAGACTTCAACTGACGTATGTGATCTGCATAGATAATGCCACCTCCCTTTATTCTAACCTCCTTGGTCAAAACTGTCAAACGAAATTTAATACCATTCTATAACACCAGAAGGTAATTGACAAACATTAGACAGTCCAATACGTTGACGTATGCGCGTCATTCCATCTAGACGTAGTAAGTAAAAATCTTTGTTATACTTTCAGAATAAGATTTATAATTAAAAATACGAAATACAATGTAAAACGTATTACCTGCGAGATGCTTGAAAATGGCAATAATGCGCCGAAACTGTCTGTAGTGACGAAATAAAAACAATTCTAAAATTAGCAGCAAACTTGGAACTTTCTTTAGTAAAAAATGCCGTTATACACTTTAATGTGATTTTCAGAGTATCCATGTAGATGTACACGTAGATATTCATTTGAACCTATTGTATTCGTTTCTTGGTCGCCCTATGCCTTTCCCTCCCCCCCCCCCCCCCCCTCATGCACACACACATTTCACTCCAGTAGTAAATTGGCGATTCCATGATATATTTTAGCAGTGTTGTATCTTGGAGTATTCTCCTTGATGAATGAAGACTCCACCAGGACGTCCGCGGTCTGAAACTATATCTACAGTTCAGTAACTTGAAAACTTTGTCCCTCGGCAAACTGAGTGTGCAATGTATGTCTGTGCGTTGTTCTTGTGCTTCGGTGATAGGATTCACTGCTGACTGTCTTTAAATGAATTATTAATAACTGCACGCTAGTCGCATTCACACACAAGGACGCACATGAAAATAAATGAAAATAATATTTACGTTGAATATGTCTGTGTCGAGTATTCATTTTTATGACAGCAATGACAAATAAAAACATAACTAACGTATTTCAAAGTTGTTCCTTAGTCAGTTGAGTCATTTTTCTCGCGTGATAGCACAGAAGCGTCAGTACGTTACTGTAATAGTGGCCGGCCGCGGTGGCCGAGGGGACTGAGGCGCTCCAGTCACGGTCTGCACGGCCACTACGGTCGGGGGTTCGAATTGCCCCTCGGGCATGGATATTTGTGCCGTCCTTAGTGTTAGCTAGTTCGTAAGTAGTTTGTAAGCTTAGGGACTGATGAACCCGTAGTTAAGTCCCATAAGTTCTACAAACATTTGAACATTTGAACTGTAATAGTGTAATGGCCATACAAATGGGTAGTGGTCTGAGCTAATGCGCAAAATATTCACTTCATCTACCTAGCTCAGATATGAACTGAGCACCACGACAAAGGAATTTCGCCAGTCTTTACTTGGCGTTTGCAAACATTTAATACGTTGTTGCCGGTCCGTAATGACAGAAAGATTCAAATTAATTTGGATGTGTTACAAAACTTGTCTTTATCTGCGTGCATACGAATTTGGGTCAACCTTTATGGATGCAATTTGATACCGAATATTTTGTATTACGATCGCTTTCAATCGGGGCTTTCTCATAAGCCAATACAAGCGCTGCGCTAGAGGTCAATGCCATACACATGCCAGTTCCACATGCACAAACCGCGTAAAAATATTGCACATCTCATAATTGTTTTTTCATTTCATGTCGGCAACTGAAATTTAACTTTTTCACTGATGTCAACTATTTTAATGACAAAAAATCAGGACAGCTTTTAGAATTACCAGTCCTTTGTTAGGTAAATAAGATATTTATGATGTTCTCACTCAAAATAGCTTAGCGCATCATCAAGTTTTATTACAATGGCAAGAGAATGGGATACATTTCGACACAAATTTAAAAATTTGGAATATACAAGTAGAAAATATATATCGGGCATGGCCCACATTTCCGCACGGCGAGCGCGCCCGCGTCCCGCGGGCTGAGTACCCTGTAGTTCTCCGCCCCAGCCGCAACCGTGTGTCGCTAGTGTCGGCAACAGAGCGAGAGAGAGAGAGCTGCGGAAAGAGTGAGACCGCACAGCACTGCTCTGCGCTGGACTGTCCCGCGGTCAGATCCAATGTAAACGGAGTAACAGAGGAAGTGCAGCTCTGCAGTGTGGTCCAAGAACGATAAAAAGGAAACAATTTACTGTTTACGTAACAATTAGTGTCTGCATGGCAGAATCATTAAGCGTAGCTTAAGAAAATATCCCAAATACGAATCGAAGAAAAACTTGGTAATTTTGTGATCCAAATTTTATTCTATTAGTAATGTACATGCACACTCTTCATATATACAGTAGGCTTCTTCTGATATATGTTTCTTAAATGAACTAGTATCATTAATATGCTATTTTAAAAATAATTTTATGTAAGGGCTATAGAGTCTCATCAATACGAGTAAATGTTTTTATTATAACACAAATAGAAAACTAACAAAAAAGATTGGTGCATTTGCCACCATTTCCTCTGAAAATATGCTAGCGTACTTCTGGCGCGAGCCATTTTGACGGGCGCACTACTTCCCCCACCACTGCAGTGCCTGCAGCATGTGTGGGAGTGAGACGGCTGCAAGGGGGAAACGAAGGAAGGCATTTTATTTTATTTATTTATTTTTTTTTTATTATTTTGCAACACAGTGAGGCTACTAAGTGGAGATGGCAATGTCGTAGAGTACTTTTATAATCGGGATTTTAGCACTATAATATATTTGCTACCTTTTTTCATTCGCCAAAGCAATAATTTTACTCTTTAATGAAATAAGCACATTACGCAGTATTCATGTGATTACCAGAAATACATATCTTTCTTGAAAAACGAAACCATTGCAGTTGCATTAAGCTGTTTAACATATTTAGAAACCTTTATTGGATTCCTTAAAGAGAAAGGATAATTTTCGACACCTCAAGCTCAAAACAACAGACAACGTAACGCATAAAATTCAGTTTCACCCTGCCTGACTGTAGCGGCGTTATTCCAATTCCTGCTCGTCGCTCTGCCCCACAGGCCACTGCGCACAGTGCGCGGGGCAGGGGCAAAGGCAAATTTCGTAATCTCCACCTCGGTACAAACTGTGTTCCACATATTTATTCAACAAACAAAACCAGACCTACAGCTCCGTACTACTACTCACTTCGGACACTAGCTGATAACGCTACAACTGCTAACTGCGCGACCACTACGGTCGGGGGTTCGAATCCCCCTCGGGCATGGATATTTGTGCCGTCCTAGTTCGTAAGTAGTTCATAAGTAGTTTGTAAGTTTAGGGACTGATGACCCCGTAGTTAAGTCCCACACGCTTTACAAACATTTGAACATTTTGAACAACCGCTAACTACTAACTGCGCCAACAGACTCTGGCCACCGCCGTTTCACATTCCGCATCAACCAACATCCCTGAACAATCAGCGACAGCAACAAAATGTAGTGTTGCCAGCTTTCAACAGTGGACTTGAAGATGTCCCATTAATAGACCAAAACTGAAATATACTATAAGGACGCGATCATTGACTCATAAATAAAAATCATTGATTATATTTCAGATTAGCTGCAAATTATCCTGGTGTCTATTCATTGCGACATGTTGTTGTTGTTGTGGTCTTCAGTCCGGAGACTGGTTTGATGCAGCTCTCCACAATACCCTATCCTGAGCAAGCCTTTTCATCTCCACATAAGAACGGAAACCTACATCTGTCTGAATCTGCTTACTGTACCCATCTCTTGGTCTTCCTCTGCGATTTTTAACCCACACACTTCCCTCTAATGCTAAATTCACAATTCCTTGATGTCTAAGAATGTGTCCTACCAATCTATCCCTTCCTTTAGTCAAGGTATGCCAGAAATTTCTTTTCTCCCCAATTGTGTTCAGTACCTCCTCATTAGTTACGCGATCCACCCACCTAATCTTCAGCATTCTTCTGTAGCACCATATTTCAAAAGCCTCTATCCTCTTCCTGTCCCCATTGTTTATCGTCCATGTCTCACTCCCATACAAGGCAACACTCCATACAAATGCCTTCAGAAAGAACTTCCTTAGGCTTAAATCAATATTCGATGTTAACAAATTTCTCTTTTTCAAGAACGCTTTTCTACCCATTGCCATTCTGCATTTTATATCCTCTGTACTGCGACCATCATTTGTTATTTTACTGCCCAAGTAACAAAACTCATCTACCTCCTTTATTGTTACGTTACCTAATCTAATTCCTACAGCGTCACCTGATTTTCGTACACTGCACTCCATTACCATAGTTTTGCTCTTGTTAATGTTCATCTTATATGCACCTTTCAGCACACTGTCCATTCCGTTCAATTGCTCTTCCAGGTCCTTTGCTTTATCTGACATAATTACTATGTCGTCGGCAAAACGCAATGTTTTTAATTCTTCACCCTGAACTTTAATTCCTTCTCCAAGTTTTTCCTTGCTTTCCTTTATAGCTTGCTCAATGTACAAATTGAATAACAATGGAGAAAGACTACAACCCTGTCTTACTCCCTTTCCAACCACTGCATCCCTTTCATGCCCTTCAACTTTGACAACCGCTGTCTGGTTTTAGTATAAGTTGTAAATAACCTTACGCTCCCTATATTTTACTCCTGCTTGCTTCAGAACTTGAAAGAGCTTATTCCAATCAACATTGTCAAAAGCATTCTCCAAATCTACAAAAGCTAGAAATGTAGGTTTGCCTTTTCTTAATCTATCTTCTAGGATAAGCCGTAAAGTGATTGGGACATATATATGAGTAAATTTATACAAGCTTCAACAGTCCCTAGCAGATACGACCACTGAGAAAAATTCTTAGTGTCATGCGACGGTGAATCTCACCTCTATTTGACAGGCTCCATCCTATCCAGTCAAATTGTTTGCAAGTATACCTCCATGGAAATGACGCGTGTCGCGAGCAAGATTTTCATTCAGCCTCTCAGAGCAGTGGTACTTAAAATTTAAAGAATCCTATTCTAGCCACATCCTTCAGCCATCGCCTTCTGAATAGCCGCTCCTCCGCGACGCTTTCGCCTTTCATCTTGCCAGTCCAGAGACAGCGGCCGGCACAGATCTTTCTTCTTACTTCCCGTTGGCTGGCTTGGGAAGTGGGGGAGCAATCCCTCGGCTCGTGTCCCTGCCTGCCACCTGTGGCTTCCTTCTCAGTGAAACCTTGTGGCTGTAGCCGCCAGCCTGCAGCAGCTCACAGCGCAGTACAAAGGGACCTGCGGACCTTTCCAACTCATCGTTACAGAATACAAAACAACAGATCCTTGGGAAACGGAAGTCATAGTGTTTCTTAACAAAGCCAATTCTCAGGAACATTCTGTGGAAAGCTTCTCTAACCAGCCCATAACCGATCGTAGTAAAGGTGAGAATGTACCACACAGTTGTTGTACACACTTTGTGAGGATACAGGCTTTTAGGTTAGTAACCTCTTTAGTACGTTTTGGTCGAACGATAGCTATCATTGGCGTGCAGCGAGAGCTGCTGGCAACAATGCTTAGGTTGGAATGTTCTTTGTTTGTTGGCCGGTGTGCGGCAGTCTCCCGCCGACCGCAGAGCGAGGCGGTAGCATGTCGGCAGTGAGTTCGTAACCTGCGTTTAGTGGTGGCTAAAGTTTTTGCCATTCCATCGTATCGCACACGGGTTGCAGTTGTATATTGAAATGTTTCAGTGTGGACTTGTAGACATTCATCGTACTGGCACGCAGTTATTTAATCAGTGTATTTAAAGGGAAGAGTTTTTAACATTTGTCGTTCCATAATAAAGGAAGTTAACAAACTTTACTGTTATGGATCAACCTAGTAATTGTCCGCATCCCATACCGTCAAATCATTGGAACAATTATTAAATGATTAAGCATAAAATAGAATGTAATGGCAATTTTGCCCATCGAGGATTATGTGGACGCAGCAATGACGTTACAAATGGCGACAAGGTGACAAGGACGTCGATTCCTTCAACAATCTTTGCATCCGGAGGACGATCGACAGCAACAACACATGGTGAGTGTTAAATATTCAGTGGCGCCTCGAATTTCAATCAACGTTGGACAGGATTAACACAGTGAACAGTTATTTCATCATTCTTAAAGTGTGTGTGATAGAAACGTCATTTAATATAGACGGAAATGGCAAAAACTTTAGCCACCACTAAACGCAGGTTACGAACTCACTGCCGACATGCTGCCGCCTCGGTCGGCGGGAGACTGCTGCATCTCGGCCAACAAACAAAGAACATTCCAACCTAAGCATTGTTGCCAGCAGCTCTCGCTGCACGCCAACGATAACTATCGTTCGACCAAAACGTACTAAAGAGGTTACTAACCTAAAACCCTGTATCCTCACAACTTGTTACGTCTTCTAGTTAAGTTACAAAAAATTATTGGAGTCAACACTTAGAAAAGTAATCAAAAATTATGTATATCATGTCTGAGATTAGTACCTCTTATAAGAAACAAATTAAAACAATTTGGAATATTATTCAAAAAGGGAAACAAGGTATCAAAATCCTCAGGAATGAAAATTTACTAACAAAAAGTAAGAAGTTGAGACTATTTAAATTATCATTTCTTAAACAGTGTGGAGAAAGTAGGATCCATAAGTACAATAGAAGAGGCAAGACTGTTAATCTAAGAGGCTATACATATCTAATTTCATACAATTGATATTCCACTGACCTCCCATTTAGAAATTAAAAAAATGATAAGCTCACTGGAATTTCTGGCAGAGTACTAAAAGCTTGTTCCCAATAGATAAGTAAGATACTCTGCCACATTTATAATAGTCTCTGAAGCAGGGTATTTTCCCAGATTGACTGAAATATGCTATCGTACAGCCATTACTATCACCCAACTTCACTTGTGACAGCTCTATTCAACATTCTTAAAAAAAGTAATGCATTCAAGAGTAGCTTCACACATTTCCAAAAATTAAAGTACTGACAGAATGTCAATTTGGTTTTCATAAAGGCTTTTCAAAAGAAAATTCTATATACTAATTTACTGATCAAATACTAAATGCTTTGAACAACCGATTATCACCCACTGCAATTTTTGTGATCTTTCAGAGGTTTTGATTGTGTAAATCTTGGAAGTCGTTATTATTGAGTACGAAAAGAAATCCGTTAAACTTTGTTTACAAGATAAATCAATCGAATGTGAAGGCTGTAAACTTCACAAAATACCTATGAATTACTATTACTTCAGACTTAAACTGAAAAGAACACGCAAATAATGTCGTAGGAAAGGCGAATCAGAGACTGCGTTTTATTGGCAGAACGCTTAAAAGATGCAACAGAACTACTAAAGAGACTGCATACACTACGCTTGTCCGTCCTCATTTGGAGTATTGCTGCCCAGTGTGGAATCCTTATCAGGTGGGTTTGACGGAGAACTTCGAAAGAGTTCAGAGAAGAGCAGCTCGTTTTGTATTGTCACGATACAGGGGAGACAGCGTCACGGAAATGATACAGGACCTGGGATGGGAATCATTACAACAACGACGGTTAACGTTGCGGCGTAGTCTACTTTCGAAACTCCAATTACCAACATTCTCCTCCGAATGCGAAAATACATTGTTGACTCCCACCTACATAGGTATAAATGATCATCAGAATAAAATACAAGAAATCAGAGCTCGAACTGAGAGATTCAGATGTACTTTCTTCCCGCGCGCTATTCGAGAATGGGATAGGAGATGAATAGTATAAAGGTGGTTCGATGAATCCTCTGCCAGGCACTTAAATGTGATTTGCAGAGTATCCCATGTAGATGTAGATGTGGCCCTCATCATTATGCGGTACACATCACATGTCTTTGGAGTCCTTGTATGGGGCAAGTCTTCATGGTCGTAAGTATATTCGATAAAAAATGTCTTAATACGTGTGAGATAGGTAGAGATATGCGCTACTGCAATGGGCGGCATTAAAGATAGAGGAGGAAGTTCGTCGATCAGAATCCGGTCGGGCGATGTTTTCACAGCTTAACCATTGTACTTACATAAAGGGCAGACGCTCTGATATGTACATTTTCAAGTCCAAGACTTCCGCCCCGAGAGGGGAGAGTTAATGTTTGATAACGGACTTTGTAGATAAGACTGGTGCTCACGAAATATCCTAACACTGCCAGTAGTTTTTACGCCATCGTCTACGGCATCGATAGAATCTTGGTCAAGTGCGGTATCCTAGACGCCACAGGGGTGTTCACGAAGCAAGTTGTTGTATTAAGTCTAACGACCGTAGTAGATTGCTTCGGACGTTAGCTCGTCGAACATGAAGAAGGCGTTTGTAGTTAACTGCCGAGGTTTGCAGCATGTCGCGCGTGAAGGTTATCCCGAAACACTTGAGCTTGTCCACTGACTGCAGCGGGGCCACGATCCCTTCTGGAAGACCCCTGACAATTTTCATAGCGGCAGACTTGGTCAGATTCATACGGCTGGTAATCCATTCCAGTGTCGGCTACTCCCACGCGGCTATGGAACGCAGAATCCTACAATACATAACCAACCACTAATGACTAAAGTTTAAACATAATTAAGTCAAACCAGTAGTATGCAATTCACAATGTACCACAACTAATACTAGTAAGGTTTTTTCATAAAAGTTGTGAGAATAATTTCACTTCAAGGGGTTGGCAGCACTGAAGAGCAATTGTTTATCCCTTAAACAAGCAGTCTCAACTATATAAGTTGTGGTTTTCATGTGGCAGTTTTTTCAATTTTGTAGTGCTGAATTTCTGTAGCAATGTGATATCATCCTTACTTTACGGAGCACCTACCTGTTTACTGTGTTATCACTGTGACAGGTATTTTACCAAAAAGTAGAAGCATAACAGTCCCTTGAAACATTACTGATGACATGTTTTCTCCTTTATTTTATTAGTTTGAGGTGGTGGCTCAGTTACCCCCAAAAATTTTCAAAACTGGGGTAAACGGGCCAGGTGCTTGGGGTATCTGGGTCTGCCTAGGACCCATTTACCCCAAGCACAAAATGTTCAAATGCTTGTAGAGCTTAAGGGACTTTACTGCGGGTTCATCGGTCCCTAAACTTACAAACTACTTACGAACTACCTTACACTAAAGACGGCACAAACATCCATGCCCGAGGGGAGATCCGAACCCCCGACGGGGAAGGGCTTCGTGCATCGTAGCATAGCGCCTCAATGCGCTCTGCCGCTCCGCCGCGGCACCCCAAGCGCACCCATTTACCCCAAGTATATTATCATTATTAGTTCTGCATGTCGTTTGTAAGCAGTGCGCTTATTTCAAACTTTGACACTGCAATTTTATGTTTACAGTTACATTCAGGGCATTCATATGCTTGTTTGAAGGACACTGAAGTTGATCACTAGGTGATTGAAATCGATATTATGTGTGTGTGTGTGTGTTTTTTTTTTTTTTTTTTTTTTTTTTTTTTTTTTTTTTTTTTTTTTTTTTATGTAAACATTAACGGCCAATGCTGCGAAATACATCTGGTGTGTTCATCATTGTGTGGTCGTGAAGCATCTCCAGGAAATGCAATCAAACCTCAAACGCTACAATTAATTGTAACCTACGGTTTGCAAGGTATGAAATCCAAAAACGTTAATGGAAAATAAAATTATGAAAAACATACAATTTCTATGAAGTTACAGAGTAATCTGTCGCGTGATGAACAAGTGTTCACAGTCGTTACTTAAATATAGTAGCCTGCTGACGCTTTACATAATGTATTTCCATTCATCTGACTGGCAAATTCGTTTTCGTTAAAATTACTCGCAATTAACTTACATACAAAATCATTCCTGAAGTCAAGGTGTACAACAATCAAGGTACAAAATAGCAGAGAGGCCTATATTACCGGATATGATTTAGTAAGAAAGCTGTCAAAGCATCTTATTAGCGCCGCGGTGGAGTAGCCGAGCGGTCTAAGGCGCCTTGCTGCGGAGCGCGCGGTTGCTCGCCGTCGGAGGTTCGAGTTCTCCCTGGGGCATGGGTGTGTGTGTGTGTGTTGTCCTTAGGTTTGTTAACCTTAGTTTAAGTAGTTTGTACGCTACGGACTAATGACCACGCAGTTTGGTCCGATAGATTTAATAACATTTGAACATTTTCATCTTAAAAGCAGTTCCGCTAGATTCAAAGGCATAATCAGCTTCACTGATGATATGAGTGACTTAACGAACATTTTGTAACTTTTTAGCAAGATATAATTAAATTTTAACAACTGAATTTGAGCTAATTTATTTGGGTAACTGTAACTCTTGTTTCATAATAAAAGTTGAGTTATTCAAACATTTGAATTAATTTTACACCCAGTCATTCTTAGAGGTTCACTTGCATTGTCGACAACTCGACTACAGTGTCACTGAAATGACTTTTTTCAATTTTCTCATGGAGTTTACATGCTACCCAACAGGTCCAATTACCTCACTTGAGTCAATAATAATTGGTACGGAACTAAGACCCCTTATGGTCCATTTACCCCACTCTATGAGGTATCTGGACTCATTGGGCTTTTTTTTTTTTTTTTTTTTTTTTTTTTTCCCTAAAGTTAAATATAATGCAGCTTACGTTCTGTTATAACATACTTGTAGGTAGAATGTTGTATTATAAGAAAATGTGATTTAGATGGTAATTTAACGTATTGATACTTCCTAGACGCACTAACGATGTAAAATCATGGCCTAGATGCCCCATCTGACCTTACTGTGATTATTGATTTTTTTTTATTTTCCACTGAACTGATATTATGCCTCTAAATGCCGCGTGCAGTACAGTCTCATTAGAGAACACGCGCGGAACTGGGTGCCGCGTTTTCAAAACCGTCTCATCCGTAAACATTCATAAATAATTGTTACTCATATAATATCAGGCAAATATAGGGACATTAAATTGCTGAGAAAACTGTTATTTCTTGTAACTTCGGTACCAGTTTAAGGGATGAAATTTTTTTAATGCTTAACTAACCTTTATATTATACTAGTTATTGGACGACAGGATCTTGTGTGTAACCTTGTTCGGTCAGTAAGTTAATTATTTCGTTGCCAAATTATTACGCCGCCGGGGAGAGCATGACGCCTGGAAGACACGCAACCCGCAAGATTCATTTGTTACACACGCTGCCGAATTACACCCGTGATCTAAGTATCTTCAAATCGCTAAAAATCCGATCGGTACCAAACTTCAGAGGTATACCATCTGGGCTAATCTGAAGATTGTATAATAAAGTCATGAAAATCGCTTCAGCCGTTTTCAATTCTATAGAGTACAAACATACAAACACACATTCATTTTTACATAAGATTAGCAACACTTTTGCTTTCAATCTCCACTCCCATGAACCACAGACATTGCCGAGGTGGGGTGGCTTGCGTGCCTAAACGATACAGATAGCCGTACCGTAGGTGCAACCACATCGGAGGGGTATCTGTGGAGAGGCCAGACAAACATGTGGTTCCTGAAGAGGGGCAGCAGCCTTTTCAGTAGTTACAGGGGCAACAGTCTGGATGATTGACTGAGCTGGCCTTGTAACATCAGCTAATGTGGCTTTGCCACATAGTTACTGCGAACGGCTGAAAGCAAGGGGAAACTACAGCCGTTATTTTTCCCGAGGACATGCAGCTCTACTGTATGGAAATATGATGATGGCATCCTCTTGGGTAAAATATTCCGGAGGTAAAATAGTCCCCCATTCGGATCTCCGGGCGGGGACTACTCAGGAGGATGTGATCATCAGGAGAGAGAGAGTACTGGCATTCTACGGGTCGGAGCGTGGAATGTTAGATCCCTTAATCGAGTAGGAAAATTAGAAAATTTAAAAAGGGAAATGGATAGGTTGAAGTTAGATATAGTGGGGATTAGTGAAGTTCGGTGGCAGGATCAACAGGATTTCTGGTCAGGTGAGTCTAGGATTATAAATACAAAATCAATTGGAGGTATCACAGGAGTAGGATTGATAATGAATAAGAAAACAGGAATGCGGGTAAACTACTATGACCAGCACAGTGATCGCATTATCATTGTCAAGATAGATACGAAGCCAATACCGACAACAGTAGTACAGGTTTATATGCCAACTAGCTCTGCCGATGATGAGAAAATCGAAGAAATATATGAGGAGCTAAAGGGAATTATTCAGACAATTAAGGGAGAGGAAAACTTAATTGTTATGGGCGACTGGAATTCGGTAGTAGGACAAGGAAGGGAAGCTAAGATAGTAGGTGAATATGGTCTGGGCAAAAGGAATGAAAGAGGAAGCCGCCTGGTAGAATTTTGCACAGAACATAATTTAGTTATTACAAACACCTGGTTTAAGAATCACAAAAGAAGGTTGTACACGTGGAAGAGACCAGGAGACACCGGGAGATACCAGATAGATTTTATAATGGTAAGACATAGATTTCGGAACCAGGTTTTAAATTGTACGACATACCCAGGGGCAGATATAGACTCTGACCATAACTTGTTGGTTATGAACTGTAGGCTGAAACTGAAAAAACTTCAAAAAGGTAGGAAAATAAGGAGATGGGACTTGGATAAATTGAAGGAACCTGAAGTTCTTAAAAATTTCAGAGGGAGCTTTAGGCAACAATTGGCAGAAACATGGGAAAATAAAACAGTAGAGGAGGAATGGGTAAAATTGAGAGATGAAATAGTGAAGGCAGCAGAGGACAAAATAGGTAGGAAGGCAAGACCTGCAAAAAATCCTTGGATATCACAGGAGATATTAAATTTAATCGATGAAAGGAGAAAATATAAAAATGCAGTAAATGAAACAGGCAAAATGGAGTACAGACGACTAAGAAATGAGATTGGCAGGAAGTGCAAAATTGCTAAGCAGGAGTGGTTAGAAGGCAAATGCAAGGATATAGAAGACTGTATAAATAGGGGAAAAATAGATACAGCCTACAGGAAAATAAAAGAAACATTTGGAGATAAGAAAAACAGCTCTATGAATATCAAGGACACTGATGGAAAACCAGTTCTCAGCAAACAAGGGAAAGCTGAAAGGTGGCAAGAGTATATAGAGGGGCTCTACGAAGGAAATGAACTTCGAGACAATATTGTAGGAAGGGAAGAGGATGTAGATGAAGATGAAATAGGAGATACTGTACTGAGAGAAGAATTTGACAGAGCCCTGAAAGACCTAAGTCGAAACAAGGCCCCTGGAGTAGATGATATTCCCTCAGAGCTACTGAAGTCTCTGGGAGAACCAGCCATGTCAAAATTGTTTCACCTGGTGTGTAAGATGTATGAGACAGGTGAAGTACCCTCAGACTTTAAGAAAAATGTTATAATACCCATTCCAAAGAAAGCAGGTGCAGACAGGTGTGAAAACTACAGAACCATCAGTTTAATAAGTCATGGTTGCAAAATATTAACACGAATTATATACAGAAGGATGGAAAAGCTGGTAGAAGCCGACCTCGGGGAAGATCAGTTTGGGTTCAGGAGAAATGTAGGAACACGGGAGGCAATACTCACTTTACGTCTTATCCTAGAAGATAGATTAAGAAAAGGCAAACCTACATTTCTAGCTTTTGTAGATTTGGAGAAGGCTTTTGACAATGTTGATTGGAATAAACTCTTTCAAGTTCTGAAGCAAGCAGGAGTAAAATATAGGGAGCGTAAGGTTATTTACAACTTGTACAAAAACCAGACAGCGGTTGTCAGAGTTGAAGGGCATGAAAGGGGTGCAGTGGTTGGGAAGGGAGTAAGACAGGGTTGTAGCCTTTCTCCAATGTTATTCAATTTGTACATTGAGCAAGCTATAAAGGAAAGCAAGGAGAAATTTGGAGAAGGAATTAAAGTTCAGGGTGAAGAATTAAAAACTTTGCGTTTTGCCGACGACATAGTAATTCTGTCAGAGACAGCAAAGGACCTGGAAGAGCAGTTAAACGGAATGGACAGTGTGTTGAAAGGTGCATATAAGATGAAGATTAACAAGAGTAAAACTAGGGTAATGGAGTGCAGTGTAAGAAAATCAGGTGATGCTGAAGGAATTAGATTGGATAACGAAGCAATAAAGGATGTAGATGAATTTTGTTACTTGGACAGTAAAATAACAAATGATGGTCGCAGTACAGAGGATGTAAAATGCAGAATGGCAATGGGTAGAAAAGCGTTCTTGAAAAAGAGAAATTTGTTAACATCGAATATTGATTTAAGCCTAAGGAAGTCCTTTCTGAAGGCATTTGTATGGAGTGTGGCCTTGTATGGGAGTGAGACATGGACGATAAACAGTGCGGACAGGAAGAGGATAGAGGCTTTTGAAATATGGTGCTACAGAAGAATGCTGAAGATCGCGTGGTGGATCGCGTAACTAATGAGGAGGTAATGAACAGAATTGGGGAGAAAAGAAATTTCTGGCATACCTTGACTAAAAGAAGGGATCGATTGGTAGGACACATTCTTAGACATCAAGGAATTGTGAATTTAGCGTTGGAGGGAAGTGTGTGGGGTAAAAACCGCAGAGGAAGACCAAGAGATGGATACATTAAGCAGATTCAGACAGATGTAGGTTGCCGTTCTTATGTGGAGATGAAGAGGCTTGCTCAGGATAGGTTATTGTGGAGAGCTGCATCAAACCAGTCTCCGGACTGAAGACCACAACAACAACAACAAGGTATAATATTAAATAATTACAGTGTACATCATATACACGTATTTCTCAAATGAAGTGAAATTAATTTTGTTACAAATTACAAAATATATAAACATGAAAGCAGTAAATATCATTCGCTTTGCACATCCATTTCCCCAACGTCTTTTCGACGACAGCAATCACAGACTACTTCGCGTGTGGAGTGGTTCTAACATACAAAGTGTTGGCATTTTGAACAGCGTACAATAGTCTTGTAATTTTTGTGAGGGCCACATTCCTGGCATGAACCTACTTTTTTTCATGGTATTGTCCTACCAATTTCGTATTAGCTTGTTCTCAGTAGTTTGAGCGATATAAACTACTGAGAACAAGCTAATACGAAATTGGCAGGACAATATCATGAAAAAAGTAGGTTCATGCCAGGAATGTGGCCCTCACAAAAATTACAAGACTATTGTACGCTGTTCAAAATGCCAACACTTGTTCCATTTAAAAAATTATATCTTTGTGCTGTATCTCTTTGGAAAATGATACAATAAACTATGTTCATAGCTCCACAGAAAGAGTAACATTTCTTGTGTTGACCTATCGCATTAAAATTTCCCGTCACCTATTATTTTATAAGTTACAGAGGCAAACACACTTAGTGAAACACCCTATATATATATGCCATGGCATATAATGTCCTGCTATATTGGCAGCGGCCACCTTTTCATCTTTCGTGAAGTCGAATAATTCGAACAATTTAGGTCAGCGGTATCCACGCCTACAGTTGGTATTGTTATAGTCTGTTACTGGGGCAGGTTTTCACGTTTATTTGTCTATTTCCTAGCAATCATGCATTTTAGATAACAAGAGGACACATTTCTTCTTCTTTGCCCTATGGTAGGACACCAGAGTGCAACCGTCCTAGAATTCGAATAGAGACGAGCCTATTTCTCGGGATTTCAGACGCAGAAATTCTGGAGGAATTTCTATTTTATTCTTTTTCATTGTACCAAGAAATAGATGACCCATCTCCAGAAGAAACTGCGCCAATGGATAGCTCGTGTAGTAGTGGTCACATTTCTGTGAGAATCTCATATACGCAGAACCTGACTGTGTCGAACAGTTTGTTCGATGTAAAGTAAGGTCGTTCCCTTCGTTTGCCGCAGTATATTTAAAAGCTGTGTACACAAAACGTTTTGCTGTCGCACATGGCATATCTTTTCAGGCCGAACTTTGCCATCTTGGCAAGCATGTACTGGATGAAACTACACCGACCTTGGGATAGGTTGTATCATTTCATCAATGGTCACAAATTCAGATAGCGAGTAATTGTTTTTACAATTACTTTCAAATTCCATGGACGCTCCCCTGGTCGCCCTCTCAAACCTGATTCTTATAAGCTGTCAAACTAAAAAGCTGTTCGACAAGCGTTCATTCCTGTTCCCCGTTATTCCGGCATTGACGAGACTACTTTCGTTGAGAATGATCAAGATCAGAATTCCAAAAAGATCTTTCATTTCCGAAGAAGGCGTCAACCTAGACTCTCTTTCTCTCGAATAATGAATTGTACATCTCCGCTCTGAAATCTATTGGTTCGTGTAACTAACAGTTTTGTCAATAACATGTGCAAAAATGAATCTCATAAACGCGTCCAATTCCGAATAAATATTTCAGTCCTCGCGTGTCGAGTCTGGCAATATTTTATCATGTTTTTTTTTTAATTAAATAATGTCTGTTATGCTTATGGGACTTAACTACGGGGTCATCAGTCCCTAAACTTACAAACTACTTATCAACTACCTTATACTAAGGACGGCACAAATATCCATGCCCGAGGGGGGATTCGAACCCCCGACCGTAGTGGCCGTGCAGACCGTGACTGGAGCGCCTCAGTCTCCTCGGCCACCGATCATGTTTTTATATTTCGTTTATTTCATATTTTTTTCGACAATCATAAGGAATTGCTTCCCCAAAGCTTTTTTTTTTTCAGATGTAAAAACGGTAATCATTGCCTTAAATATCTAAGTGATTGGAATGTTCGTCGCCGGATTGTTCTGAGTCACTACTGTGGCAATGCAGGTTCACACATTCGTAGTCCCCTTCACTGTCATCGGTAAAATCGCATGGAGGCGCGCCCTCTTCATCTTCATTCTCAGACAGCGCACGAAGTATCCGAGGTACAATTTTCTGTTGTATATTTTCCCGATTCCTAGAAAATCAAAATAGAGCAAAGGCGTAATTATGTGCATTACAGTTATCTCAACATGCAACGACGGTTAGCACATACAACAGTAAAAGCAAAGCTAGATACGAAAAATAACATACGTACATGATAGACCGCGCGCGGTATCGGGTGCCGCTTGTGCAACGTTTACAGTTCAACGGATAGTTGTTTACTGAATATACAAGTGAACAGGAAACAAACAAGCACACTAGTCTGGGAAAAGCAAATCTGTGAATTCCTATAAACGGAAAGGCGACTCAAGACTTAACACGCAGTTCCGCGAAAGCTACTGTTGAGGTAATTAGTGCTGCCGCGCGGCATCTAGAGGGATAAAGAATCAGTGAAACTCAGACATAAATAATTTTTAATTAAAAATACCGGTGATAGAATACCAGCCTGGTCACATTATGGAACATACTGTCACCTACCTATTTAAATAATATTATTAACCGCACTCGCACAAGCCTGGTCACATTATGGAACATACTGTCACCTACCTATTTAAATAATATTATTAACCACACTCGCACAATTTTCACTACTTTTTCTAAATTCAAATAGAGCCATTTTATTTTATAGTTAAAATTTGTAGCACCATACTTTAAATGTACTTTTACAAAAACGTCATACTGTCCATTTCAGTAGTTAGACGAGGAAAGGGTAGTATCTTCTTTCAATAAGAATAACTACCGTTTAGATCGCTAAAATTATATTTATTGACTACTAGGTAGATATACGGGGCGAATAGCCTAACACTTTCACCGAAAATATTGCGGAAACGGAAAGTGCGATTGATGTGCGGTTTTCTCAGAATGGATTGGTAGTTAGGGGCTCGTATTTTTAGCCAACAAACAGATTGTAATATCACTTAGAAAGTGTATTTTTATGCAAACATACAGTTTTTTTTAAATGGAACAATGATTGTTTCTATCGTACACTGGAATTTTTGACACCAGCTGTGTACAAAGAATTTTGAATGACATTTTTATCACGTTTAGTTTGGTAGCTACAATCATTTAAAGTTTTGGGAGCGTAGGCTGCGATAGCGTAGCTCACTGGCCGAGTGGCTAGCCCCTGGGGCACGGCCCACTGTCTCATGACCAACAGCCAGTCAGATACGCTGTCGTAGCCTCCGCCCCCAAAACTTTGAATGGTTGTAGCTGCCAAACTAAACGTGATAAAAGTCATTTAAAATTCTTTGTACAGAGCTGGTGTCAAAAATTTCAGTGCTTTATAGAAACAACCATTGTTCCATTTGAAAAATTTTATGTTTGCATAAAAATACACTTTTTAGGTATTTTTACAACCTGTTTATTGGCTAACAATAAGAGTCCTTGACTACAAATCCATTCTGTGAAAACTGTACATCAATTGCACTTTGTTTCCACAATATTTGCGATGTGTTAGGTGATTCACCCCGTACTATCATTGACGCTGAACTTTAGATCTGATGATGGCAGTTGCCGAAACAACGTAATCAATAAATATAATTTTTGCGATCTAGACGGTTGTTATTCTTTTGGAAAAAATGAAGATCTCGGACTCATACAGGAAATTCGTTTCCTCTACACAGGGGGAAAAAAAGGAAGAAGAAGAAAGGGTAGTATGTTGTGAGCCAAGTAGGAGAAAAGTCATGTTTCGTTGTAGACAGAAAAGAGCATTGTCTATGCATTCATATAAGAAAAAGAAAGATGTGCCACATGCAATGTGAACCATGCTTAAAGAACAATAGAAAGAGAAAATATTAAACTGGATAAGAGGCATTGTTAGAGTGTTATTCCGCTTTTGGATAGCCTTGGCAGTTTGATACGTATTTAAAAGGAAACAAGATGCAGAGTTTAAATTTATGAAGTGGAGGGGGGCGTGCCTTAAGACTATCTGTGCCAGCACTGCAGTTATTAAGCCTCGGTGGCCTAATGGTTATGGCGTCTGCCTCGTAAGCAGGAGGTCCCAGGTTCGACTCCCAGTCCCAGCATAAAATTAAATTCGATGCCTCTCATTCAGTTTAAAAATATATGAAAATATATGTCTCTGGACAACGTTTATTTGATAGAAAGAGAAAAAGTCTGGTTTTATTTCGAATTTCCTGAGAACTACTAATACATACGATGAATTTCAGCACCACAACAAAAAAGAGTTCACGAATAGGAGATGCATTCTTATAAAATACAAGTAAGATTTATTAATCTATTCTGCCCCCAGTTTAACGTGTGGCACTCAGAACGGTTCAATAACGAGCAACGTCATAGTATATAACTCTGTAAACTTCTCCCGCGAACAGAGAATAGAGAAAATCGCACCCCAGCCACTGTCAGAACATACTAATGAGTAGTTTTTCGAGTGCGGTTGCTCATTGATGGCATGGAGCTGAGGTATTGCATACACAGTTCAAAATGTTCAAATGTTTGTAGAACTTATTTAACTACGGGGTCATCAGTCCCTAAGCTTACAAACTACTTATGAACTAGCTAACACTAAGGACGGCACAAATATCCATGCCCGAGGGGGGATTCGAACCCCCGACCGTAGTGGCAGTGCAGACCGTGACTGGAGCGCCTCAGTCCCCTCGGCCACCGCGGCCGGCGCATACACAGTTATGCGCAATTTCTATATTCGGAGTAGCGTAAACAATCCTGCGTGGGAGTCTGTAGGTGCTGTATATATGTTCACTGGACATAATAATTGTCACCATGTGTGCATGCACACAACATTCCTTAATGTGGTACAACCATCGAGTAAAGAGCTTCAGTGTGAACACGGCCTGTAAATAGACATAAGGTAGTAGCGATCAGTGATTTCTTTTTCAAGAGCAAATTGTACGCATGGTTGGTTAAATGTGAAGACATAGCAGAGCGGCAAAAATGGGTAATTGTTTTTGACCATGCCCAGTGCCATGTAGCGCGTCAAGTTGCTGTATTTGTAGTGTTTCGCGTTGGACTCTTCAGCGTATCTACAAGCAAATGGTGCAAAACAAGACATCAGAATTGTAGTCGGAAAAAGATCCTGACGGAGAGGAAGAACAGACGCTTCTCAGACCTTGCCAGTCAAAATCGCTTCCAAAATCGGTAGGAATCGCTGCAAACAGTGAATGAGGGTCGATCTCTGCCTGTTAGATTATTGTGAAGGGAGCTTTCAGTCAACATATATGCTATGTATACCACGATTTTTCAAGACTACAGCACCAGAGTTCATCGGACTGGAATAAAATGTGACTGGTTTTCTAAATACTCATCCACCATATTTCGATTGGCCCGCATTATACCTGACCCTGGACCCTGGAGACAATCTGAGAGAGATATTCCAACAGAGATAGTGCCGACACAAGCATCCCCGCAATTTTCTGAAATTGCATGACCAAACCTTAAGTCTGTGGTTTAACGTGGACGCTACATAGTCTTGTGGACTCATTTCCTAAATACACTGGTCAAAACAGTGAGGGAATCAGTTGACATGTCTAGGTTCTGAAGTATTGTCCTCGGCAGAATGTACTGAAATGGTTATCAAATGTTTGTATAGCTTATGGAACCCAACTACGGGGTCATCAGTCCCTAAACGTACAAACTACTTATGAACTAGCTAATACTAAGGATGGCACAAATATCCATGCCCGAGGGGGGATTCGAACCCCCGACCGCAGTTGCCGTGCAGACCGTGACTGGAGCGCCTCAGTCCCCTCGGCCACCGCGGCCAGCTGAAATTGTTAAACGTCTTGCAGCTGACATAGTGGTAATAACAGAAAGTTGCTGCCGTGGTGCTGACTTGTTTACTCTACCAAATGAATTACACAAGCAGTTGGGGTCAGATAGTGTAGTGAGCAGGTAGCGCAATGCAACAACAGTGTGACTAAACCGAAGCTGTAGCATTGAGTCACAGGAAGGTTGGGAACCGGAACGGCACAGAGGGAGTGGGCTGCAGCTATTGGAGTGGCCCAAAATGTAATTTCCAGGACCTGGATGCGATTTCAGACAACAGGAACCGTTGAAAGCAGACAAAGCCAAAGTCTACCACGAGTAACAGCCCGTCGAGACAGGAGGCTGAATGCAACTCAGCTGCAACGCCTACTGCAGGCAGCAACAGGATGCGCAATGACAACACAAACAGTTCCAAATCGCCTTTTGGAATGTGGCCCCTACACAAGGAGTCCTGTGGTGTGTCCTATTAAAACCATGACACCGTTAATCCCGCAGAAACTGGGCAGAGGAACATCAGGATCAGAATAGAGACGAATGACGCCGGGTTCTATTCACAGATCAGTGAAGATCTTGGGTTCAGCCAGACAATCATCGTCCTCTCATATGGTGGACGGATGGCGTGGGCGCCGGCCGCGGTGGCCGAGGTGACTGAGGCGCTTCAGTCACGGTCAGCATGGCCACTACGGTCGGGGGTTCGAATCCCCCCTCGGGCATGGATATTTGTGCCGTCCTAGTTCGTAAGTAGTTCATAAGTAGTTTGTAAGTTTAGGGACTGATGACCCCGTAGTTAAGTCCCATAAGCTTAACAAACATTTGAACATGGCGTGGGCAGGAGTCAGTATTGCCCTGTCGTCCAGAATGGCGTTAGTGACTGGTAAGTGGTATAGAAACGAGATCCTTCGACCTTTTGTTCCACCCTACGCCGATGCCATAAGAGATGGGTTCCTTCTGGTGGATGATAACGCTCGTCCCCTCAGAGCGGCATTGGTGGAAAACGTGTTTGAGGAAATTGAATGAATGGAGTGACCAGCTTCTTCACCGCACTTAAACCCGATTAAGCGTGACTGGAATGCACTTGGAAGACGCATTGCAGCCAGACGAGCGGCTACCACAACGGTTGCAGAGCTGGATGTTGCACTCTAGGAAAAATGTTCAAATGTTTGTTAATCTTATGCGTCTTAACTGCGGAGTCATCAGTCCCTAAACTTACAAACTACTTATAAACTAACTTACACTAAAGAAAACACAAACATCCATGCCCGAGGGAGGATTCGTACCCCCCGCGGGGAACGGACTCGCGCATCGGAGCATGGTGCCTCAATGCGCTCGGCCACTCCGCCGCGGCTGCACTCATGGAAGAATGACCAAATATCCCTCAAGAGCTGATTGATATGTCCATGCTAAGCAGGTGTTCAACTGTACTAGCCGTCCGAGATGATCATCACACACCACATTAGAGGACATCGAAAACGACTTTTCACTATTATGGTAGCCGCAATGTGCTTTGCTCTAAGCAAACGCCATGTAAACCTCAGATAATGAGACAACAAAAACATCGTACTGTATCACACAAAAATTACATTTGTAACTGATATCTGAATAAAATACGTTACCATACGTATATTGTGTATGATATTTCACCTGATCCCCTGTTTCGAGGAGTGCATGATCCAGGTGGTTATTATTGTCGAGAGGAGGACTGCGTGGTATTAACGGATGCTTCTAATGATTTCTGAATGCTGACAATTATTCTGTACAGCGAGCTTAGTTGTTTAAGGCACGTGTGGTGTGCTAAAGCGTATGTTGTGAGACGTAAGTATGCTGTTACACACTGTGGGGTCGTTTATGTGTATTAAGCAGAGCCGACCGCGATGGCCGAGGGGACTGAGGCACTTCAGTCACGGTCTGCACGGCCACTACGGTCGGGGGTTCGAATCCCCCCTCGGGCATGGATATTTGTGCCGTCCTAGTTCGTAAGTAGTTCATAAGTAGTTTGTAAGCTTAGGGACTGATGACCCCGTAGTTAAGTCCCATAAGCTTTACAAACATTTGAACATTTTTTGTATTAAGCAGAAATTGATTTTCTTATCCTGTTAGCTCAAATCAGTTGTTTACTCTTGTGCTTTGAAGAGTTTTTTGGGCGTTACAGATTTTAAGTAATTGCCCCAGTAGTTCACAACTCAGCATAAATATTTTGTTCTGTTTTGCTTTTTTTTGGCATAAGCTGTCACATATGGTACGCTATGAGAAGTTACTCAGTAGTAAATGTAGGTAGTTCGGTGAAATTGTGAAATCTGGTGTCTTAATTGTGTGCTGGCAGTAGTGATAGTAGGTTAAGGAGTACATATAGCCTATTATTTCCGATTTTGGCTGCGTGGTATAAATTACAAATATTTGCAGATTGGTTTGAATCTTTCCTTAATGAACGGCCTATAGATTCTGAGAACTGTATTCCAAAACAAGGTAGAGAACGTTCAGCTGTTTAATACCTCCAAACAAAAGTTTTCTTTGTGAAGATCTAGATGTTATCGCAAAATTAGTGGTTCAATAAGAATTCTTTTCAGATGAACTTTGTTGTATTCTAAGTTCCAAAGGTACTGAATCTTTTAGTCTCCTGTTCATAGACAGACTGAAGATAATTTCACAAGAAAAAGAAGATATAAGAGTACTAAAAAATTACTGACAGCGTCCTGAAATGCGAGTATTAAGTGGACATCAAAAAAAGAGTAAAACAAGGTAATGGAATGTTGTTGAATAAAAACAGACTTTGAAGAAATAATTGAATTAGTAAAAGCGATAGTAAAAGTAGTAGTTGTATTTTGTTATTAGGGCAATAAAAAAACTTGATCGCCGCAGTAGAGAGGTAATGGAGAAAGTCAATCGAAAGAAAAATGTTCAAATGTTTGTAAATATATCGGAGTCAACTGCTTTGTCATTTGTCCGTAGCTTACAAACAACTTAAACTAAGGTAAAGTAACCTAAGAACAACACAAACAACCATGACCTAGGGGGGATTCGAACTCCCGACGGGAAATTGCATCGCGCATCGTAGCAAAGCACCTCAGTGCGCTCGGACACGAAGGCGCGGCGCTGTTATTCAGAGATGAAGAGGCTTGCACAAACGAAGTAGCATGGAGAACTGCAGCAAACCAGACTTCGGCCTGAGGACCACAACAACGATGGTGCACCATGGTTTAGGTATTTCTTAATTCTAATATTCGTACATTACTGATTTCTACTAGCAGTGTCACTGAAGTTTTAGTTCAAATTCAAATGTTCAAATATTTGTATAGCTTATGGGACTTAACTACGGGGTCATCAGTCCATAAACTTACAAACTACTTATCAACTACCTTATCCTAAGGACGGCACAAATTTCCATGCTCCCGGGGGGATTCGAACCCCCGACCGTAGTGGAAGTTTTAGTCTTTTTTTTTTTTTTTTTTTTTTTTTTTTTTTTTTTTTTTTTTTTTTTTTTTTTGTAGTTGACGAAATATCAAAGTAAAATACAACTTATTGATCAGTATGAACAATTCAGCGCTACCTACAAAACTTCTGAATCTGTAACTGCAGCGCATTGAAAAGTAGTACAAATATAGCACAACGTAAATTGGGAAATACACCCAGTATAATTAATGAAGCACATTTGTTTTTATGTTTGCAATAATCTTAACTATTGACTTAAAAGTAAAAATAAATCTGTTTACTATTTCCATTCACAAATACGTTACAGGATAATTTTGTGTATGGATATTGTATTAGCAGAATACAAAATTTACTCGGTGCGAATACCAGCGTAGTCTGACAAGTTTAATTCTCTCCATAATTAATGGATTGGGACACAGCTAATTAGATTTTGTAGGTGGACAGAAGTACCGGCAGCTGTATAGAAATTCTATTCACGTGAATAGACGAAGAAATTTACGGCCACCGGTATTAATGGCTACCTGTTCAAATATGCCATTAATGACAGTTACACAACGGGGGTCTGAAGATGGTGTAATTCAAGCATCGAAACGGGTCGCGCAAAATTAAATAAACAGTTACTATACAGTTGCTGGTCCTTCTACCCACCTACAAAAAGTCTGACAAGTAGTTTGACAAAAATTTCACAGTTGACAAAACGCTGTCCGGAGAATTTTTTGAGTTGCAGGGGGAGAATGCATACTCCAGGTGGTGTGCTTCCGCATGGCATTGCTCGTCCCCACACGGCTGGGCGCTCAGCAGGTGTTTTGCAGAAGTTTGGTTGAGAGCTCTTTGGTCATCCTAGTGTACTGTCCTGTTCTTGCTCCCAACGATTTCAATCTTTTCTGGCAACTCATGAAGTTCCTATCCTCCGGCCAGTGTTTTGACAACGACGAAGAGTGGAAGATTTCTGTCCGACGCTAGTTTCATTCACAGTTAGCAGATTTCTAGTTCACAGCAATAAAAAAGATGATCGCGCGGTAAGTGTCTCAGTTCTTTTGGCGAGTGTGTCAGAAAAATAGAAAATAGTTCAAACATTGTTGTATGCGTTGCCAATAAAGTTTTCATGTGACAATGTCGTCTTTGTTTTAAAAATAGGGAAACTTAGTTTCTGGGCGTGTCTCGTACATATATTTTCAATGACCTATTAGACCTTTCTGAATGTGAGTAAAATATGGGTATCCATGACGGAATTAAATAACTACCCCTTCGACAAATCATACTCCAATAGCGAGGATTTTAATATGGTCTATTAGCCGTAAAGTATAATACATTAAATTGCAGACAGTATTTATCTTATCTTTTTTTTATCTTTTACTTCCCCATCCCAGAGATCTATCTCTACACGAAATTTTCCAAGCAGTGAAACGTAAAAACATTACTGTGCTGTATTACTGTCAACTTGTGAGACAGTGTAACTCACATAGAATAGATTAATATATCGAATAATAGGTAGAATGTAAACTATACGCAACGAACACTAATAGGGGCTGCTCGCTGAATGTTTTGACATATGGAACGTTTTAACTACTGTGCCACAGTGCGGAGTACCCACAATCCATAAATTTTAAACATAGTTATCTTCATAACGCATGTCAGCTCTTACAGTGTCTGCTTCACGAATTTTGTGATCATCTCCATGACATTCTCTCGCATACGAAGGTAACGCTTGATGGAACGCACTGTTATTTTTAGTTGATTCTTCTAATGAAGTAGGTGCATTTGCACTGGCGAACAGGTTCAAATGTTCAAATGTTTGTAAACCTAATGGACCGAACTGCTATGGCCATCAGTCCCTAGACTTACACTAAAGACAACACACACACACACCCATGCCCGACGGAGGACTCGAACCTCCGACAGCGAGCAACCGCGCGCTCCGCAGCAAAGCGCCTTAAAACGCTCGGCCACTCCACCGCGGTGGTGAACAGGTGTTCCAAGTGCAACACAGTCATAAAAGTAAAACTTTCCACAGGCAGATGATCAGATGACTAGAATTTTTTAAAAAAATGTTCAAATGTTTGTTAAGCTTAAGGGACTTAACTACGGGGTCATCAGTCCCTAAACTTACAAACTGCTTATGAACTACCTACAACTAAGGACGGCACAAATATCCATGCCCGAGGGGGGATTCGAACCCCCGACCGTAGTGGCGTGCAGACCGTGACTGAAGCGCCTCAGTCCCCACGGCCATCGCGGACGGCAATTTTGAAAACAAAACATAGGACAATAAAGTTACCCTGCAGTATTGTATAGCAAATAACATGAGGACAAAAAACAGTTTCCTTACTGTGGTTGTTCGAAACATAACCGCCATGATCAAGAACTAACCGGCACGCTCAAAAATCGTACTATATCACTGTTGAGCTATAATTAGTAACGCTTGTAAAATAACAAATGGAAGAAATACATACTGAAGTCCGATGACGAAAAGGAAAGACAGCTGTTTGATCATCCAGTATACAGTCCTGATTTTGCTCCCAACGATTTCGAACTTTTCTCGCATCCTTGAAATACCTGTTATCCGCTCAGCTATCGATATTACTAACCATCAAACAACTGTGAATATTCTCTACGTGCAGTACCGAAAATATAATTTGGAGTTAATAAAATCGAACAGAATGTTTTATGATTCCAAAAACACAAGAAACCTCATTTTAAAACCATCAGCAGTTAACCCTGAAGAATGAAAGGAAGATTATGGATATAAGTTGCTGGCGAGCCACCTTTCACGTCAGTTGGAAATTAGTTTTCAATAGCCGTATACTAGCATCGAGGCTGTCTTTTAGAAAATAATGGGTGTGGCGAAAATCAATTTTTTACGACAAGGTAAAATAAATTACCTCCTGTGCTCATTCATAAGCCCAGAAGTATTCGAAGTTTGGTTAAATTTGAATAAGGAGGTACTCCACATATAAGTACATTAATATCTTAGATGAGCAGCACAAGTTTCCTGTTACGGACATTTTTCGCAGCAACTATATAAATAGCGGTAGTTTACATGAAAAACGTCTTTCGCACGCTGCACATTAATTTCTATTTGTAAACGCAGGCAAATTTCGCCTTTATCAAGACTTCTTGAGGGCCGCTGGAATATTAGATAATTTTTTCCGCTTTTACATACTGGTTACAGATTTAAAACAGTACATGTGAGGTTATTTATTTTTTTTTTTTTTTTTAATAAAATGGAGAAGTACTTACAGTAAACAGTTTAAGCCCTTGTTTCAAAATCAAGCACTTTTTCATCGTGTTGGAAATTGGCTGAAAGCCTGCACTATGTTGCTCAATCAATGTGGTTTCATAACGTAATATTACTAGTACCATTTTCGGTATTGTGAGTTACGTAAACGTTCCCAATTTTTGCATTCACGAGTTGGTTGCCTTACTGTATGTATGTTGATCTCTCTCTCTCTCTCTCTCTCTCTCTCTCTCTCTCTCTCTCTCTCTCTCTCTCTCTCTCTGTCTGTCCCTCCCCCTCTCTATGTGTGTCTGTATGTTCAAATTCAAATGTTTGTTTAGCTTATGGGACTTAACTGCAGAGTCAGCAGTCCCTAAGCTTACAAACTACTTATGAACTAACGTATGCTAAATACAACACAAACATCCATGACAAAGGGAGGATTCGAACTTCCGACGCGGGAGGCCGCGCGATCCGCAATGTGGCGCTCCAGACCGCTCGCCTACTTCCACGAGGGTGTACGTGTGTGTGTGTGTGTGTGTGTGTGTGTGTGTGTGTGTGTGTGTGTGTGTGTGTTTGCACACTCTTATTTTTAATATGTAGAGCAATAGTTCTTAAGCTTTCTGGGAATAGGACCAGCCGCTGTTATGTGGCCGAGCAGTTTAGAGAGCCTTGCTGCGGAGCGCGCGGTTGCTCGCCGTCGGAGGTTCGAGTACTCCCTCGAGCATTGTTTAGTTTAACGTAGTTTAGTTTGTAAGCCTAGGGGCTAATAACCAAAGAAATTAAGTCGCGCAGATATAAAAACATTTGAACATTTGAATTTGTAATGGGACCCACAATCCTGCTGGGGAAATAGTCGCGACCCTGCACATTTGTAGCCCAAGAACATTTTACAGGTAGCCATCTGACCCCATAATAATTTATTTTATGGAAATTAGCAATTTGATCATTGAGATTTGTTATATCGTCAACTCTTGGTATTAATAATTCCTTCCACAACTACGAGGGGGAGTTGGAAAATAAGTTTCCCCTGTCGACTGTGGGCAGATTTGTGTATGAAAGGAAAAAATAAATAAAACGAGACATTAAACATAAGACATATCTTCATTTTTCTAGATAATTTCCAGGTATATTGAGACATTTGTCATACCCCTTTATAAGCTTCAAAGAGCCTACCAGGAAAAAATCAGGGCGTTGCATGCGGAAGAAGCGTTGAACGGCTTGTTTGACGTCAGCATTGCTTCGAAAGCGCCTTCCGCAGAGAGTTTTCTTCAAAGCTGGAAAGAGATGGAAGTCGCCTGGTGCGAGATCAGGACTGTGTGGCGGATGGTGAGGCGCTCCCAAGCAAGAGTTGCAGTATGGTTTTGCGTTGCTGTCGCCAAATGTGGTCTCGCATTGACATCCAACAGCAGAACGTCAGATCTGAGAAGGCCAGGACGCTTTTTCTGAATCACCTCTTCCAATTTCGACAACCGCGCAGCATTGATGGTTGTATCCTCCGCAAAGTCTTGCAACAAAACTCTTTGGGCGTCCCACAAAACGGTTAATACCACTTAACCTGCAGACGAAGTGCTTTTGAACTTCTTTCGGTTATTTCCACTCCACAGACGTTCAACGCCCTGATTTTTTCCTGGACGACTTTTTGAAGCTTATAAAGCGGATTTACAAATGTCTCAATGTACTTGGTAAGTACCGGATGATCAAAAAGTCAGTATAAATTTGAAAACTTAATAAAACACGGAATAATGTAGATAGAGAGGTAAAATTGACGCACATGCTTGGAGTGACATGGGGTTTTATTAGAAAATAAGGAGGAGTTCAAAAATGTCCGACAGATGGCGGTGGACAGCAAAACGTCAGTGACTGCTACCGTGACGGGTGAGAGGTACGCCGATATGTTACAGAATCGCATCATCCCCAGTCTGGCTGATAAACACCTGCTGGAACGTACGATTTTTATGCAGGATGGCGCTCCACCCCATATTGCTAGACGCGTGAAAGATCTCTTGCGCGCGTCGTTTGGCGATGATCGTGTGCTCAGCCGCCACTTTCGTCATGCTTGGCCTCCCAGGTCCCCAGACCTCTGTCCGTGCGATGATTGACTTTGGGGTTACCTGAAGTCGCAAGTGTATCGTGATTAACCGACATTTCTAAGGATGCTGAAAGACAAGATTGACGCCAATGTCTCACCATAACTCCGGACATGCTTTACAGTGCTGTTCACAATATTATTCCTCGACTGCAGGTATTGTTGAGGAATGATATGCAATACGGTGTTGCGTTGCCGTCGCCGAGTGTGGCCTTGCATTGCCTTCCAACAACAGAACGCCAGATCTGAGAAGGCCAGGCCCCTTCTTCCGAATCACTTCTTTCAATTTCGACAGAGTGGCACAGTACCGCGCAGCACTGATGGTTGCATCCTCCAAAAAGTCCAGCAACAGAACTCCTTGGACGTTCCAGAAAACGGTGAGCAGTACTTTACCTGAAGACTAAGTGCTTTGGAACTTCTTTCCGACAGGTGATGACGGATGTTTCCACTCCATAGAAGCGGCTTTGTATTCGGGCGTGTAATGGTGTACCCACGTTTCCTGGACGGCTTTTTGAAGCTTATAAAGCGATTTGACAAATGTCTCAATGTACTAGAAAATTATGTAGAAAAAGAAAGATCTGTGCCTTGTGACGATACTGCTGGCCCTCTCATCTCAATTTTATCGTGCGATACCGTCTGCCTGGACCTCTCATCTCAATGTTACCGTACGATACCGTCTGCGTCGGACCCGGAATCGTGTGGTGTAATAGTGATATATTTTGCGTGTGAAGTTACAAACGAAATAGCCAGTCTAGGAATCAGTGTAAGGCAGTGTCTCGTTGATACTGTGATTAAAACAAGTGATAGATTTCATTAATTAAGAGATTCATATATTTTCTTTCCAGACAGTTCTATAAACAATAGTTGCGTCATTGTATGTTATTTCAAGACTCAAACAGACGAATTGTAAAATCTTTTGTAAAAAACAAAAAGAAATGAAAATAAATAGCATTGTATATATGTTAGGCTCATAAACAAGTTGTGTTGACCGGCTAATTGTGTTATTTCGACTATTACATTAATTATGAATATTGAATTCTTTGTATATATTGACTGACGTGAGATTTTGAGTATATTTTGTGAATGGCCATGAGATTTGATAGTTTAATATATGTTAGGAACATGTATGATGTACTCATTAACAAATTAATTGAAATTTATCATTATTCTTTGTTGTGAAACAAATAGTACCGCGATTTCGTCTTAAAAAGATGTGCCATCTAAAATTGTTGTATGCATAGTTTTCATTTTATATTGTGATTATTTTTGTGTACATGAAATGTTTTCTTTGTGTGTTTGGTAATTGTAAATTAGTATATTCAATCGTTATGAACAATGCTTAATGTAACGTCATTAATGTCAAGGTTATATATTTGCCTCACCGCATTGCGTGGGGCAGTTCGAGTTTCAGTCGTTTGTCAAGTGCTCAAAATGTTCAAATGTTTGTAGAACTTATGGGACTTAACTACGGGGTCATCAGTCCCTAAGCTTACAGACTACTTATGAACTAGCTAAGACTAAGGACGGCACAAATATCCATGCCCGAGGGGGATTCTAACCCCCGACCGTAGTGGCCGTGCAGACCGTGACTGAAGCGCCTCAGTCTCCTCGGCCACCGCGGCCGGCTTGTCAAGTGCTCTGGAAGCTATGTCAGTCTTTGTTTTGAAATGGAAGTACTACCGTTCCGATGCTTTGTAAATGTGTTGTTGTTAAAATGTTTGATGGAGAAACAGTTTGATTTCAAATTAAACAAGAAGTGAAAAATTGTATCTACGAGTATTTATTTCTACCACGACGCCCCAGGAGAATAATGTTGCAGCGAGCAGAATCCCCATACATCGTTAAGTTGAAAAGCTGAGTATCGGTAGAATAAACTGTAATTACTTAATATGTATTAAAATGTTTCAGCCTCAAAGAATAAAGTTTTTTGATTTGAGGCGTAAGTTGTTCTCTAAGAAGTTTCTTCTTTTATTTATTAAACAAGAGTAAAAAATAAAACCATAAAATGCAAGCTCGCATATGTCAGTCCCCTCAATTTCTTGAAAGCTACATTCGCAAGCATTCGATACTCTCGGTTTTCTAACTAAAATGAGATTAGGATTGAGTCTTTAAACAAAAATTGTTCAAACGAGATTCATTTGATGATTGCACCAAGTGGTCTTCCTCACATGCTAATAGTTTTAGCTTTTTGATTTTGTCCTCTACAAACGTTTTCTTACCCGTAACAGTCCGTAATCTACTCTCGAAAAGTAACTATTGAAAAAAGAAGGAGTTTCAATTAACACTCCTAAACAAACAAACCAGTTTTACTAGCCAAACGCGAAAATATTACTTCATAAATGCTTTAAAATTGGAACGTTTATCCATATCTGCTATCACTTTAAATAAATAAGCGGTAGAGTTTAATTGTGAAACTGCTGCTGTAGAGCATGAATGGGATTTGTGATCATCGCGGGACACAAGGGACTGCAAGCATTAGCTGCCAGTGGCCATTCGATTATATCATTGGAGAAGATGAAAATTTGTTCCAGACCGGGATACCAACCCGGGTCTCCTGCTCACTAGACAGGTTCGCTGACCATTATGCCATCCTGGCGCAGTGGTCACTGTACTGCAGGGATGACCCTAGTGCCCTACAGGTAGACAAAAATGTTCAAATGTTTGTAAATCTATCGGACCAAACTGCGTGGTCATCAGTCCGTAGCTTACAAACTACTTAAATCTAGGTAAACTAACCTAAGGACAAACACACACACCCATGCCCCAGGGAGGACTCGAACCTCCACGGCGAGCAACCGCGCGCTCCGGAGCGAGACGCTTTAGACCGCTCAGCTACTCCACCGCGGCTACAGGTAGACTCAGAGTCTCCGCTTGTTAACACATTACAGACATAAACCCGTTGCCCATTACTGTTATTACACGCCGTGTTTCGCCGCTTTCTGCGAGAGTTGGAGCGTGGTGGGCATCTGTACTGAAAGTACCATTAGCCTGTCATCGCGTTAATTATATGAGGTACGTTCAAGTTAGAATGCTTCAGTACCGACTACTTATAAAAACACGTGGCACGCTGTTGTTGTGGTCTTCAGTCCGCAGACTGGTTTGATGCAGCTTGTAGTATCCCTGCTACCCATAACATTTGAGATCGACGAATTCTGTGCTCGTGTGTGTAATAATACGACAAAGATGGTACATTGAGTAAGTGTGGTAGCGGAATACACAATATCTCTGTAGTATATCGATGAAGTTCAGTTGGTCTCGTCGTCTTTGAATATCATTCCCACAAAGGCAGAGGTCCAGATTTGAGGCAGACAAATGAAATTCAGTAATAGCCACGAATTATGACTTTATTCACTTTCAAAAATAAACTCACAAAACAAAAGACACTCCAAAGCATTCCGCCATCTTGGCTCTTACACTCTCATATACATTCTCTCTGCGACCTCAAGTTCTTTGGACACTGTGTTTGCAAACAATACATGCTTCTAGCACTTCGCCCAGTCTTCAATTAACCAAGAGGCTAAGTGCAACCTGGTTTTATAGAAACACTAAAATCGTAAATTTTATCTTTGGTTCACGTACCAAAAATATATATACAAATATTTAATTTTGACATAATAATAATATCGTGTGGCTCATTGGCCTGGTGCAAGTCTTTCAATTGGACGCCACTTCGGCGACTTGCGTGTCCCTAGCCTACCTCAGTTATCCATCCGGGGAAAGGCGACCTACAGCTTAACGTGGAATCCGAACCACGTGTCGTGTCTGGCGACTCCTCACATCGTTGAGAGGTGAAGGATGGCTTAAAACGCAGACTGAAATAAATCCGAGGTCCGACCAGGTTTCGAACCCGCGACCCTTGGGTTTCCAGTCGAGCGCTTTACCCCAAGACCACCGGAGATGAAATCAACATATATGACCTTTAGAACCATTTAAATAGAATGACAATGACAGTTATATTTATAAACAAACAAAGAAGTAAAAATGAAACTTAAAAGGCGTATTTTAATAATTTATGACAACACCTATTTTGGATTCTGTGGTGCTTTCTGAAAAATAACATAAAGTTCAAATAATCTATAATATGATTAATTTCTTTCAAATGGGTGATGAAATCGGTATTAATCCAATCAAGTGACTTAGTGCACTAATAGACTTCAAAATCTCTTACATAACAGACAAGATCACAAAGTATGCAAGATGACCAGTTTACATGGATATATTACCTTTTTCAAGCTATAAACGGCAGATTTCCATATCTACAAAGTGTTACAATACTGTAAGTAATTTACTACAATGTAGATTATATGTTGTCTTAATACTTTGTGACGAACCTCTAAACAATGAAGGTTATGTAATTGTATTACTGTCAAAACGTGTTTCACAAGCTAAAGTTAAGTATTTGGTGTTTCAGTGACAGGTATCGAAGGTTTCAATTATGATGGTATCAGGTTCTTAATATTTGACAGTGGATTAATTATGTTACAGGTTTTCCACCCTACTCTATCCTACGCAAGCCTCTTCATCTCCTCTTAAGAACGACAACCCAATCTATTTACTGTATTCGTCTGAGATTTTTACCCCATACACTTCCCTCCAACGCTAAATTGATGTCTAAGAATGTGTCCAACCAATCGATCTCTTCTTTTAGTCAAGATATGCCAAAAATACCTTTTCTCCCCAATTCTTTTCAGTACCTCTTCATTAGTTACGCGATATACCACCCTAATCTTCAGCATTCTTCTGCAGCACCACTTTTCAAAAGCCTCTATCCTCTTCCTGTGAGCACTGTTTATCGTCCAAATTTCACTCCCGTACAAGGCAACACTCCATACAAAAGTCTTCAGGAAATAGTTCCTTACATTTGAATTATTATTTGATGTTAGTAAATTCCTCTTTATCAAAAACGCTCTCCTTCCCATTGCCATTATGCATCTTATATCCCCTGTACTGCGACCGCCGTATGTTATTTTACTGCCTCAATAACAAAACTCATCTACCATCTTTATTTTTTCGTTACCTAATCTAATTCCTTCTGTGTCGCCTGATTTTCTTAGACTGCATTCCATTCCGTTTGTTTTGGTCTCGTTAATGTTCATCTTATACGCTCCCTTCAACACACTGTCTATTCCGTTTAATTGCTCTTCCAGGTCCTTTGCTGTCTCTGACAGAATTAAATTATCAGCAAAACGCAATGGTTTCCATTCTTCACCCTGAACTTTAATCCCTTCTCCAAATTTTTCCCCGGTTTTCTTCACGTGGCTTACAGAATGGTATTTTCACGCTTTAGTGGAATGTGTTCTGATATGAAACTTCCTGGTAAATGTAAACTTTGTCCAGATCGGGATTAGAACAGGGGACCTTTACCTCTCTATGGATCCCTTGTCCGCGAAAGGCAAAAGTTCCATGTCAGTTTTAATCTGCAGAAGGTTCGAAAGATGTGATTTGTTTTAAAATACACGCACACTCATTGTGAATGTATGATCGAGGTGGCAGCACTGTACAGCACATAGAGCTCTAGCGGCAGAAGTTACGACATGGATAATTATAATGGCGACGGTCTCGGTACAGTGACTTGGCTTATTTCCTGTATCTCCTAAGTGGAGCATAGGGCATCAATGGACTTCCGCCACCGGACTCTGTTCTGCGCCACTGACTTGACCTCAATCACATTCAAATGTTTGTAAATCTAAGGAACTTAACTACGTTGATCAGTCCCAAGACTTACAAACTACTTACACCAACTTAAAGTAACTTACGCTAAGGACAACACAATCACCCATGCCCGAGGGAAGACTCGAACCCAAGACGGTGAACAGCAGCGTGCACCGCAGCAGGATGCCTTAGTGCGCACGGCTATTCTGCCACGGCTGACCTCAGTCCAGTCTTCCCTCATTTCTCAGTCCCTTCTGCCATTACACTCTTCCTCCTTGTATTCCTTGGACTTCCTCTTCTCCTGCTACCTTATGGGTTCCATTCCAGGTCTTTATCACGCCGTAATATATGCCCAATCTACTTCCATTTCCTACGACGTAACTCAATACCAATGGGTGTTTGATGGGTTTTTCACCGTAGTTCTTCATTGGAGATCACTTGTGGCCGCCATATCCACAAGATATTCCTCAAACTTTTGTTCACAAATGTTTGAAGTCTGCTAATCAGCTGTTTGTTAGTTTTCCACGGTTCACACTCATAGAGCGCTACTAACTTCATGACTTGACATTTGTATTGAAGATGCGTAGTGTTGTCTAAGTGTTAAGTTCCCTTGATTTCCAGATTGGTCTCGACATTGCAAATGCCCCTTCAGCGTCATTTATTGTTTCCTATATCATCGATAGTTCCTCCCTCAGGGGTGAGAGGTAGCATAACTGCTTGACTTGCTCGATAACTTGTTTTCCTGAAAAAGAGAGTTCATTTCGGTTATTACAGCGCATCGCCTTAGTTTTCTTTCTTTATATCTTCAATCCCAACACTGATGCTTCGATTTTTAAATCATTCAGCTTCGCTTCCATACCCTTTAAACTGCTGGCTAGCAAACACAGGTCATGTGCAAAGTAGAGCTCTGCATTTCGATGAAAACAACCGCTCGAGCCATTCCCGTTTCGTGCCGCTGCTCGACGGCTGGGGTAGGCGCACGCTGCGGCACGGCTGCGGCCGTCTAATGCAGCATTTGTGCCCGGTCGCCCTCCGCCTCTCGGTTACCGGCGGACGTGTCGAGCACTGCCTGGCGCTCGAGCGCACTCGCAGTCTCGGCCGGTGACAGCGCGACCGACGCGAGGTTAACCCTGTGGAATCGCATTAGAAACCGACCTGGCTTGAGCAACGCACATAGCGTTATGGATTAACGAAGTATACGGGCGTAAATGCTCAATTCATGAAACGAAGAGAAGTATCATGGAGAGAATTAGGAGTGGCTCGTTAGTCGTGAAGAAGAAAGACATGTCGGAACAGGAGGCGAAAAGTGGAGCTTGGAAATAGTTTGCACTTGTAGTGTATCGTGTCACACAGGCTTCTGGTTTTGTGCAATGTACCACATGTAATACTATAGTTTCGTACCAGTCAAGCATAACAGATATGATTCGACACTGCAAAAGTAAATGCGGAGCAGGATTCCAACGACCACTTGCCGTTCCAAGTAGATAAAAACAAAATTTCGTGAATATTACTCCTAACTCCGTCATTCCTTCCGGATCCTGCATTAAATATTAGTACAACGCATAGGCGTAGCCAGGATTTCGTGAGGGGTTGTCAATGAATGAGGATTGTAATAACGTGAACTCTTAATAATATCGCAAACGGCACTAATAGTGTATAAGTTATATTTCATTCCAAAGGACTGTATACTAGAGTCATCAGACTATAGATACAAAATTAGGAACAAGGTAAATTAATTAATGAAGATAGGAAAATTCTGATCGAAACACGGAGGGTAATCGGAAAGGCAGTGCGTGAAGTTTGAAGTAAAAGCACTCATATTTTTACAGTACGTGTAGGGCTATCAGTGACAAGAAACATGTGTGTATATACGCATTGACTAGACGGGAACCTAGAGTCGTTTACATAGGAGCATCAAGAAATATTGCTGACTTACATTGTAATATATGACTGAAATTTTAATTACCGATAGTAAAACTGCTGATTATTTCAGTAGTAATCACCATAACTGTTAATACATTTAACCCACTGTGAGACATGACGGTTAATTCCTCCGTGCACAGATGTTTGCAGTTAGCTACAGAACCATGTTTTTACCCAGATGTACACATGTTTACAAGAAACATACCGATGGCTATGAATGTCTCTTTTCAGGGTTCCAAAACATATGGGAATCACATGGGGAGAAATCGAGACTGTATTGGAGCACGTTTAACTCTTTCCCAGACTTGGTAAAATGTTAGCTTTGTCAACATTTCGGGAGGCGTTTGAAGCCCAGACACCACCACCCCGGACTACGCGATTGGTACAACGTATACGAGGCCGAGTTTGTAGATACGCTACACATAGCCCACGATTAGACTACTGTGTTCCCGTTTGTCTACCGAACGGAACAAAATACTATATACAGACATTACAGTTTAAACGACATAATCACTAAAATACAAGATCACCTCAAAGACGAAACTCCAGTAGTCTGCATCATATTAACAAAATCAAATGTAACATATGCAATTGTAATATTACTATCAGTTCAATTGTAATATTTCTAAAAGTTCTATAGAACTGATAGTAAACAACGAAAGACATTTGTAAAAGAAATAAGTGAGTGGTTAATGGGAAGCGGTGGCCTCTGATCTCAAGGATTGGGGCGAAGCGCAGCTCGCTGGCACTGAGTCCGCCGGTTACCGGCGACCGACCGAGTGTTCAGCGCGCCCGGCCGAGCGCTGGCGATCGGTTGCCCGCAACCGGTTAAAGAGGACGCTCGGCCGCGTACTCCCGAGAGCCAGAGGGGCGAGCGGAACTCGCCGGTAAAAATCGGACATAATGCAGACCTCTAGTGCAAAGTCCTACAACCTACATGTCAAGCCCCATTGAATACCTTTTCGGCGATTCATTACCTTCTTCATCACGCAAGATACAGTACCATCAGAAATAGACTGGGTGTCAGCAAACATCCTTGCTTAACTTCTGTGTCTACTGGAATGGATTCCGACAGCATCTCTGATGTAAAACTTGACATGTGTAGTTCTCATACAATAACAACGAGTAATTATTCATTTTCTCCATTTGCGTGATGAGCCACCAAGTGAAATTCATCACCAGCTGAGCGAGGTGGTGTCTTGGATGTGTCCAATGTGCGTTCGTGACTGCGACACTTCAGAGAAGGCAAAACGTCGTGTGACAACACACCAAGAAAACCTCGGCTTCGCACCAGCCAGTGTGACGACATGATCGAGCGTATGGGGAAAATTGTTTTGGACGATCGCCGAAGGACTGTGGAACACGTCGCCTCCTAGGTGGCATTTCTTTGGGATCTATGCTCATAATCATTTATGAGGGTCTGAAAATTCGAAAAATGTCCCACGTGGATGCCGTGAATGCTGATGGAAGACCAAAAGCCTGCGCGCGTTTCATGTTGTCAGGCAATGTTGACGCGTGATGACGGCATGAATGGGACTTTCTTTTCATCGATTGTGTCATTGGGGGTAGACATGGATATCGTATTTCCATCCTGAAACGAAGCACCAATCAGCTCAATAGAAGCACACAGACTAAACGCCAATAAATAAATAAATAAATTGAGTAATCGCCAATGATGAAAAGTTATGGTGGTCATGTTCTGGGACAGCGTTAGCGTAATTCTTACTCGTTGTGGTCCAAACGATACCACGGTGACAGGTGTATCCCAACGAGATATTTTACAGAAAAAGTTCCTGCCAACATTGCGTGAAAATCGGCCGGTAAAATATTTTATCAAAACAAGCCCAACGCAACGCTGAAGCTTTTGGCGACAACTACTTTGAACTGATCTTTCATACTCCCTAACCGACTGACCTGGTTGCTAGCGACTTTTGACTTTTTCCAACGATGAAAGGCGCTCTTCTTAGACGTGCTGCAATTGCATCAGCTATTTTCCACTGGTCAAACCACACTCCTAAAGAAGCGTTCGCAGCGTCATGTCGCCTTCGTTGTGAAAAAATTTTACCACTGCAGGCATATTACGGAGAAAAATGACATAAGTTTCACTGTCTGTGTGATTAGTTAGTGACAAAAAAATCGGAAGCGTTATAACTTGAATGCACGTCGTATACGTGTACAAAACATTGAAATCAGGAACTGGGGAAAATGACCGACACTTAAGATGACGGCTGAAGTGTGACTACCCGAAAAGGTAGAGGCTTGAAGTCAGTTTTCCACATGAGGGAAGCTAGCCTGGTTTTTAATGAATGAAATTAGAAAATTCAAATGTTTGTAAATCTATCGGACCAAACTGCGTGGTCATCAGTCCGTAGCTTACAAACTACTTAAACTAAGGTAAACTAACCTAGGGACAATACACGCACACCCGTGCCCCAGGGAGGACTCGAACCTCCGACGGCGAGCAACCGCGAGCTCCGCAGCGAGGCGCCTTAGACCGCTCGGCTACTCCACCGCGGCAATTAAATTAGAGACATTAAGCAATTTTCCGTTTCTAATAACGTCAGTGGTCCTTTATTTTTATATTTAACTAATATGTGCCAATAACAAAAATCATATAATGTTCATGAGCACCCACAAAGGATGACTTAGCAAGCTTAGCTGCATAAACAAAGTAAAATAATTGATGCGCAGCATGAAAAGTCGTGTTTCTTCGAAACAACAGCTATGTACAATTTTAAGATTCTGAATAAAATAACTTTGAGTGTTATGCCACGTCACTATACAACACTAAACCAAACGAATTGGCGACGTCTCCTTCACTATTCTTCAGGGCGGTGAACTGTTTGCTGAAAGTATGCCCCTATTTACTGTCTGGTGTTTGCAGTCGAAGTCACACGTCTTGGATGTTAGTGGACAATTCAAGAGGAGTTCAAATGTTTGTACAACTTATGAGACTTAACTACGGGGTCATCAGTCCCTAAGCTTACAAACTACTTATGAACTAGCTAAGACTACAGACGGTACAAATATCCATGCCCGAGGGGGGATTCGAACCCCCGACCGTAGTGGCCGTGCTGACCGTGACTGAAGCGCCTCAGTCCCGTCGGCCACCGCGGCCGGCTTGCAAAGCGAAAGAGGCCGCATAGCAGTTCTTTGGTGGCCGCTGTTTCTGACTGTTAAACCCGAGTTTAATATATCAAATGTTTGTTAAGCTTAAGGGACTTAACTGCGGGGTTATCAGTCCCTAAACTTACAAACTACTTATGAACTAGCTAATACTAAAGACGGCACAAATATCCATGCCCGAGGGGGGATTCAAACCCCCGACCGTAGTGGCCATGCAGACCGTGACTGGAGCGCCTCAGTCCCCGCGGCCACCGCGGCCGGCTTTAATATATCATAACCAAGTTTCGCGCAGCCGCTCCTGTCGGAGGTCCGAGTCATCCTGCGAGCGTGAATGTGTGTGTGTTGTCCTTAGCGTATGTTAGTTTAAGTACTTTGTAACTGTAGGGACAGGTGACCTAAGCAATTCAGTTACATAGGTTTACATTATTTTGAACATTTTTTAACATACCGTATCATATATAACCTACAAAAACACAAAAATGTGTTGCTTCTCCATGAATCTAGGGGTTCATGAACATTTGCGTAAAAATGGAATGAAGGTACGAAAAACAACATTTCACTTCTCTTTATTGTTCATGAATACAGAAACTGACAAATTGTACGACAATAACTTAGAACTTCTGAATTTATGTTCCATTTTGCAGCGTATACCAATACCCTTAATACCCGGTACAAAATAGGGAATTCTTAAGTAAACTCCTTCGTTTATTGATTTCAACCTCAGCATAATCTCATATTATCTGAAAGTGACGACAATGGTCAGGTAGTCTACCGACTCCACGCCTGTGGAAACCAACTGATTTCAAGTTAAAGCTGTCTACTAACCACGTTGAAGCACATTTTAGTCCAGAAATAAATTTTCTGCTTCGAAATATGAGTAAAAGGAATTAAATACTTTATAACGTATGAACACTACAAGCGGTATGCAGATAATAACAGCAATAGTGACAGTAATATTTTTGGAATTATTGCAGTAGTGTTTATAAAACTATGGAATTTGTTGAAATAATGGATATTTCATTATGTCTTCGCACTGAGACATTATGGCTAAGAGTCGTCTTTACATCCAATGCTACATTACTCATTAAATATATATGTGTGTGTATGTTTCACATCTCGCAGACATTATACTGGTATAATTTGTATGTCAGACGTTCCTTGTATTTGTTCACTTCACTGAGCGCCACATTGTCTTCAGCGACTCTAGGTATGTTTGCCAAGCGCAATTCTCTCCGTTGCGGTCTTGTCGATCGATTCTGGTTTAACGTATGCAATGTATGGGTTCGATTCCCTCCTACAGGGAGGTAGTAAATCAGTTAAAATATCTCAAGATCTTCACAAAAGTAAAGTGAAAAATAATGACAGCATATATCATCAAAATATTGGGGGATTAAGGAATAAAATAAATGAGCTTTTGGAATGTGTAGAAGAAAGTGTGTAATAAATGTACTATGTCTATCTGAGCATCTCATTGGCACTGATATGGGAAAGGTTAATGTCAATATGATATTAAGAAAACTTATTAAAATGTACTATATCTGAGTTGAAAGAGAAACAGGGCAACCACGACCACAGTGAGACTGTATTAACATTAAAATGCATGAAAAGTTTACTAACAAAACGTCAGAAGTTGAAAATATTGTTAATAATCACTTTTTAAATGTCGTGATCAAAATGGATCTAAACGTTCCATAGAAGAGGTAAAGCTATTAATGGAAAACGCTATACCTATGAAATCTGATACAAGTGAAATTCCACTCGCATCTACCTTTGAAAATAAAAAAAATAATATACTCACTCAAAAGTAAAAGCACATGTGCAAGTGATGGCATTTCCAGCAGAGTACTAAAAGCTTGTACCCAACTACGGCATATATTACTAGACTGGCAACGCCATATACAGTATGACTGGTGTCACTGTAGTCTCGCGGCCATATTTCTATACTTCAAACATGTGAACAGTCGTGTCTGTAATTACAGGTAACACGTAAAAACACGAAAAATGTTCAAATGTTTGTTAAGCTTATGGGACTTAACTGCGGGGTCATCAGTCCCTAAACTTACAAACTACTTAGTAACCAACTTATACTAAAGACAGCACAAACATCCATGCCCGAGGGGTGATTCGAATCCCCGACGGGGTACGGCCTCGCGCATCGGAGCATAGCGCCTCAATGCGCTCGTCCGCGGCCGTAAAATACGTATGAACTACGCTCTCTTTTGAGTTTCGACATAATGGTCAATTAGTATGTTGTATATGGCTGACATGTTTCGTACAGCAAACGGAAGATACATACAGGAATGAGATTCATTGATTTGCTGTTTTTATTAATCAATGTCATTCAACTTTGGGTGTTCTTTCAATAGTGTGGTAGTTATAAATGTGCTGCTTGTCCTGGATAACATGTATCTTTATTCTTTTGAGTGTACTTACGGAATCTATAGTCTGCTTTGACACGTGCAGTAATGAGTCACGGAAGTTACAACTTATTCGTTTATTAAAAGTTTCAATCATCTTACACTTTTTCTTTCAATGATATGCTTGTTATAAAAGTGTTGTTTATCGTTCATAACAAGTGTCTTCATTCATACGAGAGTTCTTATAATAACTACAGTCTGCTTTGACACTTCCAGTGATGAGTCGCGTTAATTTGCTGATCTTTGTTAATCAGTTACTAGCTTCGATAAACTTCGGCTTCTGTTTCAGTAAATAGTACGACCGCTAAAAATATGTTGTTTGTCGCGGATAACACGTGTCTTTATTAATCTGCGTGTTTTCCGAAAACTACCTTCTGCTTTAACCATATTTATAATGTTTTTCTGTAATAAGATTCTACAATGTGTATGTTAAATACTACTACTGCGGAAGTATATCTCAAATTTAAAGCATGTTTGAACCAACTAGTACATATGACAACGTCATTTCATGTCGGAAGAACGTGGTAGTACCATACGGAAACTTTTTGACGTGAGCTGCAGCAAGACTGCGGCTTCAGGCTTCAGCCACAGAGGCAAGAATGTCAGCCTAGTAATGTACACCACTGGTCATTAAAATTGCTACACCAAGAAGAAATGCAGAGGATAAACGGGTATTCATTGGGCAAATATATTAGAACTCACCTGTGATTACATTTTCATTATATTCAAGAACGTCTTATTTCCTCCAGCGATCCCCAATTGAGTTGCCGGAGCATTTCCGTGACACTCGTGCATTGGTCGAACCTACCAGTAACAAACCTAGCTGCTCGCCTCTGAATGCCTCTACATCTTCCTTTAAACAAATCTGCCGCGGGTCCCAAACATTTGATCAATACTCAAGACGTTGTCGTACAAGCGTTTTATACGCGGTCTCTTTTACAGGTGAAGGACATCTTCCCAAAATTCTCCCAATAAACCGAAGTCGGCTGCCCGCCTTACTCACAACTGTCCTTACATGTTCGTTCCATCTCATATCGCTCTGCAATGTTATGCCTAGATATTTGAAAGACGCTGCTGTGGTGCTGCCACAACGTTGCCACAGCCAGGCGAGGGCGGCGGAGGCACGCGGCGTGCCACTGCAGGCATACAGGGAAGCGAACGCGGCCGTCACAGGCAGTGGGCCGGCGTCTTTTAAATCGCCAGGGAAGTAGTGAGCACTAGGCCGAGGATTATTAGGTCGGAAAAAGAGCATTTTAGACGTCTAAAATAAACCATTCATTACCTCATCTAGGGCAAATAAAACCTACAGTAGGCCGGAAAACAATTCATCAGACGAAATAAACAAAGTAAAATACATAGTGTTGACTATGAGCAAATTTTTACTCACATATAATAAGATAGAAAATCACATTAATGACCAAACCTTTATACTTTTCGAAGATAAAAATACAATGCAATTCAGAATCCAGTGCTGAAATACATGTAAGAGGTCTATACAATTTAGCAAACACCGAATAAACCAGTGGTTTCAAAATTCATAACGTATTTGGTTTCACGGTAAATTACTGAAAACGCCCTCGTCTCGTAGCCGTCTGTGATCGTAGCAAAGTGGCACAGACAACTGCACTCAGTACAAAACAAGTATACAGGCTTATTTATGTGGATACAATTTTATTTTTGCTTTCTATGTATGTTTCATCTATGCAGCAACTACATAGTCATGGCAGTATAAATGAATCATTTATTGACAACTTGTAAAAATTTCCAGTTGCTCTCTATTGCAAGCAAAAAAAGAGCATTCCTTACCATTAACATTGTTTCGCCTAAATGAAACGAATAGCATGAAAAATGCATTAATGTTAACGGCGTATAGACGATATCTAACTCAAGATATCAGAATGTGTAGCTGAAGTGTGCAGAAGGTTGTTGACTGGGTGCGCAGTGCGTACATTCGGATGGTGGAACTTCATCGAATAACACTACTGCCAGGAGCGCGCGGCCGCAGCGACCCACTCAGCTGACAGCGGTCAACTGACAGCCGGGGGAGAAGGCGGCGAGCTGGCGACGTCGCGCAGTGTTCTCCCTCTGTCTACGCTGAACGCTTCGCTCGGCCGCCTTCCTACCTGCACACAGCTCTAGTGGTGGCTAAAATTTTTGCCATTCCGTCGTATCGCATACGGGTTGCAGATATATATTGAAATGTTTCAGTGTGGACTTGTAGCCATTCATCGTAGTGGCACGCGGTTATTGAATCAGTGTGTTTAAAGGGAAGAGTTTTTAACATTTGTCGTTCCATAATAAAGGAAATTAACGAAGTTTACTGTTATGGATCAACCTAGTAATTGTCCGCATCCCATACCGTCAAATCATTGGAACAATTATTAAATGATTAAGCATAAAATAGAATGTAACGGCAACTTCGCCCATTGAGGATTAGGTGGACGCAGATGTGACGTTACAAGAGCTAGCTGCCATTCTTCGCACCAGCTAGAAATGTTGTCAAGTCATCCTGTATCCTGTATGCTATTACAGTCAGTTGAAGACATTTTTTTTACGGTAATGTCTTATCTAGAAAATAAAGTACAAAATTCTCTGTCTTCGAATTTACAAACGTAATTGTGTTACAGTAAGATGAGAGAGAGAGAGCGAGGTGTGGGAGGAGGTTGCAAGAATTTTTTTACTTGTTGGAAGGGGGGTCGAGAAATCAAAAAGGTTGAAACACACTGCTTTAGAGGAACAGTTAGGGAAGCTCTGTGATACAGCAAGAACACGTGCACTGCGTCCCGTCATGCCAATATCCAGTCGCGTGCGGCCGTTGCTTGTTACCACGTTTGCAGGGCGAGCGGTGGTAGCTTTGTTTGCCGAGATAACCTGATCCGATTCCCGTTTGGCTGACAGGCGCTCGTGGAAGCGAGTGCGGCACGTAGTCGGTGTGGGGCTCAGCGCGCAGGTGTTGGCACGGGTCTGCTGACCCGGCCGCGGCATCAAACACTCGGCCCCTTGTGACGACCGCGCATACGCCACGAGGGTGCAGCCAACCGGCAAGCGGCCGACCGTCCACAAGGAGAGGAGCCAGCGGCAGGAACATGGCGATCGTGACCTGCTTCACTCCCACAACCTCCTTGAAAATTCCACTGCAAGTATTTATGTTTTACGTGTAGTAGTTTACGTACAGTGAGTGGCGTAGCACAGAGGGCAGTGTTACGCGGGTAGTGCGGAAGTAGACTACATCTACACCTCTACATGGGAACTCTGCAAATCACCTGTAAGTGCCTGGCAGAGGGTTCGTCGAACCACCTTTATGCTATTTATCTCCCATTCCATTCTCGAATAGCGCGCGGGAAGAAAGAACACCTGAATCTCTCTGTTCGATCTCTGATTTCTCGTATTTTATTCTGATGATCATTTCTACCTATGTAAGTGGGAGTTAACTATATATTTTCGCATTCGGACGAGAATGTTGGCGATTGGAGTTTCGCAAGTAACCCACGCCGCAGCGATAAGCGCCGTTGTTGTAATGATTTCCATCCCCGAGCCTGTATCGTGACAATACGAAACGAGCTGCCCTTCTTTGCACTCTTTCGATGTCCTCCGTCAAACCCACCTGATAAGGATCCCACACTGGGCTGCAATACTCCAAAAATGGACGGACAAGCGTAGTGTATGCAGTTTCTTTAGTAGTTCTATTGCATCTTTTAAGGGCTCTGCCAATAAAACGCAGTCTCTGGTTCACCTTTCCCACGATATTATCTAAGTGTTCTTTCCAGTTTAGGAGTGCGCGGCTCGGCCGCGAACTAGTTCGTTCATTTAGTTCGTCCGCTCCCAGTGAAGGCTGAGCGGCGTGGTCTGCGCATGCAGTTGGAGGTAGAAGTTCGCCCACCTAGCTGCTTCATGCGCTTGCTGCTTGCGCCGCTAACGGTGTCACGCAAACCAAAAGAAACAGTTTGTGGATAATTTCTCGCGTTTAAGTGTAGAGTTATCTCTGTATCTTGGTATTATGGAATTTATTAGTCAGATATTGCAGAGTGCAGAATACTTCAAAACAGAAATTTTGTAGCACTGAATTATGTAATCTAGCAGGCACACCCTCACCTCGAAATGGCTCTCAACAGCATAAGGCAAACACGTGATTTTTAATTCTGCTGCCCGCCTTCTCGCTATTGCCCGTCGATCTTCGGAATAAAATCCAACGAACTAAGAAGCGAGATACGCTTGGCATAATAGTTCGCGACTGGTAACGCATGTTTTAGTTCGCGACCGATCGCGCATACTTTAGTTCGCAGCTCAGCCGCGAAGTAGGTCGGTCTTTTTAGTTCGTCCGCTCTTTTTGGCTTTTGCTACCTCTACTAAAAGAGCTCTTTCTTTTGTTGTGACAGTATTCAACGCTGACTACCTTAGAAAAGAAAATGTGTGGCACTGAACTATGAAACTACAGCTGAGCTGCATCTCAACTCGAAATGACGTTAACTGGAAGAAGGGAGACACGCGATTCTGCGCGCTCTCGCGTCCTCTCGCTGTTCCCCGTCGGTCTTCGGAAAAGGAGCGGACGAACTAAGAGGCGAGGGATCTGCGAACTAGTTCGCGTAGTTCACCTGTGGGAGCGCTCTTCCGAACTAGTTCGTTCGCGAACTACACAAGACTAGTACGGAGCACACCGGGTTCCTGCTCCATGGAGGTGACGAATCTTGCTACTACACAACACTTGCTGCGTTCTTAAGCACGAAGTATGCGATCTGAATACTATCAAGGGTGACACTGTTAATCTGTCTCGCGAGGATTCGGCATTAGCAAAAAAGGTTCGGATATAAGTGTGCCATTTTTTATGCTTACTGGGAACAGTTGTATATGTTTGGAAAGTGTGTTGGGAAAGCACTGTGCTTATTATGCAACTCAACCGTAAATATCGAAGCACCGCCAGTGCACTGTCACTGCGAAAATAAACGTTCCATAAGACCCGAGGGGGCAAGATCAGCTGCGTGTATGATTGTAAGAAAGATAGGTAAACATTCTCCCTCTCACGTCCCTTCTCAGGCAGTATAATTGTTCTCCGCACTCATATCAATTTATACGCCGTGTAGGTCACGAAATTCAACTAAGCGACAAGTAATAGTCCAGATGTCGTTGTGCGACTAATATCTATTCTACCTTTTGATCAGAATGTATTTTGTATGGTTAATTAAAGTGATCAGATCCGCGGCCGATTAGCCGTGCGCACTGGGGCGTCGTGCTGCGGTGCGCCCAGCCGTTCGCCGTTGGGGTTTTGAGTCCCCCCTCGAGCATGGGTGTTTGTGTTGTCCTTAGGTTAGTTTACCCTGGTTTAAGTAGTTTGTAAGCTAGGGACTAATAACCAAGCAGCTGAGTCCGAAGATTTACAAATATTTGAACATGTGTAAAGCGATCAGACGTCCAGATTTCGCCGGGGCAGTTCCGGTTTCTTGACATAGAAAATACCCTCGGTCATAACGTCTTATATGTAAAAGTATCTATACTGTATTTCATAAACCTAACACACTGTAATGAATTCAGAATGCGTTTATACAACCTGTGTGACGGCGTATGCATTATCGAGATCTGCAATAATACTTCCGGTGAAGTTAGTGTTGCTGACAAGAAAACCTACCCAAGTTTCACTCTCCGATTTTTATGAAATTTGGGTATAATACATCAAAAACCCCTAAAATGACCAATTTTTTGTGCTGTAAAAATTTGTTTTGATTTAATGGAAGTAGAATCTATGAAAACTTCAAAAGGAATGCGAATTTGAGAGATGGCAGCCCAGCTCTCATCTTTAATGTGTTTATCGTTCGTGTAATGATGTAAAGTGACCAGTACATGCATTTTTCCATTGCTGTCGGGAATGCAGTGCAGGGAAGATTTTTTTGCTGAGGTGAGAAACAGAACTGACTTTGTCTTGACGGGAGAGAGTGGAATTCCGGTGGAGGCGGCCGTTACAGCACTCTCTACCTGCGGCCAGCGGAGTGCTCTGGGGGCCGCACTGTAGAGGTCCCGATAGCAAGGTGCCTCGGTGCTCTGGCCGAGCAGCAGGTTGTAAATGTGTTAGCCCAGTGTCCCAAACTGAGGAGGAGTATTGTCTGTGCTTTTAGAAGCGCTCCTTCCGATTTTAGAAAAAGATAGCCGGCCCCTCCGCTGAGACAAACGCCCAGAATCTAGTCTGCTTAAAAAAAAGGGGGGGGGGGGAGTTTGGTTGGCGCTTCTACAGTGACGGTTTGGACCGTTCGTGAAGAATCACGCCAAAAGTGTGTGTGGCTGATGTACAAAGCGCCATTTTTGTGAAATCGGCGGTCGTTTAGTGAAATTTTACTAGCTGAAGTTTGAGAACTCGATGCTGATTGGTTTTTTCGAAAAAATGGGTTCGCTTGGGGTCTTTCGCAGCAGACGCGGTATCGAGGACTTCGTGCTTCGCTCAGCTGGAGAACGGACGCGTCTGCTCGCGCCCTGTTCTCTTAGTGGACGGACTCAGAGATTTTTTTTATTGAGCCGATACTTGGACGGGTGAACTTGTATTAGTTTCAGGGTAAATTCTGAGATTTATACTTGAGCTGAAAGTCCTTGTAAGGTACTAGTTACGATATACTCAACTTCTGGAGTCACCTAGGCCTTCAGTACTTGTGCGTACTTGTATACGCTAACTGAAGTGGCCCTGACTTGGCAGAACTGCTCGAGATCGTAGGCACTGTGTACTGCCGAGCACACAGAAGCTGATAGGAGGGAGTACAGCTTCCGAGTAACGGGGCGTGTGTTTTTATTATTTCGTGGTCGCGGAATTTTTCAGCTTACAGCCGCCCTGCGCCCACGCCACTGCAGCGCAGCGCCTTAACAACGAAAGTCGTCAGTTTTGTAATGTATGGCAAAGCGCTCGCCAGCGACAAATAGTCGTTGCATCAGTTCTGTATAATAGTGGGATTGTATAGTTAGGATAATCAACCCTGCACTGATATTCCGGTTCAATTATTCCGTTAAGAATATTGTATCAATTTATGATAGGGTGTGTGTTAAATTCAAGTTTCATAATGATCAGTGTAATGTCAATCATCTAGATTATTCTTTCATATTTGATGGTAATTGTAAACTTGGATGTACAGTCTAGTTTGTGTTTTGTACTGGATTTTCAATGAGAGTCTTTTTTTCTGCTTATCGGTAATAATAAACATATTGTTAAAACAGGTTTATGCCTTCACCTGGAGATGGGTGTCCTGTGTGAGTTTAGGTGGTCTCTTGTACCAGCTTTTTCTTTTCTCGGTTTCTCTTCTCCTAACCTTTGCTTCTGCTTTTCCCTCCTTACTGTACTCTTCTAACCTTCCTCTTATCCTCGTGGGGGGTAGTGTTTTCACGAGCCATTGACGGCCCTTTCGATGAGGAACTACAGGAGGACCTTTCCGACCAGGGTGTAACAGCTGTACATCGTGTGATGAAAAGAGTTAACAACAACTTAATACCGACCCAAACAGTGTTCTTGACCTTCCACAAAGTTGACCTTTCTTCAAAGATAAAAGCAGGCTATGAAATCATCTCCGTTCGGCCATATGTCCCTAATCCCACCCGATGTTACCAGTGTCAGTGGGTCAATCATAGACTGTCAGTCGTGCCCCAATGCAGCCAAATGCGTCACCTGTGGTAGGGACGCACATGAGGGTGACTGCCCACCTCCGTCCCCTCACTGCATCAACTGCATGGGTGACCATGCTGCTAATTCTCGCGAATGCCCTGTATATAAAGATGAGCAGACCATCCAGGAAATCAGAGTCAAGGAAAAAGTTTCCACCTCTGCTGCCCGGAAATTACTAGCAAGTAGAAAGCCTGCTGTGCTCCCAGCGGATACCTACAGCAATGTCCTTTCCTTTCCTCAACCAACAAAGGAGACAGGTGTGCAGACATGTGAATTTACCTTCAGTGATACAGTTGCCAGCCCAGAGATTGCCTGCTTAACATCCCCATTGCCTTCTGCTCACTCTAAAGCCCAGTCCACATCAGTTTCACAGAAACAACGGGCCACTAAGTCGGAAGCCCATACTTCGAAAAAAGATCCTGTTCGCAAAGATTTTCTAAAAACATCATCTTCCCATCCATCAGCCGCTCATTCTTCAAACAGATCTGCCTCCAAAAGGCACACAAAAAGAAAAGTTCCTCTCCTTCCCCGCCATGGTGTGACTCTTCGGTCACGCCATCCAGCAATAGACAGCCCCAGCCATCCTGTTTCAACAGGACGCTCTACCACTTGCCGATCAGCCGGCATTTCACCAGCAGAAAAAGCTGCCCGTTCTGATCAATCCAGGAAGGAGGCAGAACAGATGTCTGAACCCATGGAGCACAATTGTCCATCTGTTGATTGCAGTAGCAGTCCTGCCTCACAGCCAGGCCCTCAGCAGCCATCAAGGTGATCCCCTCTTGCCTTCTCCCTTTTTTCTCATCTTGATTTCTTCATGGCACTACTCAGTGGAACATCAGAGGCATTCATTCCAGCTGCGATGAATTAAGACTACTCTTTCGATTGCACTGCCCGCTTATAGTCGGTCTGCAAGAAACAAAGATCCATCCAACCGATCATATCAATTTCCCACAATATACTGCAGTGTGTTTTGATTTACTTCCTGTGGAAGGTATTCCTGCCCATAGATGTGCTATGCTGCTCATTCAGGAAGACGTCTATTATCATCCCATTCCATTGCAAACTCCCCTACAGTCGGTTGCCGTCTGCCACCATCTCCACATTCACCTTCTCTCTCTAATATTTACACCCCGCCGTCGTCTGCCTTAGGGCAGACTTACTGCACCTTCTTGCTCATCTTCCTAAGCCATTTTTGTTGATTGGTGACTTCAACGCCCACCACCCTCTATGAGGCTCTCCAGCTTCTTGCCTCTTTTGGCTGACTTCTTTAACCACCTTAACCTTGTCTGCCCAAATACACACGAACCAACTTTCCTATCCGACATGACGCATACCTAGTCCCATTTGGACCTCGCAATATGCACTTCTCCACTTGCGCATCGCATCGAATGGTATTTTCTGTCTAATAGGTACTCGAGCGACCATTTCCCCTGTATAATTTCTCTACTACATCATACCGCCTTTCCATGCCCACTAGCTGGAACATCTCCAAAGCTGACTGCGGACTATTTTCTTCCATGGCGGTTTTCCATGATCAGAACTTCCCCAGCTGTGACAGTCAGGTCAACTACCTCACAGACGTCATCCTCACCACTGCCGAACATTCCATATCCCGAACTTCAACACCCCCACATAGGGTCCAAGTTCCCTGGTGGAATGCAGCATGTAGCGATGCTATTCGAGGCCGGCTACGTGCTCTATGTCTGTTACAACGCCGGCCTACTTTCGAAAATTGTATTAATTACAAAAGACTGCGAGCAAAATGCCGCCGTGTCATTAAAGAAAGCAAAAAAGCTTGCTGGACTTCTTTCATGAGTTCCTTCAACAGATTACTACTCCGTCAGTCGTCTGGAGTAACCTACACCGGTTATCTGGCACTAAGGTCCATTCCCCAATCCCCGGCCTGAACATATCAAACCAAGTGCTCGTGGAACCTGTTGATATCTGCAATGCTTTCGGCCACTCTTTCACTGAAGTCTCAAGATCAGCTAATTATGACCCTGTCTTACTCCCCCGAAAACAGGCCGAGAAGGCACAAACGCCTTCTTGATTACCTGTATCATAACTTTTAAAATATGTTTTTTATTGTAAATTATAATTTACAATGTCTCTAACATATATTACACAGAGGGCCTAGACGATTATAATTCTTTTTTATTTTTTATTTTTATCAAAGAATTGTGTCATGAATGTGACAAAATTCAGAAATACAATGCAATGCTTTAACCTTTCCAGGATGAAATCCTTGAACTTAATGATCAAGTAGTATATTGCTCCCTCCTACATATATCTCGCAAAGAGACCATGAGGATAAAATCAGATTAGGCATTGCGACAATATTTCTTTCAGCGCACAACACAGGACTGGAATAGGAGGGAGAACCAAAAGTGGTACTCAAGGTACCCTCCCCGCCACACATCATCAGGTGGCTACCGATGTAAACAAATTATTAGGCTAAGTGTGATATACTGAAAACTTACCTTGTTAGCTATAAAATAATCAGAACAAAATATTTTTTCTGTTGCCATGGGTGTGACATAATATCGTCTCAGGAGGACATGTACAAACATCTCAGTAATTCAGAGAAAGTGTGGCATTGGCAAGACAAGTAATGTGTGCAAAACAAGGTGGTTATAGAATGAACCTCCTTGTGCAGAATTTGTGGGCCACCATAACATTTTATCTGTTTACTCAAAATTTGTAATTAATTGGGTTTTTAGTTGTTTATCTACGAGGGAAAAAGTTTTTTGGATGGCAACCCTGGAAGAAAGTCTAAGAATCAGCAGCAACACTCACTGTTGTAGAAGTTGTTACCAAAGTTCAGGTCTGACAGTTGCAATGACACTAGCGCTCCTACTGGTGGGCAAGGCATTGTAATAATAATATTTGTTTATAATTACTTTTCTATGTAATCAAACATATAGTTTCTGTAATTTTTGCATTCCAAGCGTTAGTAAAATATCAAAAGATATAAATAATCATGAAATAAATGTAAAAAAAGGAAAAGACAAATTTCTCCGATTCAGTGACATAAACGAGAACTTATGAGGATATACTTACAAATACGTATCTTGCAGCCTACTCCACTGAATGTAAGAGAATATAAATTATTTTTCAAAAGAGAGAGAGTGGTTGGCCAGTACTTACCTTTGTGCTGTGACGCAGATAGTGGCACAAATGAAGAAAAAGGTAAAAAGAAAAAAGACGAAAAAGGAGAAGCTTTCGGAACACAGTTCCTTCTTCAGGTGGGAGAGAAAGGAAGGGACAAAAAAAAATTATATATATATATATATATATATATATATATATATATATATATATATATATATTATAGAGGAAAAATTCCTAACAGGAAAAAAATATACGTAAAAAATAGATGAACACTTACCAGGCGAAGGGGCACAGGCAGTAATAGCAACAAATAAACACACAGACACACACACACTCAAAAATGCTAGCTTTCGCAGCCTAGCTGCTTCATCAGGCAGAAGGGAAGGAGAGGGAAAAGGAAATGATGAGGGATTTAAGGAAGGGGGTAAGGAGCCATTCCAATCCCGGGACAGGAAAGACTCCCGGGATTGGAATGGCTCCTTACCCCCTTCCTTAAATCCCTCATCATTTCCTTTTCCCTCTCCTTCCCTTCTGCCTGATGAAGCAGCTAGGCTGCGAAAGCTAGCATTTTTGAGTGTGTGTGTGTCTGTGTGTTTATTTGTTGCTATTACTGCCTGTGCCCCTTCGCCTGGTAAGTGTTCATCTATTTTTTACGTATATATATATATATATATATATAAAAATGGGAACGCAGTACCTCCGACTTCCACACTCCTCAAACACCATCATGACCTAGGTCGTGAATTACCTTTCCCTTCCGTTCCCATCTTTTCTTCCCTCCCCCCTTTCCCCTTCTCTCCCACCTGAAGAAGGAACTGTGTTCTGAAAGCTTGTCCTTTTTCGTCTTTTTTTTTCTTTGTACCTTCTTCATTTGTGTCACTATCGGCAGTACAGCACAAAGGTAAGTACTGGCCAGCCAATCTCTCTCTTTGAAAAATAATTTATCATCTCTGAGGAGAATTTCCATCATTAATCATGTAAGAGAATATAAACAGATGAGAAACAATTTCTGTTGTAGTGTGTTCTTATATGGCAGGCAATTTCTTTGACATGTAAAAAGTTTGTGGAGTCCAATGATTCGACCATTTTTCCACATCACTCGTCTATGTTTTGAATCCATATAATCAAAAGTATAATTACTTTTGATTATAAAACAAATGTTTGAGGTTTATATGTAATAATTGGTTTCTGCTTTGTCAGGAGACTTTGTTTTTGCTTTCAATGTTTTACTGTCGAGTTTGTTAGGATTTCCTTTCTGCTAGAGCTGTAGTGGTTGATCTGGCACCAGAAATAATGAATGTATTGCATTCCCTATAATTTTCTAACATTCAACACTTATTTATTTGTCAGGAATTGTAGTGAAGAAATCCTGACATTTCCAAGTAGAAAAGCGAAGTCTTTCTGTAGAAGGTTGGGTCTTCTGTTTAGTAGCAATTTTTGCTCTCAACAGAAACAAATTCTTGATTAAAAAAGTCATAGGTTTGAAGATAATCTGAAACTGCCCTACATAGTACCATTTCATACCTTCCAATGGTTCTTAGGAAAGCAAATAAAGACAAATGTGGAGTTATTTTCTAGTTATTACCTATTTTTATTGCACAACGTACCTTCTGTCATAAAAAGTATGTTGAAAATTAATTTGAATGAGTACTATTCATATTCATCCACTATAGTATTCAGAACTGTACCTTGCCAGCCACTCTGAGCACTGCTGTCGTGTAATAACAAAAATCAGTCGGAGTGTCGTGACTGTATGTTAGACTGTGGCTAGGAAATACTAACATCTTCACCTTCAAGCATGGGGGTGAAGAAAAAAAAATGAACTAGAAGGGAATCACGATCAGATTTTCACCGAAAATCTGGATCACAATCAGATCGTATTTGACACTAAAAGAGTTAACCTTTCCATTGTGAAAAATGAATGGGATAAACAATACTAGTGTAACATAAATGTTAATATTTTTACTTTTCTTACCAGTTAAATTAGTCTATGTTGCTTAGTTTCATTCACTTATGACATATGATATTTTTTAGGGTAAATCCTGATTCAAAAACGGTATATACTGAGCAGAAATGGGTGATTTAAGCAATATGTGGGGTAAGCTCATGTACCTCTTGTTCACCCCTGTTTAGTAGCCTGGGAATTCTGTGACATTGGCCTCTCCATGCATATTTTCTTTAATGTCATTTGCTGTTAATACCAGACAGAAATCTAATCTGCATTTGGATCACACCTTGATTCTTGTACATAAAGGTGCCACAAGAATTTTAAGAGCCTGGTAATATTCCAAACTCTTTAGAGGCTAAAATTGAAAGTTCCCTCATGGCTAATTCATTCTATTATTTTGAATTAATGGAAGAATTAAAAAATTAAGCTAATTTCTGTGTTAGGTTGTTGATTCTTTTCATATATGCTTAGATTGCTTTACATTTCCCTTTATCGATTACTACTCCCATGTTACAATCTGATGCACTGACTCATTCCATGACCATGGTGGCTTGCTTCTCATTTCAGTCCTGTGGAAAATGATAAAATTAAAAAATAAATAAAAATGTACATCCATGCATGTGTGCATATACAGAGTTGTCAGAAATATTTTGAAAATCTTGTGTTTCAGGGTAGGCTGTGCTGAGAAATAATTTTCAACCACAAATTTGGTATGTTGACAGTTTAACTAATTTCAGTGCTAATTAAATATGAATAAGGTTGTTGTGCATGTAAATTCAATAGCCTACCAAAAGCAATATAATTAATTTTCTTCATTTGGTTACCTGAAAAGAAGGGGTAAAAATTGTTGCGAATAGACTGCCGAGCCATTGGCTCATGTTCAATCTTTACTACAGCCCAATATTCAATTTTTGTATTGCTCATGTTTGATTCAAGGAAATGAAATAAAGTTTGGGAATGCCAGCACTGGCAGCTAAAATTTGTGCCATCCAACTGATTGGCTAACTTCAATGCTAACTACATTAGATACTGTGCAACAGCTCCAATTGTTTTATTATTATTTCACAACTGGACCTATCCTGCAGTAACCCTTACATGTTTTTCAGACTGTTTTTGGACACGATTTATGTATATTGTGTATGTATATATGACTGAGTATGTGGGATACCTACACAAATATAATTATGATCATATGAACATGTAAATGGACACTATCTACATACCTATGAACTGACTACAAGTCTGCTTTAGTGGTAATAATTTATTTAAATTTATCTTCCTTGTGCACATTCAGATAAGCTATAGTGAGGGTCTTCAAGTTATAATATCTATACACACACAAAGACCTTCAATAATACCTTTACAACATATCAGGACAGCTTCCTTATACTAAAACAAGGAAGAAATCCATATAAACGTTGGTCCAAGACTACTTTGTGTTGGAATTATTTATCGGGTAACTGGAGATCATCAACACACTATCTCTAAATAAAATGCTTTGCATACCCTCATCCTGCTGATAGCTTACCCCCCACGCATCAAGTCTTTCTTACACAACTAATTAAAGTGATGCATTAGTAACTATTAAGATGCATTTAGTCATTACCTGGTTTGAAGGGGGGAAAATTCATGATTAGATGAAGCTGAAATGATTCCAGATCTAGCCGTGTTTCTCTGCAACTCATTGGTTGTTATTACCAAGTAACAACTAATACATCATATAATAAGAATAAGGTGAAGCACTGAATTAAAATTTGTGCCAAGACCGATATTCAAACCAGCATCTCCTGCTTGCTATGCACACACCAATCTGGCTAGTTCTGTTCCACTGACTTCCTAAGAATGTCTCCCTCCCACACACACACACATTTCAGTTTTCCTTTGATTTCAATATTTTCAAGGCTCTCCAATACTGAAATGACACCCCAGCATTGAACAGAGGGGGTATAAGAAAGCACAGCTGAAATTTGTATTGGGGAATTACACGTTCCTAGGTAGTTCTAGTTCTTGCGGTTTAACTAGCCATAGCATCATGGTGATGTAATGGCTAGCACATCTGCATGATAAGCAGAAGGCCAAGATTTGAATTTTAATTCAATGCTTCACCTTATTCTCATTATCCAACTTAAAATAAAGACTATACCTCTCTAGGGAAGATTTACTAGAGCTGATATATTATTGCAGGTTCCAAACAGTACTAATAGTGGCAGTGGTCACACAACACTAGCACCATAAGTATTCCAGTTTCCACCAGTTCAAAATTAAGATTATCATATTTCAAGTGATTTACAGACAGTACATCTTATAACACCACCACGCGAGCAACACAAACAGCACATGCAGCAGAAATGTGTGCATGACCGGTCACCAGACAGCGACCCGGACAATTGGTGCTCCGCTGCAGCTTCACCACAGTACCATGGTGATTAGGCCTATGCGGCCGGACTTGTGGGCCAGTTGCGTGCTGGCTATCTAACTGTACAGACTATCTAGCGATTGCTTGTATGAACTGTATTGTGACTTAACCATGCTATTCCTTTTAAACATGTTTGATGGTACAACACATTTATTGGTGACAAGTAGTGTTCAGACGTGTGTGTGTGTGTGTGTGTGTGTGTGTGTGTGTGTGTGTGTGTGTGTGTGTTTCCCCCCCCCCTTCTTCTTCTTCTTCTTCTTCTTCTTCTTCTTCTTCTTCTTCTTCGGCCCACTTCTCTGCCTATGGATTCTCAAACTGCTGCCACTTCCTCGCACTTTCAGCTCCCTCCGTGGGGTCAGTTACTTAAGACAAGGTTGCAAACTATGGTTGATACAGATTGGCAGCTAGTTATGGTTATGTTGGTAAGATGGACCATTTGAACTCCAAAGCCTCTGCTGTTACAACGTTGACTTCAGGTAGCTCAGCAGCAGTGGTTCTGCTGGTCGACACATGTCTGCTCTTTTACCTCCGCTGTTTCTGGAAGACTGGTACTTATGAGAAATTGTTGCAACATCACTTCCTTGCTTTTGGTGTCTCTGATATGGACTTGGGTAAAGCTCTTTTGTCTTGGCTTTCTTCCCGTATTTATCAGTTACTTTGTCAGCTCACCTCTCTCCAAGACCAGCATCCTTATCCATTATCTAGGTGACTAACTTTGTATCAAGTACTTCTTAATGTATATAAAAAATAGATGAAGATTATTCACCAGGCGAAGGAGCACAGATGCGATAGTAGCATAAATAAATAGCGCGCACACACACACACACACACACACACACACACACACACACACACACAAGCTTTTGCAACCTAGTTGCTTCTTCAGGCATAAGGGAAGGAGAGGGAAAAGGAAATGATTAAGGTTTTAAGGGAGGGGGTAAGGAGCCATTCCAATCCTGGGAGAGGGATGACTTACCTTGGGGGAAGAAGACATGGTTCACGAGGCTATTCTGCACATGGCAGCGGAGCGTAAGGTTCATCAACATGTTCTCCAATTTGAAAACCCAACCCTTGTTTATCTTTTCAATACTGCATAGTGTTTCAAGGTTTCCTGTGCTGCTGGGGATCAGATTGAGACATGCGGGGATGTGGCTGCTGTTTCTCTCGATACTGGTCAGCTGGTTGTTTCTGATACTGCAAGGTGTTAACCAACTATGACTCATGTTTCAAGGCCTTATATCAACTTTATTACTATGTTCTTACCTTTTGTCTATGAAATAGCATTCACCCGGCTACAATAAAACCCTGGACAAATGACACACATTGATTTTAACAATGCTCCTTAAAAATTGTGTAAAATATTTTAAACCACATTAACGAAGTTGACACTACCTATTGCAAATGTATAAAAATTTTGGTGAAAAATATATTATACAATTTTAGCACATCCATTATGGATCACAAACTGCAACTGTTATTAAAATGGCAATTTACTGTATATAAATATTCATTTGCTGCTTTGGAGTTACAGCTACAATTTATTGGTCCATTACGTAACTTCCAAGCCATTGTAAACTCATAAACACACACACACACACACACACACACACACACACACACACACACACACACACACACACACACACATCTGATGATGAACCTGCAGTGGCTTGTAAGACAGCTTTACAGAAGCTACTGGCTTCACAGAAAACCAACAAAATTGCCAACAACAAATAAGAAACAAAAATATTAATTTTGTTTGAAAGTGTTTTCTTTCAATGGGAGGCCCAAGTTAATCATCTTGGCATAACCATCTTCATTTTCATCATCACTGGTAAGTTAATATATCTTCTTTTTATTTTCTACAGTACTCTATTCTAAAAGGAAGAAAGGATGATTAGGGTTTAACTTCCCGTTGACATCATGGTCTTTTAGAGATGAGCACAAGCTCAGATTGTTTTTGTTAAGGATGGTGAAGCATATCTGCAGTTACCTTTCAACGGTATCATCCCAGCATATGTAATATAATTTGCAGAAATCGTGGGAAACCCAAATCCGGATGTCTAAAGGCAGGTTTAAACCACTGTCCTCCCAATAGTGAGTTCAGTGTGATAACCACCATGCCACCTGCCAGGTCTCTCTGTTCTACACAAAGAATTCATCTGTTTGGCATGTACTGATGAATTCTTTCCGTTCTTTCATACAGTTGCAGTAAAGAAAATTAGTTGTAAAGCTGCCACTGACGACCAATGAGAATTCAGTTCACAACATACACTACTGGAAATTTTGAACATGTGACTCTTTAAATTATTACTAGATCAGTGTTGCCTTTTAGTATTTTCTCAAAAATGTCCTGTATGACATGTCAAGTGGAGAATAATTCGGTTCAAACTTAGTCCCTGTTCCTTTTGTTAAATAGGCTGGTATTGTGATCTGTATGTTCTGTAATATAGAATAAAGTTTCACAAGCAGCTTTCCTTTCAGCATTATTCTCCTGTAAATGAACACAGCATTCTACTATCTACCAAAGCACTCGAGCATAATCATTAATGCAGAATTTTCACTGACAATGCTAAGATAGAAGTATTTGACATTTTTCATAACTGTAATAGTGATGCAACAACAAAATAAACATCTGTTTTACTGAACATTTTTTTTTTCCTTCTTTCTTTTGGTAGGGCTCGTTTTCTGTATTATAATACTGTATATTTCCGCAGATAAGACGATGGCTGAATCATAAAAAAAAGGGCCCCAAAATCCAATGTCATCTTATATGACAGTACAAAAAAATTGGATTGAAACAGTCTGAAATTGGTAATTTCACAGATGTGCTGCATAGCACAGCTTCGACCTCCAAACAATGTATATTGAAGCAGCTAAGTATCGAAACGGTATGTATTGACAGGCAAATTTTATGATTTTTATGAATACGTTGTGATTTTAAAGGATGTGGTTAGGCAGGAACCTAAAGTGTACAGCTTTCTGGGTAATTTACAAGAAAGCTTACAGTTGAAGTAGCTTGGTCTGAAATTATATATATATCAAACATACAACCATAAATTGATTTAATATTTCTGAACCACAGATTCGGACGTTACCCGCCCTCATGCACTAAAAAAAAAAAAAAAAAAAAAAAAAAAACTTCTTGTTTAACCTATACCTAGCCTTCTTAAGGCTAAGCTACAGATAACTTTTTTAAAAGTTAAAGTTAGGTCAGGTATAGGACAAACAATGGCTTTTAACTTCGCGGTGTAAAAAAACAGGCTTCTTCACAATTAGACAAAACATAGCACTACACGCACAAAAGTTCAAAAGCAGACAGCAAACACTGCAACAAAGGGTGAAATCCAGGTGTACCTATCACAAAAACTACTTATGGTGACTTCTAACGACATTTTTCCGAACTTCCTGAAGCTTTGCCTCCGAATTTAAGTCGCAGGTGTATTTTTAGATCCCGAAAAAAGGAAAAAAGTGCGGCATGCATTCAGGTAAATACGGTAACTTGCGGGTCATCTTATAAGCCAAAAATATACTTTAACTATAAAATTTTGATGAAAATTTGTACCTCATCTTATCTGCGGAAATATACTGTACCTTCTTTCTCCTCACACCACCTTACACAGGGTGTATCTAAATATAAGGGAAAGCTCTAGGGATTCAATAGAGGACCAGACAACAAACACTACACATCCTGTAATTGTATGGTTTATTTGTTTTAAGTGCCCTGTTACAGGCATTCATTGTAGTGAATGTAACACAGACTAGTATAGAATGCAGGTTGGTCATTCATGCAGGATGTACAGACCACATGTACATTTTTTTTTATTCATGTCTGGATTAAAGAAGGAACAAAAATTTCCTCTAAGACAAAAAGGAAAATGTATCTGTCAGCCACGAATAGCTCCAATGCTGATGATTTAGCTAAATACAAGGAATACTGTAAAATACTACAAAAAGTAATCAGACATCTAAAAAATGCACAATGAGAAGAAGATGGACTTGGAGGAAAAAAAAAAAAAATTAGGGAGAGTTAAAACGGAAAGTCGCAAAATTCAAATCAAGTTCCTTTTTCAATGTGTTTCTAAATGTAATCAACACTAAGTTGAGAACTGTTAATCAGCAATAAAATTTTGCTCATTTGATGTTCAACGAAAGATGAACTAAAAATTTGACAACGAACATCTAAAACGTTCTAGAGAAGGTATAATGAACAGGCAGTTTCTCAATCACCTGACCACCTCCAGTGAAACCCCTATTTTACTTTTTCATCCAGTCCAATATTGAGGAAAACACAGAATCAAGGAAAAACGTTAAAATCCACAAAACATGAACAAAAATAAATGTAATTGGCATATGTACATGATTAAAAATCATAATCCTCTCCAATTGGCCTGCATTCTATATTATCTGTGTAAGTGAATGAAATTAAACTTGTCAAAAATTGAGATTCATATCTGGGTACAACATAATTGAGCTACTTTCCCAACATGCTTGAACTACACACTTTTTGAGGGAGCTTTCCATCCATGGAAGCTCAAATTATCAATTCACAACTGGGCAGAAATACTTAGGGCCCTTTCTATATAGTGATGTCTATGGCAACATTTGCTGCGCGGTCTTGCTTGTACCACATCATGAGAATTGATTCAAATGAGGATGTCTTCATCAATTTCCTCCTTGTAGAAGTTTTAAAAACTGTCTAAGTACTTCTCAATGTCTTCACTTTTCTTCACAATATGTAATATTTAAAGGCGTCACTGGAATTCCAAGTGATGCAAATAACTGTGCAAGAGTTCCGGTATTAGTGTCAACTGCTTTTAGTATGGTATATGCTATTTTATTCTAGTGAAACCCCCTTGTGGTTTTTATTTAAATTATTGCTCACATATGAAACAAGATTTTTCACTTGGGCAACTCTTAAATGAACCTAACAATTGTATAAGCAACAATGAACTTTCAAAAATCCGTATTTTAAAAATTTTATCTACTGATTAAAAAGTGAATAGAAGTACTACCACACATTGTAGTTTTCTGTTGCAAATAAGGATGATTTTAAGAGCACTGTACTACTGTATCAGTCATGTAACTCCCTCATTAATAGACACCACCTACTACATTGAAATTGGTAAAAAAACACAATGTGTTATTGCAACTATTTCTGTCTACCGGGTAACAAATTATACTAGCAAAATAAGTCTGCTTCAAAGTGAGTGGTGGCTTCACATTTCTGCAGAACCTATTAAGAAAGTCTTCTCGGGTAATCAGCCTAGTGATGGCGTCATCTTACCTGAGACGACTTCATTAATGGAATACGCCGAGAATGTCTACCAATTAAGATTTTATTTTATTTATTTATTTTTACCCATAACTAAGTTCATAAATTTTTATTTTCTCCTTTCATGATATGACTTTCTCAACGACAAATTGTCAGTTCTTCCTTGCTAGCGTATTGAAAGAAAGAAAAAGATCCAATGAAGTCAAATGTGATGTTTAGAAAGTTTACTGCTGTACCCTCTAGGGTGTATGCTTGATTTATATCTGTGTAGTGCCACAGTCTAACCTTACTAGGAAGAAATGTAAAATCGGAGAATTTTTAATAATGTGTTTATGAGTTTTTCACAGGGGCTATGAATTTATGGTGTAAAATTGCGAAAAATGTTAGTCGGAGAACGTAAAATCAAAGTTCCATACATACAATACTAGGAATAAAAATGATCTACACAAGCACTTACTTTAGTTCAAAAAGGGGTCCACTACTCAGGAACCCACATTTTCAATAATTTACCATCAAGTATAAAAAATTTAGCTACAAATAAAGATCCGTTTAAGAGGAACCCAAAAGAGTTTCTAGTGGCCAACTCCTACTCCATTAGTGAATTTATAAATTGTACCAAATGATGCATACTCATACTATATTAGTATTATTATATTATCAGCAAAAAAGAAAGAAAGAAAGACCAACACCTTAAAAATTTATGCATTTGTATATTGTTAGTATTATCTATTATTCAACTTGTACATTTTGTTTCTTGACATGTTCCACATCCATGAGGATCCCCTCAACACCGATCTACGAGACGAATAACTAATCTAATCTAATATGTATTATTTCTGGAGTAAATTCACTGACATCCTGTAGAAGACTTTCTAAGAACTGGGTATACTAACTACTGCCTCTCAGTATTTTATTCCTTAATGAAATTTGTCAAATAATATATCCCTTTTTCCAACAAACAGCTTAGTTCATACATACAATACAATTCAAGGAACAAAAATGATCTATACAAAGACTTAAATGTACTTACTTCAGTTCAAGGGGCCCTCTACTCAGGAACAAACATTTTCAATAATTCATCAGCAACCATAAAATTTTTTGCTTAAATAAAGATCAGTGGTATCTCTGTCCAACTTCTTTGCTTTTTACAAATGTCTGTCTAGGTGTGTTTGCGTTTGGATATGTGTGAGTGTGTGTGTGTATTTGTTTACCTTCCTTTTTTTCCCCCCGTAAGGTAAATCCTTCCACTCCTGGGATTGGAAAGACTCATTTTCCACTCCCTTAAAACCCATACCTTCCCTTTCTCCTCTCCTTCCCTTTCTTCCTCTTTTCCTCAAGAAGCGACCAATGGTTGCGAAAGCTTGTATGTGTGTCTGTCTGTGATTTTATTTGTCTGTCGACGAGCCTGTCCTTTGGGTAAGTCATCCATTTTCTATTTTTTATATTTATTAATAAAAGAATTACTGTATATTGATATGTTGCACATTCACAAAGTTCTCAATGGAATGAACAGCTAGTCCAACCTGCATTTGTTTTTTTATTCAAAGCCAGTGATGTCTTTGCATAGCAAAGTAATAAAGTCCATATGCCATAAGCTAGTGTGGAGTGATACATGTGGCTACTTAGTCTGTAGCGTGACACCTTAGACCACACAGCCATTTTCTGCTTGTTGTTAGGTCCTCTAGTGAAACTCCAGGGATTTCTCACACACTTAATTGCACCGTGGTAATTCCATGCTACATACTGCTTTAAGATTTCCATCTTCGCCAGAATCCTCCTGATCATTTTGAAGTAAAAATTAAATTGTGGGCAATGTTCTCCTGCATACACTTAGACTGTATGATCTGTTGCTCCTAATTGAGAAACTTTTTATGCAAAGATTGTATGTTTTGCCCTTGTGATTTTTCAAAGAATTGTTGATCCGATACAAACTAAATATATTCACTTCTGTAATGCAACGTTTCTTTCTCGTGTGTTTGTGTTTGTGTGTGTGTGTGTGTGTGTGTGTGTGTGTGTGTGTGTCACTCAAATTTAAAAGTTTGCATTACATCAGCTTCATGAAGCAGTTGTGAATCCCAAACTCACAAATCTACATCTCAATAAAATCATGGCTATGACTAATTCATAATAGAACTCCACCACTTATTTTTATAGCTTTGAATCTGGAGTAAACTCATGTTGATTACCTTAGGAATGTTACAATTTTTGAATGTGGCAATAATTAAAAACACAAAATTTAAAATAAAAACAACAGTTAATAATCCAATCATTCACTACAAGCTATTGCAAAACATAAAAGTATTGATTTCAACTAATAAAGCTTCATCTGCAAAAGAAGAGTGTCCAAAGTAACATACACCACATCTGGTTTGCTGTCACATTGTACTTACAAATTTTTTATTAAGGAGGGGACAGAAAAGGGCGAGGAATGACTAGCTGCACTAGGGAATTACTCAATGGTGAAAACTGAAAATGGAGAGGAGGGAGGCTAAGGCAGTAGTGTGCAACTTGGGGAAATTTGAGACAGGAAGTGAATGCGGGTAGCCAAGTAGTTCTGATGACCACCGACCCAAGGCAGGAGATTGGTTCAGATCCTAGCCTAGCTCACATTTTCACTTATTGCCATTCAGTAATTTTAATGCCCTAGTGAAGCTAAAGTCATTAATTTTCTTCCTCATCTTTCTTCCAATCCATAATAAATATGTTGTAAATGTCTACCTTTGTTTGATAATAAGATAGAAGTTTACTAAATAAATGTAATGTTCTTAGTAAGTTACTAACCTTACACTAACAATCTTCATACCATTCAATTAGTACTAACCTGACAATTAGTTTAAAAATCTGAGAACACTAACAATAGACATGCAAATTCAGGCAGGTACCTATAGCAGCTGACTAAAACAAAAGTCAACATTTCAGTGAATTTATTTAAATAATATCAAATTCCTTTCTTTTTATACAAAAATCCAAAGCAAAAGAAATCTGACAAATAACAGAGGTAAAATCAATACAACAAAAGTCTTAACAATATCCTGTTTATCTGGAAGTTATACATACAAATCGAAATAACAAATACCTGCCAAAAAGTTTTCAAGGTTTGAGGGTGTTTTCCAAACACACAGTTAGCTGTAATCTCAAACATAATGGCAGTTTATACAGTAAGTACAGTGCATCTGCTAAAAATGCAGTAACATCTGTAACATTGCATAATTTTACACAGAAAGTCATCAGAAAAATATTTAATACTTATTTATACCGAAGAGTCTCACTCTGTGGAACTGTGGTAGCTTTGGTAACAGGACCAACATCATTGATACAAAATTCACTATGAAATGTCCAGTTGCATACCTTGTGTAGTAACTAGCCAAGAAAAACCTGTCACAAAAAAATAAAATAGTGTGAAAAAGAGTTGAAGCAAATAACATAAAACTTATTTTATTCTCACATTGCAAGTATACTATTTACCTATCATGACCACCATCAGTCACACAAGCGTGCATGTATTTGACAAGAACTCAAATTATATATTAAAATTACAATTCCCATGTGAAAGGAAACTTGTACATAATAAATGTGACAGATCTGGTTACATTAAAAAATTAAAAGTCATAGTATGCTACATACAAGTCATACAACTTATCCATAAAAATTTGTGATTTGTTTCACATTGTTTAATAAGTGAAGAATGCATTTAGAACATTGTCTACCTTTGTTTGATAGGGTTTTTTTTTTTTTTTAGGGCGCACGACTACTAAGGTCATTAGCGCCCGAATCAAAACTGGGATTTACCCAAGAGTAATAAGACTTTATAGAAACAGCTAAAAACATAGAATAAAAAACAACAAAGCGAAGAGCTAAATGTCCCTTGACAAATTGGTCAAACTGATAAAATCCAATACTCGAGCAACAGCCCTCACGTCATCAGCTAAAATTTCTTCCAATGTGTCCGGCAGATGTAGTGCAAGCCGAACAGGAGTAAAATTTGAACAAGACAATAAAACATAGCGCACCGACAGCGGGTGGCCACAGGAACATAACGGTGCGGGGTCACCACTGAGCAAGTGGCGGTGGCTGAACCGTCCAATCCGCAACCGGGCCAAGATGATCTCTTCTCGTCACGAGTGGCGTGATGAGGTCATCCAAGCCACCAGGAGCGGTTTAATGGTCCGGATCTTATTATTAGTAAGTGAAGACAACACATTATGCCACGACAATATAAGGCGCCGCGAAAGAGCCCCTTTAATATCATGCAATGGGACACAGTACGTAGCTGTCCGATGTAAGAGAGTTGCAGCCCTGGCAGCGGCATCAGCAGCCTCGTTACCAGGCATGCCTGCGTGGCCAGGTACCCACAGGAGGTGAACGCGAGGGCCGTCAGAAGCTAATAACTGAAGGGAGCGGTTGATTCGGTACGCAATAGGATTGGCTGAAAAGGGGTCGCTCAGACTCTGGATGACGCTGAGGGAGTCAGAGCAGATAACATAAGGAGAACGGTGTCGACGGATGAAGAGTACAGCCTGATAGAGGGCAAAAAGCTCCGCTGTGAAATTCGAGCAGTGGGTATTAAGCCTGTACTGGTAACAGTCATCCCTGACGACAAACGCTCATCCGACATCGTCATTGGTCTTTGAGCCATCCGTATATATGAAAACAGAATTTTCGAGCTGTGCACAAAGTTCAAGAAACCGCGAGCAGTATAAAGCATCCAAAGTGCTCTCCTTCGGGAGTGAAGTGAGTTCGAGGTGAACGCGAACTTGAGCCTGAAGCCAAGGTGGCATTGGGCTCTCACCTATTTGAAATGTGGAAGGCAGAGTAAAATCGAGCTGCCGAAGCAAGCGACAAAAACGGACTCCAGGAGGGAGCAGGGCAATCTCAGACAGCCTGTATTGGCTATCGAGGGAGTCATTAAAGAACGATGGATGGGAAGGATGGTGAGGCATCGAAAGCAAACGGCATGCATACTGACACAGTAATATGTCGCAGCGATATGGCAAAGGCAATTCGGCAGCTTCGGTATAGAGGCTGTCAACAGGACTTGTGTAAAAAGCTCCTATCGCCAGGCGTAACCCCCGATGGTGAATTGAGTTTAGGCGGTATAAAATGGATGGCCATGCAGAAGAATAAACGAAGCTTCAGTAATCCAATTTTGAGCGGACAGTGGACTGGTAGAGATGAAATAGGACGGTTCGATCCGCTCCCCATGACGTACCACTAAGAACACTGAGGACGTTAAGGGAACGAAAACACCGGCCAGCCAGATATGACATGTGGGGACCAGCAGAGTTTCCTGTCCAATATTAGCCCTAGAAATTTTGTCGTCTCCACGAAAGGCAGAGTAACGGGGCCAAAATGGAGAGACGGTGGAAGGAACTCTTTGTATCTCCAGAAATTTATACAGACTGTTTTCTCACCGGAGAACCGGAAACCATTGGGGACACTCCAAGAGTACAAACGGTCGAGACAACGCTGAAGACAGTGTTCCAGGAGACACATTCTCTGGGCACTGCAGTAAATTGCAAAGTCGTCCACAAAAAGGGAGCCAGATACGTCGGCCAGAAGACAATCCATAATTGGGTGAATTGCCATGGCGAAAAGTGCCACACTCAACACAGATCCTTGTGGCACCCCATTCTCCTGGCGAAAGGTGTCCGACAAAACAGAGCCCACTCGTACACGGAACCTTCAATCTAGTAAAAATGCTTGGATAAAAATGGGGAGGCGGCCGCGAAAGCCCCATGTATGGAGCGTACGGAGAATACCCGCCCTCCAACAGGTGTCATAAGCCTTCTCCAAATCAAAAAACACAGCCACGGTCTGACGAGGTGGTCGATAGCAGAACAATGCCTATGAAATCCGCACTGGACGTTGGTAAGGAGATGCAGCTGGTGAGAGAAATGGGGCGATAACTCTAAGGAAGATGTTTGTCCTTCCCTGGTTTTGGTATGGGAACAACAATTGCTTCACGCCAGCGTGTGGGGACCTGACCTTCAATCCATATGCGATTATAAGTGCGGAGGAGAAAACATTTACCCGCAAGAGAAAGGTTATTCAGCATCTGCATATGAATTGCATCAGGCCCTGGAGCAGAAGATCGGTACACAGAGAGAGAGCATGTTCAAGCTCTTGCATGGTGAAGAAGGCATTGTAACTTTTCCGATTGAGAGATTGGAAGGAAGGTGGCCATGCCTCTTCTGTCTGTTTTCGAGGGAGAAAGGCGGGGTGGTAATGTGTGGAGCTCAAGACTTCTGCAAAAGATTGACCCAACGCGTTGGATATATCGGCTGGGTCTACGAAGACTTCATTTGCAACAGTCAAGCCAGGAATTGGGGAGTGGACCTTTGTGCCAGATAACCGGCGCAGCCCCCCCCCCCCCCTCCAGACAATAGAAGGAGTAAGTCTGTTAAATGAACTAGTAAAAGTAATCCAGCAGGCTCATTTGCTTTCCTTGCGCTTGTAGACGTTTGTAGTCAATACAGTTCGCCAACGTTGGGTGGCGGCGAAAGGTGCGTAGAGCACGTCTCCGGGCTCTAACAGCATTGCGACATGCTGCAGTCCACCAGCGGACTGGGACTAGACGTGGAGAAGACGAAGTGGGTGGAATGGAATATTCAGCAGCATTGAGAATGACTTCTGTGAGGTATTCGACCTGACTGTCACAGGTGGGGAAGTTCCCATCATGGAAAACCGCCAGTGAGGAGAACAGTCCCCAGTCAGCTTTTGAGATGTTCCAACTAGTGGAACCCGGAGGTAGGGTATGATAAAGGAGATGAATTATGCAGGAGAAATGGTCACTCGAGTATGTATCAGAGAGAGCATACCACTCAAAACGATGCGCAAGTTGAGCAGTACATATCGAGAGGTCCAAGTGAGAGTAGGTATGCGTCGTATCTGAAAGAAATGTTGGTGCACCTGTGTTGAGGCAGACAAGATTAAGATGGTTGATAATGTCCGCTAAAAGGGAGCCTCTCTGACAAGAGGCCGGAGAACCCCATAGGGGGTGGGGGTGTTGAAATGGCCTATCAACAAAAAGGGGGAAGGAAGTTGGGCAACAAGGAGCAGCAAATCTGCCCTAGTAAAGGCAGAAGACAATAGGGTATAGATGTTACAAAGGGAGAAGGAAAAGGTGGGAAGAATGATGCGGACGGCAACTGCCTGTAGTTGAGTGTGCAGTGGAATAGGGTGGTAGTATATGTCATCTCTAATGAGCAACATAACCCCTCCATGGGCTGCAATACCCTCCACAGGGGACAGGTGAAAACGCACGGAGGTATATTGGGAAAAAACTATGTCGTCACGTGGGTGTAACTTCGTTTCTTGAAGTTCGACCACAAATGGATGGTGCAGTCTGAGTAGAAGTTTCAATTCATGTCTGTTGGAACAAATGCCGCGAATATTCCATTGAAGGAGTGCCATGATAAATGAGAGAAGAAAAGAAGATAAAGAAGAACAAGCAAGCTAGGTCACCTCGACAGCCGCTGAGGACCGGACTTCGAGGGAGCACTACTGTCGCCATCTAGAGGCAGTCATGTTTTATAGGTTCAAACGATACATCTGTCACCTTCCCGACTTCATCAGGAGGGGCAGCTTCCGCCGTCGGTAAAATGCCGGTTGCCCAGCTAACAGTAGTGCGTCCCGGTGAGACAGAAGATGATTAGGGCCGACTACTGTTGGGCGGCGTGACGGATGGGTCACGCCTCGGCGGGGAAGGAGAGGAACTCCTATTCTTGTTGGCTCTTCTGGAAGAGTGACGGTGAGAAGAGGCAGTTGACAGTTGAGAACGCAGAAGATCTTCACGGACGGGTTCCTTTTTCAAAGTCCGGGCATCTTGTTTAGGTGCCTGCGGTTTATTAGAGGTTGACAAAGACTGAACTTTAGGAACAGCAGGAGGAAGCGGGGGCATGGAACAGGCAATCTTCGGGCTGGCCGATCGCACAACTGTGTCAGTGAAAGTGAAATTGCAGGTCTGCATACCTGCATCCTTAGTAGGTCGAGTGGAGGTGAGGACCTTACTGTATGTGCCCGCTGGGAGGACAGTGGGCTTTCAACTCGCCAACAACTTTCGAGCGACAGATGTTGATACCTTTTCCGTAACCCGAATTTGCTGGATGATCTTTTCATTCTTATATACAGGGCAGTCCCGAGAGGAAGCCGCATGGTCACCATTGCAATTAAGGCAGTGAGGGGACGGAGGTGGGCAATCCCCCTCATGGGTGTCCCTACCACAAGTGACACATTTTGCTGCATTAGGGCAAGATTGACGGGTGTGGTTGTACCTGTGGCATTGGGCAAGATTGACGGGTGTGGTTGTACCTGTGGCATTGTGCACGGGTGTGATTTGGTACTTAAGGGCAGACGGAGATAACTTCATACCCTGCCTTGACCTTCGACGGGAGTTCAACTCTGTTGAACGTCAAAAACACAGTACGAGTCAATGTCAGCTGGTTATCTACCTTTTTCAACACCCTATGCACGGCTGTTACACCCTGATCGGACATATAGGTTTGTATGACTTCGTCAGACAACCCGTCAAGGGATCTTTTAAAAACTACCCCCCGTGACAAGTTGAGCGTGCGATGCGCTTCTACCTTGACAGGAAACGTGTGTAACAACGTAGTCCGTTTGAGTTTTTGGGCCTGGAAGGCACTGTCCACTTCCAGCAACAATGTACCATTGCGCTGATGCGAACATGTCTTAACAGGGCCAGCAATTGCATCAACACCTTTCTGAATGACGAAAGAATTTACAGAATCGAAATCTTTACCGTCGGTTTGAGAGAACTAGGAATTTCAGGAGATTGGGCAAGGTTTTCTTTTGCTGAGGCGAATCTATCTTTCATTTCTGTGTCAAAGTCACAGAAGAAGAGAAGGAAGTCATTGCGGAAGTGTCCCCCGTGATTACTGGCGTATCCGATGGCGCGCTCCTTCCTAATGGGGGCCATCTCTGAGGGCTTACCCACCATAGGTGATTGTTCACACCTCAGGTCACACCTCCCGAGAACTGATGGAGCGACCAATCGGCACGTTCAGAAGGTACCAGCTCGGGTAATCACCCCTCCCTGGGCCTGGCCTTTACCAGGGGGTACATACGTGCCCGACTTGTCTACCCAGGGTGGGGAATTACGAGTTACCCCGTCACCTGCTACGCATGAGAATGGTCATATGAATGTGGTCCCTGGGACAACATGAAAAGGACCAAATACTGGGGAGGAGTAACCTGGTGCCAGTTACATGCTAAAGAGCTGCATACTGTGGGCTCCACATCAGTTCTGGCCATATAAAATACAATAAAAATCAATTTAAATATGAAACACCTTCGACCAATTGTCCAAAATCTATCCTCCCATATCAAGGATACCAATCACTTCCTTCGCAAACACTCCATCATTCCCACCCTTTGCCTCCTGGATCCCTTACTTGTCAACAGTGGATGCCACTTCCCTATACACCAACATCCCACGTGTCCAATCTTGAACACAACCTCGCCCAACATCCCTCTGAATTCAAGCCCGATACCTCATTCCTCATAACCCTCACCAACTTTATCCTAACTACTTTTCCTTTGAGCGGAGAGTTTACCATCAAATCCGTGGCACAGCCATGGGCACCCACATGGCACGCTCCTATGCCAACCTGTTTATGGGCCATCTCTAAGAATCCTTCCTAGCATCCCATATCTCAACCCTCTGGCCTGGTTCCGGTTTATTGGTGATATTTTTATGATATGGACTCAGGGCCAGGACATCCTATCCTCCTTCCTTCAAAACCTTGACTACTCCTCCCCTGATCTTTCTCAACCTACCATGCCACATTCCTGGATGCCAACCTCCAAACTTCCACCTCACTGATGGCTCCATCCATACTTCCATCCACATTAAACTTACCAACCACCAGTAGTACCTAAACTTTGACATTTGGCATCCCTTCCACATCAAAAAATCCCTCCTTTATTGTCTGGCCACCCATGGACAGTGTATCTGCAGTGACAAGAACTCCCTCCATGCCATATCCCCACACCCCCCAAATACTCCTCCTACCAGCAGTAACCACCCACAAAAGAGTGCTCCCTTGTCACCCAGTACTACCCTGGACTCAACAACGAAATTGCATTCTTCGCCAAGGTTTCGATTTTCTGTTACCATGCCCATAAATGAGAGACATCCTGCCCAAGATCCTTCCCACCCCTCCTGAAGTGGTGTTCCGTCAACCTCCTAACCTCCATAATATCTAAGTCCATCCCTATGCCAACCCGAAACCCACCCTCCTGCCACAGGGATCATATCCCTGTGCAAGACCCCTCTGCAAGACCTGTTCAATCCAACCACCCAGCACTTCCTATTCCAGTCCTGTCACAGGACTATCCTACCCTATCAGAGGCTGGGCCACTTGCAAAAACAGCCATGTAATTTACATACTGTGCTGCAATCACTGTGCAGCTCTCTATATTGGCAAGACTACTAACCAACTGTCCATTATGATGAATGGTCACCGCCAAACTGTGGCCAAAAACAAGATGGACCACTCTGTGGCACAGCATGCAGGTGAACACGTTTGATTTCAATGGCTGCTTCGCAACCCATTCACATTGAAAATATCTTCATTCACAACAGTTAGGCCGAGGATTGGGCAATGAGATAAGGTTTCAGAAAGGTGGTAGAGGTTGCCCCACATAATGGAAGAGGGAGGTTACACTGTTGAAAGACCTGATAAATAGGAGTCACCTAGCTCATTTACTGATGCTATAATGCGGCAACATTGCCCAGACAATCATTTGTACCAAATACAATTCTCCAATGTGGGATGGTTCCCGAGCTCTGTTTGCCTCACAGCATGCGCCATTCCACTAGTGTATGGCTGGTACATCATGGTGAAAAGTATTGCAAGGAATAGAACATTTAGCAGCAGAGAATAGTGTAAGGTAGATGACCCGGTCATCAATACTGGGAAAATGTGTTTCCTGAAGGTTGATAAGGAGTAGTAAAGTTGCCCATCAGCTATGGAAAGCTGCCAATTATGTAGACGCAAGGATGGGACAGGTGTCAGTAAATGAATGGTCACTGGAGTGTGTATCTGCTAGGACGGACCACTCAAGCCAATGTGCAAGCTGTGCAGTACACATTGAGAGGTCTATAGGGGAAAGGGTACATTTGGAATATGATAGAAATGTAGGCTCCTAAGTATTCAGACAGATGAGATTAAGATGATTGAAAATATCCTCCAAGAGGTCTCTTTGGCAGGAGCATGAAGAACCCCAGAGGGGGTGGTGGGAGTTAAAGTTGCCGACCAGCAAAAACGGAGGAGGAAACTGCTCTATAAAGTGCAAAAAAATCTGCCCTGATGATGGTAGAAGATGAGGGTGTGTAGATATTGCACAGTGAGTAGCACATTAGCAACGTAATGCCTCCCTGAGCTGGGATTCCTGCTACAGAGGGAGGTCAAAACAGACTGAAGTGCAGAAGATGAAACTGATAATAGTTTAATTTTGTTTCCTTGATGCAGATAATCACTGAGGAGTAAGTTCACAGAAGAAGCTGCAGTTCTACCCTGTTGGATTGGATACCATGAATGTTCCACTGAAGGATAGCCGTATAAGATGGAAATGGTGGTACCTTGAAGGGGAGGAGTGGTATCTACCAGTGAGGAGGTAAGGTAGCAGGAGGAGGTTAGTTAAAAGAGAGTTGGGGAAGTGACAATGGAGGCAAATGTAGATTTTAATGACACTGGGTGGAGACTATCAAACTTCTTACGAGCCTCAAAATATGACAGGCGGTCAAGAGTCTTGAACTCTCAAATTGCCTTTCCCTTTTGTACACTAAGCAACATGGCAAACTAAGAGCATGTGGGTCATGGAATATAACACAACTAGGTGTTGGGGTGCAAGGGCTCCCTATATGGAGAGGACGGCCACTATCACCACACACAGGATTGGTGTAGCACCTGAAGGTCATATGGTCAAAATGGAGGCAATGTAAGCAGCACATACACGACCTTAACTCTCTCATCCATTGTATCCCCTTTGAAAGCTAGGATGAAAGGACCCGTGCAACACAATTACCCTTGGGGCCTATCTGGACACAGACAACAAATCAACCACTGCATCATTTTAGATTTGCCCCGAGTTCCTCCATCAGATTACAGCAAAAGGTCCCTGTGGAAGAACTCCCTGAGTCATAATTAGTGACTGGTAAGTGTCATGCTCATTGGGGTATCTCCTAATTGATGGCAGGCTTGAAGTGCAGCCGAATGACTGGCAGAAGATGTTCAGATGAGGACAGAGCTGGATCGCATCTTGCTTAGCGCTCAACTTCACAAAACTTACCTTTATGTGTGTCACAAAGAAGAGAGATTTGGTAGGGGCAAATGTGTTCCCATCTGTCCGGAAACAGACTAAGTACCTGGGGAATGGTTTTGCACCCAGTCTATGGGCCAAACCCTCTACCTAGGATGTAGCCAGAGAAGGAAAGGGCGTGGAAGAAAAATAAACAGGAACTGAAGATGAACCATTCGTTTCCTAAGAGTTTGGCCGCAGGACAGTGGCTGGAAAACTCCATACCATTTCATATGCAAGACGTCCAACCTGATACCACCCACTTCAGTCAGGGGTTCAGCCCATGAGCACCACCCAACCACAGCAAAGATCACCTGACAGGACAGTCGTTGCCAGGAGTTCTGATACCCCAAAACGATGGGTAACCACTCCCAAGCATGTTTTGTGCAGCTCTCCTCAATACCCCATCCTGTGCAAGCCTCTTCATCTGAGATTAATCAGCAACCTACATCCTTTTAAATCTGCTTAATGAATTTGTCCCTTTAAGATTTTTACCAACATGTTTCCTTCTAATGTTAAGTTGACAATTCCTTGGTACGTCAGAATGTGTCCCACCAATCTATCCCTTCTCTCAGTCAGGATATGCCAGAAACTCCTTTTCTCCCCAATTCTGTTCAACACGTCATTAGGTACATGATCTACCCACCTAATCATCATGCATCTGGAGCACCACATTTCAAAAGCTCCTATCATCTTTTTGTCAAATCTCCGTATTGTCCACATTTCACTCCCATACAATGCTACACTAGACAAATGCTTTCAGAAAGGACTTTGTAAAAATTAAACTAATATTGGATGTCAACAAACATCGCTTCTTCAGAAACACTCTTTTGCATCTAATATATAAAAATGATTGATTGTGTGTTCGTATTTTATGCGCAGCCATACCATTCAACCAATTGTGATGAAACTTTGTCAGCATATTGCCTTCATTTTCATAGTGGTCTTAGGCACCATAAAAGACTCTACGACAAACAGTTCAGGAGATATGATGTAATAAACAATGAAGTGCAAGAAAGTGCTGCATCATGCAGTGTCTGCTACTAAACCACTGTACCGATTTCAACCAAATTTGGTACACATATTCCTTCCATGAGGTTACAATTGACTTAAGGGTAAGAACTGCTTATGACATAGTTCAGGAGATAGGGTGTCATAAACAATTGTATCATTGAAAACCCGTGGCATTATGCGACATGCGAATGATGACACTTTATTCATCCTAAAATCTTCATGACATTTTTGACACTTGACCTTCAAATGAAGAGGAAGGTCACTGTCACATAAAATTTTAGATGGTGCATGACGGAGGCTACTTTACATATGGACTTCGTCACATTCTACAGTTTTATACCAATCCTGATGAAATTTTTAAATATGATTAAACAATTCAGTTTATTAGTGCAGTATTAATATATTCAGATTACCTACAACCATTAACTTTTCTAAACAGTTAATTTTCAAATTTCGCAAAGTTTCAAATGAAATAAAATTTCTGAAAATTCTAGCAGCTCTCTGGAAATTACGTTACATATTTCAGGGTATAACCATCAAACATTTACAACATAAATACTGTTCACAAAATGTGAATTTTATGTAAGCAATTTGTAGCTTATACCCAGATTAATACATGGGCCACCGCATGGTGTATGTTTTTATGAAGGAGATTTTTATAATCTGCAAGCCAGTGAATTAAGCATGGCTGAGGGTACCTAGCGACTTTGGCTTCGTTTGACCAGTCACCTTGAAACTTGGCGCATATATGTTTTCACATACAGGAGGGAGAGGAGTAGGTGGAAGAGGAGACGGGCAGAAAAGAGAGGGAGAAGATGGACAGAGAGAGCCTAGAGGAGGAGAATGAGAAGAGAGAGAGATGTTGACAGATGGGTAAAAGGAGATGAACAGAGAGAGAGAGAGAGAGAGAGAGAGAGAGAGAGAGAGAGAGAGAGAGAGAGAGAGGGGGGGGGGGTGGAGATGGACTAACTAAAGACAGGAATAAATGAGTACCTGGCCAACACCGGGTTTTCAGATAGTTTTATATATTGTTTACTTCTGCCATCATAAGTTATTTTGCTACCCAACTAACAAAACCCATCTACTACTTTTATTGTCTCATTTCTTGATCCAACTCCTTCGGAGTCACCTGATTTTCTGACACTACATTTCATTACCCTTGTTTTACTCTTGTTGAAGTTCATCTTATACCTTCCTTTCAAAACCCTATCCATTCAGTTTAATTGTTCCTACAGGTCCTTTGCTATCTCTGACAGAATTATTACGTCATCAGCAAATGCAATTTTTTTATTTCTCCTCCCTGAACTTTAATTCCCTCGCCAAATATCTCCTTATATTCCTTAACAGCTAGCCCAATGTACAGATTGAACAACATTGGGGAAAGGCTACAACCCTGTCTTAATTTTGTAGAAGTTGAATATAACTCTTCACTCGCTATATTTTACCCCTGCTACCTTCAAAATTCGAAAGAGTGTATTCCAGGCAACAATGTCAAAAGCTTTCTCCAGAACTACAAATGCTAAGAACATAGGTTTCTCTTTCCTTAACCTATCTTCTAAGATAAGTCGTAATACAACCATGATTTCTATTGATAGTTCTGTAATTTTCACATGTGTCTGCACTTTCTTAGGAATTGAAATTATTATATTATTCTTGATGTTGTTGTGCATTTGCCATATATCATACATTTCACATACCAGGTGCAACAATTTCTTAATGGCTGGTTCTACTATCAGTATTAGCAGTTCACATGGAATATCATTACTCCATAGGCCTTGTTTCTACTCAAATCTTTTAGTGATCTGTCATATTATTCTTGCAGTATTGTATCTCCTACCTCATATTCCTCTACTTTAGCTTCCATTTCTAGAACACTGCCTTCAAGTTTGTTTCCTTTGTATAGGGCCTCTACATATCCCTTCCCTTTCAGCTTTCCCTTCCTAGCCTAATACTGGTTTTCCATCTGAGTTCTTGATAGTCAGACCACTGTTTTCGTTGTCTCCCAATGTCTTATTTTCCTGTAGGCAGTATACATATTTACCCTAGTTATACATTATTCTATGATCTTGCATTTCTCCTCCTGCTTAGCCAGTCTGCACTTCCTGTCAACTTCATTTTTCAGATGTCTGTACTCCCTCTGCCTGCTTCACTTGAAGCATTTTTATATTTTCTCCTTTCATCAATTAAGTTCAGTATTTCCTCTGTTATTTCTATTACACCTTGTTCTTCTGCCTATATGATCCTCTGCAGCTTTCACTACTCTATATCTCAGAGCTACCCATTATTCTTCTACTGTCTTGATTCCCCCCCCCCCCCCCCCATTCCACACAATCCTTGCATAATGCTTTGTCAAACTCTTAACCACCTCTGGTTCCTTCAATTTGTCCAGATTCCACCTCCTTAATTTCCTACCTTTTAGCAGTCTCTTAAGTTTTAGTCTACAATTCATAAACAATAAATTATAGTCAGAGTCTACATCTGCTTCTGGATATGTCTTACAGTTTAAGACCTGTTTTCTAAACCTTTGACTTACCATTATAAAGTCAATCTGGTATATCCCAGCGTCTCCTGGTCTCTTCTATATATGTAACCTTCTTTCATCAAGATTAAACCAAGTGGTTGTGATTATTAAATTTGCTCTGTATAAAATTCTACCAGTCGATCTCATCATTCATTCCTTTTCCCCAGTCCATATTCACCTTCTACATTTCTTTGTTTTCTTTCCTACGACAGAGTTCCAGTCCCCCATCACAATTAAGTTTTCTTCTCCCTTAACGATCTGAATAATTTCTTTTATCTCCTGATACATTTTTTTTCAATCTCATTATCAGCAGAGCTAGTTGGCATATAAACTTTTACTACTGTGGTCAGTTTTGGCTTCTTGTCTATCTTTGCTACAATAATGCATTCACTATGCCGTTCATAGTAACTTACCCGCATTCCTATTTTCTTATTCATTATCAGACCTACTCCTGCGTTACCACAACTGATTTTGTATTTATAACCCTGTACTCACCTGACCAGAAATCCTGTTCACCCTGTCACCGAAGTTCACTAATCCCCCACCATATCTAACTTTGACCTATCCAATTCTCTTTTCAAATTTTCTAACTTACCTACCCAATTAAGGGATACAACATTCCATGCTCCAATTCATAGAATGCATGTTATTTCTCTTGACATCTTCCCAGAGATCCGAATGGGGGGACTATTTTACCTCTAGAATTTTTAACGAAGAAGACGTCATTTTATATTCATACAGTAGAGCTATATGTCCTTGGGATTTCCACTTGGTTTCAGCTGTTTGCACTAGCTGCATGGCGATGCCATGTTAGCTGATATTAGAAGGCCAGCTCAGTCAATCATCCAGACTGTCCCCCCTGAAACTAATGAAAAGGCTACTGCCCACCTTCAGGAACCACACATTTGTCTGGCCTCTCCACAGATACCCCTCGACTGTGGTTGCGACTATGGCTATCTGTATTGTTGAGGCATGCAAGCCACCCCATCTTGGCAATATCTGTGGTTCATGATGGTTGTCTCCTAGGCATGCATGGGGCACTTACAACTTTAGTAGCACTAGTGTGGTCCCTGTGTTAACAAGAGGCAAGTTGGAAGGGTACGTAACAGCTCCCCCCCACACCGACTGGCTACCATGTTGTGGACCTAGCAAGGATAGGGGGCTACTGTGAGGAAGAGGGCAAAGGAAGGGATGGGGATTGCACTGTAGTGGCTAGGCTGGGAGTTCATTCCCTAATGGCTCATACTTTAATGGAAATTTTGTAATTGAGGTCAAACTATGAAGGGGACCAAACTGCACCATAAATTGGGGGCAAACAGCAAGAAGAGCAGCACCACAATGAATATCAACCATGGAAATAACCAGATCATCATAGAGGGAAACATCGGGAGGGACAGGAGTGGGGACTGGGATGGAGGGTAACTGGGAGAGGTAAAGCAGCCTGGATAAAAAGGAACAATAGGGATGGATGTTTGGAGGGGTTAAGAGGGACTAAAGTGTGGCATTATCAGATCCTTTAACTAAATGGCAGAACCCAAGGAGCAGATTTCAGTAAAATAAGTGTTTGGCTTAGAAAAGAAATTCTCAACTAAAAGTGGGAAGGTAATTGTGATCAACTGAACCACAAATAATAAACCTAACATACAATGGGTAATTCAGCAATGTACATCCTCGCTGCCGTGCATGTGAGTGTAAACATCAAATCACTGTTTCACCAGTCACAGGCATGTACTGCCCAAATACAGATGGAAAAGTCACCATATAAAAATGAATAAAACAAAGGAAAGAAAGGGAGACAGATGGTCAAGGGGTGTGAATGGAGAAACCCTAAACCCAGCGTACAGTGGGAAGATCCCCAAATGCAATCACCCTGCCCCTGCTCCAGAAAGCTGAAATGGAAATAAAAAAACCTTCATTAAGATAACTGGGCACCAGGTCAACCATCCTCAAGTTGTCTGCCAAAACTAGAGGCAATGAGTCTGAAAGTCCACATCTGATTTGGAAGACCAAAAGGAGGGGACATTCCACAAAGATATGAGCCACTGTCTGCAGGGCTCCACAATAACGATGTGGGGGAGGCTCATCGGGCAACATAACTATGAATAAACCTCTAATATTCGATCTGGAGACAATACAGGATGGTGGATTCCCTCCGAGAACAGCAGAAAGATCACCACAATGCAGTGATCTCCTTTACTGTTTGATTATTGGATGGAGCATTAATATTGCTGCTCCAGTTTTGGATGAGAAGAAATCTGATTTGTGTACACAAAATCACATCTAAGGTTGGCAAGGTAAATGGGTAATGAGTAACTGCTGTTCTACTCAAACAGTCAGCCAGTTCATTCCGCAGGATACCCAGGTGAATTACAACCAACAGAAAGACAATGCAAGAAGCAGCACAATGAAAGTCAGTGAGGATATCAGACACAGACAACTAAAGAATCTAAAGAGTAGCATCAGTCAATGGACTGCATGTTGCTCAGTGAATCAGTACAAATTAAATCACAGTCCAGAATGGTCTGTTTAATAAAATGAAAGGTTCTGCTAATAGCCATCAATTCTGCCATCAATTCACTACATGTTTCCAGCAGTGAATGTGTTCCACACTGACAACATATGTGACAGTGTAATCTGTATAGCCTATCACATTTGAGCAATATATGTATATCGGCACCTTTTAACAAACACAGGAAGATTAGAGAGGCAACTGAAGCCTTAGAACCTTGGAACATATCAGTCAGTTTGGGCACCATCCAAGGAACTAGAGGTCAGAAATGGGCCAAGTATGAGCCCGGTCTTGCGGGTTGCATACACTACGAACAACTTCCTTCCCTGCTGTAATTTCGCGAGTACAACAAGCCTAAGTGTGCTGGTGCGGCCGTCCCATCGTACTCGCGGGCTCTTAGTTGCCAGGCATGAGCTCCACGGGTACTCTGAGGTCATATCCATTCTCACTGTCTGTGAGCTTGGAGATTCAACACATTTGTCTATGCCACTGCCTGTATACATTTGTAATTCATACAAATCTACTGTTTTATTCCGATCTTGATGAGACGTTGCACACATCTTCAAAACAAGAGGAACGTCACAGCCTACATAAAAATCCGTGTGGTGCATGGCGGAGACTACTTTACTTAGGGACTTTGACAAAATCAACAGTTTTCATACAATACTGTTGAAATTTTGTATGCTAGATCTTCAGATCAAGTACTTATTTGTTTCTTTCTGCATTGTGTCAATACAACAACTTCATATCATTGTAGTGAAATCGTTTCCACACATTGTTGCTGCACTCTCATTTCACTCAATTATATTAATTCTTTCACCTGACTAAAATGTTCTTGCAGATCAAGTGAAACATTTGTCACTTTATATTAAACAAACTATTCACAAAAGAAAATAATTTTACATATATTACAGTTTGATGTGATAAAGATGTGAATTTATTTTCGTTACTGTTACTGTGTATAGTTACGGTGTAGCATCAAATTAAGTGAAGTATTACACAAAAATGAAGAGTGTGCTGTGGTAAAAAACGCTCCACAGAGTTTTTGGTACAGTCCATGTCCGCTCAAAGGTTGTTGTGTTTGAAATTAAATAATATTCCTACTTTTCATTTCAGACTGAGCAGAAGGATATGTTAATATGTTTTCGAGACAATGGTGCTCCATTGCCATCCATTTGCAATGGTTATCACATGGTCAGATCAATCATCATATTTGATACTTATTTTGCCAATTAAGTGTTGCTTTGTTCATTAGTGCATTAAAAATTCATATCATGAAATAAATGTATTAGAGTGAACGAAAAATCTGGATGATCTCAAACAACTACAAAAATAAGTGATGCTGATTTTACATTGGAATGACTAAATGGCAGTTTTCAGAAGTATAATATGGTATTATATGGCACACCATTGACATATGTGCTGTGGCGGAGTGTCCAAGCGGATTGAGACGCTATGTTCCCATGCGCAAGGCCATTGCCCATTGGGGGTTCGAATTCCCCCCCTCAGGCATGGATGTTTGTTTTGTCTTTAGTATAAGGTAGTTCATAATTAGTTTGTAAGTTTAGGGACTGATGACCCCACAGTTAAGACTCGCAAGCTTAAACATTTGAACAAACATTTTGAACTTACGTGAATGTAATTTGCAAGAGACTATTACAAATTAACCGGAACTGGCGATATTTTTGAGATACGGTACTCGATGAAAGCTCACAGTAGTCTGGGTTTCAACTAAACAGAAGTCTTATTTGATGTATTAATAAAGAATAACGTAGGTTTTGAATCATAAGCCCATTTTCCAGTAAATAAATGATACCAAAAATGAAAACCAAGTAAAGATAAACATACCAACTCTCGAAGCTATGGAATGTTGACTTTAACTTTAAAATGTATCTTTGATATTCTGACCACATTACATAAGGATTCAAAAATTCTTAAGCATTAATTACACTAACTTTCACAATTCTGACAAAATTACCTAGAATTTTACCAGTTCCTTAGAAACAAAATGATTGGTTTTCTTTATTTAACAAACTATAAAATATTGCATCAATTTAGCTATTACATTATCAATGATATCTTTCTTTGAAATTAAAATTTTCTGCATTGGTTGATGATCATGTGATGTTAAAATATTTCACTAAACAAAACTGTACAGATATAAGTACCCAGTAATTGAAAAGTATAGTCCACACATGAAAAAAAAAAAAAATGAGGACTTAAGTACAAACATAGGCTTCTGCAGTTGTTGTCACTATCAATAATATTCTTCCGGTTATGAGACCGCGTCGTCATTTATAAACTCTACTGACATTACAGCCACTGTTGCAGGCAGCCTTCATCAGGGTCTGTGTCCGACTGCTGAATGTACGATCACTTAGGCTTTATATATCAGCAGATGAGAGAGGGGAAGGGGGACATTGGTTTTCCTTTATTGGTGGTTACATTATTGCACGCCATTGGTGGAAAGGGGCGTTGATTGGTGTTTTAATGGCTTGTTTTTCATATGATTGGAGGTTGCATTCTTCCCCCCTTATTGGTCAAAATGGACGTTTTCGATTGGCTTTAGGACTTAGGACTTGAGTGTTGAAAAAAGAATCACTAGTCTACGACAAACACTTTCAGTCGTAAGGTAATAATGTTCAGACAGCCAATAATCTACGGACTGGGCTGCCGCTCCCGCCAGAGGTTCGAGTCCTTCCTTGGTCACAGGAGGGTGTGTTATCCTTAGTGTAAGTTGGTTTAAGTAGTTTGTAAGTCTATGGACTGATGACCACAGCAGTATGGTTCCATAGGTTTACAAACATTGGACCATTTTGAACAGCCAATAATAGTGCCACTTTCGACACAGCATACGACAGGCTGCTTGCCCCCTCCCCGCCTCCCCTTTCTGCCTGCCTGCAGCACTGGAACTGTGCCTCAGCTGCAGCAACATGCAGCCCGGCATAGTTCAGGTGCAGGTCGCATCGGCGTCGCGTCCCCTCCCAGTCTGCGCAGTTCCGCCCGTCTCATTTTGCGTCTGGCCTGGGTCAGCCGCTGTGCTGCTCGGTTGCGCACTGCACACATAGGATGGAACATCTGCATCACACCTCTTTGCAATGGATACTAAAGCGTGTACTGCCGAAGTATTAGCCGTTCACCTTATAATTGCTGTTTTAACTGTACATTCTTTTAAATCATTCTTGAACAGAAAATCAATCGAAATGAATAATAAGAATATAAATGCAGCAGCACATTTACAAAAAAGGATACAATCTTTTTTAATAAATTCTTGTATAAAGGAAAATGTGAAAAAACTAATGTTGCTATAGAATAACTGAAGCAAATGCATAACATATTTTCTATTAATACATTTTTTTAAATAAAATCTGTCGGAATGAAAATAAAAATGTTTTGTGATGTAGTAACTTGAGTTTCCCTGACAGCTGATAAAACTTTAGTTTTTAGAGAATTTGTAAGTGAAGTACCCTCCACCATGTAACACGCGAATCATTTGTATACACTGACCTTCCGCTTGTTTTGAATGCCAAGTGTGAAAAATTTAATCAAGATCGCAATAAAACTATGGATTTTGTGGAATTCTATAACTAAAGAACCCTCCATCTACTACATGAATCTTTTGTATACATTGACCTTCCCCTTGTTTTGAAAGTAAAGTGTGGAAAATTTATTGAAGATCATAATGGAATTTCAGCTTTTAGAAAATTCGTAAATGAAGAAATATATCACACAAATGTTATGTAGACAGTTCCCCTAGTACTGATCACCAAGTGTGCGAAATTTAATCAAGGTGATAAAAACGTAGATTGTAAGGAGTTCTGTAACTGAATTACTCTCTGACATGTACTACACGAATTTTATGTAAGAGTGATAAGAATATTATAGACGAAAAATTCCTAGCAGGAAAAATATATATAAAAAATAGATGAAGATTACTCACCAGGCGAAGTAGCACAGGTAGAGATAGTGGCACAAATAATAAAACACACACACACACACACACACACACACACACACACACACACACACACACACACACAAATGCTAGCTTTCGCAACCCAGTTACTTCTTCAGACGGAAGGGAAGGAGAGGGAAAAGTAAATTATGAGGGTTTTAAGGGAGGGGGTAAGGAGCCATTCCAATCCCGGGAGAGGAAAGACTTATCTTGGGGGAAGAAAAGGAAGGTAAACAAATACACACACACCAACAAATTTACACAGACGCCCCCCCCCCCAAGGTAAGTCTATCCTCTCCCGGGATTGGAATGGCTCCTTACCCCCTCCCTTAAAACCCTCATTTCCTTTTCCCTCTCCTTCCCTTCTGCCTGAAGAAGCAACTGGGTTGTGAAAACTTGTGTGTGTGTGTGTGTGTGTGTGTGTGTGTGTGTGTGTGTTATTTATTTGTGCCACTATCACTACTACCTGTACTCCACCTGGTGAGTAATCATCTACTTTTTTATATATATTATGTAAGAGTGACATTTTTGTTATTTTGAAAGTGACGAGTGAATCAAGTTTGGAATAAAGCATGCCACTAATACACAAGCACTGTATGAATAAAGAGGTAGCTACATAGATAATTACCATGCGTGACTTATCTGTGAGTGTTCTGTAACAAAGCAGGCTCGCTGCACCCGTGGGCTCATCGTGCCAAGCTCGCTGCACACGTGGGCTCATCGTGCCAAGCTCGCTGCACACGTGGGCTCGGCGACTCTGCTCACTGTACTCATGGGCCTGCCAGCTTGGACCACTGTACCCATTGCGCTTGCCGACCCGACCCACCCAACCTCCGCGAGTTCCGTGTCACAGACAACACGGCTTGTGAGCCTGTCGCGAGTAGCGCCCAGCCCAGCGAAGATATGCAAGCCACGTCAGAAAGCCCACGAGCGCAGTGGGCCGAGCTGGGGACCTCAGAGCCCGTTAACAGGTTTTAAGCAACATTTCAGAGCCCGTTTCGGATTTCTAGTAGGAACACAGGAAATACAGACCAGGGAATGGGGTTGGAATCCTTGCAAAGGGAGGCTAGCCACAATTTAACTGATATTCCTACTCTATGATGGCTATCAGGAGAATATAATACATGGGGAGGCAAGGGAACTGTCAAGTGGGAATTGTATAGTAGGCCAAGAGTTGATGCCTTTTAATCTGAAGAGGGGAAATTCCCACTTTGGCAAGGAGACTGTCAACAGGACTGATCCGAAATACACCAACGGCTAAGCACACACCACAATGGTGAACAGGGTTCTAATAGTTTCAGGACAGAAGCAGCTGCAGAGCCATAAACCTCACACCCATAATAATTCAGACAGGACAAAACACCCAACCCAAGATGATTTATTAAAAACTGTATTTTTAGTGTTACTAACGTATTTTTTGTCCAAAATATTTGAAAATGGGAGATTCTGGTCTCTGGTAGCCAACAATTGTGTCTGTAAAATTTGGTGCTGATCGGTTGAACGGTTCGGCTTGAAAAGTGGGAACACGTTATGGACAGACAGACATCGTAAAATCACTTATTTTTGTAAATATCTCTGAAACGATACGAGATATGAAAAAATCATAACAGAAAAGTTGTAGAGAATTTTCCTCTACAAATTCATGTATTCAATATCTGTGTCAGATGAACGTTTAAGCTGTAATTTTCATTTAAATTTCGATCTGTCAAAAGGAGATTGCAAAGGCTCATTTTAGTGTTACTACTGTAACCTAAAGTGGGCCAAAATCTGTTTGTTTTAGAAGTAGTGTTTACAACTGCTGCTGCAAAAGCATCTACTGCTGTTCCAAGAGCTTTGCAGCCAAGGAACCCTTTAACCTTTCTTCTCGTTGACAATTCTGTGACCAAGACCTAATGAGATGAACGATTCACAAAGTACTGAGAGTGACCAACTGGTTGAGGTGGTCAACAGAATCACAGGAAGTAAACAAGAACACACAACAGAGGGTGAGACAACAATAAACACAGCAGACTAAGAAGACCAAGAAAATAAACTGCATAAAACAGTTGTAGACATAGTGAAAGAGGAATGAAAATAATTTATGTAGACAACAATACAAGAACACAACTGAGACATGACTGACCAACATGCCTTTGTACCCTAGCCTATAAATGACAGCCTCTAGCACTTATAGGCTGGAGGGACACATATGTGTCCTTGTATACCATTGTGGCACCCATGGTAGCACTGATGGGTTGTAACAGTGCCAGTCAGTGGCTGTCCTTTAGTTCCATACTTCAAACCCATCAGGCTGGGATAATACACTGTGCCATCAGAGTTGAAAATGGTAAGAGTGTACCAAATATGAATCATATTTAAGAACTGATCCCAAATATGAATCATATTTAGGAAATGATCCACCTAATTATGGTTATTACTGACTGTTGCAAAGTGAGAATACCACACACAAAAACCAATCATGAACGCACACAAACTCTCAAGCTTTTTTAACATCCATCAAAACCCAATTTCAGTACTTGAAAATGTGAAAGAAGAAGTACAAAACCAATAACATAAACAATTACTTTTTCTCTATCATAAGAGTACTGCCATTTAAGAAAATGGCAAACTGGACTAAACAAAATAAATATAACAAGTTTTACCAGTAATTCTTCTAGAAATAATACTAGGCCTATTATAAAACAACTGTCGTGAGAGGTGGCTATAACATTATATGTACATTTTTTAATAAACTAATGTAAAGTACCTTGCTATGCATGTTACCAACATTAACTTAAATTTAAAAATTGAAATCTGCTGTTGCAGCAGACTTCAATTGTCCCATCACTGGGCAAATTTAGATTTTTCAAATGTAAAACATGGGAATACTGACATAATAGTAGTTATTATGGACACTAATATCTTTAAAGGAAAAAAATCAGGAAAGTTGCAGCTTCCATTTATTAACAGTGCCATGCCCTTTCCCCTTACAGCATAAAGCATAGGTAAATTACGCATATACTATATAATAAAATCAATTTACAAACACCACTCACTTTCCATCCAGAACAATACAATGAAAAGAAGTGAATGCATGCAACTTCATTAAATTACAGGACAAACTCAACACCAATCCATTCAATTTTAACACTAGTACAGTACGTTGGTATTGCAGAACATTATCAATCTTGCACCCCCAGAAACTGCTGAAATCCAATTTAAGGATTATAAGGTTTTGAAACATTTTCAATTCTCTTTGAAAATTTTAAACATGGCTGCAATTCAGCAATGGTGGAACACAATTCAAGAGTCAACACAGTTTCAGCCGACCAGTTGCATAAAATGGTTTACATCTATAAACCTTTACCCAGGTTTCGGCGAAATTAATTTTGCCTTCTTCAGAAGGATACAATAGAGCTCACATTAAAAAAGTTGTTAAAATGTGGCTGACTCCATGTCAATGGATTAAAATTTTAAAATTTAAAAACAATGTCACATTATAAAATTTTGGAGCATGTCCACACACAGATTGAGTGAGCACTGCGTACTGGCAAAGGCAATAGAGCCCTAGCCCTAGGCTCTATCGCCTTTGCCAGTACTATCTAGCCCTAGGCTCTATCGCCTTTGCCAGTACGCAGTGCTCACTCAATCTGTGTGTGGACACGCTCCAAAATTTTATAATGTGACGTCGTTTTTAAATTTTAAAATTTTAACCCATTGACATGGAGTCAGCCACATTTTAACAACTTTTTTAATGTGAGCTTTATTATATCCTTCTGAAGAAGGCAAAATTAATTTTGCCAAAACCTGGGTAAAGGTTTATAGATGCAAACCATTTTATGCAACTGGTCGGCTGAAACTATGTTGACTCTTTAATTCTTTTTGAGCATGCATAAAACCAAACACCAATGTTAATTTTTAAAAACAATGTATTGTGAAATATAAATACTGAATGTAGTCAACTCACAGTACAATGGGCACAACCGTCAAGAATTTCCGAGTAACAGTAAACTGCTCTCCATAATCAATTTGCTCCCAATGGGTAAGTTCCCTACTGTCCCCTTGATCTTGAGGAACCCATGGGGAGCCTTTCACGAAGTGAAGAAAAAAGAAGTGACACTGTAAAAGAAACTTAATTTAAAAGATAAAACAGTTTACATTATTACAGGTATTTAGAGGACTACAAACGTTTTTCTTTTTTAATCCATAATTTACAAGACAGATTTGTTGGCCAGTACCTACCTTAAGGATGCAAAAAAATGTACACTTATCTATACACATAAGTACATGGCAACTAGCTATTGAAACTGTTAGTTCTGCCCTCAGGGAAAGGGGTGAAATAGGCTGGAGAAATTAAAAAAAGGGTATTTCACTCAGGATGCAAGATGAGAGATGCTCAATTTACAAAACCCAACATAATATCTGCAGAATAATTGAATTTGAAGCTGCAAACATTCCTCACCCACTATGCAAAAAGTTAGGCAAGTATTGTAACTATAACTACTGTTTTCACAACAGACAATGAAATGAATGAAGAGATGGTTGAGTGTAGTAAAACCAGGCAGTAATAAACGAAAATTAGAAAATGATAGTAAATAAACCACAGCATTTAGCATTAGACTTCACATTTTACCTGTGACAACGATGTAGTCTGCGATCACATACGACCAGGCTATCTGGAAGTTACCAACTGAGTTGAAAGTTCTGATGTAAAACCTGGGCACATGCTGAGGCTAACCATTCTTCAAATGTATCAAATGGTGGAATACATTGTTAAAAATGTAAAATCCTCTAAAAATTACTACAATGGCCCCTGTAGGAGTGAGATTTACATGACATTGAAAGGGGCAATAAATTGTGATTATTATGGTTACGTAAATGATCTAAGGTTTGCTATCTTGTATTTTGATGATTTGCTATGTCTGTCACATTGGCAATGAAGGAAGTGAAACAGCACATCCCTCAAACATTTCCATATTATACATAATTAGTTTTTCCTAGAAAAGAGGAAGATTACCATAAGTAAGCAATTTATATCACACTGTTTCTGCAATTTGGCTGAACACAAAGATAATATTTCCGAGATTCTCTATGTTTTAGTATTTATTTACTGAAACAGAGCTATATCCATCATCATACAGTGTGTCTGTAAATGTAGGCAAGTCAAATTTTTAGCACTTTCAAGAGAATATCAAAGACTTAGTGACATACTGCCCTTTGACAGTGCATGAATGAGATGCATGGACCCTTTAAGAGTTCACTAAAATTAAATGTAGTGCTAATTGTGTGAAGACAAGTATGTTGTCGTTTTGATCCTCAGTCCGGAGACTGGTTTGATGCAGCTCTCCACCCTACTCTATCCTGAGAAAGCCTCTTCATCTCCTCATAAGAACAGCAACCTACATCCATTTGAATCTGCTTACTGTATTCATTTCTTTGTCTCCCTCTGCGATTTTTACCCCACACACTTCCCTTTAATGCTAAATTCAAAATTCCTTTTTTTTTGTGTGGTTTTAGGGCGCACAACTTCTAAGGTCATTAGCGCCCAGATCGGAACAGAGATTCACTAGATCTCGAAAAAATTGGTAACTACCAGATAGAGTATCAAAAGCAGGCTAAAAATGAAAGATAAAAGCAATTAAAAGGGTTAAATATCTTTTGATAGGTGGGCCATGTTGATAAAACGCAAAACTCTAGCAGCTGCTCATGTGTCATCAGCTAAAGGTTCCTCCAGAGTAGACGGAAAGTGAAGGGCTACACGGAGATGATTAAAATTGGGACAAGACAGTAAAACATGTCACACCGTCAGCAGTTCACCGCAGGAGCACAGTGGTGCAGGGTCGGCGGTTAGCAAATGACGGTGGCTGAAACGACAGTGACCGATCTGCAACTGGGCCAGGATGACCTCTCACCGAGAGGGGCGTGAGGAGGTCCTCCAAACGGTCGGGATCAGTTTTACAGTTCTCAATTTATTGTCGTACAGTGAAAACCATGCACTGTGCCAGGACAACACGATACTCCGGCGAAGAGTACGTTGAACATCGTCTGATGGGGCGCAACAGGTAGCCATGCGAGGCAAAAGAGCTGCTGCCTTGGCTGCTATGTCGGCGGTCTCATTCCCGGGCACACCCACGTGGCCAGGAATCCACAGAAAACAAACGTGACAGCTGTCATCTGCTAGCAACTGGAGGGAGCGTTGAATCCGATACACAAGAGGATGGGTCGAGAAAGGGTCCTTAAGACTCTGAAGGGCACTAAGGGAGTCCGAACAGATGGCATAGAAAGGTTGGCGGCGGCAGCAGGTATATAAAATAGCCTGGTGGAGGGCAAAAAGCTCAGCCGTGAAATTCGAGCACCGGTCAGGGAGCTTGTATTGGAAACGGTTGTCCCTGACGACGAAGGCAGATCCGACACCATCAGTGTAGATAAATATGGCATTTTCGAACCGCGAACGGAGTTCGACGAGCCTCGAGCGGTATACCAAATCCGGAGTGCTCTCCTTGGGCAGCAAACTAAGTTCAAGGTGAGTGTGAACCTGGGCCTGATGCCACGGTGGCAGTGGGCTCTCGCTCAACCTAAAGGTTGAAGGAAGGGTAAAAATCGAGCCGCTGAAGCAGGCGGCGAAACCGAACTCCAGGTGGAAGCAAGGGTATCGCAGACAACTGATACTGGCGATCGAGTAAGTCGTCAAAAAATAATCTGTAAGATGGATGGTTGGGCATCGACTAGAAGTGGCATGCGTACCGACACAAGAGTATGTCACGCCGAGTGGTCAAGGGTAATACAGCAGCTTCGGCATACAGACTTTCAACAGGGCTGGTATAAAATAGAGTTGAGACGGCGGAGAATCGACGGCTGTGCAGAAGAGAGTACAAGGCTTTCGTAGTCGAGCTTCGACTGAACAATAGCCTGGTAAAGGTGAAGCAGGACGGTATGATCCGCTCCCCATGATGTGCCACTGAGGACACGGAGAACATTAAGGGTTTGGGCACAACGGGCAGCCAGGTAAGACACGTGTGGGGACCAGCAAAGTTTACAATCCAGCATGAGTCCCAAAGAATTTCATTGTCTCAACGAAAGGGAGATCTACGGGGCCGAGACATAGAGAAGGTGGAAGAAATTCCTTGTATCTCCATAAGTTTATACACACCGTTTTCTCAGTGGAGAAGCGGAAGCCGTTCGCAATGCTCTGGAATATAGGCGGTCGAGACAGCGTTGAAGACAACGCTCCAAGAGAGACGTCCGCTGGGCACTGCAATAAATTGCGAAATCATCAACGAAAAGGGATCCGGAAACGTCGGCTGAAAGGCAGTCTACGATCGGATTGATTGCAATGGCAAAAAGAGCCACGCTCAAGACGGATCCCTGTGGCACCCCATTCTCCTGGCGAAAGGTATCTGACAAAACAGAGCCCACCCGTACCCGGAACTTGCGATCTGCCAAAAATGCTTGAATAAAGAGAGGGATGCGGCCACTAAGGTCCCATGTGTGCAATGTGCTGAGAATGCCTGCCCTCCAACAGGTATCGTAAGCCTTCTCTAAGTCGAAGAACACTGCTACCGTTTGATGCTTCCTTAAAAAGTTATTCATAATAAAGGTCGACAAGGTAACTAGGTGATCAGCAGCAGAGCGGTGCCTACAAAAACCACATTGGATATTAGTAAGGAGGCGTCGAGATTCGAGGAGCTAGACCAACCGAGCGTTAACCGAGCGTTCCATCACCTTTCAGACGCAGCTAGTAAGAGAAATGGGACGATAGCTTGATGGAAGATGTTTGTCCTTCCCTTGGGGATGGGGACAACAATGGCTTCACACCAACTTGTGGGAACCTGACCTTCATTCCATATGCAATTATAGATGCTAAGTAGGAAACACTTGCCCGCAGGAGAAAGGTTTTTCAACATCTCAATATGGATGGAATCGGGCCCAGGTGCAGAAGATCAGGATAGGGCGAGACCACGGTCTAGCTCCTGCATGGTGAAGGAGACATTATAACTTTCACAATTAAAAGAGTGGAAAGAAGGCAGCCGTGCCTCCTCTGCCTGTTTGCGAGGGAGGAAGCCAGGGTGGTAATGGGCAGAGCTCGAAACCTCCGCAAAGAAATGGCCCAATGCGTTGGAAACATCAGCAGGGTCCACGAGGACTGTGTTCTCGACGGTCAGGCCAGAAATCGGGGAGTGGACCTTGATGCCGGATAAACGGCGTAGGCCACCCCAGACAGCCGAGGAGGGAGTAAAGCGGTTAAAAGAAATGGTAAAAGCAATTCAGCAAGCTTTTTTGCTGTTGTTTATAACACGACGACATTGTGCTTGCAGTCGTTTATAGTTGATACTATTCTCCAACGTTGGGTGGCGGTGGAAGGTGCGTAAAGCATGTCGCCGGGCTCTAGGAGCGTCACGGCAGGCTGCAGTCCACCGGGGGACCGGGATGCGAAGTGGAGATTAGGATGTACGAGGTATGGAATGTTCGGCAGCAGTGAGAATAACCTCTGTGAGGTATTCAACCTGACTTTCACAGCTGGAAAAATTCTGATCATGAAAAACAGCCATGGAAGAATAAAGCCCCCAGTCGGCTTTAGAGATGTTCCAACTGGTGGGACGAGGAGATGGGGATTGATGCAGGAAGTGGATGACACAAGGAAAATGGTCACTCGAGTACGTGTCAGAAAGTGCATACCACTCAAACCGACTGGCAAGCTGAGGAGTGCATATCGCGAGGTCTATATGGGAATAAGTATGTGTTGTGCCAGAAAGGAAGGTCGATGCACCGGTGTTGAGGCAGACAAGATTGAGGTGTTGGAAAAGGTCCACCAAAAGGGAGCCTCTCGGACAAGGTGCCGGAGAGACCCATAGGGGGTGGTGGGCATTAAAGTCGTCAACCAACACGAAGGGTGAAGGGAGCTGGTCAACGAAGTGTAGCACATCTGCCCCAGTAAGGGCGGATGATGATGGCGAATAGATATTACAGAGGGAAAAGGAAAAGGTGGATAGTGTGATGCGGACGGCAACTGCCTGTAGATGAGTATGCAATGAAATGGGATGGTGATAGACGTCGTTCTGAATGAGCATCAGAACCCCTCCATGGGCTGAGGTACCTTCCACAGGTGGCAGGTCGAAACACACAGAGGTGTAGTGGGGGAAGTCTGCACGATCACTTTGACATAACTTAGTTTCTTGGAGACAGACTAGAAGCTGCAGTGCAATCGAAGGAGTAGTTTTAATTCCTCCCGATTGGAACGAAAGCCGTGAATATTCCATTGAACGAGCACCATGATAAAAAATGAGAGAAGAAAAGTAGATAAAAAAAAAAGAACAAGCAGGTGGGGTCACCTCGACGGCCGTCGAGGACCGGGCTTCGAGGGAGCACTACTATCGCTATCTAAAGGCAGAGAATCATGTTCCATAGGTTCAACTGACGCATCTGCCACCTTCCCTGAGTTGATCAGTAGGGGCAGCTTCCACCGCCGGTAAAATGCCGGTTGCCCGGCTAACAGTAGTGCGTCCCAGCGAGACAGAAGATGATCAGGGCTGACTACTGTGATGGATGGGTCAGGCCTTGGCGGGGAAGGAGAGGAACACTCTTGTTGGCTCTTCTGGAAGAGTGACGGTGAGAAGAGGCAGTTGATGGTTGAGAACCCTGAGTACGTAGAAAATCTCCATGGACGGGTTCCTTTTCCAAAGTCCGGGCATCTTGTTTAGGTGCCCACGGTTTATTAGAGGTTGACAAAGACTGAACTTTAGAAGCAGCAGGAGGAAGCGGGGATGTGGAACGGGCAATCTTCAGGCTGGCCGATCGCACAACTGTCAGCGAAAGTGAAGTCACAGGTCTGTGCACCTGCATCCTTAGTAGGTCGAGTGGAGGTGAGGACCTTACTGTATGTGCCCGCTGGGAGGACAGTGGGCTTTCGACTCGCCAACAACTTTCGAGCGGCGGATGTTGATACCTTTTCCGTAACCCAAATTTGCTGAATGACCTTTTCATTCTTATATACAGGGTAGCCCCGAGAGGAAGCTGCATGGTCATCGTTGCAATTAAGGCCGTGAGAGGACGGAGGTGGACAATTCCCCTCATGGGCGTCCCTACCATAAGTGACACATTTTGCTGTATTAGGGCAAGATTGACGGATGTGATTGTATCTGTGGCATTAGAAACAGCGCGTTGGGTTTGGTACATAAGGGCGGACAGAGATAACTTCATACCCTGCTTTGACCTTTGACGGGAGTTAAACTCTGTCGAATGTCAAAAACACAGTACGAGTTGGTGTCAGCTGGTTATCGACCTTTTTCAACACCCTATGCAAGGCTGTTACACCCTGGTCGGACATGTAGGTTTGTATTTCTTCGTCAGACAACCCGTCAAGGGATCTCGTGAAAACTACCCCCTGTGACGAGTTGAGCGTGCGATGCGCGTCTACCTGGACAGGAAACATGTGTAGCAACGTAGTCCGTATTAGTTTTTTGCACCTGGAAGGCACTATCCGCTTCCAGCAACAATGTTCCATTGCTCTGACGTGAACCGGTCTTAACAGGGCCAGCAATCGCATCAACACCTTTCTGAATGACGAAAGGATTCACAGAAGTGAAATCTTTACTGTCGGTTCGAGAGATAACTAGGAATTTCGGGAGATTGGGCAAAGTTTTCTTATGCTGAGGCGAATCGATCTTTCTTTTTTGTGTCAGTCACAGAAGAAGAGAAGGTAGTCATTGCGGAAGTGTCCCCCGTGATTACCGGCGTCTCCAATGGCGCGCTCATTCCTAGTGGGGGCCCTCTCTGAGGGCTTAGCCACCTTAGGTGATTGTTCACACCTCAGGTCACACCTCCCGAGAACTGACGGAGGGACCAATCAGCATGTTCGGAAGGTACCAGCTCGGGTAATCACCCGTCCCTGGGCCTGGCCTTTACCAGGGGGTACATACGTGCCCTACTTGTCTACCCGGGGCGGGGAATTACGCGTTACCCCATCACTTGCTACGCATGATAATGTGTGGGTCGGCCTTCAGGCACGCACAGGGAGGAAAGAAGAAGAATTGAGGAAGTGAAGAGAAAGAAGTGTCTCAAACACCAAAGCAGAGACTAATGAGGAGTAGAGGTAGGCTAGGAAAGTACGGCAAGGAGAGAAAGACAGAAGCAAAGGTTAGGAAAGGGAGAAATGAAGGAAAAAGAGAAACTGGGACAAGAATCCACCTTGACTCGCAAAGGACGCCCGTCTCCGGTCAAAGGCATGAACCGGGAGGGAAAGTGAAGCAGCCTGGAGCAGAAAAAAGGCTGCTTCGGCTCGGGGCCCCATGCGCACCACACGCATACCCACAAAAGAGCTGTGGGCCCCCTGGGGGGACAATTCCTTGATGTCTACAAATGTGTCATACCAATCAATCCTTTCTTTTAGTCAAGATATGCCATAAATTCCTTTCCTCCCCAATTCAGTTCAGTATTTCATTAGTTATGTGATCCACCCACCTAATCTTCAGCATTCTTCTGTAACACCACATTTCAAAAGCCTCTATCCTCTTCCTGTCCGCAATGTTTATCATCCATATTTCACTCTTATACAAGGCAACACTCCACACAAATGCCTACAGAAAGGACTTCCTTACATGTATATTAATATTCGAGGTTAGCAAATTTCTCTTTTCCAAAAAAACTTTTCTACCCATTGCCATTCTGCATTTTATATCCTCTGTACTGCGACCATCATGTGTTATTTTACTGCCCAAGTAACAAAATTCATCTACCATCATTCTTTTGTTATCTAATCTAATATCTTTAGCATCACCTATCTTGGAGAAGTACTGTCCACCCGCCAATTTCGCAAGAACATAGTTTGGGCGCGGCAATGGATAAGTGTCTATGATAGATTGGGCGTTCACAGAATGTTTGAAATTGCCACAAATGCGCATTTGTAAGGCTGATTGGCCGATAACTGTCCATGTCTAGTGGGTTTTTACCTGGATTAAGCACCGGAACAATAGTACTCTCTCGCCACTGTGACAGGAAGACACCTCCGCTCCAGATCCGATTAAACAAGGCAAGAACATGTCTCTTAGAAGCATCAGATAGATGCTTCTACATCTGATTGTGGATTCTGTCAGGCCCTGGGCAGTGTCAGGGCAGTGTCTTCAATCTGCTGTTTTAACATGCAGAAGGGAGGCGGATAATTTCGGGAAGCAGCAGCAAGTGCGTAGTGCTCGGCAAAAGCCTCGAAGTTGGCGCCATGATCTGTACAGACAGCTCCACGTATAGAGATCCCAGGGTGTTGTCTGGGTCTGGTAGCCATACAGGTGTCTGATCTTCGTCCAGATTTGGGGAAGGAAGGTACGCGACCCTATAGTGGAGACGTACCTCTCTCAACATTTCTGTTTGCGCCTCTGTATTATCTGCCAAGCACGAGCTCAGAGCTGTTTAAACGTGATTAGAGTATCAAGCGATGGGTGGCTCTTATGGCACTGAAGAGCATGCCTACGGTCTCTCATGGTGTCCGCAACTTCCGATGACCACCAAGGCACTGTCTTCCTCCGGGAGCATCCGGATAAATGGGGGATTGCGTGCTCAGTGAAAGGAGCCTGCTCCTTCTCTGGCTCGGGGGTGGGGAACGATGTCGTCTGTGTTTTGGGGGAAATTGCTCCCAAAGTTGGGGTTTTGGAAGCAACAAAGGAAGAGGTTTCCCCAACCATCTGGTGGGGCAGGTGGAGGTGGTAGGGCCTGTTGGCCCACTGCAACTGGCTGAACAGTTAGTGATCTTGGCGCCATAGATAGCGACGAAGCAGCTGTAGCACAGGAGGTGATCATGTTTACAAGATGGAGTTTCAAGTACTTATGTTTCGCCTCTGAGTATGACAGCCTGTCCAAGGTCTTATATTCCATGATTTTCCTCTCTCTGTGCAATGTGGCGTGCAGAGCGCATAATGTTGGTTGCAGCTGACGCAGACTGGAGGAGGGGCACATGGGACGTTGGGATGAGATGCACTTCCGCATTCCCGGCAGGTTGGATTGGCATTGCACAGGGATGACATGTGCCCAAACGTCCAGCACTTTAAACAACGCATAGGGGTAGGAACGTAAGGCTTAACGTCAAACCGGTAGATCATCACTTTCACCTTCTGGGGCAATGAATCACCCTCGGAAGCCAAGATGAAGGCACCGGTGGCAACCCTGTTCTCTTTCGGACCCCTAAAAATACGCCGGATAAAATGAACGTCTTGCGGCTCTAGGTTTGCTCGTAGTTCGTCATTAGATTGCAAAAGGAAGTCTTTAAGGAATATAATGCCTTGGACCATGTTTAAACTCTTGTGAGACGTTATTGTTACGGGAACATCACCCAGCCTGTCACAGGCAAGCAGTGCCCGTGACTGTGCTGGGGATGACGTCATTATGAGGACTGACTCTGATTTCAATTTAGACATGCCCTCTACCTTTCCATACTTATCCTCCAGGTGCTCCAAAAAATATAATGGCTTTGTCGATTGAAAGGATTCTTCTGCTACAGACAAGGTATTTAGGGGCATAAGCCTCACCTTGTTGATGAGTCCTACGTTCCTCCCTTGGGGTGGCCAGGGAAGGGAATGAGTGGGGGTCATACATTGCTGCATTTAAATCAGGCCTTAATCTCTCTTAGAGACACCGGTTGTATGTCTGGCAACATTATGAGGTCTTTTCGCGGTGTTCCCACGAGCAGCTAGGGAGAGCCCCACTTGCCTGGGTAAGCCTTATACAACTGAGATGTAACAGATTCCTCAGAGGTTGCTTGCTAGCGACTGTTCAACCTCAACAGCCGTGCAACTCCTCGGCACGTAGCACCCCCCCCCCCCCCCTCTCTCTCTCTCTCACATCAAGTATTAAAATGCCAAATTCGCAATTTATTTATTTTTCTGACAATCAGTTTTGATACACTTACGGTACCATCAGCTGGTCACTTATTTCCTATGCTTTCATTTTAATATCACCCACCTTCACGAAAGGAAAGCATAGGACATGAGAGACCAGATGATGGTACCCTAAATGTATCAAAAGCGGTCATTAGAATACTTCAGAAATGTCATTTACCGCAGAAAATACAGTGCCCTACTGTAACTTTTAGAATTGGATTCAAAACAATGGAATATATTTGAGGACAAATGGAAGACAGAATAGCAACTATCAGCTTTGACCTGCAATGCCAGTGTGTTGGATGACATCACTGTGCAGTGATTTTGAGTTGTCTTTGCAGGTGGTATGTTGAAGTACACACTGGCACACTCTTGAGGTGGATGTTTGTAGTAGGGAATGGGTATGTTGTCAGAAGAGTAATCAGAAACAATTGTTAGTGCTGTGAACACACACTGTGGCAATGTTGTTGATACCTTCCAGAAAGTGAGTGAGAAAGTCTCCTGCTGGTTCTGTGTCATGTGCCCATTAAGTATTAGTAACAGTGTGTGCTTTTGTTGATTGGTATTTAATGTTTGTGGCCTTTTTTTTTTTTTTTTTTTTTTTTTGAGGAATGGAAATGTGATAAACTTAAGTCATATATTCTGAGATTCTGAGCCATAATTTCTTCCATGTACAGGGCTATCACTATTCTCATTTAATATGCAATATTTGTTTACTTACAAATGTGTTGTTAATTTTTTTATGTACAAACCAATCCATCTAAGTTCACCCATCCAACTAATGAGCCTATTTATTTATTTATTAAAAAAGTAACACTAATTATTGCAATCATTTGCAAACGGAATTTCTCTGTAATTATGAATGTGTAATTACTTCTTACAATACAAACTGTAATTTACATTCACCCATCCATCAACCAAGCATGATCAATTACAAAACACTAATCACTTGACACTTCAATCATCTGGAATGAAAATTGTTTGGCACATCACTAGGCTGAAGGATAGTCTGGTGCGTTCAGAATTTACACGTCTTGCAGGGAGTGGAGAAGTAGCTGGTATCAATGTCTTTGCATTACTGGTGTTCTGTAAGTCAATGAATTTAGTGATACAATTTTTGTGTTGGGGGTGGTTACTTTCATACCACTGTCTTAGTTTGAGATGTATTATAGTCAACTGAAGTATTCGATGCCATACGATTTTTATTTTATTAATAGTACTTTTTTTCTCTCTTTTTTGGAGGAGGGAGGAACATTGTTTTCCCTTTGCATAACTTATGTATTGTTTTATGATTTTTATTTTGTGTTGTTGAATGTTTCCAGCATTTTTCCCCACTTAGTATGTTGTCACCCAACACCTTACAATTCCTGTATCTGTTGTTAGTTCCTTTTCTTTCACATAAATTTTTGCATCTTTACGAGTTTTTCGACATTTTCTGTGACATTTGATACAACTGAAATATCATTTCTGCCATGTTTAATACACTGTGGGTCAATGCAAATGGGTAGTATCGGGACCTCTGATATCGCCAATATTTGAATGCTAGTCACTCACTATTTGTGTATGCTTAATATATATATGGCTGCTACAATTCAATTACAACACAAGCTGAATCCACAGTTCATATTTCAAATAAGTGCTGCAAACCATACATATTAATGAAGTAACATTCTGCCATAGCAAGATGTACAGTATACATTTTTCAATGCCAGTATATTAACTTTTCGAGTAGGCCTACTGCCTTAGAAATTCCCTTCAGTTAGACGGTAGCCTATAGCCTAGCACAGATCTGATCCCTTGAATTCATATGATTTCTAAGTAAGGCCTACATGTATATTTGGAGTTTCTTATTTTAAGCCTACTATTTGTATCATGACAAATCTTATAACCATTATATGATGATCCTTGGAGCAATAAATCAAATACACAAATATGGTACTCCAAACAATACAACAGAGTGAGGCTGTCAACTTCGAAAATTTCTGTGGTCGGTAAATTGCAGGCAAAATACGACCCATCAGCTTTGACCAATGACATATCTGAGTGAAAGACGATTGTTTACAAGCAGAACAGATTATAGATTACGATTTTGTGTTTAAAATGTGATCTGTAGCTTCTCTTTGATGATTAGGTACAAGTTAAAAGAGTCCCCCCCCCCCCTTCAAGTGTTGAGACTCAGATGACATTATTGGTCAAACTGACAGGTTGTATCACGGTCTTCCATTATTTCGCTATGACGGACTAACAATATAAAAAATTGAAATAGTTATTGTCATAGTTCAAACAGTTTTTCCAATTAAATGCATATCCACTCTAAATACATTACAGAAACAGTCATTACATATAACATACAAAACAGATCACTTAAATATATTTTAGCAAATATTCAGCCCTACAGATTTAAAAACTGTACAACCAGCAACTACTTAGATAAACACTTTGAATTCTGTCAACCGCAATGCAAAATTTAAAACAAAAATTTTGAGGTATCAAAATTTATTGGTACGCAACACTAAAATAAGAGAATTTGTAGCTACTCAAACTACAATCTGCCATGCTAAAGGATCAGCGAAAATTTTAATGGTACTAGGCCTATACATTTATAGGCATTTGTGTTAGGACACGTCCAATTAAACCACAAGTGAAGATATTCATTGGAATTTCTACTGTAGCCAAACTTCCTCTTGCAGTCCAAAACAAAAGTCACCTAATTAATTATGACTTGCATAGGCCAATAATCCTAACTAATTTTCGCTATTTTGTCACTTCTTGCCATCAGTCCTAATGGTAAAGTTATAATCCTGCTAGTAATGTCTTATTTCAAAATTATCGTTAAATGATATAAGCTAAATTTCGGTATCCATTACAAAACAGTGACATCCAATTCACAGGATAAAGAAGTATGATAAGTATCGACGTCTCTTAGAGCCAATTATGCATCATCAGCACCCCAAGTCCACGTCTGGTAAAGCTATGTACTAAAGTAATAGCTTTATAAGACTTAATTTTTTACTACGCAAGCACCCTTCACTGCAAATACTGATGCTATAATCAAAATTGTCATAAAATGTACTTGAACAGAAAAACTACAAGATGTACACACTTGTAATCAACTCAATCAACGAAAAAAACACTCACCAAATTATGGATGATATTTGTTAGAGTCCAAGCAAATGCTACACTGAAAACTGGAATACTTAGAAGGATCAGATGGAGCACTAGCATCCCCACAGCGTAACTAATCCATAAACCACGACTGTCCAGCCAGTTTGTGTTCGGATTAGATTCGCCGTGGCCGCCAACTAGCATTTCTGCAAATTATGGGTAAGATTTTCTAAATGAAAAGTACAGATTTCTGAATAAAAAGTGTCAATCGAAAATTGCTATGATATAACAAAAATCGAGAATGTCAGTCTACAATATAACACTTTTTCGAACATGCGTGTCTGCGAAACGATAATTGCGACAGCAATCTTACTTATTTCGTCATCTGGAACATTTGGAAAAAAAATTACTACGATTAAATGTCTAGCGTCACGCCGGGAGTTCCTTCACAAAGTCAACACACCTTTCGAAGTTTCAAACATAAGCATCCAAAGATATGCACTCATGCCCTGCGATATTATTAGTCAATTTGTCCATGGGGCTCGTGGAGGTGGAGTTGGAGGTGATTCACCTCCGTAATGGGATTGCCTACATGGCTATGCTCCATGGATATGTCGTTTTACACCAGTCACTGCCACTGCCTTGAGAGCATACTTCAGCTAGATGTTGCGCAGTTAAAGCATAAGTGCGATTCCTGGGTTGAGGTAACCTCTCAATGTGGATTGTGCTGTCGTTCCATGATGATGATTCTTCCTGGATTTACTTCAACGAGGGTACTCACACAGCAATTCAGGCCAACGCATTGTCAGCCTGTAGTGTTGTTGGTGGTTCAGGTTCCTCACAAGCCGATTGCAGGAGTTGCCCACTTCTTCTTAAAATTGTCAGGGCATCTGCCGGATTCTCTCCTGAAGAGGTTTGATCCCAGTGTCTTCATGTAGGAGTAGCGTCGGGTATCTCTTGTGCAAGCGCAGCGCGAGATTGAGTGTGCGAGTTTGCAGCACTGCCACGTGCGAGTCTATGGCGTTACCCCACACCACGACCATGTACCGTAAAAGGGACGTGCGACATTGGGACCCGTGCACAAATAGTTTGTACATGAGGCCATCATACCACACAGAGTCTAAAGCCTTGGAGACAGCTAGGAATACTGACCCAAGGTACTCCCTTGTCTCCAGGCCCTCAAGGCCGCCTTGACGATCTATAGAAACTGGTGGAAAGCTGAATGGCCGCTCTTGAATCCAAACTGCTCATCTGGGATGAGCTCCTCTTGGTTCACGTGACGCAACAGTCTCTTGCCATATAAATACCTTAGAGAACGAGGGCAGCAGGCCAACCGTTCGGTAATTGGCCGCTTTCCAGGGTCATTGTCGTTCATTGGTATGGCCACCACTACTGAATGTTTCCAGGCAGAATGGTAGGTCCTGGCACCCAATACTTCAGAAGGGAGAAGACCTCCGGTGGTAGGTTCTTGAGTAACATGTTGATGACAGCATCACACCCCTAGCCATCTTCATGTTGAGTTGGTCAACGACTTCATCCTAAGGGTGGGATCAGTTTGATCTTTGGCGGCCCAGGATGCCAAGAAGGTTGGAAGCTAGTCTTCTACTCATGTGAGATGATCTGCATCAGTCTTCCATTGGAGTGAAACTGTCACCAAAGGCATCTGCCAAAACGTTTCCTTTGGCGTTGGTTCACGGAAGAATTCTTGTCTGAACTGCAGTTGTGGGATGCGTTCTCGGCATCTGATGAAGTTCGTCACCATCCTCCAAGTGTTACCATCATCGAGATTTAGAGTCGAGACAAGATATGCCCATTCTTGGATCTTATGGGCCTCTACTGCCACCTTGAAGTCTCGTCGCATTCTCTTGACTCGGACCTCCGTTTCCAGTTCACGAGTGAGCCGCCACTCACGAAAATGATGGTTTTTTCCGTTATGGAGACTAAAATCTGTGGTGGAATTTGTCGATAGAAGTCATTTGGCCACTGTGGTCTCCTTGGCATGGTTGCATCTGCTGCACAGATGATTTTCCGATTCGGGAAGGCGAGACTGTCTGGCATCTGCCCCCACTTAACCTGCCTCAGAAGCATCATGTATGTTGGCCAGGAGCTCTTCGTGAAAGCGTTCGATGTTCATCCTGCTATAGTTGGGTTGACTGTCAAGTTGAGCTGCGCCTATCACATCCTTTGTGAAGATCACTGGGGCGTGATTCAACGCCAGGACGTTCCTGGTTTCAGCAGTGATGAATTGTCCAATTCCTTTCAGTATAGCGATATCCAATACATCTGGAAGGCCTCTCTTAGGAAAATTTGTTGGATCGTATGGCCCCAATGGGACTGCACCATTCCTCTTGGCAACTTCCAGAAGATGTCTGCCATTGGAATTTGTGAGGCAGGAGTTCCAATGGGTGTGGTTTATTTTGAAGTCGCCGACTATGAAGATTCTTCCAGCCATGGACAGAAGTACGTTGAAGTCCGTTTGGCCAAATATTCCTCTGGATTGGTGGTATGCTGCAATAAATGTAAGAAATCCTCCATTAGTGTGTACTGCCACCCCGGTTGCTTCCAGCTTGAAGACTGCAGCCAGCTGTGCTTCATAATGATGAGAGAGGACTTGATTTAGATGGCCACCCTTCGTAGTGAGTCTGACATTTCGCTAACACCTGTAATATTGGCAGCCTTCATGTTTACTCCTGGCTTGAAGTGGGTTGCATTAACCAAACACATATCAATGGCTTCTTCATGCAGGAGATGCTATAACTCTCCTTGCTGAGGAGAGAGACTGTTGGCGTTGAAAGAACAAACGATCAGACCATGTATATGGGCAATGACCACGATGATTTAGTTCCCATTCTCCATGTTGGCCTGGAGGGCCACCGTTACCGCATTGATTTGAGCAGGGAGCGGACTCATGAGGGTACTGACGGTTTGAAGGAGTGATCTGAGCTCATTTACTTCCGCTCGTAGAGTTATGATAGCATCTTCTTGAGCAGGGTGTTGCCACAGCATGGAGGGGGAGGGCCACTCCATCCGATGGCCAGTGACACGCGCTGCTGCCGACCGTGCAGCAGGTGACGACCTAGCGGTATCCTATTTAGTTTCTGGGTCCTCCTGCTGTGGCTGCCGACGTTCAGTAGTCACCGATTTGTTTTTCAGCACTTCAGAGAAGGAGACTCCTGACTGAACTCATCTGCCCAGTCTTCTTTTGAAGATGGTGCAGCCTCTATACTGGCTACGTTAGGTTCACTGCAGATGCAGCATTTTGGTTGCTCCTCTCGTTTCTTGCTGCTTTCCCTACTGGGATGAGAGCCGGCACATTTAACACACTAGACTGCCATGCTGTTAGAAATGGTAGACATGGTCCAGACGTTGGCAGTTATAACACTGTGATCGTCTAACTTTGCGTGAAGGGGTTCGACGTTTACAACAATTTTCGTGGTAGTGTTCACTTGAAATAATTTTCTATTGTCGAGGTTGTAAACCATGACCACAAGAAATAGAGGCATCTTTCTGTTTGTCCTGGGCGATTTCATGAGGCTTCCTGTCAGAATGCAGAAACCCAGGACTTCTAAGTGTTTCTTCAGGTAGTCCAGTGACATCTAGATGGGAAGGTGCCAGAAGACGACCTTAAGGAGTTTCAGTGTCCCCGTGTCATGAGGGTAGCAGTGAAGCTTTGTTAACTCGAAAAACGTCGATTAGTTTGGTGTGTTCTTCGATACTTGCGACTTTTGATCTTGTAAAGTCCAGTGCCATGAGTAGTCATTTTTGGGTTAAGCAGCTCCCGGTCTTGCTGGTGGAAAACCTCATACTTGTCCATCAACTGGATGGTGATAGGAAAAGGTGGAGATGGTTTCTTTGATTGCAGTCGAACTGCACGTTCTTCGATTTCAGCTGCAGGAGCTCCAGCTTCGGTCGATACCTAGAATCAGTACATTATCTCAAGCAGTGGCGCTTCTCGAGCACTTTGGCCCTTGCAGTATGCCTGCGGCTGGGAGCAGAACCCTTCCTCATCAACTTGCTGCCATTGTGAGATCGCGACATTTTTCAGTTGTGTGTTTCATGCCATCTTCTTTTCCTAGGATAATGGTGTGTTTCTTGTACTTTTCTGATTCCTGAGCTGTTTGTTGCTTGCAGTTTGGTGCAAAACTTCGTTGTCTTCTATTACGGGCACGTCTTTTCCTCATGGCCTAGGTGACATGCATGGCTTCAGGATGAACGGGATCATGTAGCAGGACATCCAGGTTAGACTCAGACAGGTCTGTATTTGTTGGTGTTGCTGCAGTCAGAGTTACAGCTGACACTGGTATGTGAGATGCGACGGAGATAATCTTCTCATCTTCTTCTCTGCTATAAAGATGACCACTAGTAGCCACATAGTGCTGGGCGGCGGTATTTTCACCTGCTCTTTGTATGCACATTTCCTGGGGGAGCGCATGGTCAGTCAAAGTTGCGTCCACCGGGATGCACAGTGCACGTGTCCTGTCCGCCTCCGAATCGTTTCTCATTTCACACCACGCCGGTACAACTATGAATTAAAAATAGTTCAAAATTGTTTTTGACTGATCTCCTACAAATAAAAATCATCAAGAAGACATCTGTTAGCTACAAGGAAGAATATAAATGACAATGATAATGTACTCGTTTCAGTCATAGTAAATCAGCTGTATCCTCATATTTCTGCCTAATTACACAATCGAAAATCGCCACATATTCGATAATAAACAGCCCACTGTTTGCTATAAGGCAGAATTTAAATAACACTGACATGCTATTTGTTTCAGACACAGTAATTTTTCTTCTTAGGTTCCTACCTAAATAAAAAAGGTAAAGCAGTCAACAATCCGAAGATTGGTTTGAACACCACAGTGCTTTACTAGGCATGGTCCTGTTTGGAGGTGGTATGCCGTTGCCTTCCTCCGACCTTCGAACTGACTTACCCAGCCAGTTATAGGGGGACCTACAGTTTAACGTGGGTTCCGAACCACGGTGCTACTCGGTATTTTTCACATGAGTTATACTCTGCCAGAGGTGAAAGAAGTGGAAAGTGACAGATAAAAGTCCTAGTACCTGGCGGGGATCGAACCTGCGACCTTTGGATGGTAGTCTGGCACTCTACCACTGTGCAAACGAGGCGCACCCTAATTACAAACTTGAAATCGCCATATTTTCTGAAATAGATCGCCAGCAACGTCTTTGTGAGAAGGAAGAATGTAAATATCATTCGTGCTCGTTTGTCACACAAATGTAAGCTATACCGTTAGGTTCCAGCACAATGACACTCTCAGATATCACAAATTATTCCGGAAAAAAATGCCGAATACTTTATAATGTAACACAACAATCGGTACCCTTCAGTACTGTGAACATATAAAGTAATTACCGTATTTATTTTGAAAGAGAATCTGCGTTTTGTTTGGATTTAAATAATTACGTATTTCACAAAAGTTCCATTCATGACTCTGAAGTCAATGACATAATGGCAAATTCCTGAAACACTTTTATAGGAATTCGTTTTTACAAATTCTGTAGAGCACGAAAATGTTTCTTTTTGTGAGACTACCTTTTTGTTTATAATAAGTTTTTGTGGGGCATGGGTCCACTTTAAGGCCAGACTTTGATTTAAATGAAATGAATTACAACACAAATTAAAAACCCACTTTTTATGTATTGACAAACGAATCTACATTTCATGCAACACATGTCTTAATTAGCTTGGTGGCGAAAGCTAACTAACTGCTATCTTGTTTTTTAGAAACAAACGAACAGCTGATACACTCTCATATGATCTATCAATGATTATACTTCACTTCACGAATTTATTTCGATACAACCGAGGAAAAATCAGTTCAGCATAAATTAATTATTCATGAGAAAAATTAAAAAAGGGAAAAAACGAAAAATATATTGATCCAATAAAATTAATAAATTATGATAATTAGCTATTCCTCACATTCAGGACATCTACCACCTGTATCAACACATCCGTTCCCATACGTCTGATGAATGGAAGACCTACGAGGAAGAAGTATTACTTAGACTGCAAGGTAGCTTGTTCAGTCCCATTTTATCATACATTATTTTAATAAAATAAGTGAAAACTTGGAAAAAATCCTTGAATGACTATGAATTTCAATGTCTCAATGAGTCTGCTCACCACATTAAACCATAAAGAAATTACTGTTTTACCTTCAAGATACTTGTAGTTCAGAACATATAAGAAAAACATTCTTACATATGTTCATTGACGAAATATCACGTTAGAGGACTTACATTTATACTCAAATCACATGAGAAAAACACATGTAATTACACATCAATGCATAACCAGAAAACTCAATATAGGACAGATACATATTTACATGATCCACAAATAAATAATTTTTTTTCTTCCACACCACAGGGTGTTTATTTACTATTGCTTGTGAACAATCATTTGTTGCCACCTGTCATTTAGCGACCATGATTGTTCCTTTCACAGGCTGGCCAACTGAGTCAGTAGTGTACAGTGAATTTGTTCCTTCTGTATGTTTGGTGAGCTATAGCTGGCTACATGCCACTCGTCATGTGACATGTTCAGTATCGTGATTCTCACTGCCGTGTGTTAGATGGAGCTTTGGCGTGTGATGTGACTGTTTAGTGGAGAATCCTGCTGAAGCAATCCCATATTTTAAAGATGTACCTCGTCCTTTGTTCTATGATCTACCAGGACTCAATGCACCTCCTCACTGGCACAAAACAGGTAAGGACTCAAATTCTTTTTACTCCAAATTTGTCACAGTTTTTGCCTATCGTGCAAGATACCATCACCCACACTGTTCCAATGCACATTTTACCCACTTGTGCACTTTGCCCTAACATTCGGATCTACCTGCCTTGCTATGCACTCTGAAACACTTATCACTTTTTGCTTTTCTTTAGTTTTCATACGTTTATTTCGTTTGGTCAATATTGTTGTTTTGTTGTCCAAAACCATGTCACCAGTAGTCTTGCAAAGAAAAAAGATTTCTTGTAAGTATTCTCATTGGGAATCCTTTTTCTTAATTAACAACATATCATTAAATGATATAAAACATATTCCTGAAGAATTTTACATAAAGGCAAACAAATTCACATTATTCTTGACCCTCAAATAGCAATAGTTTTTATATTCTCTTCAGTATTTCTAACATAAAGATCCCCACAACACAATGGATAAGTACATTTCATAATTTCTTATTATCATCATATTATTTAGCTCCTTTCAGAGCATTAACTTCTAATATTTACATAAAAAAGACAACAAAAATACCAGGTGGCGAGACAGACCTGTTCATATTCCATTATTTAAATATATAAATACACGTCCATTTAATTATTTATTTCTGAGAAAGTGAAAGCCTTCCTTCCCTTTTTTCTAAGATTTCAAAATACCGGCATGTTGGTTGTTTGATTCTAACTTTGATCGACAATGGATAATAAAACACCAATCCAGTCATTCCCTCGAATGAGACCAAACCTGACACTCTCCAGTCAACTCTACAGGAAAAAATAGGATTCTACACCCATTTGTAAAGTGACACAGCTAAGATGTGCTCAGATCTCAAAAAAGGGGCCATCATAAGCTTTAACCTCTACTGGGAGCTACACTCCTGGCCATTAAAATTGCTACACCAGGAAGAAGACATGCTACTGACGCGAAATTTAAACGACAAGAAGAAGATGCTGTGATTCATAAATTATTACTTCTCAGAGCATTCACACAAGGTTGGCGCTAGTGGCGACACCTACAATGTGCTGACATGATTAAAGTTTCCAACTGATTTCTGATACACAAACAGCAGGTGACCGACGTTGCCTTGTGAAACGTTGTAGTGATGCCTCATGTAAGGAGGAGAAATGTGTACCATCACGTTTCTGACTTTCATAAAGGTCAGACTGTAGCCTATCATGATTGCGGTTTATCATATTGCGACATTGCTGCTCACATTGGTTGCGATCCAATGACTGTTAGCAGAATATGGAATTGGTGGGTTCAGAAGAGCAATACGGAACGCCGTGCTGAATCCCAATGGCCTTGTATCACTAGCAGTCGAGATGACAAGCATCTTATCCGCATGACTGTAACTGATTGTGTAGCCATGTCTCGATCCCTGCCAAGAGATGGGGACATTTGCAAGACAACAAGCATCTGCAACAACAGTTCGACAATGTATGCAGCAGCATGGACTATGAAAGACCACCGTCTGTAGTCTTCCAAATATTTTTTGTATATTTCTGTAAAGTTATTATTATTTATTTAATGTCACTAGATTATCATTTTGTTAAAACTTGAATCCCACTCTTTTCAAGACTTGAGGAATAGTATTTTTATTTCATGTGTTAAAATATTAGTTAATATTGCTAGGTTTTTCTTATTTAGTTGTGTTAATAATTTATTATTATATTTATTAATGTGGCATAAGTAAGGCATCCCCGCTACACCACTGTCTCTATGAGAATGTGCAGTTGTTTTACTTTTAAGTGGGTGCGAGAAGCTATGGCTGTCTGAATGTGGGGAGTGATAGCTCGCTTTGCATCGTTATCTCTCGCTCAGAGTCGATAGCTGCTGAAGCTACCAAAGAGGTTTCTACACCCTTTGGTTGAGAGCTAGTTAGCGATCCTTCCCTCCAGCGCGTATCTCGCTGTCCGTCCCCACCACCGCTGTTTTCTTGGATTTTCCGGTGGCTTCCCGCACCCAGTAGCAGTTTCCCGCCTAATAACCGCTGGATCTTCATTCTGCTCTGGTCGGTCTGGTGGGGTAAGGTTGGTACTGCTCTTGTTTCCGGAGACAGTAGCGTTTCATTGACTAGCACATTTAACTCAGATTCGTGAACTTAGCATCATTTTTTTTGAATATTTTCTCCGATCGTGTGTGGAAACGTGTTCTCGTTTATCAATTCAGTGATTTCCAATAGATAAATGCGGTGTGTGTGATTCTAGTTTCAGTTTGATAACAACCTGGTATGTTAAAAACTTTTGTAATCATGTACTGGTGTGTGAACTCTGTGTAAATACTTTCTAGCTTTGTGGGGCCCGATTTATAATAGGTGATATGTTCATTTTTGTACAGTTCATGTAAAAATCTTCTCATCTTTCTGATTTCCACTAATATTTTCCTGTCTTCTCACCCCGCCTACTTTAATTTTGCTGTCTCTTCTTCGACTGGTAGTATGCACTCTGTGTTTGTCTGTAATTCTCTCTCAGCCTTGTACAACCTTCTTTAATAGTTTCCTTGTGTAATTCTAAACATTTCTATGGGTTGCATGCTGCAATACTTAATTTTATTTTTCCGACTTTGTAATTATTTCGCTTTTACGAGTTTTTGAGACTGGACTTCTTCAGACTCTGTAATCGCTCCGTATCGTGCGTAACTGCATTTCTTTCACTTCTTCATGTAATTCTAAGAATTTCTAGGGGTTGAATGCCGTAGTTCTTATTCTTATTTTTCCGACTTTGTAATTATTTCACTTTTACGAGTTTTTGGAGACTGGACTTCATCCGTCTCTATAATCGCTCCCTATCGCGTGTAGATGCATTTCTTTTGCTTCTTCATGTAATTCTAAACATTTCTATGGGTTGCATGCTGTAGTTAATTTTCTATATTTTTCGGAAACTGATTTTATTTTATTTTATCGGTTTTCAGAATGACGTGGGTCCGAGTTCCGACTTCCGGGGCTTGCAGCTAGTCGCCTGAGTTCACGCCACTTCTCATAAAAAACCAGTACCTACATCGATTTCTAACAGTCTGCAATTTAAGAATCCTCCGTGATTTAGTATCAGGAATCCGATTTTCAACAACTTCACCTTCAGTGGAGTGCGTTCATGTAACATAGCTGTGTTTGGTCGCGGTCCAATTCAGATGTAATTTAACTTGGCTATACACGCGCACCATCTCAAAACAGGCACGACAGACCAGCGCCAGCTTCAAAGTGTTTTGTATATTGTGTTTTGTGCTACCTCTGACTTGCTGAATTTTGCCTACGATAGCGGCGCCTGCTTCCACCTCGTCTCAGCACGCTGATTTTGGTGAGTTTTGCTGTAGCATTGCATGTGTGTGAGCGAATGAGTGTTGTTTGTGAATCCTTCGCCTCAGTAGCGTTAAATCATGTACAATTTAGGCTGGGCACCGCCCACATTAATCCATGTATTGTATTAACAAAATTGATCCCCCATTTTGGTTGTTTTCTATTTGAATAAACAATTTTATGTTCAGTATAATCCGTAAGTTGCTTATAAATTGTAGTTTTAGAGCACCTTCCCTTTTTTATTTAATATTGTTCTTCAAAAGTGCTGAGAATTAGTTTCGATGCAATTTTTTCTTATATATAAATTCCGTTGCGCCATAAATGTTTTCATAGCCACCTTTCTAAAATAACTTCAGTTGTGGTGGCTTGCTTATTGATGTCTGTGTGTAACAACATGTGAGCTGCTATGTATATTCACCACTGTAGTGTTAACTTCCTGTTACTGAAGTAATTTAATACGAGTCCGTTCTCAGTTTGGGCCAAGGAACAAGGCTTTGTAGCAGGGAGTAACCAGTAGTTCACACAGACCTCATTTGCTAATTCTAGTGATAAAGCAAGGCTCTTGTTACATACAGTGGTCGACTTTGACTATCAGCTTGGAGACCATGGCTGTGGTTACCCTTGATGCTGCAATCACAGAAAGGGCCACCTGTGATGGTGTACGCAATGAAAACGTGGGTGTATGAGTGGCAAAACGTCATTTTGCCGGATGAATCCAGGTTCTGTTTACAGCATCATGATGGTCGCATCCTTGTTTGCCGACATCGTGGTGAACGCTCATTGGAAGCGTGTATTCGTCGTCAACATACAGGTGTATCACACGGCGTGATGGTGTGCAATGCCATTGGTTACACATCTCGGTCACCTCTTGTTTGTATCGACGGCACTTTGAACAGTTGCCGTTTCATTTCAGATGTGTTACCACCCCTTGCTCTACCCTTCATTCAAGCCCTGTGAAACCCTACATTTCAGCATGATAATGCACGACTGCATGTTGCAGGTCCTGTACAGGCCTTTCTGGATATGTAAAATGTTCAACTGCTGCCCTGGGCAGCACATTTTCCAGATCTCTCAGCAATGGAAAACGCCTGGTGAATGGTGGTCGAGCAATTGGCTCGTCACAATACACCAGTCACTACTCTTGATGAAGTGTGGTATCGTGTGGAAGCTGTATGGGCATCTGTACCTGAACACGCCATTCAATATGTTTGACTCAATGCCCAGGCATATCGAGGCCGTTATTACAGCCAGAGGTGGTTCTTATGGGTACTGATTTCTCAGGTTCTATGCACCCAAATTGCATGAAAGTATAATTACATGTCAGTTCTAGTATAATATATTTGTCCAATGAATACCCATTTATCATCTGCATTTCTTCTTGGAGTAGCAATTTTAATGGCCAGTAGTGTATTACTTCACCATACTATGGCGAAGACGTTTACAGAAGTCAAACTGCCGTTGTATCCTATTCCTTTAAGTGAGAACTACATATGCGCCTGTTGAGGAAATGGAATCTGCAGATTATTTTGAACTGTTTAGTTCAAACAAACTGTACATGTATTTGTATAGTGTTTCAAATATTCAACCTTCTAGTTACCTACATGTCAACAGTTTTGTTTATTCATTTAAATGACTTTCAAGCAAGAAGAATAATTTCTAATGAGACGAAGTTACAAAGAGTGATTTGCTTAAAGCCATATTGTTATTTCAATCTCTTTCTCAAGAGCGTACTATCTAATGAGTTCTTATGTTCCTAACAGTTTCTAAATGACTTTGTAATTCATTGGCCTTTGATTTGTATTGATGAAGTGTGTTATTTCAACCTACAATAGCTCACTCCGTATGCTTCCGATTAATCTTATTTATTTCTCCTTGGTATATGTTTGAGGAAAAACACACTTTACACTGTCATCACGACAATCACAAGTGCACACACACACACACACACACACACACACACACATACTCTCTCATACACATGAATTAAAACTACAGTGTGAGGTGGCACTAATATGTAGTCAATTTTTTTATCCCTTTTTTCCCTTGTCTTTGGGTAGTTGGAGAAGTTCAATGTCGTTTTGATACACATCTTTATTTAGATTTGATACCACTTCTGTTTCTATTGGGGCATTTCGTCTAAGAAAAAGTCCAATTATAGCAGTTTCTTGATTAATATTTCTGTGATTCTTTCCGATATCTGCTGTCCAGTGGGCAAGCTGGTCACGGCAAGGGGACGGCTGGCGTGTTATCTCTCATGTAGCCTCGTCAGTTGGGATATTGAGGTCCATAAATAAGCGGGTTTGACCATTTGCCGTCGTAGAACTTCTCTGTTGCGAGACTGCCATCTTTGCTGTTGAAGGGAGGGCGTCCTGTTATGGCCTGATACCTGTGAGGTCCCGTTCGGTGGGCAGTGGTTGGAGAGAGTGGTTGACAAGGGCCGACTGTGGCTACCTGCGAGGTATATATAAAGAAGGACAATGCTCTGTAGATGCACTGCAGGTTGCCTACCAAACCGTCGCCACTGCAACACTATCGGACGTCCCGCCTCAGGACAACATTCGTAGAAATCTGAATAGCACCTTCACCAGAGCGGTGTGTCTTTTTCACGTTTATGAATGGCAATCCGGTTTCTTTGAATTTGCCATGGTGGGAGGTTGTGGAAACGTTCTTCTGTGTAACAAATCTTAAAAGGTTTGTTCGGTGCATAGTTGGTCGACTGGCCAGCGGGGGCTTGGCGCCTATTGTTATAAAATTTATGTATTTTGAGGCGTGGGAACGAAAGAGAGCGTCCTAAAATTCCGAAGAGGTCGTGGACCTGTGTACAGTAACGTCTCTGTAGGAACTTTTCTCGTGTGGGAGCAGCTTGTAGGGGCGTCTGCAGAATGCTCTGTGATTCGCCAAAGCTTAGGATTGTGACAGTTTTCTAATTTGTCAGCAGCTTCTCGCGATATCATCTGGCAGGCTATTAGCTTATGTGGTAATTGGAGCGCTCTGGCCGCCTAGGCGGGGTCGCTGGTCACGACCAGGAACGTTGGTGCAGAGAGAGAGACTTTTGGGATTCGCTTGTAGGTCTCTGCAGTGTGTGGATCGACTTAGGTCTCGCAGTTTTCTTGTGCTGTTGTCTGAACTGTGATTTTTGTCCTGTAGGTTCGCTTCCAGCAGCTGCAGTTGACTTACATATTTCAGAAGTCTCACTTTGAGCACTTTCACTTTGTAGATCGTGCATATATTAAGATTTTGTGTAGCATGTTTGATTTGGTGATTTGCACGTGTGAACACGATATAAAATTTTCTTTCTAGCAGTGCCGATGCTAGAGAGGCTGTTAGTTTAAATATCGTTTCTGCTTCACAGAATGAAGTGAGAAAATGGTCGCGTTTTATTTCAGCTCTGGTCTGTAGTCATCACCTGCTGCTGCCGACTTGTGTGCATGCCCAACATCTGCCCCAAATATTTGATAATGTTTCGCCTGTATCATTGCTATGGCCAGTATATTGCTGTTTTTAAGGGTTTTCTCTTTATTTTTATAACTGAAGTTATTTATTCAAATTGGGAAAGTTAATCTGCCCTTTGAGTTTGTGTATCTGCAGTAGTAGTTTGAATAGTTATTCTTCCTGAGTAGGTTTCCTACTTCCTTGATTCAGCCAGTCATTTGTTGATGTAAATATATATATATTGTTTGTGGTAAATAAATTGTACCTGGACTAAGTATATTCTTTCAATTGAAAACTTCGCCATCAATCATACTTTTGGAGGGGCAAACAGATATTAGTTAATGTGGGATTGCACCGAGTAGATTAGGTTTAAATTGGTAGTAAATTTCATTGTGATATTGCTTAGGGACTTATAAAATAAATGTGCTTGACCATATCATGCGCCACAGAGCAAGTGAAGTCAATAAAAAAATAATTTACCATGTTTTTATAAATATGGTGGCAGCCCAAATTTAACTATCAAAAATATTATGATATCACTTTAATATCTACAAATTAAAGAATTAATTAAAAATATTTAATCAATTGGAAATTTGCATACTGAGTACTGTCACAGTTGACAAAACTCGCACACATAGCAAAAAAATTTCCACACACAGAGGCAAACAGTTTACAACAGGAAAAGAAAGCATGGATGCACCAGCTTACTAGATACCATGCTGCTTAGTCATGACTAAGACACATATTGTGACAAGTACCATAGTACAACTAATCCTAACAATAATACTACACAAAATATGCCACACAACCCTTCCCTGTGATCGGGCGGTGCATTCCACACACTTCATCATGGTGTGTCATGATTTGTATTTATGGTCACTTTGCTTAGTCACTATACACTGTTATTGCTTACTTCACTGGTCCCAAACCTTTTATTCCCTCCTGTTCGGATTTTTATTTGTATGTATGTATTTTCTATTGTTAAGCGTAATTCATTATAGTTAGATTTGGTTAGTTGTAAGTCGTTTAGTAGATATGTTTGGGTAGGTTTAATTGGCGATTTACTGTAGACTATTGTTTTTATTTAGTTTTTTCAGTATAGTTGTGTAAATAGTTTAGTGGTAGATTAGTAATTTTGGTGCACTTGGCTATCTCTCGTAATCATGTGTCCGTTTTATTATGTAAATATCATGTACATAATTAATTAAGGGCGATACTAGTATTACGTTTTTCAGGTATTTTGTAATTTTTTTCTCAGTTTAGTATCCAGTTTGTGTACATTGTGTATAATTTCTTTTGTTTCATTATTGTTGTTATTTTAACTGTGCTTATTGCCTGTAGATTGATTTTTAATATGATAGAAAGTACAACAATGGAGCAGTGTCAGTCATTTGTGGTATGAAATAGTGTTATCGACTTGGTATGGGAAGGCACGTTCCCACATTGGAACCACAGTCTGCAATGCATGTGTCTGCTTTCAACTGTTTGCATCGCTGCAGGTCCAAGTCAGTTGTTGCTCACTTGACTCAATGTTTATAAACATAAATACAGTTACCTACGGCTTTAAAGTGGCACTGCTTCACAGATGCAAGGAATGATGTGACTTGTTTTGACCCACCACATGTCAGCTGGGTTTGTTGTATGTACAGCTTCAGGTCCTTAAGAGGATGTAATCCTTCAGTTCTTCCAATACCTGGGTACGCTAACAAAAAACTTCCAAGGCGCAGGATTCTAACAATTACATATGATCCTGTGTACACTGATTGCCATTTTGCGTTCAATTTCTTTAACTTATCCTCTCTTGGGTCACCCTTAATTAATACCAGATTTCCTTCTGCGAATTCATTGACCTTCTTTAGCTTACTGTCAAACTTCTGCTTTCATTATTGTGCTTCCTGTGTCAATGTGTTCTAATCCTATCTTCTATTGTCATAATCGGTATGGCTATTCTGGGTAAAGGTTTAGTCCACTCATACGACTTCAACTCAGAATAAATTAGCTTTGAGGGAGTAAATCCCATAGACGGGTGGGGGGGGGGTTATTCACAATCTGCATAAAGGGCGTGATAAATTCAACCCATTTTGCTTGGTTACTAGGTGCATATGTCCTCATGAATCTATTACTCTCTTTAAATACCCTGTCCACCAGACTGCCTTCTGGACGGTATAAAGAAACTAAGATGTGTCTAATATTATTTTCCTGCACGAACACCTTCCACTTGCTGCTCGTGAAATTAGTGGCATTATCTGTTACAATGGCTTGCGGCTTTCCCAAACTAACAAAGTAATCTCCCTTGACCCTTTTGATTATTGGACTGGAAGTAATGGTCGTGGTCGTGTACATGCACATGTACTTGCTAAATACGTCATATACAGCGACCAAGTACTTAGCACCCTGCGCGCTCTTGGCATAGGGCCAGCTGTATCAATAGATATCAAAGCGAGCGGTTGTTTTGGCACAATTGGATTTACCTGTGTCAGTCTGGAAATATTAGAATATTTTACTTTCTGAGAAGTGGTACAACACCTTATAATTTCGTAAGTCCTAATAAACAAATTAGAAACATGGCAATAGGACCCAATCTTGACCACACATTTAGTGACGCCATAAAGCCCCCAGAAACCGATGGGTCGTGGGTTCGAAACCTGGCCGGACCACGGATTTTTTCAGTCTGTATCCCATCCCTCAGCTCTCAACGATGTGAGGAGTCGTCATACACGACATGTGGTTTGGATTCCACGTTAAGCTGTAGATCCCCTTTCTGTGGTTGGATTACTGGGGTAGGCTATGGACATGAAAGTCGACGAAGTGGCGTCCATTTGAAAGACTTGCATCAGGCCTATGAGCCACACGAAATTATTATTAATGTCCTCACAGATGGTACCCACACTGAATTAAGATCTCTACACAATCTGGGTATGCATACTCGCCAACAATCGGATTCAGGTTTGTTCTGATAGAAAAGATCCTCTTCATGGAGTTTGTAGTAATCTCTGATTCTCCCATCCTCGTTTTCCTTTAAATCCTCTTTCACTATCCTCCACTGGGGGTCTGCCTCCTGCAGCTTACTTATTTTCTGGCACATTTTTAGATAGTACGATCGGTAGGTACTGTCATTCATCAGTAAGATCTTATAGTCAGTGAACAGACTTCTGCCCAAACAGTCAAATCCTGGAATGTTACTAAACCCACAGGTAAACGTGATAGACCATCAGCTACAGTGTTACAACCGCCTTTTCTAAACAGGGTAAATCTAAACTCACGCACTCGGGCTTTGTAGCGCTATTTCTCACATGCTAGCAATAAAAAATGCCTGCACATATTTCCGGCAGTAAATGGACGTCGAAGATTGACATGGGTGTGTGTCCCATACGTCAGTGTGTTTCAAATTTCCTTACTACACCAACAAACTTCTAGAGGATATGGGAGGCGTCTTGAGGAACAAAGTGAGCATAGAAGCCCATGCCCAGATACGTCATCCAATGATGCTAAAGAGCGTCGAAGTTGCTGGAGGTGATATCTAGTGGCAGGAGCTGGTGCCTGAAACTTGGACTTTCCATAGCGTCGTTGAATGGTGTTTCCGGGCATGGGTTTCCATGCTCAATTTGTTCCTCAAGACACCTCCCACATCCTCTAGACGTTTGCAGGTGTAGTAGTGTCATTCTGAAACACACTGAGGTATGGGACACACACCCATCTCAATCTTCAACCCCAATTTACTGCCAGAAATAAGCGCTTGAAGAAATGTTGTGAGAGACATTTTTTTTATTGCTAACTTGTGAGGAAGCACACTGTGAACCCCAAGTGCGCGAATTTAGATTCACCCTGTATATAATTTCATAACTGAATTTATGTAAAAACAATGACCAGTGGGCCAACCTTTTATGTAATAACTTCCAGGTTTGTAGAAAAGTCAAAGCTTTCTGGCCGCAAGACACACATGTGAGTTTTCCCCAAAGATAGTACCAGAATTGATGGAATGCCCAGACGACTGCTACTGCTTCCATCACAGTCATCAGAGAATAAGCTCTTTCACTTTCCGTTAGAGTGCTACTAGCAAAACATATTACACCCGGTCTAATTTATGCCTCTACCTTCCTCCATTAGAATAAGCATTCCTCACTCCCCATGGATCGATGCATCCATATTTAGACAGAACTCTTCAGTCATGTATGGGTTGCATAGCAAATTTTCATTCACAAGGACGCCCTTGATTGCTTCAAAGTCGTGCTTGCTGTCATCTGTCCACCTCCAGACTAGATCCTTCCGCAACTGGTTCGGGATGAATTTTCAAAGGAATGAAATTAACCTGAGAAAGGCTTTCAACTGTTTTCTGTTCTGTGGGGCTGGGGCATACTTAATAGTCTTATTTTTATCAGGATCAGGTATTATGTCCTCACAGGAGATGATGTGCCCTACAAATTTTATCTTTTCTTTGCTAAACTTTAACTTCTCTAAATTTACAGTTACCCCCAATTGTGGAAATCTTTCAAGTACCTCCAATATCAGTGACAAGTCCTCTTTCCAACTGGAGCTGGATATCAATAGGTCGTTTACATAAAGAGTGATTTCGCATCTCAAATCTAGCCCTAGCACTTTGTCAATTGCGGGGATGAAAACCCCTGTACTAACATTTAATCCAAATGGTATTACACAGAATTGGTAACTTCTACCTAGACATTGAAAGGTGTATACTTTCTACTGTCTTTGTGCAACTGTACTTTCCAGTAAGAAGACCTCAGATCTAGGCCGGTAAAATATTGAACGTTATGAAATTTTAACAGCTGCTCATCCAGGTTTTCTGGCCGTGTGACCGGAATAATTACCTCTATCTATATAAAAGCGAAAGGACACTCATTCATTCATTCACTCACTCACTCACTGACTAAACATGAACTCAAAAAACACTTCTCTTATGTGCCTGAAATTTGGCAGGAATGTAGTTTATAGGTAGTAGATGTCAGCTAAGAATCGATTTTGCGATAGAACCGATAGTTCAGGAGATATGACGTCATAAACAATGAAAACTTCCCATCTTTCGGTATGTGAGACTGTGACTTTATCAGTCCACCATTTGAAAAGGACAGCACTTAGCGACTTGCAAAAAACTTTAAACATAATTTAAAATTTTCAGGAAACTTTTTTTCGCTGACAATCATAGCAAAATGATGAAAGGAAAAAAGTTTCTCGCTTACTACTTTTCCACTTTCATGGAGTAAAACTACGGCATTCATTATAATGTTGAAATTTATAATTTCTACACTACATATTGTACCTGCAGGAAATTTTACAAACAGTATACACATATATAGTTTAATGTACCTTCCAAATTGTATCACAGTACAAAACATAGTTCATGAGATACGAGCACATAAACAGTAACATTCATGGAAAAACCGCCCCATCACGCACCAAGTTTTAATCTATTACTTCTTTACTACTAAATTACATTCGTAACAGATTTTTCAGACATACAGCACTTATTCAATTGAATACATACCTGAAAAATTATAGAATTGTACAACAAAGAACTCAGTAAATTTAAGATCATATATATTGCGATGGGTAAAAACTTTTCACATCAGGCATCACGTTTTATTATATTTCTTATTTACTGCTAAGACACTCCTGTATTCCAGAGAACTTAAGGAAATTCCTGAAAGATGACAGTGCTGTTGAAAACTTTGAACTGCGAAGCACGTACCACTGTAGGAAGAAGCAATAGATACCTATAGAGTTACAAGGAAAGGAAGAGAATGAAACAGAGTACATCCGAGGAGTACCCATTATTTCCGACATATCAGGCTTTTAACTTTAAGAGAATGCAGTTTGAGATGGGACTTCCATTTTCTATTATGATTAATAAATCACAGGGTAATCTAATCAATACTGTGGAGTGTATTCGAAATCACTATGTTTCTCACATGGACAGACTTATATCGCTCGCTCCACAGAAAATGTTCATATTATGTCCTGGATAAGTCACAATAAATATTGTTAATACTTAGGAAGGAATATTAGCGTTTAATGTCCCGTCAACAATGTGGTCTTTAGAGGCGGATTGTTTCGGTAAGGATGGGAAAGAAAATCGTAATTTGAATTTTTGTGTATACTATGCTTATAAGCATGGTATAGTACAACAAATCTCCAAGAGTACTATACGAACTTTCATGGGGGTTTCATAGGTCAACTAAAAGTACCTTGGGGAAACATATAAGCTTAATTTCATCAACATTGGATCAGGGGAAGAAATTATATCTTAATTTGCAATTTCTGGCGTATGCCACACTTGAATTTCAGAGTAGTATAGCCAAGATCCGATAGAGACGCTGTTACTTACATAGTACACCAAATAACTAATAAATAGCGATGCTTCGTTTTTTATTCACATAACTAAGGTTAATATACTGAAACAAGGGCTACAATTTTCCTTACGGCAGCGTTTAATGTCCCGTCGACAACGTGGTCATTAGAAGCGGGTTCTTTGGGTAAGGGTGGGAAAGAAAATCGTAATTTGAAGTTTTTGTGTATACTATGCTTAAAAGCATGGTGTAGTATAACAAATCTCCGAGAGTACTATACGAACTTTCATGGGGTTTCATAGGTCAACTGAGAGTACAATGGGGCAACATATAAGCTTAATTTCATCAAAATTGGATCAGGGGAAGAAAATATATCGTAATTTGTAGCGTCTGGTGTACGCCATACTTGAATTTCACCGTAGTATAGCAAAGCTCCAATAGAGGCGCTGTTACTTACATAGTACACCAAATAACTAATAAATAGCGATGCTGCGTTTTTTATTCACATAACTAAGGTGAATACACTGAAACAAGGACTACAATTTTCCTTACGAGAGCGGTGTAGTGTATTGATGTTGAATCCTTTTTGAAAAATCAGTCACGTACAATGAGGGGAATAATTCTTTGTGTTGATAATGAAATAAATAATTAATTTTGTTCCGATCAGTAAACTGATGATCCCGTAAAGCGAATATTTTTGCGAACGTTAACATACTAAACTGCTTCCACTGCAAGTAAAATTTAACTCAGGTATGACACAAAAAAAATATTTTTTTATCAGGTGCATCCTGCATGCCTTGCAAAGCTATGGAAAAAAAGTGCGTCATTCTGTGGGTATCATTTGAATTTAAAACATAACAATCTTCTTTCGCATCAATAGATTTTTTCATTTACTTCTTTGCAAGGAAACGGAAATTCATGTAGTTTCCTTTCTGATTTCCGTACGTACTTATTACCTTTTGAGTCCATTCTGTTTAGGAATGCATAGAAAACGCCGCAGTAAAGTACAGAACAAATAGAGACCATGTTACTTACGTAGTGCATCAAAGAACTAATAGTTTGGCGCTGCTGCATTTTTTTTTTTTTTTTTTGATATTTTTACTTCTTTTCGATGGTTATGCCATAGAACAGCAACACACCATTGAAGGTGCTGTTAGTTTTGTAGTGCTGCAAAGAAACACTACACGATCGTGATGTGCATATTCCCTCAGTAATAGAAGTATTTTGAATTAATATTCGCAGTTTATCTCTGTAAATAGGCCTACAAACTAACATTAAACAAGCACAATATTTCGGCGATCATACATGTCGCCATCATCAGGTGAACTGACGGACTGAGCTCCTGGAAACGCGCCGGCACGGAGATCCGCACGCTACGGCTGCTCGAAGGGAACTGGGTTCTAGCCGGGTAGCGGGCCATTTAAATACCCGCGGCCCGCGGAGCGACCCCTCCGCGGTCCGCGCCCCGCGCCGCGGCCGCGCAGTGGAACCGATTGCGCCGGCGTCTGAGAAGACATCGGTGTGAGGGCTCTGTCCGCCGTGGTCGTCACTTCGTTACGTTTGCTAGATTTACTCTTAATTAACCCAATCGCTGGTTCCCAAGCTTTGCTAAGATTATAGCCAGAGTCACGGTTTATGAGGTCGTCACTTGTGCGAATTTCAATGGCCTCTCTAACGACGCAGTCCCAGTATCTCGACGTCTGTACCAGAATCCTAGTGTGTTCATACTCCATGGCGTGATTCTCCGACAAACAATGTTCAGCGACCGCCGACTCGCTTGGATACATCAATCGTGTGTGCCTCTGGTGTTCAACGCATCGATCCTCGACGGTACGCATCGTCTGTCCAATATATGACTTTCCACACTGACACGGAATCTGGTACACGCCCGCCTTCCTCAAACCGAGATCATCTTTAGCGCTTCCCACCAGTGCACGAATTTTATTCGGCGGACAAAAAACAGTTCCAACCTGGTGTTTTCTCAAAATGCGGGCGATCTTCCCTGAGAGTGCGCCGGTATATGGAACGAACGCAGTGCCTGCATCCTCCCTTGCGTTTTCATCCGTTTCCACAGGTTGTGTTGTAGTGGTTGGGCGGAGAGCCCGCTGAATCTGCCACTCTGAGTACCCATTTTTTCGAAATACGTTTCTCAGGTGTTCCAATTCCTGGGGTAGACTCTCTGCGTCGGAGATAGTGCGCGCCCTATGTACTAGAGTTTTAAGTACCCCATTCCTCTGTGAAGGGTGGTGACAGCTGTCTGCGTGTAAATACAGATCAGTGTGCGTTGTCTTCCGATATACACTATGACCCAGGGTGCCGTCAGCTCTTCTCTTGACCAAGACGTCAAGGAACGGCAATTTACCCTCCGTTTCAGTCTCCATAGTGAATTTGATGTTGGGGTGTATGGAGTTCAGGAAGTCAAGGAGTTTATCCATACCATGTGGCCAGATGACGAAAGTGTCGTCCACATAACGGAAAAAGCAAGTAGGTTTCCAGAAAGATGATGCAAGGGCTTCCTCCTCGAAATTCTCCATGTATAAATTTGCGACCACAGGGGAGAGTGGGCTACCCATGGCGACTCCCTCCGTTTGTTCGTAGTATTCGCCATTGAAAAGAAAATACGTGGAGGTCAAGACATGCCTAAAAAGTTCGGTGGTCTTCTCGTCAAATTTCTGACCAATCAAATCTAGTGACTCTCGAAGGGGCACCCTCGTAAACAAAGAAACGACGTCAAAACTTACCATGATATCTGACTCATCCAGCCTGAAATTGTTAAGGCGCTTCACAAAATCCACGGAATTACGGATGTGATGAGGGCATTTACCCACATAAGGACTTAATATTCCCGTCAAGTATTTGGCCAACAAATATGTAGGTGTCCTGATGTTACTGACAATGGGACGTAACGGCACCCCATCTTTGTGAACCTTGGAGAGTCCATAAAGTCTTGGCGGTACCGGACCTTGAGGTAAAAGTTTCTTGGCGACACCCTCCGGTAAATCCGCATCCTTGAGAAGCGCCCTCGTCTTGTTTTCCACCTTCTTTGTGGGGTCAACGCTGATCTTCCGGTAGGAATCGTCATTTAGCAGGCTCTGCATCTTTTCAGTGTAGTCCTTATGGGAGACAACAACCGTAGCATTGCCTTTGTCAGCTGGTAAGACAACAATATCAGGGCGCTCCCTCAGGTCACGAATGGCCGCCCTCTCTTTGCTAGTGATGTTTGACTTCGTGGGCTTGGATTTCGTCAATGCACGACAAGTTTCACGACGTATTTCCTCAGCTGAATCAGGTGGAAGTCGAGCTGCAACCTGTTCAACAGCACTAATAATTTCTGCGACAGGTGTGAACTTGGGGGTAGGAGCAAAATTGCCATTTTATCAAATTCTTGTAATGTCAATAACTAAAACTATCATACCACCGAGAATGTTAATATTAGGAAACACAATAATCAGAGTCATTATATCAACATTCATATTATTCTTCTAATAAATAACGATTGAATAATAATTATTATTCCTATTGGGGGATTTATTTTAATGAAGTGAATGTTTATTTATATTATTATTTTTATCATTCAAGGGTTAGATTATTAAAATTTTGATTTTGGGGAAGTATTTCTTAATTTTGTTTAGAATATCAATGATTTCTTACATTATTAAAAATAATCTGTAATTTAGATTATTAACATCTTTGTTAATTGTTCTTTCTGGTGTTTACGTTTTTTCCTCTAAAAAGAAAACATTTATTGGTATTTTGTTTAGGTTGGAAAAGATTGTTCTTTCTTTATTTATATTAATGATTATTTTTCTTCTTGAGTCTGATTATTAATTTTTTTTGTTTTTCTGTTTGTGAGATTGCTTTGGGTTTTTGTAATTTTATTTCAATAATTCGTTCTAATTGTAATGCTTTTTAATTCTTTTTTGTGTTTATGTTAAAGTATTTAGTTGTAATTTTTTATACCTTTTTGTTTATTAATTGATTGTTGTGGACTGATTCATTCTTTAAAATCTTCTTCTGTTCTGTTTTTATCATTTCAATATATTCTTATTCCAATTTGAGATTGGTTGGTTATTACTTTGGGGTTGGTTTTTATTCTTTTATTAATTCTAAAAAGTTTTTGGATTTGTTCTTTAATAATTACTACAAGAAGATCATTTTAGTTTTTATTTTTATTCTAAATTTCCTAATTTTATATTTTGTTGCAATTAATTATAGTATATTATTTTTTTTCTAGTTTTATTTTTATTCTTTTTTTATTTTTTGAGACTATTTTGATTCGTACATTATTTTTAATTTAGGGCTGTGGTTATCAATCTGAGCGTTTACAGGCTGGTGTTTATTTAATTTTTTATACTTTGCTGGCAAGATTGCCATTATTATTAGATTTATTTAGGATTAGTGGTGTATTTAATACCTTTTATTATCAATTGTTATTTGAGTCTGGTTATTTTTATTATTTTCTTGTATGTTTGTTTTCTATTTCTGATTTTTTGTTTCAGATACTTTTTTATTTGTTCTTTGACTTCCTAAAGCTCATGTTGAGGCTCCTATTTTTTGTAGAATAGTTTTAGCAGGCATTTTATTAAAAATAGTGGATGTGGTGTTATTCATATTATACGAGTTGTTTTTTATTTCGTTTTAAGTTTTAAATATGTTTTTTATTTTTAAAACTATTTGGTGGTGGTGTTATTATTAGATTTGTTTGCTTTTGTCAAATTGATTTAAAGTCTTTAATTGATTATTCTTGTGTTTCTCATATAAGATTAGTAATTGATGACTGAGCAAAGGCAGCATAATTATTAGTTTCTTAATTGGAAGCTGGAATGAATGGTTTGATGAAAAATTATCTGCCTCTTAATAATTTTTGAATTCAACTTTTAAATTAAGGGTCTTAACTAATTCTTGAGGACGAGAAAAGCATACAGAGCTCTACATTAATTAATTAATTTTTATTATATAATTAATCTTTAAATACTATTTTTATTGATTGGTTCGGGTGACATCACGGATAATTACACTCTTCATTATTAAATCATTAATTTAAGTTTATTTGATCCATAATTTGTGATTAGAAGATTAAGTTACCTTAGGGATAATAGTGTAATCATTTTTATGGGGCTGGGAGCATTTCCCAAAACAACAATACACAAGATGTCATTCTATCCAACGTTTCGCGAAAAGGGACTTCAATCTCTTAACTTTCGTTTCAGTGAATTTTTGTCCTATCATTTGTTGGCAAAGATGTTGTTCATTCGGGCTTCCTCCTTGAAATTCTCCATGTACAAAGTTGCGACCACAGGAGAGAGTGAGCTACCCATGGTGACTCCCTGTGTTTGTTCTTAGTATTCGCCATTAAAAGAAAATATGTGAAGATCAAGACATGCCTAAAATGTTCGCTGGTTTTCTCGTCACACTTCTGACCAATCAAATCTAGTGACTCTCGAAGGGGTACCCTCGTAAACAATGAAATGATGTCAAAACTCACCATAATATCTGACTTATCCAGACTGAAGCTGTTAAGGCGTTTAACAAAATCCACGGAATTATGGATGTGATGAGGGCATTTACCTATATAAGGACATAATATTCCCGTCAAGTATTTGGCCAACAAATATGTAAATGCTCTGATGTTACTGACCATGAGTAGCCAAGTGGTCGTCGTCCAGCGCGCACCTCTGCAGAGCCAGCACATTTTCAGTTGTAAGTGAAACCGGCTTCTCTCTAGAGGTTACATATTTTGACTTTTCTGTGCGCTTTCAGTTCAGTTCATTAACGTTATTATGTGCTCGCGTTTTTATTTGATTCATATTCGTGTTAAATATCTGGTTAGTGTATTATTCCGTCGTGTGAACTGCGTCGCGACAGTCGCCTGTCTTTATTTTCTGATTAGAAGCGACATATAGTATTTTGAGTTTCGTCTGCGCGTTCGCGTTTCAATTTGTAAATTTATACCGTGCTCTCATGCGTATTAGATTCTGATCCGCGTTTTAACAAACAGTGTATTCTTCCTTTGAATGCATCACAACTGTAGTTTCTGTTTTTGTCGGCACTGTAATCATGAATAGGGACTGTGACTGCTGTGTGCGGATGCAGTCTGAGCTGGTGACACTTCGCTCCCAGCTTCAAGCTGTGTTAACCTTGGTTGCACAGTTGGAAGCTGCGATCGATGGGCGTCGTTGTTGTTGGCCAACAGTGACGACCGAACGGACTCCCGTCATTTCCACCGATCGGCCTGCGGCAGCGGAATGCCTTGGTACTGCTAGCAGTGAGGCAAACATCCCACCCACGGTTGCGTGGGAGGTTGCTCCAGTGCGTGGCAGGAGGCGCAAGACATTCTGGGGGACCGATCGTGAGGACTCCCCAGTTCATCTTGCGAACACGTTTGAGGCGCTATCTTCTCAGGACGACGTTCCTGAGTCGGATGGTGTCTCTCACCCTGTCACCACCCAGCCTGCAAGATCCGGGCTTTCACAGAGGGTGGGTTGACTTGAAGTTGAGAGCTCCAACGTTAGGCGGGTGATGGAGCCCCTTAGAGAGATGGCTGCCAAGGAGGAGAAGAAGGCCAACGTGCACTCTGTGTGCATACCGGGTCCAGATGTGGAATGGCTCCTCCTGGATGCCATGAAGGGTACAGGGTGCAGCCAACTGCAGGTGGTGGCTCACGTTGGTACCAATGATGTGTGTCGTTTCAGATCTGAAGAGATCCTCTCAGGTTTCGAGCGGCTAACTGAAGTGGTAAAGACTGCCAGTCTTGCTTGCAAGATGAAAACAGAGCTCACCATCTGCAGCATAGTTGACAGGACCGATTGTGGACCTCTGGTACAGAAACGAGTGGAGGGTCTGAATCAGAGGCTCAGACGGTACTGCGACCGTGTAGACTGCAGATTCCTTGACTTGCGCCAAGGGTGGGTTTCCGCTGAATAGGTCAGGAGTCCACTATATGCAGGAAGCCGCTACACGGGTAACGGGCGCTGTGTGGCGTGGACCGGGCGGTTTTTTAGGATGAAGAGCTTCAGGGAAAAACAAAATGGGCAATTTCAGAGGGTGCAGGTGGATCACTGGAGAAATGTAGGTCGGAAAACTATCGGTATAACAGTTGTAATTTGTCGTAGCTGTGTCGGGAAAGTACCAGAACTCCAAGCGTTAATAGAAAGCACCGAAACACACATCATTATAGGCAGCAATAGTTGGCTCAAGCCGGAAATAAGTTCAGAAGAAGTATTTGCAAAAGATCTAACGGTGTTCAAAAGGGTAGATTAAACAAAATAGGTGGAGGCGTGGTTGTCGCCGTCAAAATTAGTATTTCATGTAGCGAAGTTGAAGTTGATAGTTCCTGTGAGGTATTATGGGTAGAGGTTGTACCCGAAAATCGTAAGAACTTATTAACCGGTTCCTTTTACCGGCCTCCCGACTCTGACGATACAATAGCAGAAAGGTTCAAAGAAAATCTGAGTCTAATTACAAACACGTACCCAACTCACATGATAATAGTAGGTGGTGATTTTAATTTACCCTCGATCTGTTGGCGAAATTATATTTTCAAATCAGCAGTTAGGCATAAAACATCGTCCGAAGTTGTACTCAACGCATTCTCTGATAATTACTTCGAACAATTAGTTCATGAGCCAACTAGAATTGTAAATGGATGTGAAAACACACTTGATCTCTTAGCAACAAATAATCCTGAGCTCATAACGAGCTTCAAAACGGATACAGGTATTAGTGAACACAGAGCTGTCGTAGCGAAATTGAATATCGAAAGTCCCAAAGTTACCAAAAATAAACGCAAAGTATATTTGTCCAGGAAAGGAGATAGAAATAAAATACATTGCTTCTTGAAAGACAGCTTCCACTCGTTTCTAACACTAAACGTAGGTGTAGACCAGATGTGGCTCAAATTCAAAGAAGTGGTATCGACAGCAATTGACAGTTTTATACCAAATAAATTAATAAAAGGAGGCGATCCCTCTTGGTACACAAAAGAGGTCAGGACACTGTTGCAAAAGCAAAGGAGATAGCATATTAAATTTAAACGAACACAGAATCTCCAGTATTGGCGATCGTACTCAGAAGCTCGAAATTTAGCGAGGAATTCAATGTGAGATGCCTACAATATTTATCACTACGAAACTCTTTCTCGAAATTTGACTGAAAACCCAAACAGATTTTGGTCATATGTTAAATATACTCGGGGAAAATCACAAACAATTTCTTCACTACGTGGTAGTAATGGCAATCCTGCCGATGACAGCGCTACTAAAGCAGAGTTACTAAAAATAGCTTTTAGAAACTCATTCACCAAAGAAGAGGAAACCAATATTCCAGATTTCGAATTACGAACAGATGCCGTAATGAGTAATGTAGAAGTAGATATCATCGGAGTAGTGCAGCAACTAAAATCACTTAACAAGAACAAGTCTTCTGGTCTGGATTGTATAACCATTAGATTTCTATCTGATTGTGCTGAAGCGATAGCTCCTTACTTAACAGTCATATACAACCGCTCTCTCATAGAAGGATCTGTACCAAAAGATTGGAAAGTTGCCCAGGTCACACATATATTCAAGAAAGGCAGTAGGAGTAACCCACTAAACTACAGGCCTATTTCATTGACATCAATTTGCAGCAGGGTTTTGGAACATATCCTGTATTCAAATATTATGAATTATCTATTGATCCAAGGTCAACACGGATTTAGAAAATATCGTTCATGCGAAACACAACCAGCTCTTTATTCACACGAAGTGATGGGTGCTATCGACAAAGGTTCGCAAATCGATTCCGTATTTCTTGATTTCCAGAAAGCTTTTGACACCGTACCTCACAAACTGTTTTTAAGCAAATTGTATGGTTATGGTATATCGCCCCAAATTTGAGATTGGATAGGGGATTTCTTGTCAGAGAGGACACAGTTCGTAGTAATCGATGGTAAGGCATCGACTAAAACAGAGGTGATATCGGGCGTTCCACAGGGTAGTGTTATTGGTCCTCTGCTGTTACTTATTTACATAAACGATTTATGGGAAAATCTAAGTAGCTCTCTTAGTTTGTTTGCAGATGACGCCATCATTTACCGTCTAGTAAAATCATCTGAAGACCAAAACCAACTGCAGAACGATGTGAATAAGATATCAATATGGTGTAAAAATTGGCAATTGGCTCTAAATAATTAGAAGTGTGAAGTCGTCCACATGAGTACGAAAAGAAATCCGTTAAACTTTATTTACAAGATAAATCAGTCAAAGGTGAAGGCCATAAAATCCACAAAATACCTAGGAATTACTATTACTTCAGACTTAAATTGAAAAGAATACGTAGATAATATCGTGGGAAAGGCGAACCAGAGACTGCGTTTTATTGGCAGAACCCTTAAAACATGCAACATACAACATGCAACATGCAACATACAAAAGAAGCTGCATACACTACGCTTGTCCGTCCTTTTTTGGAGTACTGCAGCCCAGTGTGGGATCCTTATCAGGTGGGTTTGACGGAGGACATCGAAAGAGTCCAAAGAAGGGCAGCTCACTTCCTATTGTCACGATACAGGGGAGACAGCGTTACGGAAATGATACAGGATCTGGGATGGGAATCATTACAACAACGGCGCTTATCGCTGCAGCGTGGGCTACTTGCGAAACTCCAATCGCCAACATTCTCCTCCAAATGCGAAATTATATTGTTGACTCCCACTTACATAGATAGAAATGATCATCAGAATAAAATACGAGAAATCAGAGCTCGAACAGAGAGATTCAGGTGTTCTTTCTTCCCGCGCACTATTCGAGAATGGAATGGGAGATAAATAGTATAATTTTGGTTCGATGAACCCTCTGCCTGGCACTTAAATGTGATTTGCATTGTATCCCATGTAGATGTAGATATAGACTATGGGGCGTAACTGCACCCCATCTTTGTGAACCTTAGGGAGTCCATATAGTATTGGCGGTACCGGATCTTGAGGTAGCAGTTTCTCGGCGACACACTCCGTTAAATCCGCATCCTTGAGAAGCGCCCTTGTCTTATTCTCCACCTTCTTTGTGGGGTCAATGCTGATCGTCCGGTAGGAATCGTCATTTAACAGGCTCTGCATCTTTTCAGTGTAGTCCTTATTGGAGACAACAACCGTAGCATTGCCTTAGTCAGCCGGTAAGACAACAATTTCAGGCCGCTCCCTCAGGTCATGAATGGCCGCCCTATCCTTACTAATGATGTTCGACTTCATGGGCTTGGATTTCGCCAATGCACGACAAGTTTCACGACGTATTTCCTCAGCTGATTCAGGAAGAAGTCCAGCTGCAACGTGTTCAACAACACTAATAATTTCTGCAGCTGCTGTGAACTTGGTGGTAGGAGCAAAGTTGAGTCCTTTCTCCAAATGCGAGACTTCTTGACTTTCTTACACATCTGAACTTCATACATCAAATTCACTATGGAGACTGAAACGGAGGGTAAATTGCCGTTTCGTGACGTCTTGGTCAAGAGAAGAGCTGATGGCACACTTTGTCATGGTATATATCAGAAGACAACGCATGCTGATCTGTATTTACATGCAGATAGCTGTCACCACCCTTCACAATGGAATGGGTTACTTAAAACTCTAGTACATAGGGTGCGCACTATCTCCATCTCAGAGAGTCTACCCCAGTAATTGGAATACTTGAGAACTATATTCCAAAAAAATGGATACTCAGAGTGGCAGATTCAGTGGGCCCTCCGCCCAACCACAACAGCACAATCCGTGGAAACGGATGAAAACACGAAGGAGGAGGTATGCACTGCGTTTATTCCATATACCGGCGCACTCTCGGGGAAAGTCGCCCGCATTTTGAAGATACACCAGGCTGGAACTGTCTTTTGTCCGCCAAATAAAATTCGTGCACTGGTGGGGAGCGCTAAAGATGATGTCGGTTTGAGGAAGGCCGGCGTGTACCAGATTCCGTGTCAGTGTGACAAGTCACATATATTGGACAGACGATGTTTACCGTCGAGGATCGATGCCTTCAACACCAGAGGCACACACGATTGATGTATCCGAGCAAGTCGGCAGTAGCTAAACATTGTTTGTTGGAGAATCATGCGATGAAATATGAACGCACTAGGATTCTGGTACAGACTTCGAGATACTGGGACTGCATCGTTAGAGAGGCCATTGAAATTCGCACTAGTGACGACCTCATAAACCGTAACTGTGGCTATAATCTTAGCAAAGCTTAGGAACCAGCGATTGGGTTAATTAAGAGTAAATCTAGCAAGCGTAACATAGTGACGCCCACGGCAGACAGAGCCCTCACATCGATGTTATCTCAGACGCCATCGCAGTCGGTTCCACTGCGCGACCGCGGATCACGGAGGGAATTTAAATGGCCTGATACTGGGCTAGAACCCAGTTCCCCTTGAGCTGCCATAGCGTGCGGATCTCTGTGCCGGCGCGTTTCCAGGAACTCAGTCCGTCAGTACACCTGATAATGGCGACATGTATGATCGCCGAAATATTGTGCCTGTTGGACACGGAACACCCGTGGATGTTTTCACTTCATAATTTTCCAAAAAACATCATTTGCAATTTAATCAGTTAATTTCCGTTTGTCAGGCATGATAGCTATACTTGTATCGTTAGCAAAAAGAACTGGCTTAGCATATTTGTGAATATAGAAGGCAAGCCATTAATATGTATTATGAACAGCAAAGGACCCAAGACCGAACCTTGTGGAACTCCATTTTTGATAACTCCCTAGTTAGAGGAATTAATTGTTTCTTCTGTATCATGTGATCTGCTTATTTCAACTTTCTGCACTCTTCCAGTTAAGCTTGTTTTAAATCATTTGTGCACTGTCCTACTCGTACTACACTACTTAAGCTTACCTAGAAGACTCCCATTATTTACACATAAAAAGCCTTTGAAAGATCACAAAGAATCCCAACTGGTGATATCCAGTTCTTCAGTTTTTCTTTTTCATTATATATATATATATATATATATATATATATATATATATATATATATATATATATATATATATATAATGAAAAAGAAAAAAATGAATAAAGCTGTCGGAAGTAAGATGGGGAGGTAGTTGTTGACATCGGATGTTTCCTCTTTTTTATTCGAAGGTTTAACGATTGTATATTTCAGTCTATCTGGGAAAATACCCTGGTTTAAATAGCTATTACATATATGACTAAGAATCCTACTTATCTCTTGGGAACAAGCTTTCAATACCCTGCTGGAAATGTCATCAGCCGGCCGTGGTGGCTGAGGGGACTGCAGCACGCCACTCACGGTCTGAACGGCCACTATGGTCGGGGGTTCGAATCCCCCCTCAGACATGGATATTTGTGCCGTCCTTAGTGTTATCTAGTTCATAAGTAGTTTGTATGTTTAGGGACTGATGACCCTGTAGTTAAGTCCCATAAGCTAAATAAACATTTGAAAATGTCATCATGTGACCTGTTACTCTTGAGAGAGTTTATTATTTTCCTAATTTCTGAAGGAGAGGTGTTTGGAACTTCAATTGTATCAAATTGTGTAGGTATGGCCTCTTCCATTAACTGCCTTGCTACTTCTAATGAGGATTTAGATCCTATTTTCTCTACAACATTTGAAAAGTAACTTCAGACTTTTTGTACTGAGGTTTTTATTTCTGTTGGTCATAATACCCTCTTCCTGTGCTATTGGTTGCGTTGTCTTCCTTTTAATAATATTCCAAATTGTTTTAATTTTATTATTAGAGAAACTAATCTCAGACATGATGCACATGCTTCTGGATTTTTTAAATAACTTTTCTTAATGTAGCACAGTAGATTTTATAATATTTTATTGTTTCTGGGTTATAACTCTTTCTATATACTGTTACAATTATAAGAGAATCATCATTGAGTTAAGCTGGCAGGCACATACTTCAGTATGCTGCTCTAAACAATACTTTTTGTATCTAATTTTTTTACAGTGGGATAGTTGTTGACATTTATGGCAACTCCTCCTCTTATTTTTTTACCTCTACTTGCATTTGCAGCTAATTCATATCCACCGACATTCACATTTTCCATACCAGTGACAATGTAATGCTCAGATAGGCATAGTATACCTATAACATTGTCAATTTCTCTATCATCTAAACAAACCAAAAGCTCATCTATTTTATTCTTTAGTCCCGCAATTTTCTGGTTAAAAATGCTAACATTTTTTACTTTGATTTTGTGAGAAACATTTGATTTTACAAAATTTTTAGTACCTGCTTGCCTGAGCTTCTCACTGGTCACTGATCTTAGCCTAATAAAGTAGTACTTCTACGTATTACAGTTTCCCCCTTAAGGATTTTGTTATCAACCCAGCCATTTTCCCCTTCCCTTTCCTGTTGAGATGCAGGCCATGCCTAGTGAAATCCCACCTATCAATAGCATCAACAGGAAAGAACCCTATGTCTGGCAGAGTAGGCGACGTAAGCAGTTGGACAATTTCCATATTGACCCTTCTGACAGAGCTGTTTAATCAGGGTCGATCACACAGCACGAAAACAGGCTACAGTCTAACAGTTGTCTGTGTCGTTGCAGAAGTTATTTTAACCAGCTCAGACTCAGTACTGTAGCCCTAATTCGTATCAATGCTGTTTCCCACCCAACCCACTATCACAATATGTTCCTGAGACAAAAGAAAAATAAAACTGATTTCATCATCAACACACTGGTATGATATTCGTTTTCTTTCGTTCACACATCATTTACCACTACCATTTATAGTAATAAAGGCCGAAATCATGATTGTGAATTACAAAAATAATATTAACAATAATACTGATGACAATGAAGATCCTGGAAGTCCCATAGAAACTGACTGATTACTTCCGAATACATAGCGAGTTCTGAGTTTGTTTATAGGCAAGAGGCTAATGGAACAACTGCGGGAAAAAAACCGCAACACATTTTATATTCGTTGACATTTTCTTTCTATTTACAAATGCAACGAGATAGCGAAAAGGACTGGTAGCGGTACACTAAAGAGTATCCGCAAAAATATACATCTCATTGTGAGAGAAATGCATCAGCCTCCAACGTCCATTGTCAGAGAGTCCACTAAAATTGTGATAAAGTGCCTAACAATTAGTAAAAACTTATATTTTTTCCAATAGGCAGGTCTAACTGTACTGAATAATCTTAGTAAACAGTAGTAATGGCTGTATTAAATCCCGCTGAAACCCAATAAAGTTACATTTATAAAAACCATAACGTTTTAACATTTAGCGTGTATCACAACACTAATATACACTTTGCTGTATGTTTATCTTATCCTCCACGCATGTCTCTACGCGATATTTTCATCTATGATGAACGTAGATAATCATTTACATTACGTTGATCATTTTGAGACACCTTATCATGTTATTACATAAACAGTAATTGTTACACCTATTGTGGTCGAAGAGAGGAAGCTTAATATACAATTTAATTTATTCAATATACTTTCTGACCTGTTGTGTTAAAATATTGCCGCTTCAGTTGCTAGCGTATTCTACCGAAAGATCTTTGGTAATAAGGTAATCTTACAGCTGCGCAGACTCGGAAAAAAGGGTAAAAAATGGTGACACTTATGGAGAGGTTATGGAAACAGGCGTTACGTACATTTTCAAAACGAAATGTACTTTCACAGCAGTCGTTCGAGGAGAACTTTTTAGTATTGAAGTCATTAGCAGATGCAGTAACAGCGGCGGACGTTAAACTTGACCTGAAGTTGCTGGAAAGGCATCCCTTAGGTCCTCTGAGCAGAAGGAAGCCACCTGTGACGTATATAGAAATTTATGAGGATGATAATGTTACTATTGGAATATTTATTTTAAAGGCAGGTGTCAAATTACCCTTGCATGACCATCCTCAGATGTACGGTATTTTGAAAGTGATTTCGGGAACTGTTAGCATTCAAAGTTACAGTGTTGTACCAAGGGATCGTTTAAGTCCAAGAGTCAGTTCTGAAACCAAGTGCGTGTATGCGGAAAAGCTCCCAGAAGTGACTGTGAATCAAAGTGATAGTTCATGTACTTTAACACCGAACGAACGAAACCTTCATGAAATCAGAAGTGTTGATGGCCCGGCAGCGTTTTTGGATATCCTGGCACCTCCTTATGAATCAGAGAAAAGTGACGCCAATTTGACGGATCGTTCGTGTCATTATTTCGTCGAAAAGCCATGGACAAATGGTGATTGCGACGAAAATATTAAGCGGCTGTGTGTGATACCAAGTCCGCCAGAGTTCTGGAGCGATTCTGCGCCGTATAACGGACCAGAATTACGGTGGGTATTTTAACCGAATAGCTTTTTAACTTTTAGCAAATCAGACGTTTGTAGTTTGCCAAAACAGTTTGTCTATAGACCCAGACGTGTATCCCATGATATGCCAAAATATGTTACAATTTCGTCGTTTACAAGTGTAGTTTATTAAGCAGTGGGTTCCATCCGTCTTATTCGTTATTACTTAAGATTATGAAACTTGTGGCCTTTTTTGAGTAGCCTTTATATAAATGAGAATTGAAATGCTTATGTAGCCTAGTAATTTACATTTACTTAGTGGTACAGTATTGTGTTATGTGCTGAAAAAAATTCACATTTTTGTTCCCATGTTTTGGGGGGTAGTGGGGAGGAGGAGAAAGTGATACCTGCACATAAGACGTGACTAACGAATATAGAAATGTATGACCTAGACTAAAATTTAGTCCCTACTAAGTTAGTAGAGACAAGTTTCTGCAGTCCTGTTTCATCCATTGATCCACTGATAATGATATGAAATTGGATTTGTCATCAGAATACATTATAGTTACCACTACATCAAATATATTCTTCTTTCACGAGGATTGAATGAAGTGGTGTGTGGTTAGTGCACTGCAGTGGACTCTCATTTCGAAGGACGGCGATTCAAACCCATTTCCAGCTGTCCAGATTTATGTTTTCTGATATTTCCTTAAATTACAGGCAAATATTGAAATGGTTCCTTTGAAAGGGCATTGTCAACACCCTTACCCTCCTTAACAAAAACAATCTAATCTTGTCATCTGTCTCTGATGAACATACTTTCTGTGTTAAAGCCTAATCTGACTTTTTCATGAGTTGAGGACAGGACATTGGCTTTGGCTATACTGAATGAGCTATCCCAACATTTTCATAAAATGATTCTAGAAAACTGAATTTACAAATACAGTCACACAGAGCAAACACAATTCCCTGATTATGAGATCATTTTATTCCAACTGAAGTACGGTACTTGTAGGCCTACTGTACAGTCTTCTGTTGTACATACAGTTTACACTACTGGTACAGTACGTGAACTTGTAAAAGAAATAGCCTATAGTTTTTGACTGTGTCTTCATATTTCCCTACACTTCTGATGCTAAGGATAGGCAGAATAAGGGGGGAAAAAAAATCTTTTGTGTTTTCATAGTCTCTGATGTTATTGAATTTAGCATACACTATGTTAAACTTCAGGAAAAATATATAATTTCTTTTTTTATCTTTAAGTGCACCAAAAATAACAACTTGGAGGGGGTAAAATTTTACGACTCTTCTTGCCAGGCTCCAGTGCTTATGATGGTAACTGATGAACAATGAAGTGTAGAATTGCGTTAATATTTTTCACAAGCTACAGAGCAAATTTGCTAATAAAGAACAGTCTATAATGCACTAATTTATTTCATTCAACTAGTTTCAGTCTTATGTAGACCATCTTCGGGAATTTGTCTCCTTCGATGTTGTGGAGCTGGCAGGTAGCTGGGAGCCTTCCAGTGCGTCACTGGAAGTACAACGCACTGGAAGGCTCCCAGCTACCTGCCAGCTCCACAACATCGAAGGAGACAAATTCCTGAAGATGGTCTACATAACACTGAAAGTAGTTGAATGAAATAAATTAGTGCATTCTAGACTGTTCTTTATTAACAAATTTAAATAGAGTGCTGTTTACCCAATAATAGAGAAACAAAAAGTTTCCAAAAATATGTACAGAGCAAATGTTATTGTTGCTCGTTTCATTCGCAGCAAAATTAATACTGTACCTGCTCTATGGTTGACAGGTTCTTGTATGTACCTTGTCCGTTCAGGAAAAAAAAATCGTTTTAATTGAAGTTGTCACAAAAACATTTATTGGTGATCTGAGTTGCCGTAATTACCATTGGTGCCAACATAATGACTGCAACCAGGCTAGAAGCGTTGTACAATTTAACCCTTGGAGGGGACAGTTTTTTGGAATGTTTCAAAATGCTGTATCTCTGGGACACATCTTGGTGTTGGTTTGATTTTCTCTGTATAGAAAATTTCATATGAAAAATAAGCATTGCCTCTGAAAACTTTTTGGAGAGTTCTAATGATATTACCGGTAGTTGAATGGTGTTTTGTGGAAAGGACTGGGACTGAAATGCCTTCTGACTATGGGTGCAGGTTGGAAACAGTTTGTTCATCGAAATAACATTTAATCTGCAGAAAAAGATAATCAGAATCATAAAACATGCTAATACAGAGCCTTCGGCAAACCAATACTTAAGTCCCAAAATACTTCCCCTTCCTTGTCTGTAGACATACATCTACGAAGCAATAAGCTTCACAAAAAAGATGCCTATTGAAAGAAGAACCCATCTTCAATTAAAACTGTGATTTTCACTGATATGACATTAGGGAAAAGCCTTTACTCAAATGTCAGCACAGTATGTAAAAGGGGGTCAAATTTAGTCTCCGGTACAGCTTTGACAAATGACATCATGTTTTCATCTTTTCGTCCCGCGCACGGTTTCAATACCGGTACTCACTGTGTACGTGTCTGATATTTTTGAAGACTCACTAACTTTCACTTTTTAGAAAGTTATCTGTAGCGTAGCCCTAAGAAGGTTAGGTATAGGTTAAACAAATTTTTTTTTTTTTTTTTAGTAGTATGTGAGGGCGCGTGGTGCCCAAATCTCCAGTTGAGAAACACTCAATCGATTTACAGTTGTATGTTCAACATAAATATATCATTTCAGGCCATACAACTTCGACTGCAAGCTTCCTTTAAAATTACCTAATTAATAAATGTATTTTGAAGACATGGTATCATTAAGTAGATTTGACCTATTTAGGTGAAATCTTAACTACCGATACCATATTGTGCTAAACATGTGTTCATAGTATCTCTTGATTACGTATGACATCATTGGTCAAAGCGGTATTGGAGACTAGAGTTTATCTGTAAAAGGGGAGTTCATCATACTGATGCTATGCTGTGTAACCGCATCTACATACATACTCCACAGTCCACCCAAAGGTGCATGGTGAAGGGTACTCAGTACCACTACTAGTTGCTTTCCTTCCTGTTCCATTCAAATATAGAACAAGGGAAAAATGAATACTTGTATGCATCTGTACGAGCCCTAATCTATCGTTATCCGCATGGTCTTTACACATAGAGTAGGTTGGCGACTGTAGAATCATTCTCATTCCACCTCAAATCCAGGCCCTCTAAATTTCTTCAATAGTGCTTCTTGAAAAGAACGTCACCTCTCCTTCAGCAACTCCCAGTTGAGTTCCTGAAGAATTTCGGTAACACTGACTCATTGAGCGAATCTACCAGGAACCCATATCACAGTGTGTCTCTGAACTTCCTAGCTATGTACTATGGTGGGATCCCAAACACTTTAGCAATACTCAAGGGGTTCGTACAAGTTTTTTTATATATGGTCTCCTTTACACACAAATCACACCTTCCAAAAATCCCCCCAATAAAGCTAAGTCAACCATTTGTCTTCCCCAGAACTGTCCTTATATGCTCGTTCCATTTCATATTGCTGTACAGCATAACGCCTAGGTATTTGACACGACTCTGTCAAGCAGCACACTACTAATGCTGTATTTGAATATTATAGGGTTGTTTCTCCTACTCACCTGCATCACCTTACATTTTTCTACATTTAGCTCTAGTAGCCATTCCTCACACCACCTAGAAATTTGCTCCAAGTCTTCCTGCATACTTCTGCAGTCATTCAATGACAACACTCTCTTGTATATCAGAGCATCATTAGCAAACAGTCGCAGATTGCAACTTACTCTGTCTGTCCGATCATTTAAGTATATAGAAAATAATAGCGGTCGTATCACACTTTCCTAGGGACTCTGGGTACCTAATCCATAATCTTGTACTTTCGTTTGCAGTCTGCATGTCAAACACCTTTCGAAAATTGAGAAATGTGCAGTCTGTCTTTTGCCCTTCATCCATAGTACTCAACAGAAAAGTGCAAGCTGGGTTTCGGATGATTGATGCTTCCTAAAGACGTGTTGATTCATGGACAGAAGCTTTTTCCATATCAAGGAAATTTACTTTATTAGAACTGATAATATTTTCAAGAATTCTACTAGCAAGCTGATGTTAATGATATAGGTCTCTAATTTCATGGGTCTGCTCTAGTGCCCTTCTTATACATAGGAGTTACCTGTGCCTTTTTCCAGTCTCTTTGTACTTTGCGCTGGAAAAAAGATTGGTGATAAATGCAAGCTAAGTAAGGGGCCAATGCCATCGAGTACTCTTTGTAAATCCGGATTGGTACCCCATGCCATCAGATTTGAAACAGATTACAAATTTACATTGTTTTAAAGTGAAACTAGAAGAATGCTTGCTCGGCCACTGATTTTATTCTGTTTTCACGTTCATAAAAGCCCATAATAATTAATGTTATTGACCAAATATTCTTATACTTTCCATTTCTTAAATCAGTTACAAATGTGTTGAATAATGCCTGTAAATCATGCATACTAGATATAAATTGTAATTACTGTATTGTTTTTCAAATGTTACCAGTGTACAGTATATATTGAATTATGTTTGAAAATCATAGAATGTATAATTTGTAACCAATGTATTAGACTGACTTGTCCTCTATCATGTGTGCAAATTATTCAGTGCCTAATGTTTTACAGGACCAATAAAGAACATTTAATATTAACATGCTCCAAACAAATATGTTGCTACATTTGCATCTGCTGACTGGTGCATTTTCTGTTCTCACTGTATGAATATCGCCCTCTCTATTATGTGATTATAAACCAAAACCTCATTAAACAATTGATTTTTTTTTCAAACCCTTTCATATGGATCCATTCCGCAAAAAGTTTATGAATAGAACAGATTTGCAAACTGAACTGAACAAAAAAAGCCTGGAAATGTCTGGTCATAATTGCTTAAAATTTCTCCAGCACTGCTCTAAACCAAATGAAAGATACAAGTAATAGTAGTTCTGTTTGTAGGAAGTTACTATTTAGAGTTATGTGATTCCTTGTTTGACAGGCCTTAGATCTAATGGGAAGGCTGGAAGGAGAAATAAAGGGAAAAAAATTACACTGAGAAATTACTGAAGCTATGAGAGAGTACAAAAAGTAAAACCGTTCACACTCTTCGCAGTAGATAATCCTACTTCAGGAGAAAATGAACGAAATGAGACTTGAACAATTTGGCAGAAAATTTTTGTCAAACATAATTCAGTTGGTGTGTCATGAGTGGAAAGGCACAAGATCTAACTATAATCCCAAAATCATTTTCATATAAAACATTTCTTCATGGCATTGCATCTGTATGAAAATAAATGATGGAGGAGAAAAAACAAGAAATGGAAAGGCTATAAAATGAATGTTTCGGAGATCAGATCTGTAATATAACTATCCTGTAAAATTTCCACACATTCAAAAATAGCACAGCCATTTTGTCTTTAAGTACCAACGAAAATGCACTGTAACATTTGAAGGAAAAAAAGTGATGAAATTAAATAAAGATACATACTATTAAAGAATCATTCACAGAGAGAGAGAGAGAAAGAGAATGCAACATTGCATAATGGAAGATCGAAGTTTTGTGTACAAAAATTTAAGTTGGTGTTTCCGCACTTGCCTAAAGATGTCCGCTTGTGTGTGTGTGTGTGTGTGTGTGTGTGTGTGTGTGTGTGTGTGTGGGGGGGGGGGGCATTGCCATTGCCACCATGTTGATGACATCATTGGTCAAAACCACTGAGTGGTATTCCGGTTTACAAATATTTTGTCATTTGTAGGCTATGATTTAAAACAAGACAACTGTTTGTTCCAAGAATATGGTGACTTTTCTGGAAATGGATTCTTTTTACAGACACTTGGTTTGGAACACGTAGCAGATAACTCTTCACCAATCAACATGGGAGGAAAATGAAGTAATTAAGAAATCTGTTACCACTGGAATTTTCATTAACAAACTTCATGACTGGCCTGTGGAAACTGTTACAAGCCACATATGAAGAAATTTCATCAACACCAAATTGCAACTAGTGAAGGAAACTATACAGGCTGAAGAACAATGTTTGTTACTCAAGGGTCATTCCGTATCAAATCATCCAATAAAAAATAAATTTTACGCCCACTTCCTTAAAGTTTCATGAAATTTGGCTCAAATGGTTCTAATATCATCCTGACAACACCTGCAAATTATATATATATATTTGCATTTTCTGAACCTTCGGAAATGGTAAATTTAATTTGTATTCAAAACTTTAAAATTGCTTATCTTAAAAACTCTTTTAGATAACATCATGAATTTTTGGAGCAAGTTTATTTATTATACATATTTGAAGATAAAAATGATACTGTTAAAATATATTAATATTTTCTATGAAAAAAAGATATATGTATTTTTTCCTTTTTTTGAACGGATGTTTTGTTTTATAAGAATTGCAATATCTAGAGTTTCAGACCTGATAGAATGCTCAAATTTGTTTTAATTTACTCTTTAACATAGAGGCTACTTGATAAAACAAAAGTAATGATGGCTTTTTAACCTGTTTATTTATTATAGTAGATTACATTAGAATTATGTACAAAGATAGTGTACTTAAGACACTTATGTATAACCCTACTGATTGCTTGAAACATTGAATTTTTTGAGTAATTTTGTCTTTTTAATAAACATTAATGCTGATTCAAACTGTTTCTCCACTTCATCCAAGAGCTTTCAGTTCTTTTGATAGTCTTTTTTGAAGCAATACATTCTTCTAGTGCCACTTGATTGAGGTGCGTCTACTACACAGGCTATGTGCTCCAAAGGCACTATGCAAGAATCTCCTCTTTCAGGCCAATACAATGTTGCAGCTGGTTCTGAAGGATGTAGAAATTGAATTTCTGCATCTTCTTCATCATTGAATATTGTTTTTACCAGTCCAAAGTACCAGTTACCATCATAATTTGCAGCCACATAGCTATTTATGGATGGTTCAACACGAACCGAATAAGAAGAAGAATGGAAAGAAAAGACTAAGGAGGGTTTTACACTATCTGTAGTCCTTCTAATTTCAAGGTTGTTTGTTGGAAGTGGTTTGAAGTTATGAAAACTTCTTGTTCCAGGAATGGTTTGGGTTGCTGAAAAACGTTTTTCTCATTTTAACCATAGCAAATCAGCTTCTTTTTTGTCAATAAAGTGAAAATGAATGTTTTCAATATTTTTTTCACAAAACTTGTACACTTCGATTGCTGTCATTATTTGTTCTTCATCTGAAAGCTGTAGACTGGCTTTCCTTAAAATTCTTTTAATAGTTCCTCCTAGGCCATCCCAAATTGACTTCCCATGACTTGTTGCAAAAAAAGTGTTGGGCCTTCAAATTAGTCTCTCAAGTGATCAGTCAAATTTTTAAAACTGTTTCTATTTTTGTACTGCCCAGCACAACCATCTGTAAAGTAGTGAACTGAGTCAATGTCAGTATGATGTAATGACAGCCACTTTGTAATTTCTCTTTGTACAAAGTTAACAAAACCAGAGTCATGTTCTTGGTCATCACTAATAAAACAGTGGTTGGAAACAAAAACATTGTTTTCCTCATTTCTTAGAAAAACTCCAACTTTGTGTAGAGTACAATCACCTCTATTCCAGTGGTAACTTTGGATCTCATTTAGTATAATAAAGGAATAATTTTCACTGAAATCCATCACAATGATTGCTGTTTTGGGTGGTGGGTCGTCTTTCAATCTTTTAAACGCTGCTGGTTGGGATTTTGCTATAAACGAGTGCGGGGTGAGCTTTTCCAACGACCTAAGCAATAAAGAAATGTAGTCTTCAACACTGATAGACTGTTTAATCATTTCTGCCCTGTCTGTGTTAACCCAATGACTGATTACAATTTCTTCTTCTAAATCATAATCTTCACTTAGTTTTTCAGTTAAGTACTCAGTTAGTGCAGTATTTGCAGGACAGCTGTGGCAATGACGTAGCATGAAGTTTTAGTTTTCTGTGTTGCACACAAGCATCTTAATTAGGTCTTTATAAGATTGTTCAATTTTCACAGCATCCAGTAATAGTTTAACATTCTGGTGGGTACTGCTTACACATACAGTGTATGTGCCTGCAGCACCAGCAAGGATACACCATTTAGGTCTCAAGAAACAAAATTTTGAAAATCTTACTTCTACCTCGGGATTCTCCCATTTGAAAGAAGAAGAGAGTTCTCTCAAGTTACACAAAATGAGTCTTTTGCATGTACATTATTTTGAACATTACTTTGTCTTTTATTCCAGGTAGCACTCTCGAACTTTCATCCTTTTCATAAAAATCTGTTACAAGTCTTACTGTATTTTCGGAAAGAGTTTTACCTTTCTTTGGGCAAGGAGTTTCCAAAATACCCTTTTCAGATTTTAGCTTTCTAGTCTGTCACTTACGTTAAATTCTTTCATCACTTTATTTCGACTTCAAGAATCAGGAGCCAAGGTCAGAATGTGGATTTTTCTAGACCTCCCAACAGATGAAATCTTCTCTTTCATAAGAGAAATCATTACATCAAAATCCCTTGCTTTCTCACCCACACTTGTATCTTCTTCGTCGTCATCATAACTTGGTGCATCATATTGTAATGCTTTTGAAACCACCTTTTTTTGCAGTCTTTTCAATACTGCTAACCTTCCTTTTAAAATAAGACCCTTTACTTTGTTCTGACAAGCCATGAAGTTTTATCGGTGTTAAACCTAATTTATCAAGAGCAATGTTTGTTTGTATGAGGGATTCATTTCTGGATTCCAATGATTCTAATTCAACCATGACTTCATCATCTGTTTAACTTTCATTGACTTCAACTCATAATTTTTCCTCACAAAAGCATACCTGCCAACTCTCCCGATTTAGGCAGGAGTCTCCTGATTTTTCGCTATTACTCCCACCTCCTGATTTTGCCATTATTTCTCCCGATTTTTTGCTTTTGTCCTCAAAACCAAGATTCGATTTTCCGCCGATAGTCAAGTCTTTCGTTCATTTATCAGTTAAAAATAAATACGCATCGAAATTCATAGAAATTAGGAGTTGCGCTTGACTTATATAATGATTGTTTCTGCTCTATGCACGTATTTGGAAATACACATGTAGTGTATCAATGTTGTGATGTTTTGTCAGTGTACGTCAGTGAGTTCACTTCAGTGGTATTTTAATCGCTGGTAACCTTTTGATTGGATAGTTAGGGGGGCATCAGTTTTATACGCGAATTGCAGAAAGGCAACTTTCGTATAAACAGCTATTTTACGTGATTATGGGATTTCAATTAGGTGGTATGTGTTCCAGTATGGCAAGAAATATAATCAATTTTAAGCAATTATCGGAACATTTTTTTTCTATTTTGTTCTCTTTGTCGATGTGTCATTTCCATATCACATGGTGGAAAAAGCAATGTGCTGAAATACGTGCAGAGAAAATGCAAAATGTGTGTAACAATAACAGACTGAAATAGCTGAAAAAATTGAAAGTGATCATGTGATACATGCAGAGTGCTTATTTACATTGTTTATTATAGAGTACGATTTACCAATACGATTACTATATGGGTCATTTGTTCCATAACATGTTCCCAGGTAGCAGTATAGTGCAAATATACAGCTATGAACTTTTTGTTTTGATCAAGAAATCAATCACTTTACCTGGACTTGCTACAAAACACTAAAATCAGTTATCTTAAGGTTTATAGTAAAGTGCGACGCAGTTTTTGAGAGAACGTATCTCCTGATTTTTATAATTTGAAGGTTGGCAGATATGCAAAAGTTACAGCATGTTGAGCAAAGCTTTTGTCCAGGTTTTATGCTAATATTTTTTGTCAGTAATTGTTTAGAAAGATCCAAAGCCTACACTTCTCAACGATTTTTTGATGGTTTTTTTTTTTTTTTCTTTCTTTTAGTGGGGTCTACACATGTTGTTTGATACTTTTCAAAAACATTTAAAAAGTAGTAGCTGTGGTGTGAACATATATTCTTAAATTCACACAGATTAATTCCAGATCGTAAGTGAATCAAATCTTTTTCTTCCTCACTCAATTCAGATACCGGTTGTAACTTTTTTGAAGGTGTGTATGTTGTTTTGAAACAGTCAGATTTTTTAAATAACCCTACACTACAGGTTTGAGTATCTGACATACTGATTTCACTTTTGGTCTGATTACTGTTCTGGTTACTTTTATAGGATATTGGAAAAAAATATCTGTAAACTAAGTAACAGTACTTACTGAAAGTTTGAATAAACTTAATAAAATACTACCCAAGCACTATTTAACACTGTAATAATTTTTTACTTCAAAACACAGGAGTAACAAAATCCAAGCCTACATTGTTGCTCCATTAAATTGATAACAACTATAACTGTTGACCAAATTAAAACTAAAAGACTTAAAACTTTGAACGAAAAAAATAATAAATAAATTAAGTCACTGTATGTAAGTACAACCTCACTCAATGAAAGACAATGAGCAACTGAATCTAACCATTACCAACTGTGGAAGAACAGCATGACGCCACAGGACAAGAGCCTGTTGAGACATGCTTGCTGAGTGAGCTATATAGAGGAGCATCTCACCACAGGAAATGTATCTGATAAGACTTGCAGAACCATGCAAATTTTAATGAGTACAGCTAATCTGGCACTATTATTTGCTAAATCAAGGTAAACTTAACTTGAGTTGTAATATTATGATGACTGAGCTTTTTTAACTGCTACTACTGTAAAGACACACACAGCTGGTTGAATTTTTAACTTAACATACGAAGTTTAAATTTAAACTTAACTGGAGTGGAAAATTGATATCTATCAACATTAATATTATTTATTAAGAAGACAAAAACTTATTTTAGGTGTCTAAGTCACTTGGTACTTTTTATTTTTAAAATATAATTAATGTTATTTTAAAAATTAGATAACTATTAAACAGGTTAAAAAAAGCCAAAATAATTTTTCTTTTATCTAATAGCCTATACAATTAAGAGGATTTTAAAACAAATTTGAGCTTTCTATCAGGACTGAGACTCTAGATATTGCAGTTTTTGTAAAAAGAAAGAAAGAAAAAAAACTTATTTCTTCATTTGGAAGATTTTAATATATCTTTATGGTAATTTTTTAACATGTAGATATAATACACAAACCTATTCCAAAATTTCATACTGATATCTTGAGTATTCTTTAATATACAATTTTTTTTAGTTGTGAGGACACGTTTAAGTTAAGATTTCCGGCTGCTGAAACAATGCCAAATCTAAAAACTTTAAAAATGTATATAAAAAACTATAAAAGATAGAGCAAAAAAATTTTACAAGTGCTTTCAGGATGATAAAAGAAGTAATTGTACCAAGTTTCATCAAAATCTGACATGGTTGGTGTCAAGGCCTGGGTGACTTGACATGGAATGACCCTCAATGTCGTTTTATTGAGAGCTGGTCTATCATTATGCCACACGAATTATCAGGGTATCATTGGAGTAAAGATATAATTTCCATTTTTACAGGAGTGGCATATTTTCAGACAAGACCATAGATGCCACTGGAAAAATATTACTTATGGCGGCACCGGTGTAGTGTGCTGGTTTTGGGACGATTTTGTAAGTGCTGTTTGAAAAAAATGAAATCACATAGAATGTGGGTAATAATCATATGTGTTGATCATAAATAATTAATTTTTAACTTCCACAATATGTTCACAGGTCTTTGTATATACCCTTGTGTGTACCATTGGCCTTTATCCTCATAAAGCTAGAATTTCATTGTCAACATTCCCACACTATGCCGACACTGCCATAAGCAAAATTTAACCATGTCTATTATAAGTGATCACACAGGAAATGACTTAGCATATTCATTGTTAGCAATATGAAAAATTCTAGCCTATAGTAAGTGCAATCACACACAGAAAAGATCATTATTATTACCAGTGCTGCTCATAATTATTTCAAAAGTTGTTACCAGCTATTGAAGTGACTATACTGGCGTCACATAAGAAGGCGCTTCCGTGCATAGAGATGGAGCAATAGGGAAAGCGTGGAGGGGAGGAACTACGGCCAAGTACCAACAGTTGCGTCTACCTTGATACTAGTCATGGGAAGGGGCCTTGTGATGCTGTAAGAACCTTGCTGAAAAACCATGCTACAAAGCATAATCTTGCCAGCCAAAGTGCATCTTCATTTCACAGTGCTGAGAATTTTACCAAGCTTGGTGAAATTGTACAGCCACATCCTGTTCTCCAAAGAGGAAACTGAAGAATTCCACCTGTATTAAAGACAAGAAAGGTCCAACCAACCAGCCTCTGTAAAAGGAATTCAGAAGCTGGACATAAAGCTCCAGATACTGCTCTGACTATGGCTTACACACATTACTATGAGGTGTATACTCTGAAATGGTGGGAGTCTATTGGTAAGCACAGCATTGTCAAATACATATTGATAGCATGTTACAGTTGGAACAGGCTCTTTAGTGTGGTATAAAGCTGACGGCTCCAGTTGTTGAACATCGTCACTTAACAGTTTGCTTGACAACTGCAAATAAGTACTGAAATAGTAAACAGTTAAGTTATTTTGTGTACTTATGTACGAGAAATGAACAGCAAACACTAGGGAGGTAAGCAATGGTAGGAAAATGGTTTGTCTTGGAAGAACACAACAGCTGCCTTGCAATGTGACTAGGCATCAGTTTTTCTCTAGAATTGTATAACAGTGTGCATACATTTACTTAATTCTGTCCGTATGTGGCACTTGCTCTCCATGTGATATTTTATGTATAAAAAAAAAAAAAAACCCCAATCCATCCAAGATACAGGTGCACACTACATGCCAGTGATTCATAAGGCTAACTTGGGAGGATCAGTATAAAATAAATTTAAAAAATAAAAAACTCTGTAGTTTCTTATGATGTAGTCGAGTATATAGAAAGGGAAATGCAAAATTTCTCTCTCTCTCTCTCTCTCTCTCTCTCTCTCTCTCTCTCTCTCTCTCTCTCTCAGCCTTCATCAGTAAAGGACACATACATACCCTCGTTCATATAGTCACACAGGTGCTGTTCATTAACAGACAACCAGCTGCTGTGTTCCATGTACTACTCCATGGTAAGAGCACCAGTTTTCTGAATTCTCGAAGTAATCTTTATTTATGCAGTGTTGGTGGTCTTCAGTCCAAAGACTATTAATGCAACTCTCCACACTACCCTATCCTATGCAAAGCTATTCATCTGAATAAGAACTGCAACTTCCTTTGTTTTCAACTTACAAATTATATTTTTCTCTGTTTGGCTCTGTGATTTTTATTTATTTATTTTTAATTTTCTCCACACACTTCCCTCCAATGCTAAACTTAGAATTACAGGACATCTCAGAATGTGTCTTATCAATTGATCCCTTCTTTTAGTCAAGATATGCCAGAAATATCTAATTTCTCCAATAAAAGTGATTTATCCATCATAAGTTACTTTAATGTCCATACAATAAATCTCAGGTATAAAACGTTTATTGCCTTGTTTCCTTATCTAATTCCTTCAGCGTCACCTGATATGAGTACATGCCATAATGATTACTAATGTTCGTCTTATGCCTTCCTTTCAATGCAATGTCCATTCTGTTAAGTTGCTCTTCCAGGTTCATTGCCTCCCTAACAGAATTATGTCAACAACAAAGCAATCCATGAACTTTAATCCCTTCTCCAAATTTCTCCTTGTTTTCCTCCACAACCTGCTCAATGTACAGACTGAGAAACATTGGGGAAAGGCTGCAACCCTGTCTTACTCCCTTCCAAACCAGTACTTCCCTTTATCTGCCCATCAACTCTTATAAAAGCTGTCTCCTTTCTGTACAACCGGTGTATAACTTTTTGTTCTCTATACTTTACTGCTTCCACTTTAAGAATTTTAAAGAAGGTATTCCAGTCAACATTATTAAAAGCTTTCTTTAAATGTTCAAACTTGATTTGCCTTTTCTTAACCTATCTTCTAAGGTAAGTCGTAAGATGGGTATTGCCTCACATTTCTCCTAAATTCAAATTGATCTTCTCCAACGTTGGCTTTTACCAGTTTTTCCAACCTTCTGTCAGTAATTTGTGATAATATTTTCCAACCATGACTTATTTAACTGATAATTCGATTAATGATGAAAATTCTCCTCAGAGATGATACATATTGTTGAAACGAGATAGAATGGCTGGCCAGTACTTACCATTGTGCTGTACCGCCGATAGTAACACAAAATGAAAAAACGTGTGTTACTGTCGGCGGTACAGCACAATGGTAAGTACTGGCCAGCCATTCTATCTCGTTTCAACAATATTTAACTGATAATTCTGTAATTTTGATACTTGTCTGAGCTTTCTTTCTTTGGAATTGGATTCATTGCATTCTTTCATCTTGGACATCATATGGAACAGTTTTGCTGTGTCAAGCTCTCCCAACCATATCTACAATCCAGAGAGCTTTGTGTCTTCTGTCTTATATATAATTTACCTGGGAGTGGAAGGACATAACTTGGGGAAAGGTAAACAAACCAGACACACTCACACACATACACACGCAAACACACCAAGGCAGACGTTTATAATTAAGTGGTGTTTTTATTTTTATTTTATTTTATTTTATTTTTCTTTTGTAAATGTGTCCCAGCCAGGATTCAAACCTGGGCCTCCTGCTTGCTAGGCAGTTGCACTGATCCCTACACCATTGAGGATACAGGTAGCATCACAACTGTACGGACTACTCTAGCTTGCCTCCCATCAGATACAAATTGGCAGTGAGCAGGGAAAATTAAGAATTTGTATTTTTTATATATAAAATTATCATAAGGACCCTGTTACCCCGTTAAAAAAATTTCCTAAAATATGTTAAGAATTTATATCTGACAGGGGCTGAGCTGGAGTAGTCCAGGCTGTTATGATCGTTGTGTTCTCAGTGGTGTTGGGGTCAGTGCAACTAGCAAGCAGGGGACCCAGTTTCGAATCACGGCTGGGTACACATTTTCACTGTACCCATTCACAGTCAGCATCATAAATTCCGAGGTTGAAGAAATTCTTCCCTTTTTTTATCATACCTCCTACTACTACTCTCTCTTCACTTTTCACAATACTGCCTTAAAGTTCATATCCCTTGTATGTGCCCTCTATCCTTTATCTATTCTTTCCAACTTTCTGATTTTAGCTTAGTACTGGTTTTCCATCTGAGATCTTGATATTCATACAAATGCTTTACCTGTCTCCAAATGTCTCCTTTATTTTCCAGTGGGTGGTATCTATTTTTCCCACAATTTTACATTGTTCTATGGACTTGCATTTGTCCTCCAGCCATTCCTGCTTAGCCAAGTTGCACTTCCTGCCATCACTTCATTTTTATATTTCCTCTTTTCAACAATTAAATTCAGTAGCTCCGTTGTTATTAAAGTATTTCTACTACATTTTATCCTATCTATTTGATCATCTGTGGCCTTTATTATTTCATCTCTCAAAGCTATCCCTTTTTCTTCTACTGTATTATTTACCTGTTTTTGTCAGTCACAGCCTAGTGCTTGCTCTGAAACACTCAACAACTTTTGGTTCCCAGTTTATCTAGGTCCCATCTTTTTACTTTTCTATTTATTACATTCTCCATATGCATTATTATGCAGATGTATTTTAGCTGTGTCTTTCATCCTCATGGGCAAATAATCACTCAATTTTAATTACTGATTAAACTTTTGGTGAGTTTAATTTCTTTGGTTAATTATGGTGTAAACTGGCTGTTGTCTCATTATTCATTAATGAACTGATAATTATGTACTTAGTAATATCTACAACAGATTAGTAGAGGCACTCACTCAGTACAATGCACAATTTTAAAATATTTTCTTACAATAAGCTCTCAGTTGTTTGTCTTAATTTTTTTCTCCCCTGAGGTTTGAAAATTGTGCTTATGTTTTGCGCATTCAGTCACCAGAACACAATTTCAAAGCTAAAAACATAAATAAATAAAAAAGTGATTGAATATGTGAACAGTATAGATACCACAAGGAAATGAATAATTTTGTGTTTAGTACAGAATCTATTAAGTTGTCACCTGTAGACATATTTTAATTTTATTATTATTAACCTTTAGAAGAGTTTGGATCACATAGTGTTGTAGATTAGTTGCATATATTTGAAGCCAATAACTAAATTGGAGTATTTTATTACCATAAAATTTTTTGTTTGGTGAGATTTTGGGGTGGCAGCTGATAGGCGCTAACTATACTCCAATATTTCACTTGACACCAGCCAGTCATCTTCAAGTGAGCCATTAAATTTGACAAAGATGAACTCCATTCTGTCCTTATCCGGTATAGCACACTAAGAGTTTTCCATATGTGGATTAAAGTTACAGTCACAGACAGACAGCACTGTCCCACATCAGTGTCCTCACTGGTAGAAGTGCGTAACTCGGTTATCTTTGATCTTGCTGCCCATTTATCGGAATCCAATGGTGTCTTCACGAGAAACAAATCTTGGAGATGACAGGATCTGTGCAGTGACCAAAAGTATGTTTTGTTGTTCTGCGTCGAATGCCCAGCAGAGATATGACATTCTGCAACTGCAGACTTGTTAGGTTGCAAAAGGAGAGTCCAATGTTTACGTTCCAAGCAGTGTTCTTCCACTGTACTTGTTTTTTGTATTTAAGCTATACCATTCTGGCAAGGTATTTTATAAATTCCCACCTTCTGCAATAACTAATCACCAATCCCAACAGATTGGAGATTTTAGATGGTGGGCAGCAAAGAACCTTTCACTTCAAAATTGTGAAGAGCTCTTGCTATTTTAAATGAAACATTTCTAAGAAAGAGAAGAATAGCTAGTGACTTAGCTGGCGTATCCTCCTTATCCCCTTTCTGTGTCATGGTTTTAGATTATAATGCTCTGTTAATTTGTTGAGCAGAGTATAAATTCTCTGAAGACTGTCTTTAGATGGTCAAGCACCTTAGGAAAAGTACCGGCATTCAACACTAAACGGGCTCTGTGTACAAAGGTTTGCAATTGTTTATGGCAACTGAAATTTAGTTATCTTCTGTCCACCATCTAAGATTTCTGGTGTGCCTGCATCAGTGAAGGATAATTTGTTATTGTGGAAGGTGGGAGTTTACAAAGTACCTTGCCAGAGTCATAGGGCTTATATAGGACAAAAAACACACACTTTGGAAGAATGCTCTAAGAACATAAACATTATGCCCACCTTTAGCAACCTAACAAGTCTTCAGTTGCAGAACATTGTATCTCCAGTGGATGTTTGATGAACTATGACAAAAACTTTAATATTGGCCACAGCAACATACTTTTACGACTTCATCAAATAAGTATGGTGTAAAATCTGATAAACCATGGCAGCGGCTACCATCAAAGAAAATATGTCAAATAACTTCATCTCCAAGATTTGCTTGGGACAAAGGACTCCGATGGCTGCAAGGTGTGACAGCGCTGAAGACAACTGAGTTCTGCTCTTCTACCAGTGAGGACTGCTGCTGCTGAGCAGTGTGTTCCCTCTGTCACTGTAACCTTCACACATGGACAGAACAACCTCAGGGTGCTGTATAGGGTGGAACAGAGTATGTCTTCCATCAAGTCTTGATGGCTCATCTGAAGATGACTGTCTGGTGTCCAGTTGAAATATTGTTGAGTATAGTTAATGATGACTGTCTAAAAGCCCAAAATCCCTCTGAACATTCAACTTTTTAACAATTTATCACCATAGTTTTTGAATGTTTATCAAAAGCCTGCCCCTTTTATTTCTAACAGTTAAGATGTAGTCAGCTGTTTTAGAGTACATAAATGCTGTAGATGATGTGTGCAGCATTGTTCATTGTTTTGATACTTTCTGATAATAAATGCTGAAATGAGTGTCTCAACAATGATTTCATCAAAAGGACATTCGACGTGCTAATTTTGAAACTGTGTATAGGTCTAGGTCCACTACTTCATGCCAAAAATGAAACAGTCTAAGCAGCAGGTGGATGCTGATGGCGGTGCAGTAATATAGCAAAGTACCTTTCATCTTCCAAATCATGCTCATGTGGTATGTTGAGATATCAAATAACTTTTGCCACTATTTGAGTGGAAATGATTGTACATAACAAGTGTTCTGGAAATATTCTTGTAAATTGTCACTTTTATGTTGTTAGTGCATAGCTTCTCACAAGTTGTTTGAAACTGAATTTTGCACCTTGCCTTAAAAACTTTCACTGTTTTGAATAACATTCTTGCAATCAAAGTCGCATTCTTAATGCAAATACTTCATTTGTATGTACTCTCCCCACCTTATTGGACAGAAAGAGCAAAAAGTTTCCAGTTGCTTTAATGAACTCTCTCTCTCTCTCTCTCTCTCTCTCTCTCTCTCTCTCTCTCTCTCTCTCTCTCTCTCTCTCTCTCTCACACACACACACACACACACACACACACACACACTGTTGCATTTAATTATCATCACCAAATGGGATGTGTTTGTGACCTTGTGGGGGTGCATAAGTACACATTTAAACTTTTTCAGTACTTCTGTAACAGATAAAACTATAGATCTTGAAGCAGAAGTCAGTCAGAAACACTGAAAGACAACTGCGTACTGGTCATTGTACTGTACACAGTTTCTGATTAATTAGGCCTGAAATGCCAGATCACAAACCAATATCACCCAATCTACACATCTTGACTGATCTTTTGCAACTACACCACACCTTGGACATTACTCTTGAACCAGTGGTTTCAAATGACACCATATTCCTGCCCTTTCCTTAGCCATCAGCATCAAGAAAGGAGATTGAAATATGAGCCCAGCTGGGTAAAACACAATTGCCAGGGTAGGACCATATCTGGCACGTGCCATCCATCAGCTGTCACTATGAGTCTACAGCACAGTGCTGCCATCAATGGGTCACAAATAAGCAACCCCAGCCTGTTTGTCCAGCATGAGCAAGCAACACTGCACCAGATGCACATCCCTGATCTGACAGGTAGTCGAAACTCTGACCCTGGACACAACACCTTTACCATAAGACTGTAGCACCACAATCTTTTGTCACTCCCTGCTACCCATGTTGCACTGATTTTGTGCAATGAAGAACTGGCATATGCAAAACTCTGTCTCCAAACCAGCCTGTGCACATAGCTTGCTGTATACCATCTGGAGCTAAAGTGATAAATACGAGGAATGATTGGTCTGTCCAGGAATAGAGTGTGCTCAGAATACTGTCTAAGCTGAATAAATCAATGGAGTGTTGTATATTTTCTGCCTGTTTGTTTGCAGCCTCCCAAATACTACATGGATATGGATTCTACATGACCTCTCTAAATACAAACCCATTCTGACATGCAACAACTGTTTTTATTTCAGTCTGCTTTTTCCACAACTACCTATTATCTTGAAACTTCCTGGCAGATTAAAATTGTGTGCCGGAACCGGGACTCGAACCCGGGACCTTTGACCGCGAAAGGCAAAGGTCCCAGGTTCGAGTCCCGGTTCCGGCACACAATTTTAAACTGCCAGGAAGTTTCATATCAGCGCACACTCCGCTGCAGAGTGAAGTTTCATTCTGACCTATTATCTTCATTTTGGTGTCTGAGACAATTCTTTAATCAAACAGCAATAATATCTAGTTCTGTAACTTGTATAATGCCATTATACAAGGAAGAACTAACTTCAAATGAGCAAAACACATCTTGTATGTGTACATGAGCAATCTTCAAGTCACGACTTTATGCAGTTGTAGCATTAGTGCATTTGCATCATATATCAACAATATAATGAGGATAGCTTGCAACTTTCTCTGCTGAGACAATCTTTGAGTCCTGGCAGGCACATAGAAAAGACACTCAAAAACACACAACTTATATTTCTGCTACTGTCTTCAGCAGAAAAAGGACACACACTCTTTCATACAATGACAGAGGCACAATTCTCACACGCAAACATAAAACCAACATCTTGGGGCTGCTGCATTTCAAGAAGGCTGCAAGGTGATGATCAGTATGTATATAGCAGTGCCTAACAACATGTAGGTACTGGATGGATGGAAAGAGATGCCAACTTAGGAATGCAGTTGGCCTGGTACTTACATGCTCCAAAGGCAGCAATATATCCAACCCCATCATTGTCTTGCATCCTTCTCCCCTTCTTCCATCCGCACCCCTCCCCACCCCAACCCATCACTGCACAACATTCCTCGAAACATGGTATCCCAAGATGCCTGTTGTATGTGTTAGAGTTGTGACTGTGTGACATGTGATTGTATGTGCATGTGGGGGGGGGGGGGGGCAGGTGCCAGACGTGGTCCTGCCCTTGCAATTGTGTTGTACCCAATTGGGCTCATATTTCATTTTCCCATGCCGGTGCTGATGGCTGTGGAAAGGGCAGGAATTTAGTGTAATTCAATACCACTGGTTCGAGAGTGATGTCAGAGGTGTAGTGTAGTTGGCAACAGGTGATATTGGTATGTGGTCTGGCATTTCTGGCCTAATTATACAGAAAATATGTGCAGTTCAATGACCAGTGAGCAGTAGTCTTTCTGTGGTATCATTGCACTTCTTTGTACTGACTTCTGCTTCAAGATCTGTAGTTTAATCCATTACAATAGTACTGAAACTGTTTAAACATGTGCTTGCATGCTCCACAAACACTTCTCATCTGGTGATGCTCGTTGAATGCAACATATCGTAAAAATGAACATGTTAATTAACAGCAGTAGAGATGGTGATTTACAGAATGTTCCAGCACCTCAATTAGAAATAAATTAATTTTGCTTGCCCTTTTCATTGTTGCATTGCTGTGAGAACTACTGTATCCTTATTCATGGAAATATGATGTATTACTCTCACTAAAGCCTTGGAAATGTTCTGGTAATTGTTGTAATGTTACCCTCATCAGCAATATAGGAAATAACTTGAAACATATTTCCAGCCACATTCTTGACTGTAACTTAACAAAGAAACACCAACAACTTCCCCACTGCAACTGCTTAATGGCCAAGCATGATTTATGGTACAATGGTATGAGTAAAATGTTTTGTAAAGCACTGTTTTGACATCGGTATCATGCTTTATTCATTGTTTCAGTGTGCAATTTTTAGACTGTAGGTCTTTGATGTCAGTCTGTTTCTGTTGTGATTTACAAATCCAGTGTGAGTGAATGAAATTAATGAGTGCATCGTTACATTATTACCATCACTGTTGTGGGCTGTTTTCTTTGCATTGTAAAACTGTCACTGTTAAAGGTTAAGAACATTCATAGAAGTTGCACTGGTCTTCAATGTGATTGGCATGATTGACTTTTAAATAAAAAAATAGTAATTTTATTTCATAATATTTCTTAAGACTATCAGAACACTAGTATGAGAATATTATGCAAATACATTCACTTTATGTGTGCATCAAATTGACAGATTTAGGCTTTTGTCACCAATAATATTCTCCTTCACTATTTAGAACAGTCTTCCAATGCTGGGGTAACTTTCTTATGCAAAAACTGTAGAAATCACATGGTATTGAGAAAAACTCATAAAGCCATGTTCAGAGCACACTTTCATCCTGAAAGGAAGGTATCCCAAGGTTGTTGGATAGAGAGAGGAAAAGGTGAACATATGAGAGCACAAGACCAAGTTAATAAGATTGGTGCTGTAGACTTACCAACCCAACTCCTAAATGCATGTTTTCAATTTAGTGCAGTGTTTTTCAACCTTTTTGAATATGTGACTCCTTACCAAATAATAAATTCTGGAGGCCCCTCAAGAATCACAATAAAACGGTGCCAGTTAATTCAAAGGCAATGTATTTAATTATTTCCTACTGCTACTATACTGATTGAGAAATCAAGTGCACTGTGCAGGGTAGTGGACAGTAATTACCAGATTCTTTGATGTAGTGTAGATGTTTCGCAGAGAAGGGGTCAGTAGTCACATAGACTTGGGTTCCACTCACATCAATCAGAGTATCTCAACGATTATGGACATGATTAGTTTGTCTTTGCGCCTCACTTTGAATGAACATAAAATGGATAATCCAGTTCAAACATATATAAATTATTGTTCTCCTCAGTGGTGAACACAAAAAACAAGGAGAGTGATAGGCTACAACGGGATCATTCATTTCGAAAAGGCCATATTTCCATCCCCACTTTCCCATTTTAGTTCAAAATCTGTAATTTCTCAAAGAAACTTGCATTCCCTTCAAAAAGATAATATCCTGCACTATTAATCTAAATATAAAAGTATACATTTTACACTTTGGTACTGAAATGAAAACAGTTTTTTCTTTCTGTTGAAAGAATTACCTCGTTTGATATGGCCTTTTCAAAATGACTTTTCTGTGTTACCATTGTCTTCAAACGGTAAAGCCAATTTCTTTTCCCATACCTGATAAAAACAATCCGAACATGTTCTCAGTCTCTAATGACCACGATGTCAACAGGAAGGAATCTTCATTCTTTCCTGTGGCAATCTGGCAATCTCTCCTAATTTTGATGACTTGTGTTAATTCATGGCACTAAAATATGAATTTATTAATTCGTTTTTCATTTTTAACATAGCAGATGACTGATAAAATGTACATTATTCACCTCCTGCACACACGACCCACTAAGCAAGGCACTGCGATCCACCGGTTGAAACTTTGTATAGGGAGTTGATGCTTGCTTGGGCTCAAACATTCCAAAGGCATGACTTCTCGTAACAATTAATGACACAGGATAGGAATGGTTAATGTTGTTTAACAGCCAGTTGATGACGAGGAAGCAGAGATAAACATATGGCTACCTGCCAGTTTTTGTGATTTTGACTTTGAGCCTGTGATACCCATATATCCAATTTCTTAACCTTGCTGAATGCATGCATATGTCACACGGTGATGGAATGATCACAGTTCATCACACTCACCAGTTCTCAAGTACATAGATTTAGATCCAGATCTACGTGAGTATTCCAAAAGCCAACTCACAGTGTGTGACGAAGGGACTTTGTGTACCAATGTCACTTTCTCCTTTTCTCGTTTCCTTTTTGTGGGAAAAACAACTGCTGGTAACTGCACATGCTCTTGAACACAATTTCAAACTCAACATCTTGTTAGTGGAGTTGCACTGTTTTCTATCACCTACACAGTACTTTTTGCTCTAGTAGGGAGGAGTCAGTGATGTTCAAATGGTGCTCCTGCAAATTTATAACCTATACATTAAGCAGGTTCAGGGCTATTACTGTGGTTGATAGCTTATGGGTGTTTATTTTCTTTTCTTTCTTTATTTCTCTGCATAAAATGTAAGGTCAAGATTGTGATGTTTGCTTCTTAGAATCAACAGAGCATTCAGTGAGTGTCCAAGAATTATTACTCTGGCACTGTTAACCAAAACCTACAGGCACTGACTATAGAATTGGTCTGCAGACATTATGTAACACAAATTTTGATGATGTAGAGAAGAGTTGTGATTTGACTTGGAAGGACATTCTCTTCAGAAAGCTCCATGAGTTAACAACAAAAATTTATTTATGACATTGGATGCCAGTGGTTACTGAATTAAATCAATGGGAAAAGTTGAAAATTTGTGCCCATCTGGTATTCGAGCCCCACACAGTGAGTGTGTGTGTGTGTGGTGTTTTTTAAATAATGTAATGAGGATGGTATGCAGGTCACTGCAAAGACATACACTATGCGATCAAAAGTATCCAGACATCCCCAAAACCATACTTTCTCATATTAGGTGCATTGTGCTGCCAGGTACTCCATATCAGCAACCACAGTAGTCATTGGACATCATGAGAGAGCAGAATAAGGTGCTCCGTGGAACTCTGAGACTTCAAACATTATTAAATGATTACTTATGTCAGAAGTCTGTACATGAGATTTCCACACGCCTAAACATTCCTAGGTCCACTGTTTCTGATGTGATAGTGAAATGGAAATGCGAAGAAACACATACAGCATGAAAGCGTGTAGGCCAACCTCATCTGTTGACTGACAGTCTGCCAACAGTTGAAGAGGGTCGTACAGTGTAATCTCTCAAGACTGTCACATGTGAATTCCAAACTGCATCAGGATCTACTCCAAGTACTATGACAGTCAGGCGGGAGGTGAGTTGTTGTTGTTTAGAGGGGACTAAACTACTTGGTCTTCAGTCCCAGAAGGTGAGAAATCTTGGATTTCATAGTTGAGCAGCCACACATGAATGCAGGTCAGTGACAAACAAGGTCTCACTTGGTGTAAAGAGCATAAACATTGGACAATTGAATGGTGAAAAAAAAAAAAAAACAACGTTGTGTTGAGTGTAAAATCACGGCATACAGTGTGACGATCCGATGGCAGGGAGTGGATATAGCAAATGCCCAGTGAACATCATCTGCCATCGTGTGTAATGCCAACAATAAGATTCGGAGGCGCTGGTGTTACGGCGTGGTCATGTGTTTCATGGAGGGGGCAGGCACACATTGTCAGTTTGCTTGTTGTTATGATAGCATAGGCATAAATTGATGTTTTAAGCACCTCATTGCTTCCTACTGTTGAAGAGCAATTCGGGGACAACAATTGCATCTTTCAACATGATCAAGCACCTGTTCACAATGTGCAGCCTGTGGTTACATGACAGTAACATCCCTGTAATGCATTGTCCTGCACAGAGTCCTGACTTGAATCATATAGAACACCTTTGGGACGTTTTGTAATGCCAGCTTCATGCCAGACCACTTCAAAATACATTGATACCTCTCCACAGTGAAGCACTCCATGAAGAATGGGCTGCCATTCCCCAAGAAATCTTCCAGTACCTGAGTTAACATATGCCTCAGAGAGTTGAAACTGTCAGGAAGGCTAAAGGTGGACCATCACCATATTGAATTCCAGCATTACCAATGGGGGGGCACCATGAACTTACCATTTTTAGCCAGATGTCCAGATACTTTTGATCATATAGTGTGTGTCAAACCACAACAGGCACAACACACAATTTAGATTTTGGCTCATCAGAAAAAAAAAAAAAAAAAAAAAAAAAAAAAAATCATACAGACACACATGCACACTTCACGTAGCTGATGCTGTATGTAAAGTGTGCCTGTGTGCGTGTACAGATGATAGTATATGTTTCTGTTCTGAGGAAGGCTTGTGCCCAAAATCTTAGTTATGTATGTTCAAATGTTTGTAGAGCTTATGGGACTTAACTACGGGGTCATCAGTCCCTAAACTTACAAACTACTTATGAACTAGCTAATACTAAGGACGGCACAAATATCCGTGCCCGAGGGGGGGATTCGAACCCCCGACCGTAGTGGCCGTGCGGGCTGTGACCTGACCGACGCCCTGCAGAATGCTCGGCCACTACGGCCGGCAGTTATGTATGTGTGATTGTCTTTATGTGTCTTTCATGGCTTGACATTTGTCTCATGGTTAATTTACAAACTATCCTCATTATATTATTGAATTCCAAGCTGGACTTTCCATTGTTAGATATTATATAATTTTATAAATTTTTAAAATTTCAAATATATGTTTTGAAAATTTTGGGATAAGTTATCCCTGGTGGAACTGAATGTAAAATATTTGTTTTTGTTCATTTTGTACATCTACATGATAACGAAGTACTGTAAAAGTTTCAATGTTGATATTTGATTGTGAACAAAGATAGGAATTTTTGAAAATGGAAATATTTCACATTACACTAAAAGTGATCTACATGTAATCAATTATTATCAAAGTTAAGGTGCTGAATTATAGTGAGAACTCAAGAAAATACTGAACTATCCATTATAAAAAACCTAAAAAAATATAAACTAAATATTTGAATTAACTTACTTAACAAATGTGGTGCTTCCTACTCCTAGTGGTGATTATTAAAAACAGCTTTTGTTGTATAGAATAAGACCTCTGCGTTGTCAAGGTAAGTTGAAACACTGAAAGCTTCCTTGGTATGTTTTTCATTGGTATCCAAAATTTGGTACTAGTAGATTTCTTGAAGGATGTTCTTGGTCCAGCAGAGTGGATATAATGTGAAAAAAGAAAAGGAAAGAAAAAAAAAATCAAATCTATTCATTCAGCCTTTGCAAGTCACCATTGTCCATCAAACACACGTCACTATATCATTCAGTGTTAAATACCAGAGTGTAATTTTACTGATACAATAATGCTCATAAATTTGGGTTTCTAGTATTATATAGCATCAAAACTTTCCTGCAGTTCTAAGGAATTTATGGAACTGACTTGTTCCTTTTACTGCAATACAGTTTCAAGATAGGTTTTTGAAGTGTTTTGATATGAAGGACCACCTCTTCTTTCTTGATGAAAAATTAAGTGCTGTCTAATAATTGGAAGTCCAGGTTGAAATTAAGTGATGTCTTTCATATTATCCTTGCTGAAGGCATACAAGTCCTCTATTGGAAGAATTTAGTATCTGGTCATTCTTTGTAGCTGGCTTTACTCACTTAACGTTTTGTTGTACCTCCTACTCTATCACATGCATTTTTTCCATGATAAGAGGCAAAAAAGTGCCATTGGCCTCCAACCCAAAATCTACGTTGTGGTTGCACAGATTAGAAAATAATGTATTGACTACCACTTTCATCTGAAAAGTATATGAGCTTCCCAAGCTTGGGGAATGTTTCTTTTTTTGTAATTTGTTACATACTTTTGAAACACGTGGACGAAAAAAGTTTTGTGTTCCAAGTAGTCACTTAGAATGAAAATGAAAGAACTGTGAACTTAAACTTTCTCAGTTTTTAAACACTGAAGAAATGCATGCATTGTTTTCTGCTCATGAACCCAGTGGTACCCTTGTATTTCATACTGAACCACAAATTTACAGTTTTCTGCAAAATCAGCTTGGGCTATGCAATTGTGCATTTTTGTCCTTAAAAAACTTGGTTTGAAATTTAAAAACATATTGGCGACTTTTGAGACTAAATTATCAATTAAAGATCCAAACTTCTCTTAGACTGTTATCATTTCAGCTCTATTGGTTCTGACCCAATGTCTAAAGGTAATATTGGCAGGCATTTCCTCCTCAGATTTGTTTAACAACTGACCAATTGTTTGTGCCTTAAACCATTAACTCTGGTAACTTTTGGTAGTTAAATTACTTGAGTTTTAAACCCACAATCATTAGTTTGACATTTTGACTTTCTAAACAAACACATATGGAGTGTGTTCCTGAGGAGCTGGCCAGTATGTTCTATTTAGGGTGAAAGTAATGAAATGTTGACCTTCCAGTTTTGCATTCTGGATGAGCATTTTTGGAAGGTACAAAACTTTCATTTAGATTTAACAGAATCATTTCTGCTTTGTTATTTTAACTACGTTTACAACAACTCTTTTACTATATTTGTTAACTCGGCACATTCTAGGTTAAACTGACCAAACAAGCAGAAATATTGAACTCATTGACTATTTTTTTTTCTCATGACCATGGGTCAGGGAGCAAACTTAGAAGTTTAACCTTTCCTTCTTTAGGTGTCACTTAACACTTACTTTTTAATTTCTTGATTAAGTCAAATAATTACGGAGGTAGATGTACTTCTTTTTTAGAAATGCTATTGGTATCTGCATTATTAAATGAAGATAAAGTCTTTCTAATTTTTGTTGTACCTTGATGTCAATAGGTGCTTTTTTCTGCTTCTCAATTTTCTTATTTTTGAAGCAGGAGGTACTTCTTAAGTGAAAGATAAATAAAATCCATTTTGATATAGCTTTCTCATTAGAAATATAAATTTCACTAAAGAAGTTATGATTCCAGATTCACAATAAATATTTTTCAGTAAAAATTTGGGTCAGCAGGGGTGGGCAAATTAGATCGTGGGTGCCGTCTACTATCACTCATACTGGGTGCCTGCAAGCACTGCCGGCATAGACTTCCCTTTCCACTATGCTGCTAACATTTCTTGTTTGCTGGCGTGAGCATGCTAAGACGGGCCTGGTCACTCTTCGTCCTTATTATAATGTTACCAGTGTCCAAAGCCTGCTTGACGTTTATGGTAGGTCAGTGTTAGTGAAATGAGGGAACAAATTGAAATATTTTACAAGAACTTCCCGTAGAAGAGTTCCCACAGCTGCTTAGACTAGCTGCTTGAATCTGCAGAATGTTTGGAACTAAATATTTGTGTGAAAGAGTTTTAAATGAAATTACTGAGTAATTCAGGAGTAATCTGTCATTCAACTGCCTTGACCAATGCGAATGATGACAAGTAATCTCAGTGCAACCATTTAGATACCAATTAAAAACAACTAAACAGATTAGAAACTAATGAAAACACACATTTCCTTCTTTTTCATAAGTGTTAGGGCAGTTCTGAACTTAACGGTTCTCAGTAATATGTATTAAGTCAGTAATTATTATTTTGTTTCTTGTTTTTTATTTTACATCTGTGTTCTGTTGATTAACATAAAATTAAGTCGATAGAAATGATACTTTCTCTTTTACTGATTAGTTTACCATTGACTTGAACGACAGAATTATGAATGTAACTGCTGTCAACCTATGCAGCATATTTTGCAATGTTGCTGTGCTCATTGTAGCATCGCGCAATGAAAATATTTGTTCCATTGGCAATGTATTGTGTCTTTATCTGATGGAATTGTGAGAAGCTGAAATTACTTACTCATTCCGTGGCACCTTTGTACAACACGAGATTGTCTTTTAAGGCAATACTTGCTCATATATTATGTGAATGTTATATTTCATAACAAGTATTCATTGCATTGTCATACTGTACTAATTATAGAAGTGCAAAGAATACATCTAATGTGATTATAAACTCAACATCTGCTGTCGATAATTTATTATCGGCAGTCTTCAATGTTACACATGAGGAAGAGACTTGTGGGCACATCATGGTCACAATGAGACAATTGTGACCGCAGTGCCCATGTGCAGCCTCACAGGCAGCTGACGCACCCACCCCTGGATTACCTCCCAGGGGTCCCACAGCTCTCTTTTGTCGGTACGTGTGTGGCGCTCACGGGTCCCCGAGCCATTGCGGCCTTCCTTCCTACTCTCCCAGGCCACGTTACCCCCCCTACCTCGGTTCCTCCCATTTCCATTACTCCTCTCCAACCCCGTCTCTAGGTGTTCTCGTGTAGGCGGCCCTGCTATTTCCACAGTACTGATGGGTCTGCAATTCTGTTTTGTTTGCCATTTCCACCAGTTTCGAACAAGTTTGGCCCCCTTAGGGGTTTGTTCTTCATTCAAATTTCTGTTTTAGTGTGAACTATTTGGGGACGAACTCACAACCTAGTCTCTCTGGCGTGGAATCCCACCTTTTCTTTTAAATTCCTTCCTCGCCTTCGCCCCCTCCCCCTGCTAGGTCACCAGCATGTGTAGCCAGTCCGTGTGATGGGGCTGTTATGTTCCCTCATGATTGAGCACCCTGAAATGCACATGGATCACATTGCCGATGCCTGAGCTGCAACCTCCTCACAAATGCCAAGGAGTAGATGCTTGTTTTGGTGGAGCATCAGGACTCCCATTAACGGTCATCCCGCCAGGTGACATTGCTGTTTCTGGGTGGCGCCCGTGAGGAGAGCGGGTGACATCAGGGCAGACTTCCTGTAATGAAAAGAAATAAAACCTCAGAAAATCCTGGCAGTAAGTCAGGTGTCTCTGAGCGTGGCAAGTTTCACTTTAATACTGAAAGATATGACCCCAAATCATTTCCTTCCCTAACTCCATCCTTGGGGGAATGTGGGGCCACAAAGCAGACTGAGCCATACTCTCCACAATATCTAGTGTGTACAAGAATGGATGAGAAATCTTTCCAGGCAACTAAGACTTCATTCTTTGTCGAATATCTCGAGGAAAGGTTTGGAGAAGTTGCTGGCATGTCCAAAATGCATGAGTCCCCTGCTCAGTCGCGAAACCTGCTAGCATGTGACCACTTAGGCAACATTTCTGTCTCAATAACACCTCACAAATCCTTGAATAAGGTGCAGGGGGTCATTTATCACAGATACCTTCTGCTGTCGACTGATGAGGAGTTAAGCTGAAATCTACGTCGATGTGGAGTCCATTTTGTCCAATGTGTCTTTCGGGGACTGATAATAGGGTGGCCACCGGCGCATTCGTCTTGGCCTTTGAGTGTGACACTCTACCCGAAAAGGTCAAGGTGATGATGTATCACTGTAACGCCCAACCATACATACCCCCCCCCCCCCCCAATGCGATGTTTCAAATGTTGGCGTTTTGGGCATATGTCCTCTCATTGTGACACTGCCGCAACCTGTCAGGACTGTGGCCATCCCTTACATCCTGTCCCCCTTACTGCGTTGTCTGTACCAGTCACCGCTCTTCATGCTCACAGGACTGTCTTGTTCTACATAAAGAGTGAAAGATAGCTGAATACAAGACTCTGGACTGCCTGACTTACTCTGAGGCTCGAAGGAAATATGAGAAGCTGCATCCATTCTCTCTCCTAATGTCATATGCTGCAGCTACAACGATGACACCACAACTGGTAGCCAGTTCCCGACCCACTCTACCATCCTTTGTGGGCCCTCTGGACCACCAGTCTACCTTGGCCTCCCAGAAATCTGGGGGCACCCCATCTACTGCAGGGCCAATACTGTCCCCCCTTCCCCCCATGTCAGGGTCGGTTACTTCTGCTCCCCTGCCAGAGAAAGGTTCCACTTCTCTGGTTCCTTCTTTTGGGAAGGAGACCTGTGTCCCCTTCCACTGGTCTCACCCGAGACATAGTACACCAGCCATTGGCTGAAGGACCCTTGGTCAGAAAGCCATTTGGCTCCTCAGCCTTCCCACACTCCTCAAGCCCCTCTGGAGAAACCCCCTTCCTCCGCTAGGCCCAAAGAACGGTAGGAAGACAAGAAAGAAAAGACTGTAAAGCACAAGGAGACACTGGCGGCCCTAGTGCTCCCAGCCCTTGTACCTGACGCGCCTGAGGATGAGGTCATTCTTCTAGTGACACCTGAGGACTTGGCCATCGCCTATCTCAGCGACGCCATGGAAACGGGATCAGACCTCACAGCCAGAGACAACAAGTGCTCATGCCAATTCTCTTCTATCTTCCTCCTCTCCATGCACCCTCAATCAGGAGACAGCCTGATCCTTCAATGGAATTGTGGAGGTCTTTTCTGCCACTTGGATGAATTGCGTCAGCTGTTGAACTCCTTACCAGCTCTGTGTGTTGCTCTCTAGGAAACCTGGTTTCCTGGTCATCAGATCCCCACCCTTCGGGGCCACTGTGGCTACTACAATAACCGCATTGTTTGCAACAGGGTTTTGGGTGGGGTATGTCTCTACGTACGTGCCTCTGTCTACAACTCACCAGTGCCATCTCAAACAGCCCTGGAGGCTATCGCTGTCAGGGTTCAGGCACCATGGGACATTACCATCTGTTCCCTTTATCTCCCTCCTGGTGCATGCAGATGTGGCACCTGCTGACCTAGCAGTCCTAATCACTCAACTCCATTCACCCTTTCTTGTTTTGGGAGATTTTAACGCTCATCACACCCTGGTGGGGGGGGGGGGGGGCAACATGACTACAGGACATGATAGAGATATCGAGTAGCTTTTTACTCATCTTGACCTTTGCATTCGTAATACTAGGTCCCCTACCCATTTTGGTGTGGCCAATGGCACATTTTCAGCCCTATACCTTTCTGGGTGTAGTCCAGGCTTACATCCACTCCTTAACCCATGACCTTTGCTTCCCCACCACCAACCCCATGCACGCCTACCCCACTGGTCCTTCCACAAGGCCAACTGGGCAGCATACACTTCAGCTGCAATGCTGGATACCCCTCTCCCTGCTGACACAACAATGGCAGCTCACCATATTGTTTCTGTTGTTGTCTCTGCCGCCGAGTCCAATATACCATCCTCTTCTGGCTTACCCCGGCAAAGGCCAGTGCCCTGGTGGTCACCAGAGGTAGCTGCAGCCATTCGCAATCACCACAGAGCTCTGCAACAGTACTGCCGCCACCTGGTTACATTCAAACTTCTTCTGGCCCAGACACGGTGACTCATCCAGCAGTGCAAGCAGGTGTGCTGGGAAGAATGTTTCAACCATTGGACACCTTGTTTCTTCTGCTCAGATATAGACATAGATTCGCAGCCTATCATGCTACCACCCTAAGGCGGAGGTCGCGGGTCTCTCCATCCTCGGTACTCTCCATACCAACCTGACTGTCATCGCCAAGCATTTTGCAGTGCACTTTGCTGTCAATTCCCTAGGTTTTTGTACATTGAAAGAGTGGGCTGAGTGAAAGCGATTGGTGTTTCGCACAAACTGCTGGGAGCCATACAATGCCCCATTTAGTGAGTGGGAGTTTCAAAGTGCTGTTGCCAGTTGCCCCTATACATCTCCAGGACTGGACCGGATCTACTGCCAAATGATAAGACATCTTTGTTTAAACTCCCAACGCTATGTTTTGGATTTCTTCAATTGTGTTTGAATCGAGGGAGCATACCCATTCCAATGGCGGGAAAGTATCATTATCCCTCTATTGAAGTCAGGTGCAAGTCCATTGAACATTGATAGTTACCACTCCATAAGTCTCACTAACATTCTTTGTAAGCTCTTTGAATGTTTGGTGAGCCAGCAGCTGCTGTGGGTTCTCCAGTCTCGGGTTCTACTCGCCCCACAACAAGATGCTTTCTGGAAGGGTCGCTCTGCCAATGATAACCTCCTTTCTTTGAAGTCAGTGATCTGCACTGCTTTTGCCCTACGTGAACACCTCGTCGCCATGTTTTTCAACCTCCGGAAAGCGTGTGACACTGCTTGGTGTCATCACATCCTTGCAACCCTACATGGATGGGGTCTCTGTAGCTCCCTCCTACTTTTTATCCAGAACTTTTTACTTTCACAGTGTTTCCTAGTTAGAGTTGGCACCTCCTTCTGTCCCCCCCCCCCCCCCCCCCCATATTCAAGAGAACGGGGTACTGTTCTAAGTGTTCCCCTCTTCCTGGTGGCCATTAATGGCCTAGTTGCTGCGGTGGGGCCATCAGTTTCTGGCTCTCTCTATGCGGATGATTTTCGACTGTACTATAACACAGCTAATAAGTGTCGCTGAATGATGACTGCAGGCAGACATTTGTCAGGTGTAGAATTGGGCTTCTACCCATGGTTTTCAATTTTCCCTTGCAAAGACTAGGATGATGCATTTTTGTCACCGTTGGATAGTTCATCAATATCCGGAGTTCTACCTCGATGGTGAGCTCCTTCAGATTGTGGACATTCACCGCTTCCTGGGTCTCCTTTTTTATTCTCATTTGACTTGGCTCCCCCATCTGCACCAGCTTAAGCAACAGTGCTCACAACACCTTGACATCCTTCGTTGCCTAAGCCATACAATCTGGGGGGGGGGGGGGGGGGCAGCACGCCCTATCCTCCTCCGGCTGTATAACACTCTGGTGCAGTCACGTCTGCACTATGGCCTTTGTCAGGGCTTTGTTTTCTCTCATCATGTTCTGAAAAGAGATACATCCTCCCCAATGTCCTTCCAACCCCTCCTAAAGTGGTGTTTAGTCGCCTGCCCAACCTCCAAAATATCGTAATCCATCCCTATGCCACTCCCAATCCCAACCCCTTAACACAGAGATCGTACCCCTGTGGAAGACCCTGTTGCAAAACCTTCCCAATCCAACCAACCAGCAATTCCTATTCCAGTCCAGTCACAAGCTTATCCTACCCCATCAGAAGTCGGGCCACCTGTGAAAGCAGCCATGTAATTTACCAACTCTGTTCTAATTATTGCACAACATTTTATGTTGGTATGATGATGAACCAGCTATATGCAAGGATGAATGACGACATCAAATTGTGGCGAAAAAAAAGATAGATTGCCCTGTGGCACAGCAAGTGGCTGAACACAGCACTCTGAATTTCAGTGGCTGCTTTACTATCCAAGCCATCTGGTCTGAACTGCGCATATGGCAGTTGTCCCTTCAACACATTCTATGGCCCCACAACTATCCTGGCGTCAATCTAAGGTAACTTCCCATCCTTACATCATGTGTCTAACATATTGCCCCCCCCCCCCCCATCCCCACCCCCCTTGCCACTCCCTATTCTGTATCACTCCTCTCCAGTTCATGTCTTCCTTGCAACTGTGTGTCGCCCCGTACAATATCGCCTTAATTAATTACCTTTTTTATGTTTTCCTTATTATTTTTATCATTTTAAATCCCTCTCCCCCACTCCTTCCCCACACTCCTCTACACCTCCCTTTTATCCTTTCTTGCCTGTTCCCTTCACTGTATTCAACACATTTCAAATTCTGGCCTATCAGAGCCTTTACAATCCATTATGCAACACAGAACTTTCCATCGCCACCCTTACCCAGCATCCTTCCCCCGCCACCCCCAACCTCACTCGCAGTTTAGATGGTTGTGGCGCTGGTGTGGCTGGACACGTTGGTTATGTGTTTATAGTTGTCTGTGTGATTGTGTGAATGTATGTGTTTCTTTTTCTGATAAAGGCCATGGCCGAAAATTTAAGTTGTGGGAATGTGATTGTCTATTTTTTGTGCCTGTCAGCAGCTCAGCGAACCTCTTTACTGTGAATTGTTATCTATTCTCCATTATTGACATCCATTCGGATTTTCCATTGTTAAAAATCAAATTTTTATGTTCAGTCTGACCAGAGATAACTGTTTCCAAACTTATATATTTCAGAAAAATTATAAAAATAAGGAAATAATTGCCACTGATCTTGCTTAATACAAGGTTAGTAGTTTATGATATCTAACTAGAGAAAAAATACACTCTGAGAAATCACTCTTTGGTTTTTTTATTTTTGAGTCTAAAAATTAGATTTTTTAAATACGCAATACGAATCTTTGGTGGTCATTTTGACTAGTTAATTCAAATGTAGGGTATTTTGGGCAAGGAACAATGTTGTAGAGGAGACTTACCTAAAAACAATATTGTCAAATTGTAATAATGGAAAGTCCAGGTTGGAATTAATAATATAGTGAGGACAGTTCACAACTCACCGCAAAGACGTGGCAACGAGCTGCGACAGGCACATACAAAAGACACACACATACAACACTTTCAGCCTTCTTCAGAAAATAGAACACTCACGCAATCACACAAGCACACAAGACAGTCATACAACCATCACCTCCGGCTGCCGCACTTCGAATCACTGGTGATTGTGTTGTGTGCCTTGCGATTGCATGAGTGTTCTATTTTCTGAACAAGTCCATGGCCGATAGCTGAAAGTGGTGTATGTGTTTGTCTTTTGTATGTGCCTGTCGAGCTCGTCGCCACGTCTTTGCATTGAGTTGTAAACTGTCCTTACTATATATTATTAATGTCAAATTACAATGTTTTAACCTAGTGCAGAGTTATTTCAATTAAGGCTAATGTCTCCAAACTGAAAAACCATCATGTGTTTACAAATAAAAATGGCCGTGAGTGAAGATAGAAGGTAAAAATTATTGGAAAACTGTTTTAACTTCTAACAGTGGAAATTCCAGGAAGAATTCAACAATATTTTTGAGAAGGGTATTTTGTGAGTTGCAACCCATCCTTCTCAAAAACATTGTGTTGAACTTCTCAGTTATAAGGAAATCACATAATTATTTTAAAAGTCAAAATATTTCAAAATGGCAAAGCAACACTCTTATTTAATCACTTAATATGGATGGATTGACTCGTACCGAAATGGTAACTAATGCAACTAATAATGAGTGAAAATGGCAAAGGCACTACATCAGTAGTGTGTGGATAAGTTCGGAATTTGTATCTGGCAGTTAGAGAGTTAGGTTAGACCATGAAGTAGCGGTAATCACTTTGCCTCAGTGGTGTAGTGGTTAGTGCTATGGCCTAGAAAGCAGGAGATCTGAGTTTGAATCTCAGCCGAATATAAATTTAGACATTGTGTGTGTGTGTGTGTGTGTGTGTGTGTGTGTGTGTGTGTGTGTGTGTGTGTGTGTGTTCTGCTTGTAGGTGTTTATCAACTCATAAAGTAACTCACCACAAAGACAGTTCATAGAGTGTGACAGGCACGTAAAAAGACACTCGTACACATGTAACTTAAATGTTTCGGTCACAGCCTTCTTCTTCAGAAAGGGAAAAGCACTCTCATTCATATAATAGCAAAGGCACACCTTACATACACACAACTGTTATCTCTAGCTGCTGCCTTCAGAGTTCTGCTCTGTGGTGAGTGGGTAGGAGGGATGGGAGGGGGGATGGGAAGATTGTGCAATACAGTGGTGGGAATGGATACAGCATGTCATTACGGAGCTTGTATGAGATGGTTAGAAAGAGATGCAGCTTGGAAACTGAAGGGGGGCAGGGGAGGGAAGGAGGGAAAAAACAACCTCCCCCCCCCCCCCCCCACACACACACAAAAGAAACCACAAACAGGGAATGGGGGAGGGGGAGGATCAAGTGGTCAGAGAAAGTTGGGTGTGGGGGAAAATCTAACATCTGCTCGTACTAAAATTTTAATTTTCATGCTCTGGTGTTTATCCACATATCAATGCTGCTGTTCTGTTTTAACTTACTTTTTAAGACATTTTTGCACTCAAATATGTATCTTGGTAAATAAAAATATAGTAATAGGACCGTTTACAACTCACCGTAAAGACGTGACAATGAGCACAACAGACACACAAAAAAGACACATGGTAAATACTTTTGAGACATTGCAGATCTCAAATGGAAGTAATCAACTTGATTGAATTTGCTTTATAATTCCACTTATTCACTTGGTTCTACATCTATATCTGTGGCTAAGCACAGATTTATATGTTTGATATATATTATGCAAAATGTTCATGTTATAGAATGTAAAAACCATCAAATGTGACATGTGATTCATGCCTTTAATTAATTTTAGCTTAAACAATGATGATTATTTACAAACTTGTATAATACCTTATCACTTTTGGGAAAGTTATGAAACTTCACTACTTGTCACATCATTTGTGTTAAATAGTACAAACATATTTTATTAGTATGTAAAAATATTTAACAAATTTTATTGATAATCAACCAAATAACAGACCTGGAAAACTCCACAGAATTAACAAGTGTGTAATAGAGGATAGATAGCAACTCACAGTAAAAATAATAGCTGAGCCACAGACAGGCATGTAAAAAAGATATCACAATCACTCAGATATAACTCATGCGCACATCACCATGATCTCTGGCCATTCGAATGCAACAAGCATCTTGACCATAAGGATGTTTATTGCATTGAAGCGCTATAGATGGTGGTCATGTCTGTGAGATTGTATGTGTATCTTTTTCTTATGCAAGCCGTGGCCAAAAATTTAAATTGTGTGAATGTGATTTTAGATGCCTGTCTGCAACTCTGCTATTGTTTTCACTGAGTGTTGCTATTTATCCTCTATTATTAACATTCCAAACTGGATTTTCCATTGTAACATATATGTAACTTTCATTTTAAAAATAATTATTTCAGTGAAAACAGAAGTCACTGAAAGTGGTGTGTAAAATCATAGCTCAATAATACTATAGTATTCTAATTACTGTATACAAATAATAACAAGATAACTAAAAATTATACATGATATATAGATAGTAGGAAATGGTATATGGAGTATACATTGAAAAGAAGAATGTTAAGTATCATTTCTGTCTAATGTTGCAATATTAAATATTTAAAATATTGTAGTAGTAGTAGTCTTCATCAAAGAAATTATAGCTATTTTCTGTCCTTATGCTGCTGCTCACCGAAGTTGAGCTGCAGCATCATACCAAAAAATAATTGCATAGAACGGATGAAAAAAGTCAAGTTTGAAATCTGAAATATAATGTATTTAACACCTAGCTTTGTGCCTGACTGTATTCAATGTTCACACTATATAATAAATGGGCTACTTATCTTGTAATATTGTACATAACATAAAATTTAGACAAGGATCCTTTTGTATATTTTAAGATAAATTTATATAAAAAGTAGGTGTGTTTACCTACCAGGCAAAAAAGCACAGGTACATAGATAGAAACACAAATCACACACACACACACACACACACACACACACACACATCAACCAAGGCAGACATGTGTAAAAAGCAAAGAAGTTGCACAAAGATGCCAATAGAGGCAGAGGCTCTGTCCAGAGATCAGGGGTAAAGATGATGTTGAATGGTGGGCGGGAATTTGAAATTATCAGAGGTTGAGGCCAGGTGGGCAACTGGAAGAGAGAATATACTGAAGGGCAAGTTCACATCTCAGGAGTTCTGAAACATTGGTGTCAGTGGGAAGTATCCAGATAACCCGGACAGTGAAACACTGTGCCAAGATCTGTTGGCCATGCACCAAGGCATGCTTAGCAACAAGGTGATCCTCTTTACCAACAAACACTGTCTGCCTGTGTCCATTCATGTGAAAGCATGTGGTCATTCCCACATAGAACGCTTCACAGTGCAGGCATGTTAGTTGGTAAATCATGTGGGCGCTATCGCAAGTGGCTCTGCCCTTAATCGTGTACAACTTTTGGGTTACAGGACTGGAGTAAGTGGTGGTGGGAGGGTGCATAGGACAGGTTTTACGCCAGGAGAAGTTACATGGGTAGGAGCTGGACAGTAAAGAAAGTGGTTAGGGGATTTCATAGGGATGAACTAAGATGTTACGAAGGTTAGGTGGGCAGCGGAAAGACACTCTAGGTTGAGTGGGAAAGATGTCATGATGGATGGCTCTCATTTTGGGGCAGGATTTAAGGAAGTTGTATCCCTGCTGGAGAGCCACATTCAGAGTCCGCTCCAGTCCCGGAAAGTACTGGGTGACAAGAGGGGAACTTTTGGGGTTCTTTTGTGAAGGTTCTGGGTTTGGGGGCATGAGGAAGTGGCTCTGGCAATTTGTTGTATACCAGACCAGGAGGGTAGCTGTGGGATGTGAAAGCTGTTATCAGGTTATTGGTGTACTGGTTCAGGGATTCAGGACTGGAGCAGACTCATTTGCCACAAAGACCTAAGCTGTAAGGAAGGGACCGTTTGATATGGAATGGATGGCAGCTGTCATAATGGAGGTACTGTTGTTTGTTTGTGGGTTTGATGTGGACAGATGTGTGGAGTTGGCCATTGGCATGGGTTTTGGAATAGGACCAGGTGAATCTATGGAGCCAAAGGAGTTGAGGTTGGAGAGGAAATTCTGGAGTTCTTCTTCACTGTGAGTCCAGATTATGAAGATGTCATCAAGGAATCTGTACCAAACTTTGGGTTGACTGGACTGGGTATCCAAGAAGGCTTCCTCTAAACGTCCCATAAATAAGATGGCATATAAGGGAGCCATCCTGGTTCCCTAGGCTGTTCCTTTTAGTTGTTGGTATGTCTGCTTCTCAAAAGTAAAGTAGTTGTGGGCTAGGATGAAGCTTAGTTGGGTAATAAGGAAAGAAGTTTCAGGTAGGGTTGCAGGTGGTCGGCGTGAAAGGAAATACTCCATTGCAGTGAGGCACTGGGCATGCGGGATGTTTGTGTATAAGGAAGTGGCATCAATGGTTACAAGGGTGGTTTACAGAGGTAACAGATTGGGTGAGGATTTCAGGAAATTGAGAAGGTGGATGGTGTCTTTGATGAAGGATGGGAGACTGCACATAATGGGTTGAAGCTGTTGAACTACGTAGGCAGAGTTTCGTTCTGTGGGGGCTTGGTAACCGGCCACAGTGGGGCAGCCTGGATGATTAGGTTTGTTAATTTTAGGAAGTAGGTAGAAGGTCGTGGTGTAGGGTGTTGGTGGGGTCATGAGGTTGATGGACTCAGGTGAAAGGTTTTGTAGGTGGCCTAAGGCTCTGAGGATTTCTTGAAGCTCTGCCTGGACATCAGGAATGTGATTGCCTTGACAAACTTTGTATGTAATGTTGTCTGAAAGCTGACGCTGTCTCTCAGCCACATACTCCCGCTGTGGATCCCTCGGCAGGGAGAATGACGATGGAACGGTCAGATTTCAGATCACGGATAGCTCAGGCTTCAACTGCGGTGAAAATTTAGTTTCGCTTTGTAATTTTTACTTGGCCTTCAGTAATGTACCCCATAGTCATTTGTCATCTTAATTGTGTCATTAATATTGCAAGAATGTTTATTGCCATACATGATTACAGGTTACTTATGTCTCTGAGATTTTATCGTGATTAATTTTACTATTAGAATAGTGACAGTCGTCTTATTTCCATAAAATATAAGTGTCTAAATATCTTACTTTTGTTCTTGTTTCAGGATGTGAGGCATAGGATTTACAGTGAAACAAAGAAGAGAAAAATGAATACTGACAAGGGATATTATAATTTTATATAAATTATTTGTATCTGTTCTGTTGAACAAATATTTAAGTTCTTGTCAGTATTTATTCACTTCAACTGTGTTGTTCAGTTCAGGTTTTACGAAGTGAAAAGTGAATAAAATTATTGTGAAATGACTGTAATACTCGTGAAACTTTGAATGGATATAACTTGTTTGCTTGGGGATTGTGTATATATGTGTTATGACCCAGAGTGTAAATATTGATGAGAAAAGTTGAACAGCAGTTCCATGCTGAACTTGACTTGTATGTCATTTACAAGGAAAGTGAGACTGCAAGTCTATAAAGTTATTGTTGTTTCATAATTATTTTTTTGGTTTGTATAATTTTTAACAGAAAAATACCTCAGTATTAAGTTTAGTTATAAATATCTAAGATTTCATTAAGTGTGTAATTTTAAAGTGTCAGCTCCCTCCACTACCACTGCCTGTAATGGTCTTGTGCTCAAGTTACTCAAAGGGCAAGAAAACTTGGACGATAATGTGGAACATGACAGTTTGAGTAGTTAACTTTGTCTGTGTAGAGCAAATTACTAGTACACTTGTGAAAGTGTAACAAATGTGCTATTACAGCAAGTTCATTTAAGGATAATGAGAGCTGGTTCTCTGTGATTAAAAAATAATAATTCCTTATCACATAATTTCTGTGTAACACATTTGTTAAATTTTGGTGTGTAAGTATAAATTTTACATCGGAACCTTCCAGTGGTGTCTACAAAAAACAAAATTTGTTGTTTTTGTTGGTTGAATCACATTTTATAGTAGTAATGATGATTGATAAATGAATAGAAATTCAGCAGTTGATTTTGTGTGACTTAATTTCTTGCAATATTATATTACTGTAGCTACATGAAAAATAACATTTTATTTCATAACAAATTATTGCTAATATAAGGCTCTCTAATTTTCTGGCTCACCAAATTTATTGAAACGATGTAATGTTTCAATAAGATCTCATCTTTGCCGTGTGTTCTACTCTTTGAGAAGCTTAACTGTCTGGACATACAAAAGCGTTATACTATGAAAATCAGGTCCTTCATCATTTTACCAGAATTCTACCTCATAGTTGCTACCCACTTCTTGACTTGACTTAGCAAAGATCTTCATAGACAAATTATTAAATTACAAGTCAGTGATTTTTATTTTTATTGTCTTTCTTTTTTGCAATCCCTCCTTGGTACATTTTAAGAAATGGGCATTGACAATGTTAACAGGTAATATGCGAAATAATTTTGTACCCAATACAACTGACTTTCACTGTCTCCATTTCATTCAATTTTGTTGCAGCATTTTGATTACCGTACTTATTGCTGTTTTTAGCAATATTTTTCGGATTAATAGCTCTTATTCTGATTGGCAGATTTAAGATTGGGAGTAAAAGCATTCACCAATAATCAGTCTTGATTTCTGGTGCTATGAAAACTTGTGATATTGTTAAGTAATAAACTATATCTACTAAATTAAATTTGTTTTAATATGAATTTCTGCTCTATATCTAGTGCACTTTTGATTCATCTATAGTGCAGTCCAGATATAGTTATGAATTTTAGTCTTAATGCTCCTATTGTGTATCCAGTAATTTTTTGTAGTATCAGAAATTGATTGTGATGTTTATCCAGGTGAACTCTAAAAAGAACAGATAGCTTCTTCTAAATTTGGGAATAGTGCTAATTATGCACACTCACCGTATGGTTTAAAGTGTTTAGTTGATGTCTATCACTGCAGCATAATTTCAAGAGACAGAAATTATCACTTAAAGCAGAAAATTTAATGTTTTTTGTTTTCTGTAAATAACATATGATTTATGACAAACTGTGGAGCTGTATTGTTTGTAAATTTTGGTATGACAACTAGTGCAAAACTGTGTATCTTCTTGTTAATGAAAAAATTACAAAATTTACACATCCCTTAGTGGAACTTTGATTAAATAATCTGAGAACAAAACCCTTACCTTTTCCCATGTATACATGTGTTTGTATTAAGTGCTGTCTTGAAATTGGCCCTTTTGTATGTTTGTACAGTCACATTCTAAATTATTTTTTGGTGGGAACTGACTGGAATTCTTGCTCAGATGTGTTCAACAAATATAAGCTCTGCATGCTCATTATTTCCAGAATAGCTGAGAGGGACTTCATGTTTTGTGTTCAAATTGTATCATCAGCTTTATGAAGACAGAAATTAATTATATAAAGTAACATCAATAATGTAATGAGGATAGGTTGCAACCCATTGTCATTGTATTACTGATATTCGGACATGGTCCTACCATTGTTAGATTTTGGCCAAGATCAGGACATTATTTCCAAAGCATGCTTTACTTACCTGAGACAATCAGGTACCATAACACTGTTCGTATCTGAGAATGTGTTCACCTAACATTTTGTAATGAAAAAACAACTGAATATCTGATGTAATTGTCAGAATTTAGATAAGAAGATATGTTCTAGAGGGCATATAAGATCCTTGTTGTCATGAAACAGTGGGAAGGCCTGCACCAACTGCTAAAGACCACTAGTGAACCATCTGAAATGACAGTGTCAAGAATTCACACGTCAGTTACAGAAGTGGGCATAAAACACTACTTGCCATTGACTATGATTATTATCTGCTGGAGCCTTCTGGTGTCCCATCATCAAATCACATAAAAAATAAAATAAAAAAAACACTGAGATTCACATATAGTGTGGTTTCCAGCACCTTACACATCACAAGTCTTCTAGGAATTGGAGGTATTATTTAATGCATTAGGTTTACAATTATACATACTTTCACACAATCATTCACAACTATACACACTCAACTACCATCTCTGGTTGTTCCAGCTCTGCAACCATCTTGGCAATGAGTGAAGAGTGAGAAAGGATGCCGGGAAGGGTAGGGATGGAAAGTTCTGTGTTGTATGATGGATTGTGAAGGCTCGGATAGGCAGGAATGGGAGATGCAACATTGAATGCAATTAATGGAAGGGGTGGAAGAGGATAAAAGGGAGGTCTTGAGATGTGTGGGGGAGGAAGGGGAATTTGAAATGATAAAAAGGAAAAAGATACAAGAATTTAATTAAGGGGATATTGAAGGGGCAATACCCAGTTGAAAGAAAGACATGAATTGGAGGGATACAGGATAATGAGTGGGGAATGGAAAGGGGGGGGGGGCAGTAATGTTAGGCAAAGGGTGTAGGGATGACAAGTTATATTGAGGCCAGGGTGGTTGCAGGACCATAGAATATGTTGAAGGGTCAACTCCCATCTGCGCAGTTCAGGAGAGCTGATTGTGGAGGCGAGGATCCAGATGGCTTGGGTAGTAAAGCAAACATTGAAATCAAGAGTGTTGTGTTCAGACGCATGCTGTGCCACCTCACTTTTGGTCACAGTATGATGGTGGCTATTTGTCCTTATGGACATCTGGTATGTTGGCATACCAATGTAAAATGCTGCGCAATGATTGCAGCAGAGTTGGTAAATCACAAGGCTGCTTTCACAAGTGGCCCCACCTCTGATGGGGTAAGATAAGCCTGTGACAGGACTGGAATAAAAAGTGTTGGGTGGATTGATTGGTCAGGTTTTTCATCAGTGTCTTCCACGAGGATATAATCCTGGTCGTAAAACATTGGGACTGGCATAGGGATGAACTAGTATGTTGTAGAGGTTGTGTGGGCAAAGAACACCACTTTAGGAGGGACCAAAAGGATCTTAGGGAGGATCTCTCTCTCTCTCTCTCTCTCTCTCTCTCTCTCTCTCTCTCTCTCTCTCTCTCCAGGGCATGATGACAGGTAATCAGAAATCCCTGACAAAGGATGTGATTTAATTCTTCCTGTGTGAGGTGGTATCAGGTGTCAAGGACACACCTGTGTGACTGGTTATTGTGGATGGAGGGAGGATTAAAGGTGTGTATGGATTTGACACTGAAAATCTTTTTGTAGCCTAGGTCAGGAGTATAACTATTGGGTAAGGTACTTCTCATCACTACATTCACCATACACGGATGATAAGGTTGTATGGGACTTTTTAGAATGAATAAAGTGCAGGTACTGTTGGTAATTAGTTGCTTTGATGTGATTGGAGGTGGCATGATGGATTGACAAGGACCAAGTGGAAATGATGGGAGAGGAGGAGATGAGGTTGTAAAGGAACAAGAATAGGTGTTCTGGCCCTGAGTTAAAACCATGAAAATATCATCAGTGAACCTGAACCAGATCAAGTGTTTGGGTTTTGGGAGGCTAGAAATAGGTTGATATAGGAGGGTACCATACAGGTGCCTATGGTTGTGCTGCCAGTTTGATTGTATACTTTCTCTTTAAAGGAAAAGTAATTGTTTGTTAGAATGTAAGTGGTAAGGGTTATAAGGAATGGGTTTTGGGATTCGAGTCTGAAGAACAGTGAGAAAGGTAGTATTCGAGAGCATCAAAACCTGTGGGATATGGTGTACAGGGAAGTGGCATAAACAGTGACAAGTAAGGATTTGGGAGGTAAAGGGGTGGGGATTTTGGAGAGTGTGAAGGAAGTGGTTGGTATCTTGGATGTGGGAGGCTAGGTTTCAAACAGATGGTTGGAGGTGCTGGTCAACAAAAGCTGAAATTCTTTCAGTGGAAGCACAGCAACCAAGCCACAATTGGGCATCCAGAATTGTTAGGTTTATGACTTTTCGGGAGTATGTATAAGATAGGTGTTTAGGCCTTCTGTCATGTAATCACTCTAATTCATCACAATAGTGGTCGAACCTTTGTCTGCAGGGAGGATGATAAGGTTGGGATCCGTTTAGAGGTTGTATAAGGCTGTCCTTTCTTCTGCCGAAAGATTGGGATCGGTTTTGAGGTTGTATAAGGCTGACCTTTTACTGTCGGAAGGTTGTAATTCTTAGGAAGGGACTTGGGGGAAAGATGGTGACGCTAAGTTAAAAGTAAGGAATTCCTGGAAGGTGACCAGGGGATGGTTAGGTGGGAGAGAGGGAAGGTCACAGTTGGATGGTGGTATAAACTGGCAGAGGTAGCATTCAGTGTTGGAATTAGATTGGCTTTGATTGGAAGGATAGGTGGCAAATTAGTTTTTCCACTGTAGGGATTGGCAGAAGGAGAGGAGGTCTTTGACTAGTTCAACATAGTGAAATTTGGGTGTGGGGCTTAAGGTGAGACCTTTGGAGAGGACCGAAACTTCTGTGAGGTTGAGGTTCTTGGCCAAAAGGTTAACAACAGTATTCTGGGATTGTTTAGGCTTTTGGGTATTGTGGATTGTTGGTGGAGAATTTTGGGGGATGTGGGTAGTGGAAAAAGGTGTGCAAGGTAAGGTCTAGGTGCTATGAGGGGGTTCACAGGGAAGAATGCTTTGGGTCAGATAGGAGTTGGCTAGTGGTGCACCAAGGCAGCAGTAGGATGTCAGCAGGCTGAATAACTTATGTAGGTGGTTTCTGGAATGCTCCAGGATTCAGTTTGGGATATGGGATGTATGTTGTGATGATTGGACATTAGCAAGATCTTTTGGATGGATCAGAGGTGATTTAGGGATGCCTGTGCCATTGAAATGTGCTTTTGTAGTACTAGGTTTGTGAGGGACAAGGACTGGTGGAATGTGAAAAGGTGAAATTCAATGTGAAAGGAGAGAGGGGATCCAGAGACAGTAACTTTGATGGTTAGGCCATAGGGAGCAATTCCATGGCTTAGGTAGCACTTGAGAAATAGAGTGTGGGTTTAGGCTTTGTCCAAAGATAGGGAAACTTTACTGAACTGGTGCAGAAAGATGGAGCAGGGATGCTGTTGGAAAATGGGAAATGTTCAGATGAAGGCATTAAGGAGGTTGGGAGGGAAGCTGAAAAGGGCATGTTAAAATATGCAAAAATGCATATCTCTAAAAGCATTGAAAAATATGCACCAATACACAAATGTATGCAAAAATATGAACTAATCTGCACAGTATAAGAACTATTACGCTAAAATTACACACCAGCGTCTATAAATACACAACAATGTGGCGAATTTCCCACAATTACATAAAGGAGAAAATGGATAAATAATAAATATCACAGGTAAATATGCAAGGAAGACGGAGGAAATGTGTATGTGGGAATGACTGATATGGGAATAACTGCTACATCAACAGTTCACGCTGTAATGTAGCATACTGTTGTGAGTGGACAGGACCATTAATTGTGATATGGATATGGTTTGAAAGGCAACAAGAAACATAAAGGAAATGCGTAAAAGAGGAGCACTGTTAGAGAGGTGTAAAGGTATAAACACAGGTACTGGGATGGAAGAACGGCCGATTGGCAAAACTTAAAAATGGAAAATCCAATTGGAATGTCAATAATGAAGTATAGATAACAACTCGCCGTGAAGACATTTGTTGAGTCACTTATAGGCATGAAAAATAGGCAATCACATTCACACAACTGAAATTTTCAGCCATGTCCTTTGTCAGAAAAAGAAATACATACAATCTCTCAGTCAGCTATACACACACAACTACCACCTCTAGCCACTCTATTGCTACAAGCATCTTGATAATGAGTGAGGATGAGATAGGGAGGATGCTGAGTAAGAGTGGGGATGGAAAGTTCTGTATTGCATGATGGATTATAAAGGCATTTGACACGTTCGCTCCAGCTGGCACTTTGAGTGTTTCCGTAATCAACAAGCCAGTCCGGGTAACGCTTATAAGTGGCACGTTCGCTAGCCGAGTACTCAGTTTAGTTTGAGCGGCTGTGCACTCGAATTAGTACAATCCACCAACAAAATATTACATAACGTCTTCCTGTCTGCAGTTGTGTGTTTTCGTCTTTAGTCATCTGTGTTGTGCATTGTTTGCAATAAATCAAAGGCATTGTTAGAATTGTTTGCAATAAATGCATATTAATTTGCTGAGTACGGGCTTGGCGAACTCGGGGTCCTGAGCCATGGGCTGTGTCGCACCAACAGTCCGCTTCACCATAAGCTCTGTGCATGCTTCAATGGCCATCATTCTGCACGACGGTGGAACGTTGTACGTTTCAGAGCCCGGGGATTTTGGCTTAATTGCCAGAGTTGTGAGGACGGTACAAACCTCTAAAAAAAAAAAAAAAAAAAAAAAAAAACCTCAGTCTCAAGGTGTGCTACATGCCGAGGAGATGCATGGCTGTTGAGGTTGCACAGTCTCTAGCGAGCAACCTCTGAGGACCTCGCCGAACCTCAGTTGTATAAGGCTTACCCAGGCAAGTAGGGCTCTGCCTGGTGAACCGTTGTTTCCCTAGCTGCTCGTGGGACGACCATGAAGCGATCAAGAAACGTTGCTGGACGTACAGCCGGAGTCTCTAAGACTGGTAGAAGTGAATTCAATGCCGCACAATATGACCCCAATCGTTCCCTTCCCTAGCTACCCCATGGGAGGAACGACGGGCAAAAGACAGGGTTGAGCCATACTCTCCTAAATTTCTTGTCTTTGCCAGAACTGATGGGAAAACATTCAGCAATACTAAGCCACTTTTCTTCGTGGATAACTTAGAAGACAAGTATGGCAAAGTCTTAGGGATGTGTAAGATGAGAAACGGTGCAGTCTTCATAGAAACAGCATCCCCAGCACAGTCAAGGGCAATTCTGGCCTGTGAAACGCTGTGACTGTGACTGTCACCCCTCACAAGAGTCTCAACATGGTTCAGGGGATAATTTACCATTGAGATCTTCTGCAGTCTGATGACGAATTGTGCGCCAACCTTAAAAGACGGGGTGTCCACTTCGTCAGGCGCGTCTATAGGGTGCCTAAGGACAACAAGGTAGCCACCGTTGCCTTCATCCTGGCCTTTGAGGGTGATTCTTTGCCCAAAAAGGTCAAGGTTATGATATACCGGTGTGACGTAAAGCCTTATATTCCTCCACCGATGTGGTGCTTCAAATGCTGGAAATTTGGGCACATGTCCTCCAGGTGTAATTCCAGCTCCACCTGTCGAGAATGCGAGCATCCATCCCATCCAGACGCTCCTTGTGGTCCTCCGCCTATTTGCGTGAACTGCCCTTGCTCGCCAATCTGCATAATGCTCCATAAAGAAAGGACAATTATGAAGTACAAAACCATGGACAAATTGTCATATAATGAGGCCAAAAACAAATTTGAGCGACTGCACCCAGTGGCATTGAAAAGATCAATTGCGACTGTTGCGTCGTCACCTTTTCCATGGTGACGACGGCCCCCATGTTTGTGCCAACTTCTGTAGGCCGTTAAACTGCATCAGCCCCCTCAATGGTTGGGGGCTCTCCACCATGTGCTCCCCCAATACCCCTCCTGGGAGAGCACATCCCCCACACCATTGGGGACAATGGTCCCCTTCACTCAGCTGGAGAAGCAACAACTTCCCCCGGCTCCTCACGCTCAGAAGGAGTCCCGTGGGACGCTCCCTTCCGAGGCCTCTCAGAGTACCACGGAGGGTCCCAGCCCACGGCTGTCGGACTCGCACACCCTTGATCAAAGGGCTCCGCACTCTACGTCGGGCCCTGACACCATCTCTGAGAAGCCCTCTCAGTCCTTAAAACCGAAAGGACAGCAAAAGCCGAAGAAAAACGAATCTTCTGTGGCTCTAAAGCCACGCCTTCTCACATCTTCCGCTTCTGACGACGAGTTGGAGATCCTTGCATCCCCCAAGGATCTCACTCTCCTGGACTCTCCAGAACGAATGGTTCTGGATCCAGTAGGTACACATTCAACAGCAGCAGGTAGTGAACCTATGGACTAATTATCCTTATCCTATCATGGCCTATCCAGTCAGCAATAACCAAATTCTCCAGTGGAATTGTGGCTGTTTTTTCTCCCATTTAGCCAAGTTACGGCAGCTTCTCAACACTTCACCTTCACCTGCACTGTGCATTGCCCTGCAGGAAACCTGGTTTCCCCCAACGCGATTCACTGCCTTACGAGGCTATCGGGGATATTACAGGAATCGCATGGTTTATGACAGGGTTTCGGGTGGAGTCTCTATTTTTGTCCTTTCGTCTGTCTACAGTGAATCTATTGCCCTCCAAACGCCTTTAGAAGCTGTGGCAGTCAGGGTGAAGACTATAATCAACTTCACCATTTGCAGTGTATACCTGCCCCCAGATGACGTAGTACCCCAACATGTCTTGGCGGCGCTGATTTCTCAGCTCCCCTCACCTTTCTTACTTTTGGGTGATTTTAATGCCCACAACCCCCTATGGGGGGTACTATGATTACTGGTCGTGGCAGAGATGTTGAGAGTTTATTGTCTCAGCTTGACCTCTGCATTTTAAATACTGGTGTTGCCACACACTTCAGTGTGGCTCACGGCACTTACTCTGCTATTGATCTGTTGGTCTGTAGTCCTGGCCTTGTACCGTCTGTCCACTGGAGAGTGCATGACGACTTGTGTGGTAGTGACCATTTCCCAATATTCCTTTCACTACCATGGTCTCAGTCCCCTAGATGTTTGCTCAGATGGGCCCTTAATAAGGCTGATTGGAACGAGTTTACTATCGCTGCAAAGATTGGCCCTCCAATGAATGCCACCATAGATGGGGTGACTGAAAGTCTCACCGCAGCCATTATTTCTGTGGCTGAACGTATGATCCCTATTTCTTCTGGATCCCCTCGATGGAGGACGGTGCCCTGGTGGTCGCCAGAGATCGCTGAGGCTATTAGGGATCGCAGGCGTGCACTCCAGCGCCATAAGAGACACCCGTCCTTGGAGAACCTCATTGTGTTCAAGCGACTCCGTGCACAAGCGCGTCTTTTAATTAGGCGTCATAAGCAAGTGTGTTGGGAACGGTACGTGTCCACTATGGACACAAGTACCTCTCCATTCTAGGTCTGGGAGAAAATCGGATGCCTCTATGGATACCAGAGTGCTCCAGGCATGCCAGGGATTTCTATGAATGGAGTAGTTTGTACGGTCCCGGATGCCATTGCTGAACATCTCGCTGAGCACTATGCTCGGAGTTCTGCATCTGTGAATTACCCGCCATCTTTCCGTATCATGAAAAAGCGGGAAGAGTGGAAGCGACTGTCCTTCTCGACCCACCGAATGGAATCCTAGAATGCTCCATTCAGTGAATGGGAATTCCTCGGTGCCCTTGCATACAGTCCCGATACCAGCCTTGGGCCAGATCGCGTTCATAACCAGATGCTGAAACACCTGTCAGTGCAGTCTACAAGAAACATCTTCTCCATGTTCAATCGCATCTGGAACGATGGTGTCTTCCCGTCACAGTGGCGAGAAAGTATAATTGTGCCAGTGCTTAAACCAGGTAAAAACCCATGCGATTTGGACAGCTATTGACCCATCAGCCTCACCAACGTTCTTTGCAAACTGCTGGAACATATGGTGAGCTGGTGGCTGTTCTGGGTACTAGAGTCTAGAGGCCTGCTGGCTCCATGCCAGGGCGGTTTCCATCAAGGCCGCTCCCCTACAGACAACCTCGTTAACTTGGAGTCCTGTATTCATACAGCCTTTGCTCAATGTCAACATCTTGTTGTTGTGTTTTTTGATTTGAGAAAGGCATACAATACAACATGGAGACATCACATCCTTTAGACATTACATGAATGGCGTCTTCAAGGCCAGCTCCATATTTTTATACGAAACTTTTTAACTGTCCGTACGTTTTGTGTCCAAGTTGGTGCTTCTTGTAGCACCCTTTGTGTGCAGGAAAATGGGGTTACTCAGGGCTCTGTTTTGAGTGTCTCCTTATTTTTAGTGGCCATTAACGGCTTAGTGACAGCAGTTGGGTTATCAGTATCCCCTTCTCTCTATGCTGATGACTTCTGCATCTCTTTTAGTTCTTCCAGCACACAAGTTGCTGAACGTCGGTTACAGGGAGCCATTTGGAAGACGCAGTCCTGGGCTCTATCCCACGGCTTCCAGTTCTCTCCTGCGAAGACCAGTGTTATGCACTTCTGTTGGCGTCGGATGGTTCATCCACAGCCCGAACTTTATCCCAACAACCACCTATTAGAGGTTGTTGACACTCACAGGTTTTTAGGGCTCATCTTTGACTCTCGGCTGATGTGGCTCCTCCACATTTGTCAGCTGAAACAGAAGTGCTGGTGCCAACTGAATGTCCTCTGCATCTGGGCCATACGACCTGGGGTGCTGATCGGTCCACACTGTTGCGGATATACCAAGCTCTGGTGCAATTCTGCCTCGATTTTGGCAGCCTTGCCTATGGCTCTGCATCCCCCTCGGCATTGCACTTGCTGGACCCCATTCACCACTGTGGGGTTCGCATCGCGATGGGTGCCTTCTGCACCAGTCCCGTGAACAGTTTACTTGTAGAGGCCGGGGTATCACCTCTGCGGATCCACCGCCAGCAACTGCTCGTGGCCTATGCTGCTCATGTCCATAGCTCACCAGGCCATCTGAACCAAAGTTTGCTTTTCTCTCACATGGTTGTCCGTTCTCAACAATGGCGACTCCGTTCCGGTCACATGGTTGCCTTCCATGTCCAGTCCCTTATGTTGGAACTAGAGTCTTTCCCTGTCCCATTTCCATATCGGGCCCATACACGTACACCCCCATAGCATGTACCGAGGCCATGCTCTAGACTGGACTTGGCCAATAGACCCAAAGACTCAGTTCCTCCAGAGGCACTCCGCCGTCAGTTCTTTGCTGTTGTTGCAGAGTACACTGGATACGACATAGTCTATACGGACGGATTGTTGGTTCATGGTCGTGTTGGCTTTGCCTATGTCCATGGCGATCATGCTGAGCAGCAGTCTCTGCCAAATGGCTGCAGTGTTTACACTGCAGAGCTAGTGGCCATTCTATGTGCTCTTGAGCATATGTGTTCCTGCTCAGGAGGGTCTTTTCTTCTCTGCAGTGACTCCCTGAGCAGTCTTCGCGCTCTGGATCAATGTTACGTTCTTCTTTGGTGAAGGCTATCCATGAGACACTTTTTGCTCTCGATCAGTCAGGACATTCTGTGGTCTTCATTTGGTCTCCTGGTCACATCAGCATCCCGAACAACGAACAAGAAGATAAGCTTGCCAAACAGGCTGTCCATGCGTCTGTATTAGAGACTGGCCTCCCGGCTTCTGATTTCCAGTCTGTGTTGCGCCATAGAGTATGTGAGCTTTGGGCCGCTGAGTGGCGTAGCCTGAGCCATCCCAACAAACTCAGGGCAATAAAGGAGACTACTGCTGTGTGGTACTCCTCCATGCAGGCCTCTCGCCGGGACTCGGTAGTCCTGTGCCAGCTCCGCATTGGCCACACTTGGCTGACCCATGGCCATCTCCTCTGCGGTGAGGACTCGCCGCTTGTCGTTGTGGCTCTTCCTTGACGGTGGCCCACATTTTGATGGACTGCCGTCTTTTAGCCGCCCGGTGGTGGGGTTTTAAGTTTCCTGCAATTTTATCTGAAGTTTTACGTAACAATGCCATAATGGCTGACTCTGTTTTAGGTTTTATTCGTGACAGTGGTTTTTACAACTCTATATGAAGCTTTGCTTCAGTCCATTGTATTCGTTTCTCTTGTCAGTATGTCCTCTGCTTGAAGGTTTCCTTGTGTTGCTCCGTTGCTGACTCTTCCTATTTTAATTTCATGCTCGGTCAACCACGAACTTCGGCTTTGTCGTTCCATTTCCTCACTTGTTTGGTGTTTCCATGTGATCGTCTCCTTTTGTGTTGTCTCCTGTCATGTTGTCTCTTGTTGAATTTGCTGATATTTTATTGATTGAGTGGGGTTTTCCTCCTGTTGCAGTTTTAACTCTGGGTGACTTTTTCAGTATTTCCACACTTATTATCTCGCCCTTTGATGGAATGGGGGACTGATGACCTTCGCAGTTTTGTCCCCCTAAAACACCAAACCAACTTACCAACCAAATGCATATGACGCTTATAAGCATCAGACAGCATTTATCACATTACCAGCATGCACCTAAAGCGTACTTGTATTTCTATATCTAGCACCACCTCTTCCGCAGACTTTATATTCGCTGTCAATACTACATACGCGCACAACATTAACAGGTTTCGCAGGGGTATGATTTCAGCTGACAGCACACGTGCGCTTACAGCCATCCGCCTAGAGCGTTAGTGGACTGCACTGATGTCTTCAACGAACGTGTTATAGGTGAAAATATGAGATTCAGTGAAAGGAAGAGGCAGGGAAAGATAAAAGGGAGGTGTAGAAATGTGTGTGTGTGGGAGGGGGGACTTTGAAATGATAAAAAGGAAAAAATAAAATAAAAACAACTAAACTGCATCCTTACCAAGGTTTTGATTTTCTGTCCTAATGCCTAGAAATGAGAGACATCCTGCCCAAGATACTTCCCACTCTTCAAGTGGTGTTACGTTGCCCTCCCAACTGCCATAGCATTCTAGTCCATCCCTATGCCACCCAGAAGCCCAGCCCCCTGCCACAGGGATCATATCCACGTGGAAGACACTGTTGCAAGACCTGTCCAATCCACCTACCCAGCACTTTCTACTCCAGCCCCGTCATGGGCGTACTCTTCCCATTCACCGAGCAAGGCGGCACAGTGGTAACGCACTGGACTCACATTCGGGAGGATGGTGGTTCAAATCCACCTGTGACCATCCAGATTTACCCCATCCTTACCCAAAACTCCGAGCGTTAGCTCCATCTCTCATGACCAAGCTGTCGACGGGACCTTATATCCTAAGCTTCCTTCCTATTCTTCCCATTGAGAAGCCAGACCACCTGTGAAAGCAGCCATGTAATTTACGAACTGTGCTGCACTCACTGCATAGCTTTCTATATTGGCATGACCACTAACCTTGTCTTGCCATTAGGATGAATGGCCACCGTCAAACTGTGGTTAAGAAGTAGGCATAACATGCAGTGGAGGAGCATATGCTAGATTTTAATGGTTGCTTCACAACCCACACCATCAGAATTCTTCCACCTACCACCAGCTTCTCTGAACTAGACAGGTGGGAGTTATCCTTACAGTACACTCTCTGATCCCGAAAGTATTCAGTCCTCAACCAATGATACCCTTTTTCTCCACACTCAACAGTTACTACATCCTACACTGCTCCCATTTTGTATTCTCTCTCTCTCTCTCTCTCTCTCTCTCTCTCTCTCTCTCTCTCTCTCTCTCTCTCTCTCTCTCTGTGTGTGTGTGTGTGTGTGTGTGTGTGTGTGTGTGTGTGTTGCAGCTCATCATACGTCTTTGCAGTGAGTTGTAAACTGCCCATATTATATTGTTGATACCAACCTGGATTTTCCATTATTAGATAACTCATGTCTACTTTCATTGTTTTGTTTCCAAATCTAATTCTGGCAACATGGTATGATTTAATTTGCCTGAATTCCAATCACACTTGTTTCTCTCTTTTTAATGTTCATCTAATCCCTCCCCCCTCCTTTCAAGATGTGACATTCCATTTACTTGCTCTCTCAAGGTCCTTTGCTGCTTCTGACATAATTACGTCTTCTTTGGCAAATGGAAATATTTTTATTTCTTCTCCCTGAACTTTAATTCCATTTCCAAATTTCTCCTTGCTTTTTCTCACACCTTGCTCAGTGTAAAGATCAAATAGTATTGGAGCAGTGGGAAAACACTGCAAATCTCTCTTACTCCCGTCCCAACCACTTTACCCTATTGTGCCCTTTGATTCTTATACTGCCTTCTGGTTTCTATACAAGTTGATGTACATTTTTGTTCCCTCTGTTTTACCCTGGCTACCTTCAGAATTTTAAGGAGTGTGTTTCAGTCAACACTGTTAAAAAATTTGACTATATCTATAAAAGATAAAAACGTAGGTTTGCTTTTCTTTAACCTATATTCTAATATTCACCTGTTCCCACATTTCTCCTAAAACAAGCTGATATTCTCCAAGGTTGGCTTCTGCCAGTTTTTCCATTTTTCCATAAATAAAATATGTTAGTATTTTTCAATCATTACTTAATTAACTGATAGTTCTGTAACATTCACACCCATCTCCACCTGCTTTATATGGAGTTGGAATTTAAGTCTGAAGGTAATTCACACTTTCCTCGCTATTGGAAATTTTTTATCATAGTTGCCTCTCCTAAGTAGGGATGGGCTATGAGTGCACTTGAGAAACACATGATGCTAAGGCAAATTCTTGAGTACTCTCAAGAACTCTGGGGGCTGTGCGAAACTACTTTACAAGGAAGCATTGTGACAGTGCAGGAAGAAACTGAATTAGTAGTAGTAGTATTAGTAGTAGAATGAGTTGCAGAAGACAAAAATCATAGGGCTATTATCACTTAAAACATCTATCTCACATGAAACGAAAACATTATTATTACAAAAGAACATAGTTGCAGAATGTTTCTCAGACCTCAAGGAGAGGGGAATTGAAATCATCTCTTCTTTGTTTAAGTACATGCCTATCAATAATTAGTATTAAACCCTTGTCTGAAGAGCAGCCTGCATGCTGTAGCCAGCCTGCCCCCCAGTTGGGGAAATTGAAAATATCAGTAAAGGAAAAGAAAATAATTTCAGAAAACAGAAATAATGGGACTGTTATTAAAAAGCTCACAACTCGCGCGCACGCACACACACACACACACACACACACACACACACACACACACACACACACACACACACTTTATCCTTATAAAACAAAAGTAGTGGGAGAATGATTCTCAGAAGACAAAAATCCTAGGACTATCATTAAAACACACCTCTTAACATGAAACAAGAACTTCATTGTTACCAAAAACAAATATTCATTCCAGATGTATTTATACTTACATGACAGAAATATGCTAGAACGTGTTACACCCAAAAATTCCTTACATACATTTACTAATTGTAGAAAAAAATTCAGCAGAGCTTATAATACTAGTGAGTGTTTCTTACCTAAGCTTCTGTCCTTATTTCAGCTTAAAGCTCTTGTACTTTCTCAACACAGCCACAACAATTTACAATTACAGTACTGACTATTACTTAGGTCCTCATTCTGTTCAAAAGTTGGATAGTGTTAATTTTGATTCTTGTTGCATGGTATTGGAGCCAAATTAAAAATTAAAATTTTTCGATACTAGCGGACTGTTTCTGGCATTATACAACCTTTTTACCGAATTTCCTTTTAATGTAGTTTGAATGGATAACATATAAAAGCTGGGTATTTTGTCTGACTTGTATTAATAGAAGAACGCACTTCTGTATCCATACATATTTGTTTGTTTGCTAGAAATATTGTGTACTTTTAAATGTCTTATCATGCCTGTTGTATTTTTTCCTACACTATGGAGCTTTGCAACAGATGGCTCCATCCTCCGTAAAGTACTGCCAGCTCTGAGATTTTGGTTTTCATGCATCCTATGCCCATATTTAAATGTCACTGACAGCAAGCTGCGAGCGTTGCAAACAACTGCAATTCTTGGTGTGGCATGCTACCCCAGTTAATCAGCAACATGTGCCGTGCCGCAGCACTGTTTCTCGTGAGGTTCTCGAGAACTGCTTGAGTGCTGGCAGCTTGAGAAATAATTGGTGCGCTCAAGTCGCCACGTCTCGCAGTCCCATTCTACTCCCAAGTCAAACAACAGCTCTACTCCAGAGCCATGTTTCTGCTTAAGTCTTTCAGTGCTGCGTCAAATTCTTCTCACAGCATCAAATCTTCTGTCATAGCCCCTCTATAGATTTCTGCCACGTTTCAGCTTTTCCTTCTTTGATTGTACTGGTTTTCTGTTTGAGCTCTTAATATTCATGCTGTTGCTTTTTTTACCTTGATAAGTCTCTCTTTACTGTGGTGAGTATCTCTCTGCTAGTTATACATCCTTCTATGGGCTTGCACTTATCCTCTAGTTACTTCCGATTACCCATTTTGTGCTTCCCTTCAACCAATTATGTAGGAAAGATAATTAATGATCACATTTAATTTTACTTTTTGTTGGCAAAACTAAAAAGAGAGAAAGAAATGAATTCACTTAGGGCTACAGACAGGCCAGTTCTGACCTGCTACTACTACTACAGCCATTATAGAGATTTTTGACCAAATGCAGTCTAAACAGAAACATGAAATTATGTAACTGCCTCAGTGGGATCAGAACTGACCCCTTGGATGAATATCCCTATGGAAAGTAAGATACATTTGAGTTTTGGTTGCCTTTGATGGAAGGTCATAGAAATTCAACAATCTGGGCAACAGTGTAGGGTGGTCACAAATGTGAGGACTAAGAGCAGGTCTCAGGTGACGCAGCCATGGTTCAATTTTTAAATAATTTCTGTTCAACAGAACAGATACAAACAATTTATATAAAATTATAATATCCCTTGTCAGTATTAACATTTACCTGACTTGATAAAGAGGCACAACATTCCAAATTTCAGAGATTCGGTGACATTTTTTAGCCTCATATATGATTCTTCAAACATAAAGGCAAAGAACAATTTTAAGTGTCTTAACCACAAAACTTGAAAAGCAGACAGTATGTGTATCTTCAAGTTTTGTAAGGCTTTAATGAGATCACAACTTGATTATCTGTGTGGTGTATATGGATCAATGTATAATAGACAAGGTAATTGATTCTCTCTCCCCCCCCCCCCCCCCCATTTGGGGATCAGTTTGGCTTCAAAGGCATCCTGAGACGCAATTTCTGTACAAGACTGGGGAGCTGTTGATTATTATCTGGTGACAACTGTACATGATCCTTCAGGAATAATGTATGACTTGGAGCTGTGGTAATACACTGGAATTGCATTCAGGAGGATGGTGGTTCTGACTTGTCTCTGGTCATCCTGATTTACGTTTTCCATGATTTCCCTAAATCACTCCAAGAAAAAATTGTTGGAATGGATCCTCTTTAAGGGCGTAGTTGATTTATTTCCCCAGCCTCTGTCTCTAATGACCATGATGTCAAACAGACATTAAACGCTAATCTTCCTTTCTTCCCTCCCTCCTCCCTTCACTTCAGGACTGTAAGTACTCTTTGTTCCATATGAATCTATACCAATGAATTAATTGCCTTAACACAGGAAAAAGTGGTCAATTCAACAATAACCAACAATCATTCGAGATCTATGTTGAACACAAGTTAATGTGCTTGGTGTGGGACAAGTACCAGCCCACCACCAGTATTGGTACAGACTGCTACCTTGATTATTGAAGAGAACCAAAATAATTTATATAACACTTAGTAACATCTGTCTCATACGCAGGTATAAAATTTCCTAACATATTTTTGGCACATGTTTATTGTTAATTTGATCTGGTATTTCATATGTGCATCTGTCAGTTGAACTTGCTGTTGAGTGGACATCATTGTTTTATTTCCACGATAGTGTTTTTCAATTATTGACACATTGTGTCACAGGCAGATATAATAGTAAATTTATTTTTGTTTTGTTGAGATGATGAATATTACTTTAAAGGAGAAAGTTTTCTTCTGTTTTATTCTTTACTTTTCAAATACCTAATTTATTACAGTAAAACCTCGTTTTTACATTCTCGGTTTTTATGTTTTCCCGCCATTTACACCATTTTTTGTCGGTCCCGTCAAATTTCCTATGTTTACAATGTTAATTCGCCCTCATTTTTGCATTAACATATTTACGCTTTTCCTGCGTTTTACACTTTTTGAAATCATGTTCGTGAAGAAAAATGGCGTAATGTACATAAATTGACACTAGCATGGCTTACCCCTTAAAGTATAGCGCTTAAAAATTATTCGCATTTGAGTTTCTTGACACTTTGCGTTATTCAAACGTATATTTTGCGTTTCGTTGATGACTTAAAGACGTGCCGATTTGTGGCAATGTAGTTCTTCTTTTCACTAGCTTCTTTGGCAGAGTGCCTGGCATGTACTCAGACAAACAGAACGGTTTGTTAACGAGATAATAATGCTGATTTGTGGCGGTGTAGTTCGTCTTTCCACTAGCTTCTTTGCCAGAGCGGCTGGCGAGTACTCAAACAATCAGAACCAGTTGCTTTGTTGAAGTGAGAATAAATAGTTGCATTGTTTTTCTGATACATATTTCTGGTTAATAAAGAACTTTATCTGTCACAGTTGGGTATCATAATACCCACAACCTCAAAAAAGCGATAATAGTGAGAGATGCCGATCCTATGCAAACGTCACAAAAATACTTATGCATATGTTTGTACTCGAGAACGCGAATAAATTCTCGAATATTGTCATGTGAAACATCGAAAAATACAAAACGAACAGAACTGTAGGAGTTTTACTATGTAAATAATTAATTCCGGTAAAAAGCAGTAATTTTGAAGATGTGTTACATAGCCTGGCAGCGGCGTCCAAACGATATCTATCGAAGCGGTTCAAGTAATTTTGAAGATGTGTTATAGCCCAGCAGTGGCGTCCTTGATTATAATGAATTAAATTATGTAAAAAATTTCTACTTCCCATAAAATTACCAGTTTACCTGGTGCTTAAAATAGTGGTATCCTTGATTAAGACTGAAATTACGTCAAAAATTTCCACTTCCCATAAAATTTCCAGTTCTGCCTGGCGCTTAAAATAGTGGCATCCTCGATTATAATGAATGAAATTACGTCAAAAATTTCTACTTCCCATAAAATTACTAGTTTGCCTGGTGCTTAAAATAGTGGTGTCCTCCATTATAATGAATAAAATTACGTTAAAAATTTCTACTTCCCATAAAATTACCAGTTTTTCCTGGTGCTTAAAATAGTAAAAATTTGGATAACCTTTATTGTATAATCAACTCCCTGGCGAGTATTTAGATGTCTATTATGTACATATATCACACATAAACTACAAAAATGCAAGGCTGATCCAGTAAGCACCTTGAAAAGCGTAAAAATGAGGTTCTACTGTATTTATACATTTATTCATCCTTTAATCGCTGTTTAGAGCGATCTACTGTAATATTGCATTTTCTTTCTTCCGATCAGGTGTTGGAGTAGTAGTTACTGTTCGTAGCCGCTATTAAAGTTCACTAACGGTACAATAATACAGGAAAATAATTTGGTGGATCTGACACTTTTAGGTTACTTTATAGATAGAAGACTCAAAAAAGGAGGTGGAACCTGACTTTAAAGTTTAGCGGCAATAGTAATTTGGAATGAAAGCAACACCTGAGCACAATATTACACAAAGAAACTAGGAGATTCCGCGATGACCTTTCTTACCATGATAATTATGTTAAGTTGACTGGATGTAGCAGATGAAGCTGTAGAAACTCTTGGTGCATTGTGTAAAATGATGATTTGTTGGCATGGAGCAGATTGTACTAACTCAATGACCGTGAAGAAAAATATTAAATTATCTTTTTTTGATAAAAGAATGTTTAGATCGGTCGGATTTCGATTAATTCTGAAGGTTTCTTTGCAGGCATTACTATCAAGTCACGTTCACAAAAGCTACATATAATAACATCTAATAGTTTCTAGTAAATTATAGATATAAGTCCAACAATGGCTCCAAGCATCATATTACATAATTAAGATTACTGCTGGAAAAAATAGAATCACTTCATGAATTATTAAAGGTGGGTCATTTGAAATAAGTAAAAGATTTATATGTAACTAAATATATTTTCACCATACTTCACAAGAAAAAAAGCTGTCACACACACTTACAATTAATAATGGAGAAGTCCCTGACGTGCGACTGTTCTCAATGAGGTAGGAAAGATGAAAGACCAAGTACACAAACGCGTTCTGGACAGCTCGTAAAAAATAGATGAACATCAGAAAAATATGAAGACTGTAATTCGCTGCCAGAGAAAGCTGTGGACAGTGATAAGCATCGTAAATAAATTATTTATCGAATGAAATTTTTTTAATGTAATACTACACTGCATCTACATATGTATTCTGCAATCCACCGTAAGGTGTGTAGTGGAGGGTACACTGTACCACTACTAGGCATTTCCTTTCCTATTCCAATCCCAAATAGAATAAGGGGGGGGGGGGGGGGGGGGGAAAGAATGCCTACATGCCTCCATTCGAGTCCTAATTTCTCTTATCTTATCATTGTGATCGCTACGCGAAATGTAAGTTGGTGGTCCTCTAAATTTCCTCAACAGAAATTCACAAAAAGAATGTCGTCTTTCCTCCAGTGATCCCCAATTGAGTTGCCGGAGCATTTCTGTGACACTCACGCATTGGTCGAACTTACCAGTAACAAACCTAGCTGCTCGCCTCTGAACTGCTGCTATGTCTTCCTTTAAACTGAGCTGCTGTGGGTACCAAACACTTGAGCAATACTCAAGACATGGTTTTACATGCATTTTATATGTGGTCTCCTGTACAGATGAAGTACATCGTCTCAACATTCTTCCAATAAACCGAAGTCGACTGTCCGCCTTACTAACAACTGTCCTTACATGTTCGATCAATTTCATATCGCTCTGCAATTATACACCTAGATATTTGAACAGTGCGACAGTATCAAGAAGCTCACTACTAATGCTGTATTCAAATATTATGGGATTGTTTTTCCTACTCATGCACATCACCTTACATTTTTCTACATTGAGAGCTAGCTGCCATTCTTAGAAATGTTGTCTAAGTCATCCTATATGTTATTACAGTCAGTTAAAGACAACACCCTCTCGTACACCACAGCATCATCAGCAAATCGTCGCAAATTACAAGTTAGTCTGTCCATCATATCATTTATATAGATAAAAAATAATAATGGTCCTATCACACTCCCTTGGGGCACACATGATGATACACTCATCTCTGATGAACACTTGCTGTCGAGAACAACATGCTGCGTTCTATTACTTAGGAAGTCTTCCAGCCAGTCACAAATGTGTGAACCTATCCCATAAGCTCGCATCTTCGTTACCAGTCTGCAGTGTGGCACCACGTCAAACGCCTTTATGAAGTCGAGAAAAACACAATCCGCCAGTTGCCCTTCATCCATGGCTCGCAAGATGTCATGTGAGAAAAGGGTAAGCTGAGTTTCACATGAATAATGTTTACTGAACCCATGCTGGTTCGTAGAAAGAAGCTTTTCTGTCTCAAGGAAATTTACTATATTTGAACTGAGAATATGCTACAAAATTCTACAGGAAACTGATGTCAACGATATTGGCCTGTAATTATGTGGGTCAGTTCTCTTTCCTTTCTTATGAACAGGAGTCACCTGCACTTTTTTCCAATCACTAGGAACTTTGTGCTGAATTAAAGATTCACAATAAATGCAAGCTAAGTAAGGGGCCAATGCCGTAGAATACTCTTTGTGAAACTGAATTGGTATTCCATCTGGACCAGCAGACTTTTTCGTATTTAGCTCTCTCAGCTGTTTTCTACACTGGTAATACCTATTACTATGTCCTCCATGGTAGGACATCAAGGAATTGTTAATTTAGCATTGGAGAGAAGTATGTGGGGTAAAAACCGCAGAGCAAGACCAAGAGATGGATACAGTAAGCAGATTCAGACAGATGTAGGTTGCCGTTCTTATGTGGAGATGAAGAGGCTTGCTCAGGATAGGGTATTGTGGAGAGCTGCATCAAACCAGTCTCTGGACTGAAGACCACAACAACAACAACAACATGTCCTCCATTTCGGAATTAGTACATTGATCAAATGATGGTATATTTGTGCGATCCTCTTGTGTGAAAGATTTTTTAAAGGTTAAATTTAGAACTTCGGCTTTCTGTTTGCTTTCTCCTATTATTGCCCCGGAATGATCAACAAGTGACTGGTAGTGGGCTTTGCTTTCTCAGTAGTTTTCTAACATTATTATTATTATTATTATTATTATTATTATTATTATTATTATTATTATTATACCACAGTGAATCTTTTCCATCCTTCATTGACTTTACAGGCACATATTTCTCTAACCCTTTATGTACAATGCACTTAAATTTAGTCCACAATTCCTCTACAGCTGTAGTACTGGAACTAAACAATGTCCATTCTTTTTCTAAGTGTGATCCTAACAATTACTTATCGGCTCTTCCCAACAAAAACACGCTCCTAGCCTTCTTGATTGGTTTATGAACTTTGGTCACCATTGATGCTATGACGATATCATGATCACTAATTCCTGTCTCTACACAAACATCGCTAATAACGTCAGACCTATTCGTAGCTATAAGGTCTAAAATATTTCCATTGCGCGTGGGTTGCCAGTTTAACTGCTCAGGACAGTTTTCTGAGAATATGTCCAAAAGTAGCTCACAAAACTGCTTGTCTGCACTGCCTGAAATGTAACTAGAGAAGTCCCAATCTATACTCTTAAGCATGAAGTCTCTCCCGACTAATATTACATGCACCGGATACCTATGCATTATCTGGTGTAGACTTTCTTTGAATGACTCTAAAACTGCTACAGCAGCATTGGGGGCTGGTAAAAACACCCAACTATAAACTTTACTTCTCTTAGACCTGTTATATGTGCCCAGATAACTTCACAGTTACTTTCAACCTCGATCTCAGTAGAAACAATATCTTTGTCCACAGCGATGAACACTCCTCCTCCAGTTGTGTCCGATCTATCTTTCCAATATACATTCCACACCACGCTAAATATTTCTGAACTTGCCACATCATGATTTAGCCAGCTTTCAGTACCTAAAACTACCTGAGCACTATAATTTCTATGCAGTGCGGCAAATTCGGGAACTTCGTTTTTAATACTTTGAAAGTTTGCGAATAATATTTTGACTGTTGAATTTTTTAACCGAATACAGCCTGAATTTGCTGTCTGAATGTTTACAAGCAAGTGCTCATCAGAGTTAGCGCCTAGCCTAAAAAGAACCCATGTGCACTTCACAAGTTTTCTGCTACCCGAGTAGCCGCTTCCTTAGTGTTGTGCAACCCTGATCTATCTAGCGGCATCCTACAAGTCCCCACCTGATAATGAAGATCCAGAAATCTGCAGCCATGACTGTCACAGTGTGGTTCAGACCCTACACTTGGCTCCAAACCAAAGGACCCCGATCAACCCTGGAAACAATGCTACAAATTGATAGATCTGCTTGCACCCTGCATGCGACGGCAGCAGTCTTCACCAACCGCCTGTAGGAACTGAGGATGTCATCAGAACCCAAGCGTCCTTGGTGCCGACGTGAGCCACGACTTGCAGTCGACCAAACCCCACACCCTCGATAGCTGCCGGCAAAGTGCCTCCACATCTCGGATGAGGCCCCCTGGCAGACACACTGAGTGCACATTGAACTTCTTTCTGGATTTAAACGCTATCTGGCTTAGAGGCTCCATCACGCGCATAACATTGGAGCTCCCAATAACTAATAATCCCCTCCCCCTGTGCACCTGCTTGAACCCTGTTAAAGGAGTGGCCACATGTCCACTCACAGAATGAACGGGAGAGGACGGACAGCCAGCCTCCACATTGGCCTTCCATCCCGAGCAACGCAAATGCCGTTCAACCCGCCATTCCCCTTGTGGAGAGGGCGGCTTGATCACGTCTGGTACACCTGAAGGTGCCTCGGTAGCAGGGACAGAGGGGGCGAAGCATGAGACACCTGAGGTGTCCCACTCAACACACCAGACTCCCCACCACTGCTGCACCCCGAGACAGCAGCCTGAAGATGGCTGACCGTAGCCAATAGCATGCTGAGCTGCTCACGAACTGTGGCCAACTCCTCCTGCATCCACACACAGTAGGCTCACATCCTATCCATCCTATCAATACAATTAACTGTAGAAAGTAGAAAACTAAATAATCAACTTTTAACTAGCCTAGTACTTTAATAAAAGCGGCTGGCAGCTGACTGAATGATAGTTAGTGGTTACTACACTGTAAAAGCAATGAAACTGAGTCCAGAAGTTTTCAAAATAAAACAAGAAAATCTATGGAATACACTGTTATCAAACATGCGGGAATATATGCTTTCTTAAAGCAGAACACGAAATAAGGAAATGACAATAAGACACTTAAATCATGTAGCTTGCAGCAGGTGATATTGGATACATCAGTATTTTACAATCACAATGTACAATGCAATAACAATATGTAATGTAACTCCATATAAATGTAATATGCAGTACAAAATAATAATCATAAGTATCTGTCATCTATTTCTGCCTTCAATTTAGCGTGTTGACAGATGTATTATATATTTCATGTGAAATTTTAATTACAAGTACTTGTAAACTTTTTTTCATATTTTGTTAGAACTATTACTTTATTTGGTATTAGTCTCAAAATATTCATTGACACTGTACAAACATGCTGCATTCAAATATACTCTTAGTTTTGTTTTCAATGTCGGTAGAGGTTTATATCTTTTAGCCTGCTTGGTAACCTGTTGTATAATAAGCACCTAGCTTTAATAGGATCTCTATCAGCTTGTTTTATTCACGTTCTGTTGACATAATAATGATCTTTAATTCTTGTAATGTAATTGTGTATTTAGCTGTTTAGTGTTGGTGTACAGTTTAATTTGAGATACAAGATGGTTTCATAAACATACAAGGCTATGACTGTCAAAATTTTAAATTCTTTGAATTTGATTTTACAGGACTCTCTTGGTGATAGTCTGCCTACATCTGAATGCTTTTTTCCCTTGCATTTTCAGCAGTCTATCTATATACACATTTGGTGCTCTTCCCCATATTGTTATGCCATACAACAAATGTGGGTGAATGAGTCCATAGTACATTTTTATTAGCATATCTGCATCAACTGTATGAGACATTTTCTTCATTAAAAATATACTGCTGCTAATTCTTGAGCAGATCTTTTGATTGCTACTAATGGAGGAATGTCTTGTGTTGTAAAGAAACAAAAGAACAGGGCAGTTTACTTTTGTGTATTTTGATTAAAGTGATGATTCTTATGTTCCTAACAAGGGAAACTCCCCTTCGTACCACCCCTTATATTTAGTGAAAGGATGGTATAATGGAAGCTCATCAAAAATATAATACAGATCAAGCATAAAAACAGGAAGTAAGTATATGGAATCATGAAAAAAGAAGCAAAATAAAAAATGAACACTCCAAGCATACGATATGCCACATTTCTGCAGCAGATGTGTTGTGGTTCTGTGAACAAGGTGCTGGGCTACAAAACAGACAATCCTGGGTTCAAATCCCATTCCTTAACAATATTTTTATTTCAGTTTGCACTATGTTATTATGGCAGCGATATCCGTAATCGAACACACACAAACAATCATATCTTTACGATTGTCTTTGAGCGAGCTGCCTCTCGGCCGCCACCAACAATCAGTCTGTCTGTGATAAAGTTGTGAACTGTCTGTTCAATAATGTGTTGATACACAGAAAAGTATGTTTTCTGGGACTCACACCATTTGAAAAACCCATATTGGTGACCCTGTACTGAGTTTCTTATGCTGCGGTGTGTGTTCCAGTGCATTTTGCTCATCCGCCCGAGTTAATTCGCAAAAAATGGCAGTATGTGATCTAATAGTTATGACCACAATGAACATGCCAGTCTGACTTCCACCAGGCTTGACCGTGGTTTCTCAGCCATCGTTCAACTCCCCACTGATCTGCAATTTGTTTCAATGCCTCAGCACACGGCTCTGCAATTTTTTTTTTTTTTTTTTTTTTTTTTTTTTTTTTTTTTTTTTTTTTTTTTTTTTTTTTTTGGACTTGTTCAATTTGGCGTGGAACAGCAATGGACTCCAGAATTGTGACCCCGAACTTGCATTTCTGTGCTGAAATTACGAAAATACTCATGTTTCGCAGGACCATTTTGTGCACTCACATTCTCAACCAGTGCCAAATGCAGATAGTTCAGTGTACTGTGCTTCAAATTAGTATTCGCTGCCTGCCACAGCTCTGCCATGTGCACCAGTGAATCCATCTTTGACCTACATGCCTGTACATAATATGAACAGTGGCATGCTGTCGCAGAACTGACTAGCAGACTCATTCCTGCTCTTCTTCAACTTCTGCTTTTAATTCAGCACCTTTGTCACAAGCTCCTTCTGCATGTTTTTCCATGCGCTGGGCTTCGGTTACAGATAGTGCAGTGCATTTGTTTTTTGTACAACCACCTCTGCAGTGTTTGATTGATTGATTTTTCCAGGGAAGCCAAAACAGCCTTGGTCCAACCCGCCACTGCCCGCATCGAAACTAAGTTTATTGTGCGGTATCGCTCCCTGTATATCTAGTAAAGCCAACCAATGGCCTTGAACAGTGCAATGAGTCCCTTTACCAGTTCTTTATTAGACACAATTTCTTCGGGTCTGGTTGTCCCAAATATTCTGTGCCTTTTATTCTCCAATGCAATGCATTCGAAGATTAGATGTGATGCAGTTTCATCACCGTCATCACAGATCCTACATTTAGGGTCCTCTTCTGTTATTCCCATTGTATGTAGGTGGTTTTTGAAATTCCCATGGCCTGTCAGCAATCCAACCATGAGTCTAATCTCTCTCCTGTTCAGACCCAGGATTGCAGAGCTTCTTTTAAAACATGGCTTTGGCATCATTACCTTGCCATGTTTTTGTTGATGGACTTTGGTCCAATTTTCTACGTACTGTCTTCTGAGCCAGTTACGTAGCTCCAATTTGATCATTGCCTTGGTGATTGTCAGGACAGGTTCCAGTCCAATAAATGGAGTCTCTGCCCTCATCCTGGCTAATCTGTCGGCATGTTTGTTGCCACTAATCCCTGAGTGGCCAGGGACCCACAATAGGTTTACTCTATTGCTTTCCCCTAGCTCCACCAGAACCCTGTGACAATTTTAGACCTTGTTGCAGGAGCTACCAGTGATCTCAGGGCTGCCTGGCAGTCTGAATAGATGCTATGACCTTTGTAGCACCTATGCAAATTCTCCTCCACACACGCCCTGATGGCAGTGATTTCGGCCTGGAATACTGAGGCCAGATTTCCTAGAGAGATGACGCCCTCCAGTTTTGGCTGCACCCCATATACCCCGGCCCCAACACCTTGGTCTGATTTTGACCCGTCAGTGAACCAGACAATATCCCCTGTACGGTGTCAAACTATTTTCTCCCACGCTCCCTACTTCCAATTGTTATATTGAAAGTCTTGTTGAAACAGTATGGGGTTATAATATAGTCAGCTGGCATTTCCCCAACCTTTCCTATATTTACCTCACTCACTATTTTAGTGTGTGATTCTGGATATCCCAAAGAGTTCCAGTTGTTGCCAGATTTGAGTCTGTATGCACCAGCCGCTGCCTCCATCTTGACCCAAAGGTGTAATGGGGGTATATCCATCATGGTCTCCATCCCAGCAGTTGGTGTGCTGCTAATTCCGCCTGTTATGGCTAAGCAGGCTAATCTCTGCACCTTACCAAGCTCCTTAGCAGCAACCTGCTGTTCTACCTTCTTCCACCACACGACCGCCCCATAGGTGATCCCGGGTCTAATCACTGTGGTGTATATCCAGTGCATACCCTTGGGGCTCAGGCCCCAATTTTTGCCACAAGCTCTCCTGGTAATCACAAGAGATTTCAGGAATAGTAGAAGGGAAGAAGTAATTGACATAACTTTTAGTTCCATGATGATGGGAAGTTACGTCAAACAGTGGCATGTGGTCCTGGAGCCATCCTCATCAGATCACATGTATATTAAATTCAATGTTGAAATGGGAACCAGACAGACCATGGCCTATAGGAACCCCAGGAAAACGGACTGGGAGACATATAGGAGAGACCTTGACTTCAGCCTATCGGAAATTAAAACTTCAATAAGGAATCCAGCAGAGCTTGAGAAAGTAGCAGAGGCCGTATATCAGGAACATCAGGAATATTTGCTCCAAGGCAAGGTTAAACAGTTTTTGTACCTATTTCCTTTGCATTTCCAGGTTATTATTCCACCAAGGCAACTCCTATTTGTGCACTTCTTGGTGATTGAGCAGTTGTCCTGGTATGAGGTCACTATAGCAGAGGTTACGGCCTTTGCTACTTTCTCAAACTCTGCTGGATTCCTTATCGAAGTTTTAATTTCTGATAGGCTGAAGTCAAGGTCTCTCCTATATGTCTCCCAGTCCATTTTCCTGGGGTTCCTATAGGACATGGTCTGTCTGGTTCCCATTTCAACCTTGAATTTAATATACATGTGATCTGATGAGGATGGCTCCAGGACCACATGCCACTGTTTGACGTAACTCCCCATCATCATGGAACTAAAAGTTATGTCAATTACTTCTTCCCTTCTACTATTCCGGAATGTAGGTTCATCACCCCTATTCAGGATCTCCAAGTTGTTAGATAGGAGAAATTCAAGAAGGTGCTCACCTCTACTGTTGGTGTCCTTGCTGCCCCATGATAGATTGTGGGCATTGGCATCACATCCCACCACCAGTTCGTCACCTTGCCGATGGCAGGCTTCCGTCAGTCTACTCACTTCCAAAGAAGGAGGAGAACTGTGTTCGTAAGGAAGGTATGCTGAGGCCAAAACAATTTCCCTCGTGATACCTCCTGACGTTGCTGCATCCTGATGGTCACCAGGTCCCTGGAACAAAAATCCATCATTGGTATGAAAGGTATTCCATTTCTAACATAAATGCATGTACTGGTGTTCTTTAGATTTCTGGCATAAATCAGCTTAGCTCCAGTACCACCGAGGCCTGATACATCCCCTTTGTATAAATAGGGTGTTTGTATCAGGGCCACGTCTACCTCCTGTCTCCCCAGGCGACGGCTCAGGGCAGCAGTGGCGTGCTGCAGGTTTATCTGCAGCACTTCCAGTCCCCATCTTGCTGCCATTATTGCCTTTAAGGTCTTTGATTACCCTGACGCTGACCTGCGAGAACCCTAAAAACAGTTTCAGGCCCTGCTCTTGCAATGCCTTCAGGGACTTCTCTCCGACCTTCACCACCAGGGTCCGTCCTTCCGGAATGACCTTTTGGTTAATTACCCTCCAATCCTCTGTCGAGACTTTTGGGTTCAGGACCCTTACTTTCTTGAACAGAGTCTTTGGAGAGGCATCCATAAGGATCTTTGGTACCCAAGACCTTTGCGGTCTTCAGGAGTTCGGCTGCTGTCTTGACCAGCAGCTTCGCATCCTCCCACAGGGATATCATGGACACCTTTTACTTAAGCCATTCTGCTGAGTGCTTCCCCTCGCAGACAAAAATGAGGGTACCACGATCTAGATAGATCCTCCTGAATTTGGGTCCTGGACCAGCGTCCCCCCCAATCTCTTCAAAGAGGGCCATCTGCACGAGCTCCTCCTGCTGCGAGGTGATTCTTACCAGTGGGTATCCTTCTTGGACAACCGCCAGTCTAAAGACCGAGACTGCAGTACTATAGGTCTGTTTCCCTATTTCCTGCCTCAGCCATTTAGGATCACGCTTGCCCAGAGAGGAGGGAGTCTTAGATTCCTCCCTAACCCTCTGAGCCCCAGACAAGGCCTTAATCCTAATCTGGTCCAACTTCTCTGTTACAGTTCCCACTTCTTGCTCAGGTCAAGACCCTGACTGAGAAGTAGGAGTGCACTCCATCGGTCCTGATCCCGATGTCTGAGTCTCTGAGGTCTCAGATTGCCCCTCGGATTCTTTTAAAATAATTTTTTTCTCCATGTTCATCTTAGTCCCACGAGATTTGGGGATTTATATGGTCCACACCATGATAAGCCCACGCGGTACAAGGCTACTTACTCAGGGAGGTTGCCCGGTAAACCTGAGGCTCCGTTCGAGACACATCCACCCATGTGCCACGCACCCCTCAGCACGGGTTGCACCACACCTTGGGTTGGGGGGAAGTTTAACGTCGTGCCTGGGACGATGCGCAGTGTTTACCTAGTGACTTTTTTTTAACCCTCACACTCTGTCGAGTGATTTCTTGTGTGTGTACTTGTCAGGACAGAGTGATGTGTTTGACATGCAGCCACATTCATGTGACTCTCTCACATTGTCCACACTCAACCGCCCATTTCATCAGCACAATTTGGTGCCTCTGCCACATCAGCCTTCTGTGTTGCATCTCCTCAACAACTGCAACATCGGCCTGATGCTAAGGTGCCGGATGAAGGATCTCAGGCAATGTCTTCTCCTCCTCCTTTGCCACCTGGACGTCTGCCCAAGCTCCCTTCATTTTCATTTGAGGCTCCAACCTATGTGGTTTACCTTAGTAGAACAAATCTTTGACCACCATTCAATAGATGATGCTTCTCGCTATCTCTGTTTCATCACACACCTGCACGAGCACATCGACCTAATCTGCGATCTGGTAATGTCACCTCCAATGACTTGTCGCTACTTTGTGGCAAAGCAGACCGTCCTGGAGTTATGTGCACTCCTGACAAAATCATCCACTATATTCTGCAGGAGGAACATCTCAGTGACAGGAAGCCTTCCCAGTCGTGGATATGTCTTCCGTTGCTGGTCAGCAAGCAGGTAATGCAGACTCAACTCTGATGGCCGTCTGGGCCAACAATCTGCCTTTACTGGTCCAGACAGCCCTGGCTTATGATATCCTCGAGTCTCCGAGAAAGCGCATCCACATCACTGACTGGGTTAATGCGCTACTTACTTATGTGAAGCCCGTAACAAAGCGTCTGCTTGCACACAAACTCACACCTTTGCTTGGGGCCACTCCCACATGCTAGCCAACCTCCTCGACCCGCCTGGCTTTCTGCGTTACCTCACAGATGAGACACTGCAGCCAGCCTTCTCTGCAGAATATGAAGATGGACCTCTGCTGCCCACTTGCTTCCCACTGGAACAGCCACCTCACTACCCATACTGTTTCTTCCACAGTCACTTTGGTGCAGCTGCCAAGAAGTGCTGTCCGCTGTGCTCGTACCCAAATGCAACTTGTTGAAGACAACGGACACCTACTGTCGCTGCATTCTGTTTGCCATACTTCCACTCAAGGTGGTTGTCTCTACTTGCACGACTGTGTTTCCATCGTCGGATTTCTCATTAAAACTGGCACAGATGTTTCCCTGCTACCCACTACTATGACAACTGGCCATCTCCGCCTGCATCACCGGTTGCTGCGAGCTGTCAGTGCCACCCAACTTCGGTGCGCGGGTTCAAACTCTCACTCTGCGCATCTCTCACCTGATTGCATTCTCGAGTGGAACTTTTTAGTGGCAGACATTCCAGAACCTATTGTGGGTATAGGTTCTTAACACATCACAAACTTTCACCCCATGTTGTGCGCCGCTCTGTTTTCCACTATCACTCAAGCTACAGCTCTGCTTCCATGAGTGCTACTGTTGTTAGTGAATATACCAAATTGTCTGATGACTTCGACATGCTGCTGAATAAGTGGTTTGATGAACATAAATAAGTGCTTGACCTCAGGAGTGAACGGGAAAGCATCATACACCATCTTGCCCGTATTGAATCGTAGCTGTCTGTGACCAAACAACGTCTTTCTGCTCTGCAGGTGGATTGCAAGGTTAGTACCAGTGTTTCCTCTGCTATTAATGTTCCTGCACCCACACGTAGGCATGATTGTGCTGCAGACGACCCGCCTAACCTTCCTCCTCACTCCTATGCTGATGTGTCCAAACAAAACGCGGTTGCCAGTCAAACCACCATAGCTGTCAAAACTCTGACCCCTGGCACCTGCTCCACACACTATTCACAACTCTCAGCCTACTGACCTAATAACAAACTTTAACTTCCCCTATCTCTAAACAACCTATCAGTCACCAGCCCGTGGGAAAACATAAATCCAAGTTTATTTCCGCTGGTGACAATTGTGCTAAAGACTCAGATGCTACTGTATGCCCACAGTCGCACAGTGTTTCAAATATTTTTGCACTTGCTGCCATGTCTGCCACGGCTTGGCCTTCTGTTTCTGCGACGGTGGCTCACCTACGTGTTTCGGTGGCCACCGTCATAAAATCCATCTCAGCTGACCTCCCAGCTGCTTCGGGTCAGCTGCCATCTTGTGCTGTGCCACGGGTTGTGCCGCCACCTCCTACGGTGGTTGCCAAGGTGGCCTACCCACACGCCGCAGCAGCCTGGCAGCTATCTTGCACTCTCACACTTGTGGCACCTCCAGCGGCACCAATGGATATCACAGCCGGCCGGGACAGTCAGCTGTCACCTCCCATCCCCACACCGGCTGTCATAACATTGTCCGCCAAATCTGACACACCAGACACCATGACCCTCACTTCCTTCTGCCCTCAGCAGTGCATTTCTGTAGTAACTAATGGCACAGTTCACAGATTTAGACTCACCGACGACACACCTGTTTGTAGTAAACCATGCTGCCTTTGTGCTGAAAAATTCATGATCGTGGAAGCACAGATCATAGAATTACTAAAGGCTGGCATAATTGAATTTTCTTCTAGCAGTTGGTCCTCCCCCATTCACTTAGTAAAAAACGCAATGGTTCTTGGAGAATGTGTGGGGACTACCGTAGGCTCAATGCTAAGATGATCATGGACAGGTATCCTATTCCTAATGTAGCCTATTTCACTCATGTTCTCGCTGGTGCTAAAATTTTTTCTCCTTCCCCTAAAGATTAGTTTTGTTTACTTAGATGACATTTTACTATTCAGTACCTCTGTTGAAGATAGCAAATGTCATTTACAAATTCTTTGAGACACTTTGACCAAGGCAGGTATTGAGTTGAATCACGGAAAGGATTAACTGCACCTACCTTCAGTTAAGTTTCTGGGTACACTGTTTCGGCTGATGGCAGTTCCCCTCCCTCTGAAAAGGTCAGTGCCATCAAGGAATTGCTCCCCCTCCACATTCAAAGAATTGAGGTGCTTCCTAGGCACTATTAATTATTATCTTCGACACTTACCCAGTGCTGCTGACATTCAAGGACCCCTTACTGACGTGCTGGCAGGCAGGAATACCTCAGGTACTCGCCCCATCTTTTGGACCCCTGCAATGTTAGAGGCTTTCTCTTCCCTTAAAAACTTTTTATTGAATGCTATTACTATCGCTCACCCTCACCCGGAGGTGGACATCTTTATCACGACTGATGCCAGCAACATTGTCATCAGTGCCGTTCTTAGCCAGTCACTAGACAGCAATGTCTCTCCTCTCCAGTTCTTCTCAAAGAAATTAAATCATGCTCAGAGTCAGTATTCGGCCTTCAACCGAGAATTCCTTGCTAGTTACAAGGCCATCAAGCACTTCCGCTCCAAGATCGAGTGCCGTCCTTTCCATGTCCTCACTGACCACAAACCTTTGGCTGCTGCAATACAAAATCCCCAGTCAATCCTACTCCTAGACACTTCCAATACCTAGATTTCATCTCAGTTCACCACTGATATCAGGTACATTGAGGGCGTTGACAACATCGTAGATGACTTCATCTCCTGAGTCGATGCTGTGTCTTCCCTGATCAATCTCTCTAACCTTGCCATTCTCCAATCAGCTGAGGATGAGCTTATGCAACTAGTTTCTGATCATTCCTCCTCTCTCTGCCCCATCCGCACTTCTTTTCCTGGGATGACGGGCGAAATTTAGTGTGACGATTCCACGGGCAAGCTTTGCCCCTTCATCCCTCACCCCAAGTTTTTCCAAAAATTGCATGAGCTTTCACACTCTGGCATTCGTGCCTTGACTCAACTTGTCACTGAACGTTTCATCTGGTGAGACGTCATGGGATACTGTCAAGCTTGGGCTCTGGCCTGCATTCCCTGCCAACGTAACAAAATCACCTCCCCTCCTTTGGGCTCTCTCCCCATTCCCACGAGCAGATTTCAACATGTCCATAGTGACCTCATCAGCCCTCTTCCTCTGGCTGACGGTTTCCACTATGTCTTGTCAACTACCGATCAGATGATTAGCTGGGGTGAGGCCACCCCTATCTCCCTTGGTCATCACCACAGACCAAGGCTTCCAGTTCGAATCCTTTCTTTTTTCTGACTCTTGCCACCTCTGCAGCATCAAACCCATCCACACCACTGCCTACCAAACTCAAAGCAATGGACTGGTAGAGCAGTTGCTCAGAATCCTTAAAACTTCTCTCTGGTACAACGACACTCTATGGACGGAGGCACTTCCCCTCGTTTTGCTTGGGTTACGAGTGACCTACAAAGAGGACCTCCAGGGCACTGTAGCCAAATTTGTCTATGGACAATCCATACTTTTACCTGGGGAACTCGTCTCCCCCTCTCCCATTTCCCACTCGTCTCACCTCCCCACTCTGGTAGACCGGGTGCGTCAGCATTGCGCGAAGATCTGCCCTCCATCTCCCTCCAGTTACACTCCTCTGCGGGTCATTGTTCTGAAGAGCCTGGGCTCTTGCAAGTTTGTCATGCTACAGGATGATACAGTGCGTCCTCTGCTCAGTCCTCCTTTCTCGAGCCCTCACTGGGCGCTCAGGTGCTCCCCCAACACTTTCACCATGATTATCAATAACTCTCCTTCCAGTGTGTTGGTAAGCCATATTAAACCTGCTCATGTCGAGCCCTCCTCATCACCTCCAGTTGAGGGCAATCCTCGCCCTCTCATAACGTTTGAGGCAGAATCCTCTCTTCTGACCTCTTCAGCTTCTTCGTCGTATCCTGCTGACACACCTCTGCCTCGCCCTCCCTTCTGCTTCCGTTGCTCCCTGACTCCTCCTTCCTTCTCCTCTCCATTCGAGGTCTCTCCTCACTCTCTTGCTTCCACCTTCCAAGGCCTCGGCATTCGACCACTTCCTGGAATTCGAGGTTTCTATCTCTCCCCAACTATCTTCTGTCATTGCAATTCTTTTACATGAAGACTCAATCTTTATACTTTGCACTGCCATCAGCACTTCCCCCCTCTCCCCAGCAATGTAGGTATGAGTTACTAAAATGTTTCTCCCCTCCTGTTTCATTTAATGTGGACGCCACATGAGCTTTTCTGCTCCCCTTGGTTGTGGTTAGTGTGTTACTTCCCACCCCCCAGTTCAATAAAGTGTTGATATGCAGAAAAGTGTGTTTTCTGGGGCTCAGACACCATGAAAAACCCACATTATGAACTTTCCATCATGTTTATGATGTCTCTATTCTCTTCTTGTAGCCCTGGCAATTTTCATACTATACATTTGTTACGGAATATTAGACATGTGGTAAGAACATAAACATCTACATAGATACTCTGCAAGTCACATTGAAGTGCATGCCAGAGGGTTCATCAAACCACTTTTTGTGATATTTCTCTATAGTTCCATTCTCTAATAGTTCACGGAAAAAAGGAACACCTAAATCTTTCTTGTTTTGATTTAATTTCTCTTATCTTATTATGAAGAACATGTCTTCCTTTGTAGGTGGGTGGTAACATAATCTGTTCACATTTGGAAGAGAAAGTTGTGAAATAAATTTCGCAAATAGATCACGTCGCAATGAGTAATGCCTTTCTTTTAATGATTTCCACCCCAACTCGTACATTATTTCGATGACATTCTCTCCTCTATATCATGATAATACAAAACAAGCTTCCCTTCTCTCAACTTTATCTAAATAATCTGACAGTCCCAACTGGTGTGGATCCCCCAATGTGCAGCAATACTGCAAAATTACGTATTACTGTCACAAGCAAATGTGATAAATAGTGAATGCAGGCAAAATACTGCATAAACTGCTCACTTATCAAAACAAATAAACAGGTGGGAACTATATCAAATTAAGGGCTCATCACCTTGTAATCACAAAGTCAAGTATCAGCAAAAGCTGATGATTTCAGTTGCAAACCTACAAGTAGTTCAGACCCCAAGGGAAGCAGTAAGTTGTATTCCATTGTAAATATGAATCCAGCAAATACAGCACATGTTCAAATGTTTGTATAGTCTATGGGACTTAACTACGGGGTCATCAGTCCCTAAACTTACAAACTACTTATGAACTACTTACGAACTAGGACGGTACAAATATCCATGCCCAAGGGGGGATTCGATCCCCCGACCATAGTGGCCGTGCAGACCGTGACTGGAGCGCCTTAGTCTCCTCGGCCACCGCGGCCGGCTACAGCACATGACTTGCATAACAGTATCAATGAACATTTTCCAAACTTTAAGAAATATACAAGTTCCTTAAGAATTGTCCAACATTTGTAGGATTATTTCCTACATTTGTTGAAAAAAAGAAGAAATTAAAATTTTTGCAGTGAGGAAGATTTGATCCAGAGACTTTCAGCTTTGAAGTTCACACCGCCATAACCAAAGGACCAAGACACTGGGATGTTTACAGTTTCTGTAATTTTTTTTTTTTTTCAGATTTCCACGCATATTCTTTCTATTTTTATGTTTAATCTGTGATCAGTTTTTGACTGGCTCTCCAATGTGACATACTATCACTAAATCTAAAGAGGTTGCAATGACTAGTTTCCCTTATAAGGAAGAGCAGATTTGAGGATCATTTCGTGACACTGATTCTGAAATAAACATGAATAATACTCTCAGTACATCAGAGAATGAAGGTCTTGTTCAGAATAATGAAAATGGTGACAGTGAAATTATTACTGTTTTTCATGGAAAAATGATGGATTTCTAGAACATCCAGACACCGTGCAAAATAGAATAAAATTAGATTGTCCTTATCATTAGGTCCTACCAGTCAGTTATGTAATGATCCAGAACCAGAATAAATATTGTTTTGTCTTTCAAAACAGATGTCAATATTTTTTATGAGGTTGCAGTGCATGCCAACTCAAAACTGCAACCATCAGTTATAAATTACAGAACTATTCCTTCTCCAATCTTAGGCTTTGCTGAACCTAATAGTTTTGTGTTCTGTGGAGGTTAGTAGGGGCAGTAGAGCTCAATGCCCTTACACTTTACACTACAGAAGCTTTATTAGATGTTACTAACACAGCGGACAGTAGCAGACTGATTCCATCATGGTGGATTATACTAAGTGAAGCAGAAACCAAAGATTGTCATGTAGATGTAACACTTGGTTCGTGACCATGGTCGATACAAACACTTGAATTGGTGGCTAGTACCGTCACAAACCCCCCCCCCCCCCCCCACAGTACAGAGATCTCCTGGAGCCATGGGGGATGGGGGTGGGGAGGGTGAGTCACAAGCACTAGTAGATGCACACGCAGAGGACATCACACACACGAGTTCTATTGTTCCATCCGATAGTACAGGAGGGAGAGGTAACCAATGTGCGGTAGGGTCTTGAACAATGAAATTCTGTAATCAAGGAGGCAGCGTAAATTGTCATGAGAGTTGCCGACTCGTGTGGGAGCCATAGACCGGAATTATAACTAGCACATTGCTCGACAGGAGCAGGAAGGCCTGAGCTTCAGAAGGAACAGGATCACCGGCCAGCTGGAAACATTTAAGAAGCTCGAATTTAGTGAACGATGTGCACATCATGAATAGGTTATAGTCACGCATGACGACGGACAGCTGTTATGAGTGGCTGGGGAACGAGGATGTAGAATTGATAGCAGGGATCGAAGTGGGGAAGAGGATGAGAGATTCCTCTAAAGGGGAAGAATATAGAGGAGGAAGAGGAGTCAATGACCGGGAGTGGTACGTGACCTGATGACGAATGATTGGGGGGGGGGAGCGCAGGAGGGAGAGGGAGGGGGAGCCTCGAACAAGGAGAGGAAAGAGGAGGGAGCCTCGACCTTGGGAGGGGAAGCAGGATCGAAGTGTGCGGGTTTCAGGCAATTAATAGAGATGGCGGAAGGGTTGTCATTGAGGAGGATGGTAGAGGTGTCTACTGCACGAAGGAGAGCAGGATAAGGACCAGAGTAATTGGGCCGTAAGGGCAGGCAGACGGTGTCATCACGCAAGAACACGAACTCACAAGTCTGCAGGTCTGAAGGTACCCTTACAGTCAGAGGAGAGTGGCTGGCAAGAGGGAAAGGGGAGGCCCCAGCACAGATGAGGTGGACTTGGTCGACCAGGAAAGGGAGATCCTCGAGTGAGGAGGGCGGGGACAGGATGACAAGCTCGCCTGATAATCTGAGTTGTTGCCTGTATACAAATTCTGCAATGGTGCCACGGAGGTCCTCCTTGTAGGTTGAATGCAGGCCAAGGAGAACCAGAGGAAGGGTGTCGACCCAAAGTGACCCATGGCACCAAAGGGCCGTTTTTAGTGTCTGGTGCCACTACTCCACCAGCCCATTCCTCTGCAGATGATAGGCGGTGGTGTGGATCTGTCAAATGCCGCAAAAGTGGCAGATATTGGTGAAAAGGGTATTCTTGCATTGGCGTCCCTGGTCAGTTGTGATGACCGAGGGGCAGCTAAAGTGCGCAATACAGGTAGATATAAAATCACGAGCGACATACTTGGTAGTGATGTTGAACAGAAGTGTGGCCTTCATCTGCCTAATGTTGCAGTTTATCATGGGAAGGATGTACCGGTAACCATCATGGAAAGGATGTACTGGTGGTAACCATTGACTGGTGGCAGAGGGCCAACAAGATCCAAGTGAAGGTGCTGGAATCTGCTGGACAGAGGAGGGTATGAACCAAGTGGAGGTAAGGTGTGAGATGTGACACAAGAGCAGGCCCAGGCCTGGCTATCCCACCTCATGTTGTGCCAAATAAAATGCTCACACACCACGTGTGCTGAGGCTTTGACACCCGGGTGCGCGAGCTCGTGCAGCATTTGAAAAATAAGACGTTGAAGAGAACGAGAATGAAGAGACGGAGTTTGCCTGTCGAGTCATTGCACCATACCTTGCTGGTGACACCTGGAAAGGTGGTGTGGATGGGATGTAGGAAAGAGGAAGGGTCGGAAACAAGAGCAAGGAGATCACATTGGCAGATTGCAGGGCAGAAAGGTTAGAGAGATTGATGTCGATAGTGACAGCATCGATCCCAGAGAGAAAATCTGCCACCACATTATCCATGCCCTTGATGTAATGCACGACAGTTGTGAATTGCGATATGCAGTCAAGGTAACGGAAGCTCCTAGGGGGTGGATCAGCTGGGGGATTTTTGATGGCAGTAGTCAGCAGTTTGTGATCAGTAAGAACATGAAAGTTTTGCATGGAAATGCTTAATGGCCTTGTAGATGGCAAGAAGATCCCTGTCAAAGGCCGAGTACTTGTGTTGTGCATTGTTTAATTTTTAAAAAAATGAATAGCAGGAGAGAGATTACACAATCGTGAGATTGGCTGAGAACTGCAACCATAGCGGTGTCACTCGTGCAACCATGGATGAGCAACCGTGATTGCGTGAGCAAGTAATTCCTTGTATGTGTTGAATGATTCAGTCATTTGGTCTGTCCTGGACACCTTGCAGTCACCTGACATGTGTTTGCTAGCCAACACATCTGTAAGGGGGGCCTGAACCTCACCTGCATTGGGCAGGTGCTCTGCCTGTAGTTGTTAATGATGCCGAGGAACCTACAAAGCTCTAGTTAACCTTGTCTATGGGAGGGGAGGGGAGCACTACCAAGGGGAGATGAGATGCAGTTGGTGTTTGTTATCATTCAACTCGATTTCTGCCTCGGCCAGCCTGACAAAATGATATGCAAATGTGTTTTGTTTTCCTCAACCGAAGAGCTAAAAATTAGAATGTCATCTAAGTAAACGAAGCAAAATATTAAGTCCTGTAAAACCTCTCTGATAAACCGTTTCCAGGTCTGTGTGGCATTCATAAGTCCGAAAGGCATGAAACAATACTGTAAAAGTCCGAGCGGGGTGGTGATGGCAATTCTTTCAATGTCCTCAGAAGCTATGGGAATTTGTTGATAAGCACACTTGCAGTTGACAACCGAGAAAGCTTTAGATCTGTCACGTATAGAAAAAATCAGTAATGTTTCGAATCGGGAAGTAATCCATAATAGTCTTAGCATTGAGCTTGCGATAGTTGACGCACATGCGCCAGGTGCCATCATATTTCTTTACTAAGTTCATGGGAGAGGCCCAACTGCTAGAAGATTGCTCAATCACACTGATTGACCATAGTTCAGATAATTGCGAGTCGACTGCGGCTAATTTTTCAGGACACAGGACGTGGTTTAGGAAACACAGGGACATTGTCAGTGACCTCTGCCATTCGTGGAGGACGTGGCAGGCAGGATGGCAGGTCACACAGAGTGACAGCTGGCAGAGTTGGGCGTGGCAGCGGCATGCCGCAGGAGGTGTGACAGAAGCTGCCAGCGACAAGGAGGTAGCAGCAGTAGCCACAGGTGACGCACATGTAGCCAACTGACTTGAAATAGTTGCTGTGTAGGCTGTGAGAGAGGATGGCGGCACTGGTGAAGCAGCAGCAGACGAAACAGGAGCTGTATGTGTATCCTGTGAGGAGGCAAAAGTTCATAGCTCACCTGGCCATTGGAGGCTGGGTGCGTGACTGGTGGAGTGATACACTGGTGTACCCAGTGTGACGACAGGCAGTTGCACATTGTGCAAAATTCAAAAGTCTATGTTGTAGCTGGCACTGTCTGAAGCACGGAAGAGCTGAGAGTGCTTGAACGGCGGAGTGGCATAAAAAGGAGCATTTGAAAGTGTATGTGGAGTGACAAAGCCAGAATCTCATCGCTGAGGCACAGCATTGCTGAACTGCATCGATGTGAAGATGTCCTGTGGTGAATGTCCGGACAAGTGCGGCAGCCTGGCGAACTACTGACACTCGTGAGAATGCTGGAAACCACAGGTTGTTGAGGAAGTGTGAGTCTGGGCGGCGGTTGCACAGGCAGTGACATGCTGCACTTGGGCGCAGGATTGTTGGTGTACCAAGCGCGAGCAAATTACGGTCCCAAAGACCGCAGGACAACACTGTACCGAATACGTAGAACCGTTTTAGTACGGGATCACCACTGTGGAGGTTACTAGCTCTGGTGGGGCCCAATGACCACACACTTTACAGTACAAAAGCTTTATTAGACGTTACTAATACTGCGGACAGTAGCAGACTGATTCGAACATGGCGGATTATACTAAGTGTTAGCAGAAACCAAAGATTGTCATGTAGATGTAACACTTGGTTCATGACCATGGTTGATACAAACACTCACATTGGTGGCTAGTGCCACCACAGTTCCATTTTCAAGTATGACTGTAAAAACTCACATCACTTTTACAAATGTCTGTACTTTGCATCCAAATTTTCATGGACCCATGTCTGTAAGACAATGTGAAAGTTTACTGATGACTCTCATTTTTGAAAAAGGAAGACAGATAAGATCTTTACTTCTAAATATCAGAAAATATTTTCCATTGGGCTCATGTATGTGTTGATGAGAGCCTAATTCCATTTAGAAGCAGATGTCTACTCAAAATATTTGTGCCCAAAAAACTAGTTGAATAGGGCAGGATGGTCTTTTGCCCTATAGAATGCCTTCCATCATATTTATGAAACTGACATAAAATGCAAGAATTAGTAAACTTAGCCCCTCAGATGTGTGTTACAATCAGTGTCAATATTTCACATGATACTTGCTGAGGGTCAAAAAATGTAGACTTTCACAGCTAGAAAGTTTCATTTACTAAAATATTCTGGGTTATTATCCTGTGGTTGAATGGATTTATTATTGAAACCTACAGGGATCTGCATGAATAATCTTATAATACTTTGTTGAATGAGAATGAACTCTACACTCCTTCTCAGCTCTGTGTATGTCACATAGCTTTGCAGCTTCACAAGTTTTCAACACTAATAAAAAAAATTTCAATTACAATTTACTAGTTTACTTGAGTAAAAGACATTTAAGATACTATATTTATTACACTGCAGAACTGAAACATTAAAACTCTCAAGATGCTTGTATCGCGGGTAGTGTTTATAGTTAAGTGATTGTATGAATGTATGTGTTTCTTTTTCTGATGAAGCAATGGTCAAAAATTTAAATTGTGTGAATGTGATAGTTTTTCACTACTGTCAATGGCTCAGCAAACGTATGTACGATGGATTGTATGTATCCTCCATTATTGAAACATTATAAAACTAGACACATTCAAAATGGAGTCAGAGTGGCCTCAAATCAAAGTTATCTACAAAGCTCTTGTACTCTTTAATTATTTACATTTTCTTCCATGCCCTTGACATTCCTCAGAACTTCATATGATGAAGCAGCCTTGTTACTACATCCATGTGATGTCATGTCATGTCATGTTTCATCTCATGCCTTGTCATTGCTTGAAGCCCAAAAGTAATACTTCAGGCAAGAAAAAGCAAACAAAACACCACAATAGAATAGATCTTAAAAATAAACAAATTATTAAAATTCTTCCCAAGTTATCTAACTTGGTAGCATACTTGTTTGTTTATTAGTCTCATTTACATGTAAGGGTATTGATATGGCTTTTTGCTACTGTTTCAGTCATTTCTGATTGCAACAAAATGCCCATACCCTTGTAAACTCAATATTTCATTCCCATCTGCAGAAAACATTTTCAATGGAAATCATAGCTTCCCTAAATGTCCGAATCATATGCTGGTTCAGTACTGCCTGTAGCCAGATTTTGTTTTTGTGTTCTCCCAAACAAAAGCGTGATTTCACATTTGAATATTTGTGTGCCATTTACTATTGTCGGTTGCTATTGCCTGCTGTTGCTGTCATCCAATGGTGGAAGTGTGTTACTCACTTACAGCACTGGAATCCATATGATGTTCAGTTTCGTGCCCTTCTCCTTCCCACTGAAATTTTTGGAAAGTTTAATAATTTCTATAACCCCTCTATGGTACCTGCTTGTGTCTGTCAGTCTCTGAGTGCTATCAAATTGAATTTGAAATCCCCTGGCTGCAAAGTATATTCCACGACAGCTGATCTGTCAATCTCTCACAATCGTCCTTGTGCTTTTCTAGTTGTTTTATCAGTGTTCTTTTTGTGGTACCCATATACATGTCCCTACAACTACATGGAAACATGTAAATTTGTGGTTTGCTTATATCTTTCACCAGTTTTAAGTGATCTAATATCTTCTGGGTGGGTTCGTACATTACGGTGATGTTTAGGTTTGACAAAATTTTTCCAATTCAGTCAGTAATGTCTTCTTTAATGAAAGTCAGAAAAACATTCAATTTCATAGGAGCTGGTACATATCTATGATTTTTACATGGCAGTCTTGACACTCCCTTATGTCAGTGGATGAATACCCATTCTTGAACAATGCATTAGTGATGTGGTTTACTTCCATATCAAGAAGTTCTGGTTCTCAGATATTCTTTGCTCTATCTCTAAATTTCTTTTGATGCCTCGCTTTTGTTGTGGATGGAGGTTTGAATCCCACTGTAGGTAATTATTTGTGTGCACTGGTTTCTGATAAAACTGTGTGGCCCAAGCTACCATCCTCCGCCTTGAGCACTAACATATCAAGCATATTCAGTATTCCATTTGCTTCCTTCTCCATGGTGGACTGCATAAATCTTCAGATTAATGCTGTTTATCTAGTTCCTCTCTGCCATGTCTCCACAAAACAAATGTATCATCCACATAATGGAACCAAATGACATTGTGGTGATTACTGGAGGCAGAGAAGCCAAATAACCACGCAATTTACTGTTACACAACTTTATTCACTGTTGAGCATACAACATTCAAACCGAGACTGTTTAAACATGGTGGTAGCCGAGAAAGCAAGAGCCAAAGCGAAGATTGTCATGAAAGATGTCACACTTCACTCAAATTGGTGGCTTGCACTGCCACACAGCCCCCCCCCCCCTCCTCGCAGTACGGAGTACTCCAGAGAACTTTGGGGGGAAGGGGGGGTCGGATTCACAAACACTGGGGGAAACACATGCCGAGGGCATTGCACAAATGGTGAGTTCAAGTGTTCCCTCTGGTAAAGTTGGAGGATGTAGTAGCCGACGAGCTGTGGGGCCATGAACAATGAAATTCTGTAGACGAGGTGGTAGCGTGACCTGTCATGAGAGTCACCGGCTCGAGCGGGAGCCACAAGCTGGAATAATAATAAGCACAGAGCTCGACAGGAGCAAAAAGGCTTGAGCCTCAGATGTGAGGGAATCAGGGGCCAGCTGAAAGCATTTAATGAGTTTGCATTTTGTGGATGACATACACATAATGAAAAGGCTGTAGTCACGCACCACGATGGACAACTCAGTAGTGAGAGGTGGGGGAACAGGGACTGAGAATTGATAGTAGGGGTCGGAGGGAGGGAGAGGATGAGAGAATCCTCTGAAGGGAGAGGATGGGGAAGAGGGGTCAACAGTCAAAGGGGATGCATGACTCAACAGCGAAGGGGAATGGGGAGACGCGCAGGAGGGAGGGGAAGGAGAGACCTTGAATGAGGAGAAGGTTGTGTGTTCATATCACGTTGGGGTCATCACTGTGGTAGTTGCTGGATCCCAGGAAGCCAAATAACCATGCACTTTACTGTTACAGAACTTTATTCACTGCTGAGCATACAATGCTCAAACTGAAACTGTTTAAATATGGCGGTAGCCAAGAAAGCAAGAGCCAAAACTAAAGATCATCACAAAAGATGTTACACTTCACTCGAATTGGTGGCTAGCGCCGCCACAACTTCTTCCAACAAGGGGACCATAATTTGTTTGTAGATTGTGGAGTCCGTGACACATTGGGTTACATTTTGTGTTTTATATAGAGATCAAAGGCTAATCACTTCCATATCTACCCTTAGTGCTGGCTTTAGGGTGGGGCAACCCTGGTGGTCACCCAGGATGCCAAAGTGCCAATGCATGTCAAAAAGAAAAAGAAAAAACGCGCGCAGTGCTATAATGTTATTATTATAATTTACACTCACCCATTTTGTGAAACTAAAATTTTATTCAGTGGCATTCAAATCCTTCACTAATCTGATGAATGTGTGCTGAAATCAGGGAAACATGAGACAAAATTTGCTGAATGCAATCTTTCTATTGCCTACATCCACCCCTGTTTCATGTGAACTTTGTCGGACACAAGCAGCCACATGGGAGTTAAGATTACTACAGTAGCTCTCTTATTCATTTCAAGAAATGCAATAAGGAAACACCCATGCAGACTCACCATCTCTCATGCACTACAGATAATAGCTGTTGGGCCAAATGAAAGAAAATATGGACTGCAAAATAGGCATTACATTATGATTTAACTAACACAATTTATAATCAATATTTGTGACTTAATGACACATCTAAAGCAATTAATAGGTAATGAAGTACATGTACTGCATTCATGGTGGATACTACCCTAAAGTTCTAGAATAATATAGTGGTATCCAATATTTGTTAAGCCTGAATATGTTGGCAGCACTACAGTTTAAACTCACATGTCACTAATTGTCAGTATGAGTTGGGGGCACCCCTCAGGGGCTCAGCATTAATTTGCTGAGTACCGGCTTGGCGAACCCGGGGTCCTGAGCTGTGGGCTGTGTCGCGCCAACAGTCCGCTACACCGTAAGCTCTGTGCGTGCTTCAACGACCATCGTTCAGTGTGACGGTGGAATGTTGTACATTTCAGAGCCCGGGGATCTTGACTTAATAGCCCAGGTCGTGAGGACGGTACAAACCTCTATAAAAAAACCTCAATCTCAAGGTGTGCTACATGCTGAGGAGATGCATGGCTGTTGAGGTTGAACAGTCGCTAGCGAGCAACCTCTGAGGAACCTGCCGCACCTCAGTTGTATAAGGCTTACCCAGGCAAGCGGAGCTCTGCCTGGGTGGACCTTTATTTCCCTAGCTGCTCGTGGGAACACAATGAAAAGAACCCAGAGTAATGCTGGTGGGCGTTTAACCACTGTCTCTGAGAAAGGAAAAGTAGACTTCAATGCTGAGACTTATGACCCCCAGTCGTTCCCTTCCTAGGCCACGCCATGGGAGGAACACAGGTCTCGTAGCCAAGGACAACAATATGCTCCAAGGTATTTAGTGTGTACTAGGAATGATGGTGAATCTTTCGTGAACACAAAGCCTCTCTTTTTCATCGAAAACTTGGAAGATAAGTTTGGAGAAGTAGACGGCATGTCGAAGATGCGATCGGGATCGGTTTTAATAACGACGTCATCCCCAGCACAGTCACAGGCTTTGCTCGCCTGTGACAAGCTGGGTGATGTTCCCGTTACTATCACCCCACACAAAAGCCTGAACATGGTACAGGGTTTGATTTTTCATAGGGATCTCCTTTTGCAGTCAGATGACGAACTCCGCAAGAACTTGGAACAGCGAGGTGTCCAGTTTATATGGCGAGTCCATAGGGGTCCGAAGGACAACAGGGTCGCCACTGGTGCATTCATCTTGGCCTTCGAGGGCGACTCATTGCCTGATAAGGTCAAGGTGATGATTTACCAGTGTGACGTAAAGCCCTACATTCCTCCCCCTATGCACTGTTTTAAATGCTGGAGGTTTGGGCACATGTCCTCCAGGTGTACCGCCAACTCCACCTGTCGGGACTGTGGTTGTCCATCGCACCCAGACCTCCTTTGTACACCACCTCCCATTTGTGTTAACTGTGGACAGCAGCACCCACCTTGCTCGCCTACCTGCTCTGTACTGCACAAAGAAAGGAAGATCATGCAATACAAAACCATGGATCAGCTGTCTTATTCCGAGGCCAAGAGGAAATATGAGAAACTCTACCCGTCAGCGTCAAAACATCCTATGCAGCAGCCACAAAACCATTTCTGCAGACTAGTTTGCCACCAGTTCCGCCTATCACAGTGGGCCCTCGAGCCCAACTGTCACCATCTGCCCCCTTGGTGGTAGGGGGCACATCTCACACTGTTGCTTCCAAAGCCCCTGCCTTGGAAGCAAAAACCCCCCAACCAATGGGGACATCAGTCCCCACACGTGAGCCATACCTACAACAGCCTGCTCTGGCTCCTCTCACAAGGAAGGGATCACTTGAATTCCTTTCTCCCTCGGTTTCTCCCACTGGCTCAGTGGATGCCAGTGAGTGGCACCAAGTGCCATCCAAAGCTGGTCGTAGGGCCTCAAGGACAACCTCTGTCCCTGAGACTGAGTTTGTCAAGCCCTCCCAGTGTGAGAGGCTGAAGGATCAGTGAGAGAAAGAGAAAAAATCTAAAACAGAAGATTCTCAGGTGGCTACCATGCCACCACAAAAATCGTCTGCTTCCGAGGACATGGTGGAAATCCTCGCGTCCACTGAAGACTTGGCAATTGCCAAGACTCTGGAAGCAATGGACCTCGGGGCTCTGCCCCTTGAGTCAGTGACTGCAGAGAAACCTGTGGGCCCTACTCTACCATCTGCATAAATATGCCCAGTAAGTCGGGAGATAGTGTGGTGCTGCAGTGGAACTGTGGCGGTTTTTCCACCACTTGGCCGAGTTACAGCAGTTGCTCTGTCACTACCCTTCCCTCAGTGTTGCACTACAGGAAACCTGGTGTCCTGCCGAACGGACTCCTGCCCTTCATGGGTATAGGGGTTATTATAAAAACCGTGCAACACACAACAGGGAATCCAGAGGAGTCTGTCTTTACATTCTTGCCACTGACCCCAGATCACCAGTGCCACTTACCACAGTGCTCGAGGCAGTGGCTGTGAGAATTCAGGCATGACAGGACATTACCATCTGCTCACTCTACCTTCCTCCGGATGAGGCAGTGTCTCCTGCAGACCTTGCGAACTTGATCGCACAACTTCCCCTGTCATTCTTCCTATTGGGGGATTTCAATGCCCACAACCCCTTGTGGAGTGGCTCTGAGGTCTCAGGTCGTGGTAGGGACATTGAAGTTCTAATAGCACAGCTGGACTGCTGCCTTCTTAATACCGGTGCCCCCACACATTTCAGTGTGGCGCATGGCACATACTTGGCTATAGACCTTTCTCTCTGCAGCCCAAGTCTTCTACCACAGCTTCATTGGGGGGTCCACAATGACCTATGTGGTCATCCCCATCCATATTTCTCTTCTACAGTATTAACCTCCAAATTGCTTGCTCCATTGGTCTCTGGGTAGGGCTGACTGGCCTGCTTACACCTCGGCTATTAGGGTGATACCACGGATCCCAGACGATGTTGATCAACCTGCTCATCACATCACTAGAGCCATCATTTCTGCTGCTGAAGCCAGTGTTCCGACCACCACTGGCTCAGTTCGGCACAAGTCAGTTCCGTGGTGGTCCGCAGAGATTGCTGAGGCCATCAGGGTACGTCGTCAGGCACTACAGCACCACCGGCGCCACCCCTTTATAGAGCACCTGATCGCTTTCAAGCGACTCCGTGCACAGGTTCAGAGGCTGATACGCCAGAGTGAGCAGGACTATTGGGGGAGATATGTCGCTACCATCGGCTCTCCCGCCGCCCCATCTCGGGTGTGGTCACAGGTTCGGCACCTTTTTGGGTACCGACCACCGGCGGGAATCCCCAGCTTGAACATTCGGGGTACTATATGCATGGATCCAGCTGCTATCTCTGAACACATGGTGGACCATTATGCCAGTAACTCTGCAACTTCTGCGTATATTGCGGGCTTCCGCACTCGCAAAGAAAAGTTCGAGTGGAGGCAGCTGTCTTTCCACACACGTCGGCGTGAACCATATAATGCCCCATTCACTGAGTGGGAGTTCCAGAGTGCCCTCACTGCTTGCCCTGATACCACCCCAGAGCCAGATCGAATCCACAAACAGTTCCTGCACCACCTGTCACAGGAGTTTAAAGACCAACTTCTCGCCCTGTTCAATCACCTCTGGGTTGAAGGTGTTTTCCCATATCAATGGCGGGACAGCAGCGTCGTCCCAGTGATAAAACCTGGCGCTGATCCACATGTGGCAGACAGTTACCACTCAATTAGCCGCACCAACGTTCCTTGCAAGCTCCTGTAACGTATGGTGAGTCGGCGGCTCATGTGGGTTCTTGAAGACCGTAGACTCCTTACCCCACAACAAGGGAGATTTCGCCAGGGCCGTTCTGCATTGGACAATCTAGTTCCGCTGGAGTTGGCCATCCGCACTGCATTTGCCAGGCGCGAGCACCTGGTTGCAGTCTTTTTCGATCTCCGAAAGGCTTATGACACCACCTGGCGCTACCATATTCTAGCTATGCTGCATGGCTGGGGCTTGAGAGGACCGCTTCCACTGTTCATACAGAACTTCCTCTCACTTTGCACTTTTCGGATTAGGGTTGGTACCCACCTCAGCTCCCCATGCACCCAGGAGAATGGAGTCCCATAGGGCTCCGTTCTTAGTGTTCCACTATTTCTAATTGCCGTCAACGGACTTGCTGCAGCGCTGGGGTCATCGGTGTGATCCTCACTGTATGTCGATGACTTTTGGATGTATTACAGTTCGGCTAGTATTGGTGTCACTGAAAGGCGGCTGCATGGAGCCATTCAAAGGGCGCATTCCTGGGCTTTAGCCCATGGGTTCCGGTTCTCTGCCTCCAAAACTCGAGTTATGCAGTTTTGCCGCCGTCGGGCGGTGCACCCAGACCCAGAACTGCACTTAGATGATGACCTTCTGCATGTTGAAGATACGCATCGCTTCTTGGGCATGTTGTTCGATGCCCGGCTCATGTGGGTCCCCCACGTACAACAGCTTCGACAAAAGTGCTGGTGGCACTTAAACATACTGCACTACCTCAGCCACACTGCTTGGGGAGCCGCCCGTCCAACTCTCTTACGAGTTTATAAGGCTCTCATCCAGTCCTGCCTGGACTATGGGAGCCAGGTGTATGACTCGGCAGCCCCTTCTGTGCTTTGGATCTTAGACCCCATCTTAAATGCTGGTGTTTGCTTGGCAACAGGAGCCTTTCGTACAAGCCTGGTAATGAGCCTCCTCATTGAGGCTGGGGTTTTCCCACTGCGTTACCGTCGGCAATAATTGCTGTCCTCGTATGTTGCTTGTATCCACACCTCAGACCATCATCCGCATCGCAGGCTTCTCTTCCCAACTGCTGCACTCCCATCCCCTGAAAGACGGCCTCGGTCGGGTCTCCCGATTGCAGTCCGTGTCCATTCCCTTCTCTCCTCCCTTGAATCCCTTCCCTTCCCTCCTACTTTCCACTACTCTTCCCAAACACCTCCTTGGTGTATTCCTCGTCCACAGCTACGGTTGGACTTGTCCTGGGACTCAAAATCCTCCATTTCACCATCGGTTCTTCGTCGCCAGTTCTAGGAACTCCTTGACTCATTCCACAGTGTGGAGGTCATTTATACCGATGGTTCCCTGGTAGATGGCCATTCTGGGTACGCCTATCTCCATGGTGACCTTTTTGAACAGCGGTCTTTGCCAAGTGGGAGTGGTGTCTTCACTGCAGAGCTGGTCACTATCTCTAGAGCTCTGGAACATCTCCGAGCCTGCCCTGGGGAGTCGTTATCATCTGTAGCGACACCCTGAGTGCTTTGCGAGCGCTTGACCAGTGCTTCAGCAAACTCCCTCTGGTGCAGAGTATCCACTGTTGCAGCTCTCAATAGGTCGGGTCACTCAGTGGTCTTTGTATGGACCCCAGGGCACATTGGAATACCTGGTAATGAACGTGTGGACCAGTTGGCCAAGCAGGCCACCTCCTCACGCCCTCTTGACATTGGTCTCATGGAAACGGACCTTAGGTGGATGCTACACCGGAAGGTGCGAGACGCTTGGGGCTTGGAATGGTCTGCACTGAGTAGGGTAAAGTTAGGTTAACTGGACAACTTTTTACATTTTGATTTTTTGTATCTATATTTTACACATTAAGTAAACTTTTAGCACACCATTATTTTTGTTGATATTTACTGAATGTTTAAAAAAAATATTAAGAGCCTAATCAAAATATTTTAAAAAGCAGAGACCAAAATGTAACATAGTTGCAAGTGGTCCACTTAACCCCCTGGAGGAGGTTAACTGAGCCATTCAGTGTGGTTAACTGGACCACTGACATTTATTGCTATTCACTGAAAAAACAAAATACATATTACAACAGATAGTGTTTCATATTATCTTATACAGGATAAAGAAATGCAAACAATTAATTATGTGCTCAAAACAGTCAACCAAAGACTGATAAACAGCTAATACAATGTAAAGTTACTAAAATCACAATTGAAAGAACACATATTTGCATATCGGGCAGATTTTAATTGGAATGGCTTAGGTAATTTCAATACAACATCAGTCTCTGGTACAAAACTTCTTTCATCTGTTGTCATAAATTTCATTGTTCCAGTCAAGCGTTTGTAAAATGACACTTCAGCTCCATCTTTCAGGACTTTAAGAACCTTAGCAACATAATGTCTGAAAGTAGTAGAGTCTTTACCATAAACTTTCACAATCACAAAATTTCCTGAAGAATACACTGTGCTGTCTTCATCTGAAGACAGACTCACTGCTGAAGAAGAGTCATCATAGAGAAGAGATCCTTCAGACTCTTCAGATTCTTCCAACTCAAAGAGCTTTCTCTTTGGCCTCTTATTCTGATCAGACTTCTTTCTTATCATTCTATTAGATTTCTTCATTTTCTTTTCTTCTGTTAATCTAGCTTCATCTTCAAGAATGTTTTTTACAGGTGTGTCTGTCAGAATCATTGATTTTGATTTCTTGGTTTGTTTTCTTCTTGCAAGAGGGGCTTTGGGATGAGGCCGAGACTGGTTCAGTTCTGTTGTCATTCAACTTGACTTCTTTACAAGGCTGAGGAATATTTAAATCTGCAGTTATCGTCTTTTCAGAAACAGCAACAGTGGAAGTAGATGGCACATCATTTCTCTGGTTAGATTCAGTGGGCAAAGGCTGATTAGTTAAATAAGTTGGGAGATAGTCTTCAGGTCGAAAAATGTCTCTGTTTAGTGGTTCAATACCACATGCCCTAAAACCACTGCATATATTTCGGCTGGTGAATGCAAGGGGAAAAGCTCTGCCAACCAGTCCTGCAACATCATAGATTGTGATAGATCTTCCTGTATCTGCCATAAGATCACAACATGCTGTATTATAGAACTTCTTGAAAGATGCAAAAACTCCCACATCCAGAGGTTGGAGCTTATGGCTTGTGTGAGGAGGCAAAGTAAGCAAAATAATTCCATTTTCTTTTGCATATGATATTGCTGCTATGCTTGTATGGCTTTCATGATTGTCAAGAATCATGAGCTTAGGATGTTCCTTTGTGGGCCTTTCATGTTTTACAAAGTGCTGCAGGTTTCAGTGGGGTTAACTGGACCACTGACCAGTTAACCCCAAAATGTGTGGTTCACTTAACCCCACATGCACTCATGAAATATATTGTGCAACAGCATAACCTCAACCAAAAGAACATTTGGAAATAAGATATGTAATGAAGCCTTTAAAAACATAGTTTTAAATGAAAGCATCACCAACTTATTTGATACTCAATGACTGCAGCCAGAAGAAAAACAAAAGTAGCAAAATTTTTACCTCGAATCTTTAAAACACAACTATGATTAACAACAATGCAGTAACAAGCTTTAGGCGCCAATACACCACATGGAGTGATGAAGGGCTGCCAACTTTAGATAATCAAATTTTCCTGAGACTAAAATTTCCCTCCTTGTTAATTTTTAATAGAGTGGTTCAGTTAACCTCCATGACCAGTTAACCTCACTTTACCCTATGCCAAACAAGCTTCGCACAATCAAACCATCCACAGCCACATGGAAAACCTCACTGAGGCCCCATCATCGAGACTTCATCGTGCTATGCCGCCTGCGTATCGGCCACACTTGGTTGACTCACGGCTATTTACTTCACCGTGAGCCACCGCCCATGTGTCGCTGTGGTGGTGCCTTGACAGTAGTTCATCTCATGATGGACTGTACTGTTTTAGCCCCATTGCGGTAGTCTTTTAATCTTCCAACTACCCTATCCTTAGTGTTAGGCGATGATGCCTCCATGGCTGAGTCTGTGCTACGTTTTATCCGTGCAGACGGTTTTTACAATTCTATTTAATGTAGGGTGATTTCTCCTGGCTTTTAACCGTATTGTAATGTTTTATGTCTTCTGAATAACAGACATTCGTGTCTGCTGTGACATTCGTGACTGGCCCGTCCATTATTATCTCAGTGACCAGCCAGCCACGGATTCTCATTTCCTATTTTAGCATGTTTGACTAAATTGTTTTATTTTTTATATCTGTGCTGTTGATTTCTCTATTTGTGTTGTTTGTGAAATTTTGTCGGTGACATGTACTCCTCTTGAGTATTCATATGGTTATTGTTTCCAATTAAATGGACATTCTTTGTTAGGAACAGGGGACTGATGACCCAGTAGTTTGGTCCCCTTTAAATAACAACAACAACAACAGTTGGGGGCAAGCATCATGTTTTCATGGCTGAATAATAATGACTGAAATGAATGTCATGGCTGTGACAAAATTTTACTTTTCTGCAAAGTCCGAAAAACTTCGGACATCTAAGAACCACGCACCAATTTCAATGTTCCCTCCTTTGTTCTTCTTTCTTTTTCTTCCAGTATTCTTTCATATTTTCACTATGCATCCTTTTTCTCTCCTTAGACCACTTTACTCCTGTTTTCTTCTCCATCCTGCCTTGGAATCTTTCCATTTTTAACACTTTCTTCTTAAAAGTTTCTCTTTCTGTTGCATCTTTTTCACTTATATTGTTTCTTTCCAAATCTTTCCTAACTTCTTGAATTCATGCTATTGTTGACTTCTTGTCCCAGAGGTATTTAAAAATCTGTTTGGTTAACCTGTTGCTGTTCATTCGGTATAAATGTCCAAAAAATAGCAGTCGCCTCTTCCGTTGTGTTTCGGCTATGTTTTCTATGTTGTGATAAACTTCTGCATTACTTCTTAGTTTCCATACCTCTGTATTTCTTAGTGGACCAAGTATTTTTTGAATGATTTTTCTTTTTAGGACTTCAAGTTTATGTAATTTGTAATTCAGTACTAAACATTCACTTGCATAAATACACAATCTGGCTTTACTTCTGTGTTGTATTGCTGTATTTTCAGATTTTTAGACAGAGACTTTTTCTTGTAAATGTTCCTGGTCATACAATATGCTCTCTCCATTTTATGTACTCTTTCTTCTACAGCAAGTTTTTCTAAGCCATTTTCCTGAATCATTTCTCCCAAATATTTAAATTTATTTACCCTCTTTATCTGCCCAATATCTGTTAGTAGGATTTCTGGAGCATTTTTTATGATTGTCATAAATTTTGTTTTCTCTACAGAAATTCTTAAACCTGCTTTGTAATTTTTAGTTCATGGTTTTTATTTATTTATTTATTTTGTTACATCTCCTGATAGGTAATTTTCTTTATTCGTTACAGATCTAATACTTTGGTCGTGAAATAGAGCAGTTCTAGTCTATGGGTCAAGTAATATTTCTTCAGATAGTGAGCAATTAGATAGAAAAAAATTGACAATCATCTATTCAAGGTGATCAAATTGACCAGTCCAGTAAATCCTGGCATGAACCCTCTGATATTTCTCAAAGTCAGAATCAACATATGACTTCTATGGTTGATAAAAGTGTCGACATTTATGGAATAAAAGAATACAATGTTTCTGATGTAGGAATCAGGCTAAAAGTACTTAATGTGAATATGTGTACTGTCACAAGTATGTCTAAATAACTTTCCAAAAGAAAAAAAAGGGATGTCATTCCTCTTCAGCTCATCACATAAGAAAAACTAGCACATGAAAAAACAATCAGATGATGAATAGTAGTTTATTCAGTATCAAATGACAGTGTCTTTTCTTTTATCTTGGACTGTTTGACTTAACTAATTTGACTACCACTGATGGTTTCAGAAATTATAAACATTTAAGTTGAACCTCTTAAAATGCATGACAATAATTCTAAACGAATAAATAAATTGGGGCATTTACTCAATGAACTCAAGCTGAAATCAGGTTTAAAACTGGATTAACTATTGACAAGACAGAACAAAAGCAAATTTATAAAGAAATTTTATCATGGAACAATGTGCTTCAAAGATTGATTGCTGTACATAACTTTTTACTTGGATGAAAATATTTGCCACTCAGAGGGTTATCAGATAAATTATTTACTCCAAATAATGGAAAATTCTTAGGCCTTGTACAGTTACTGGCATAGTTAGACATGATCATAGAAGAGCACATATTTTTTTATTATTATTTTATTTTTATTTATTTATCATTTTTTTAATACTTGTTCCATAGATCATGAATACGACACTTCGTAATGATGTGGAAACTGTCAGGTCAATGTAGGGTGTCTGTAAAATATGTTACATTACACAAAATATTACATGATACAACCCGTCCAATGAGTAGAAGGAGTTGTCATTCTGAAATTCTTTTAAAATATAAAAAATAGATGAAGATTACTCACCAGGCGAAGGAGCACAGGTGTGACAGCATCACAAATAAATAAATGAATACACACACACACACACACACACACACACACACACACAATCGCAAGCTTTCGCAACCCAGTTGCGTCTTCAGGCAGTAGGGAAGGAATGGGAAAAGAAAATGATGTGGGATTTAAGGAAGGGGGTAAGGAGCCATTCCAATCCCGGGAGAGGAAAGACTTACCTTGGGGGAAAAAATGGAGGGTAAACAAATGCACACATGCCCACACATTCACACAGACACAAGTACACCTAGGCAGACATACTGTAGAAAAACTTTGAACAAAAGTCTGTAACTAAGGTAGAATTTTCAAAAATTTTAGCTGTGTGCAATGATGAAAGATTGAACTGAAAGCAACACATAGACAGGCTGCTGAAACGTTTGAGTTCAGCTACATATGCTGTAAGGGTTATTGCAAATTTTGGCAATAAGAATCTCAGTATATTAGCTTATGTCTATTTTCATTCACTGCTTTCACATGGCATCATATTCTGGGGTAATTCATCATTGAGTAAAAAAGTGTTCAATGCACAAAAGTGTGTAATCAGAATAATTGCTGGAGCCCACCCACGATCATCCTGCAGATATCTATTTAAGGATTTAAGTATCCTCACAGTAACTTCACAGTATATATATTCACTTATGAAATTTGTTGTTAATAATCCAACCTAGTTCAAAAGTAATAGCAGTGTGCACAGCTATAACACGAGGAGAAAGGATGATCTTCACTATGTAGGGCTAAATCTGAGTTTGACACAGAAAGGGGTAAATTAGCCAACTAGAATTTAAAAATAAATTAAAAGAATTTCAAATATATGATACGAATATTAAGCCGAAAAATTCCTAGCAGGAAAAATAAAATATAAAAAATAGACGAAGATTACTCACCAGGCGAAGGAGCACAGGTGTGACAGCATCACAAATAAATAAATGAATACACACACACACACACACACACACACAATCGCAAGCTTTCGCAACCCAGTTGCGTCTTCAGGCAGTAGGGAAGGAATGGGAAAAGGAAATGATGTGGGTTTTAAGGAAGGGGGTAAGGAGCCATTCCAATCCCGGGAGAGGAAAGACTTACCTTGGGGGAAAAAATGGAGGGTAAACAAATGCACACATGCCCACACATTCACACAGACACAAGTACACCTAGGCAGACATACTGTAGAAAAAAAGTGTGCATTTGTTTACCCTCCATTTTTTCCCCCAAGGTAAGTCTTTCCTCTCCCGGGATTGGAATGGCTCCTTACCCCCTTCCTTAAAACCCACATCATTTCCTTTTCCCATTCCTTCCCTACTGCCTGAAGACGCAACTGGGTTGCGAAAGCTTGCGATTGTGTGTGTGTGTGTGTGTGTGTGTGTATTCATTTATTTATTTGTGATGCTGTCACACCTGTGCTCCTTCGCCTGGTGAGTAATCTTCGTCTATTTTTTATATTTTATTTTTCCTGCTAGGAATTTTTCGGCTTAATATTCGTATCATATATTTGAAATTCTTTTAATTTATTTTTAAATTCTAGTTGGCTAATTTACCCCTTTCTGTGTCAAACTCAGATTTAGCCCTACATAGTGAAGATCATCCTTTCTCCTCGTGTTATAGCTGTGCACACTGCTATTACTTTTGAACTAGGTTGGATTATTAACAACAAATTTCATAAGTGAATATATATACTGTGAAGTTACTGTGAGGATACTTAAATCCTTAAATAGATATCTGCAGGATGATCGTGGGTGGGCTCCAGCAATTATTCTGATTACACACTTTTGTGCATTGAACACTTTTTTACTCAATGATGAATTACCCCAGAATATGATGCCATGTGAAAGCAGTGAATGAAAATAGACATAAGCTAATATACTGAGATTCTTATTGCCAAAATTTGCAATAACCCTTACAGCATATGTAGCTGAACTCAAACGTTTCAGCAGCCTGTCTATGTGTTGCTTTCAGTTCAATCTTTCATCATTGCACACAGCTAAAATTTTTGAAAATTCTACCTTAGTTACAGACTTTTGTTCAAAGTCTATATTTATTACTGGAGTTGTGCCATTTACTGTGCAGAACTGTATATACTGTGTTTTATCAAAATTTAATGAGAGACCATTTGCAGAGAACCACTTCAGAAATTTGTGAAAAACATTATTTATGATTACATCACTTAGTTCTTTTTTTTTTTTTTCTTTTTTTTTTTTTTTTTTTTGCATGTGATTACTACATTTGTATCATCAACAAAAATAGCTTTGCTGCTTCATCAATGTAGAATTGCAAGTCATTTATGTATATCAAGAACAGTAAAGGACATAAGACCGAACCTTATGCCCCCCCCCCCCCCCTCCCATCCTTGATAGTCTCCCAGTTTGAGGAATCGGCTAATGTTTTAATATTACAATAACCACGTATTTCAACTTTCTGCATTCTTCCAGTTGAGTATGAATTAAACCATATGTGCACTGCCCCAGTCAAACCATAATTATTAAGCTTATCTAGAAGAATTCCATGATTTACACCATCAAAGGCCTTTGAAAAGTCACAGAAAATACCAATGGCTGATGTCCAGTTATTCAGAGCATTTAGTATTAAAACTGTAAACATACATGAAATTTGTTCTTTCACTAACTACATTAGAAAACAATTTTGAATAGAAATCATTTGCATGTCTTATTGTGAAGAGCTGTTTTGCAATTGTAACCATCAGCTCACTACTCTGTACATAATAACACTTTAAATGTTTGTAGGTGCAGAACATGATAATTAAAAGTGAACTAATACAATATTAAAATGATCCTCATTGTAACAAATGCTTGAAGCAATCACTATATTATTTGTAATCTATGAGTGTGTTTCAACCACATTTTGGAAGATGCAAAAACAATTTTTCTGTGGATTTTGTAGATGTATTTGTACAATTCGATACTATACTATATTTTCAGATAATTTTCCAAAATGTGAATGTCAAAACAATATATCACTTTTATACTGAATGTTATGACAGCATTGGCAGCATGCTGGTCAGTGACATCACAGGAAACACAGGACCTAAATGTAGCATCTTAGTGGGCTTTCGAATTATTTCATTTCCCTTTCTGTTTTATATATAAAAGGGCACCAAGTGGGCAACTTGCTCAGGGTGCCTGGATGGTTAACACCAACCCTGTCTGCTTTCTATTTTAGCTAACAATTAAATGAAGCATTAAAATTAACTTAGAAACAGTTCAGACACATTTATTTATTTATTGGTGCCCGGTTTCAATATTTTATAAGATCATCTTTGGACCTACAAGTATTCTAATTTAAAATATTTTAAATTAGAGGGATGCATAATTTTCTTTTAAAGTAGAGAAACACATATTTACCAAAGGTCTCTGGTTCTCCACAAATGTTTAAAAAATTAATTATTCCAACTGTCAGACTTGCTCCCAAATATACTGATGAGGAGTGTGTGTGTGTGTGTGTGTGTGTGTGTGTGTGTGTGTGTGTGTGTGGTGTCTGTTCTTTTGGACATTTCAAAAGAACAGACGCCACATTTGATCATGCAGATATTATCTATTCATATTCACAGAATGTATGACATTAACTGTGCAGGGTCAAGTTGAAAATATGTACCCAGCCAGGATTCAAACCCAGATCTCATGCTTTCTAAGCACTTGCGCTGACCCCTACTTCACTTGGGACACAGTGATCACCAACCCTGCACACCTCCTGTCAGATAGAAATTCTCAACTATATCAAATAAAAAGTTCTTCCCTGTTTACAGATTTGGGACTAGCTGGAAGACTTCCTAAGTAATAGAACACAGTATGTTCTCAATGGTGAGTGTTCAGAGATGAGTGTATTGTCAGGCATGTCCCAGGGCAGTGTGATAAGACCGCTATTATTTTCTATCTATATAAATGATCTGATGGACAGAGTAACTTGTAATGTGTGGCTTATTTGCTGACGATGCTGTAGTGTATGAGAGGGTTTCATCTTTAATTGACTGAAGTAGCATACAGGATGACTTGGACAAAATTTCAAGTTGGTGTGAAAAATGGCAGCTAGCTCTCAAAGTAAAAAAATGTAAGGGGATGTGCATGAGTAGGAAAATCAATGCCATAATGTTCAAATACAGCATTAGTAATGAGCTTCTTGATGCAGTCACATCATTCAAATATCTAGGTGTAACATTGCAGAGTGATATGAAATGGAACGAATATGTAAGGATGGTTGTGAGTAAGGCAGACAGCCGACTTTGGTTTATTGGGAGAATTTTGGAAAGATGTACTTCATCTGTAAAGGAGACTGCGTATAAAATGATTGTACAACCATGCCTTGAGTATTGCTCAAGTGTTTGGGACCCACAGCATATCAGTTTAAAGGAAGACATAGAAGTAGTGCAGAGTCGAGCAGCGAAGACATAGAAGTAGTGCAGAGTCGAGCAGCTAGTTTCATTACTAGTAGGTTCAATCAATGCACGAGTGTCGGAAATGATTCGGGAACTCAAATGGGGATTGCTGGAGGAAATATGATGTTCTTTTTGTGAATTTCTGTTGAGGAACTTTAGAGGGCCAGAATTTGAAGCTGAGTGTAGTATGATCATCCTGCTGCCTACTTACATTTCACGTAGTGATCACAGAGACAAGATAAGAAAGATTAGGGTTTGTATGGAGGCATAGAGGCATTCTTTTTTTCCTCATTTTATTTGGGAGTGGAATAGAATAGGAAATACCTAGTAGTGGTACAGTGTATCCTCCGCCATGCTCCTAACGTTAGATTGTGGAGTATATATGTAGATGTTTCTGTTTAGCGTTTTCATATGTTTAAGGGTAAAAATAAAAACATAGCTGTTATCATCGTGTTTAGTGCGTTTTTGTGTGAATTGTGAATGTCTCTTTTTTTTATCATTAAAAGTGAATGTAGTAAAATAGCAAAAGAAGAAATTGCATTTGCTGATGATGAAATGGAAGTAGAAATAGTATTAAAACAGTTTGAAAATGAAAACCACAGTGAAAATGAAGGTGCAGATTATGTTCTATTCCTAGCAGTAGCAGCAGCCACAGCAGCAGCAGTACTAATCCAACTGCTTTATTGTGTGACATATCTATGAAACAACCTCTAAAGACATTTTCCTTTTCGCTTACTTGGAGCCCAAAAAAGAAATATTCAGCCAGGTTGGTGCAAAATTTATTAATGGCTGGACTATAGTATCTTAAATAATGCTGCATTTTGTTTTGTCTGTAGTTTTGTAAGTGCGGGTTTCACTAATTGGAAGAGAGAAACAGCATGAGAACAATTTCACACACAAAAGTGCTGCAGTTGCTTGGGAGTCTTTCAAAAATCTGAAAACTATGTTTGGAGAGAATGCATCAGTTCCTGCTCTGGTAGATGAAACATAGGCTCTGGAAGTACAAGAAAACAGAGGATACATAGAAACAATTTCCGATGTATTTAGGTACACACCTCTTCGAGGAATAGCCCAAAGAGTCATAATGAATCAAATCTATCATCACATCAGCATTAAAAAGACTCCAAGTGTCATATATTGCAGGCCAGCACTTTTGGGGCGACAGTGTCTCTCCTGCGTACTGACCATGTTGTATCAGTCTGGGTTTGTACGATGTAGCTTAAACAATAAAATTGATACTATGAACTCGTGCATGTGGTTTCACTGAGGCTAAAACCTCTCTTGATTCCCATATTGGTGACCTCAACTGTGGTGTTGCCTCTGTCTGCGGGTCAATGACTCCACCATGCTCAAGGCAGTCTTGTTGAGTAAACTCCCACTCTCGGTGCAGACTGCCCTCACCTACAATATTTTTCAGCCTCCGAGTGATGCATCCTGTGCTGTTACCAGGGATGGAGTGTTGAGGTATCAGAACAGTAAGAAGCGAATTTCTATTTGAATTTCATTTTCTATTATTATTAAAAAAAGAGAGAGAAAAAAATTAATAATTATAATAGTAACAATAATAGACAATATTAATTAATGTTGTGAAGAAAAAATTCATCTGTGGAAGTAAAAGGAAAAAAAAGTGGAAGAGCAGCATCTTTGCTTGTTAATTAACAGTCTAGTCTTGTCTTGTCTTCTTGAGCAGTTAGAAGTGATGAGCTGTCTCGGTTTTTTTCTGTAAAACTTTCAGTTGTGATGTAAATGTTTTTTAGAAAATACAAATCGTTCTCAAGAGTGAAAAGTTCGTCTTAGTTCATTACTTAGGCCTTAAAGTGAACCACATAATGACCCTGAGATGTGATGAAGCAATCAACAATGAGAAGACATTCAGAAAACTGTCCCTTATATATATATATATAATGTTTCACAATATAAAGATGTTTCACAATCCGCACCGTCGACAGAGTGTGTGTCATCTATCTTTGTGACGCACATGAACCACATTTTACATCCAGGGCTCAGCCTCCGCAGCACCTCTCTGCTGCTGACTGTGGCTGTCCGCACACTAAACAGTCCCCAAGCAAGCAGCTGGGCACGGACAACTGGCCACATGCAGATCAGATGACAGCTTTCCCATCTCCATCTCACCCTCCAGCACTGCCTGCTGACAGCTCTTCTGACACCAATAACAACCTGCTCCTGCTCGTTTGCAAGATATCAGCTCCATCTGTGTGATGATTTGTTCTTTTTCTATGTCCATTACATCTGCAACATCCAGAAATACAAAAAAGGTCATGGCTCCAGTTTTTCTTTTTTTGCATGAAACTAACTTCATAGAGTCCTGAACTTGTCTTTCTTATTATCTGGCCAGTGAAATGTCGAATTCTTTTCTTTCTGGTAATTCGACAAGAACAGTAACACCACTCAGTAGCTGCTGTTCCTTTCCTGTTTCAACTGAAGTTGAAGTGGTACAGATATCTTTGAGTGAGAAGTCACATGATTCTAGCAATTCAGCATCTGAATTACTTGTTTCCAGCATATTTACACCTTCTTGTGACTCTGCACTTTCCTTGCTATCCTCTGAATCACCAGTAACCAAATCCTTAACCACAATTCCTTTCCCAGGAGGTACAGTCAGACACTTTGCATGATGCACAGGTGTGCTTGTATTTGGGTCACCAACTCAGGAGGCAGTCCAGGAGGGTTTATTGCTCATAACATCATTTTCATTTTGTGGAATCTGACACAAAACTTCTTCATGACAGAAAGGCAACCAATTTTTTTAAACCCTGATATTATGTTGGCCACAGAATTCATACCTATTTTCAACAAAGTTTCTTTCAACAATTTAGGGAATACTGACTTCGGCATCACTTCTCTGTTGGGTTTCTTCCACTCATCTAACACGCATCTCCAAGCTATTTTTAAGGTGTGAAAGAATGACATGTCAAGAGGCTGGAGAAGGTGGGTTGTATTTGGAGGTAGAAGGACAAATCTAATGTCATATTCTTCACAAAGCTTGATGACATTTATCGAGGGGTGACTGAATAAGTTATCCCCTGTGATAACCTTAGGTCCTTGCAATTTCTTGGCATAGGGCAATAAAATTTTCATGAGCCATGATTCAGACATGTTAAGATTGAACCACCCACTCATATTCCTGTTCTAACCAGCACCATCGACACCTCCCTCAGTCCAAGTATCATACAGGTGCTTACTTTTGTAAACAGTAAATGGGGGTAACAATGTTCCATTTGCAGCTGCTGGCATCATAACACTGATACTAGTTTTAGATGTGTCTAAAATTCCTTCAGGATGCTTCACACCTCTTTTGACAAGCACTTTCGCCTGCCCTGGATCGTCGTAAAAATTTGTTTCATCGTAGTTTATTATATTAGAGTCACAAACTCCATCCAATGTTTCCCTAAGTTTAATGAAATATTCCATAATGATCTCACCTTGAAACAGCTACTCTTACTATTTTCATGTTCTCTCCATTTCTCACCGTCAGTTTAGAGTTTCTTCTAAGAAATGCATGAACCCACTCTAATTCTGGCCAATTGTCTTTAAATCTCTTTTCCACTTTTCCTGAATGGTTAAGGTAGCCCTGTATGATGTTACGTACATCTGTGTTTCTCAGTGGAAAACCCCACTTGGCACATACCAATAAACCCTCAACAAGCGTTTTCTCCTCTTTCTCGTTTAACGCTGTTGGTGCACCCATCCTGTGTTTATATTTATTTCATAACTTATTGTTAAGGGTTGTGTATGGTGCAGCAAACTGTTCTGATGCTCTCCTGATGCTCATTTTTCCCCTGACACACGGCCTTCACCACATTTTCCACGAACGTGGGGTTATATTTGCACCTTCCTCCAGATCCAAGCTTCTTGACATATGTTCTCACCATTATTGGTATTACCCTCTAACAAGACAAATTTCCATATAAAGCCCTATAACTGCTCAATAGATTTAGTTAGCAATTTATGTAAACGTTAATATGATACACAACTAACTAAGGAACAGTTAACGATAGTAACTTACTCTGTTTGTACAGCCTGTGAAGATCTTCAACTGAAGTTTTCACTGTTTACTTGTTTTATATGCAATAGACACTTAAGCACAACAATTACTTGTCAATTGAAGGCGTCAACTGAGAAAATTCTTGTCATTCAGACAAGTAAACAACAATGTTGTCTTCAGTAATACATCACGCGCCGACTCCATTGTTGTCGCAGTTCCATGGGAGAATTCAGATTTCATCATAAAGGCCAAATAATCGCTATTGCCCCACTGTGTCGGTATTACTCCGTTTTACGGTACTTGTAAAACTGAAAATTAATTGGATACATTGAAATATATGCTTATTTACAGATAATTATGCAAATTACAACACTGCCTAGCAAATACATTTCTAGAACTTTCCAGCATATTAAATTTTATTTCTTAATAATTAACATGATTTTTAAGCAGTACAAAGGTTCCGACAGTTGAGGTATTTATTATCACCTGATATATGAAGGATAATTAAAATAACAATCATAAAACAGATACGTGTTATATGCTAGGTCATGCTATAAATATATTGCTGTAAGAAAATGGACAATAAAAGAGATAAATAGTATTGGACGAATGAATGAAGATATGGTATTGGGTTATAGAATAGAAGGTGGAATCAGATAGTACAGCAGTTGCCTGCTCTAACTGATACATTACAACATTGACCTCATCAGTCCTCTTCCTCTGGTTGATGGCTGTTGCTATCTTCTCACTGCCATTGATAATACCACCTGCTGGGCAGAAGCGACACTGCTTCTTAATATAAATGCTAAATATGCTGCTCGTGCTTTCTTGAACTTCTGGATTGCTCACTTTGGCTGCCCTGCTGTCATCACCACAGACCAGGACAGACAATTTCAAACATCTCTGCAACTTTTTTGGGATCCGGTACGTCCACACCACAGCTTATCACCTACAAGGAGTGATGGCACCACACGCTGAAGGCAGCTTTGATTTGCCATGACTCTCTGGCTTGAGGCTCTCCCCTTTTTCTCCTTGACCTCCGCTCCATGTACAATGATGACTTACAAGGTACGGTCACTGAATTCGTTTACGGCCAGAAGTTAACTCTCCCTGGTGAGCTTGTTCAGCCTTCACCTCCTTCCCCCTCCAACTTCACATTGCTGGTCGATTGCATACGACTTCACTGTCCCAAACTTTCCCCTCCCTCTCCGTCCAGTCATTCCCTCCTGCCCCCTCTCCTCGTGTTCATCAGTCACTGGGGGGTATGTTCCCATGTGTTCCTCTATGACAATTCCGGCACACCCCTCAGACCCCCTTATGCTGGATCTCACTGCATCCTTAAATGGGGCAAAAATATATTAATCATCTCAATTAATAAATTACATGTTACAGTCTCTGTCAATCACCTCAAAGTGGTTCATGTCGACCCTTCCCCCCCCCCCCCCCCCACTCTCTGGAGGATGGATCTCAGTTTTGGCCAGATATGTTCGACTCCCCCACTCCCTCCCCTGTCTCTCCCTCCCCACCCCTATCCTCCCCTGGCTCACCTCTGGCTACCCCACCCCCCTCTCCCTCAACGCTATTGCCTCCTTCTTCATCCTCACCGTTCCAGGGTTTCTTGCACCCATCCTTCCTCTCTGGCTATCGAGTTTGTTGTGCCCATCCTCCCACCTCTCGGTACACAGCTGTCAATCATTCTCCACAACCGCTTGGTTTTCATTTTGTGCCCTTCATCTGTTGCTGTCTCAACCCCCTCCAACATTGAGTGGCAACTTTTAAAACACATCTCGCTCTCCGTCGAATTAGTCCATCTGATGTTGAGCTTTCCTCCTTACCGCTTTGATGTGCTCATATATGTTCCACTGGCCTGTGCCCCAGAGTTGTCATGCTCAGCTCGCAACATCCGACACCCACTATATCTGGACAAATTCGTCATGGATGCTCCACAATCAGGTCATCGCTATCCCACACCTCTGCATCCCGACACCGTAAATCTGATGATCATGCGCATTCCAAGGCGCTCATGAAATGAACGATGACAAACAGTGTCATGTCGGTTCATGTTTCGAGCGCTCAAGGTCGTTTACCCACCGAGGCCCCCAGGGTCCGAAGGTCATCATGGCAGTGGCGTTGTCCTGGAGAGATTTGTTGGTCTTTCAGACCCCTATCTCAGCAAGCACTCACACCAACAAAAGGTTGGCATGTGCTGAAATTTTAAAAATAGAGCGCCATGCGGGTTTTGCGTGAGAGATAAAGTATTTTAGTTGCTAACAAGCCCCGAAAATCGAGTATATAAGGGGCGCGATTTCGATTATTGTGCATCATTGTCACTGTTGCATCGATCTTCTCTGCTGCTGCACCGGAAGCTACATTCGTAAGTACACTGTGTAATAATGGCACATCCAAAATCTCTGTTTGAACTTGCACACATTCAAGTTAATGCTGCATTACCAAATGCTTTAGACATCTTTAAATTACAATTACCACATATAGTGGAATCTGACTGTTTACTGAATTTTCGGAATGGTAAATTCAGGGTAATGCTCAAAAGTTATAAGTACCAGATGACTACATATTTTCCTATGATCTGGGAAATAATGTTGGATGCCATTACTGCTGGTGGCAAATTTCGATTCAATGTACCGCTTCTGTGGTCAACAATATGTCTGTTAACCATGTGCGACATGCAGCCATCTTCATTCTAGTTAAGTTCATTTAAAATAATTGAGCATTACTTTGAAGTTACTGTAGGTGGAATTGTGTATGAGATTTGTGAGAATTGTTTGAATGAACTTGTCACTGTGAGACCAAAAGACCTGTTACTTGATTGCTGGGATTCAATTAATGTCACCTTACAATATCCTGAAAAATTTGTTCGGGGTGTAGTAGCACCATCATTAATCAAACAGTATACATATTGGTGTTCATTTTATGCACAAGTGCCATTATTTCGCATTGTATGTTGTGGAGGGGCTTTAGGTGCAGTTAGTGATTCTGAGAAGGAGGATGATGACTTATTAGATCAATTGATTGCAGATTTTTGAAGATGGACATCCTGACCAAGTTCATCATGCTGGTCTACACCTTGTTGGATGCCACCTTCTGGGAGCCGAGTGTGAAGATGATGATCTACCTTCTGACTCGACTCGAATTTACTATGGCAAATGAGGATGGACTATTATACAAGTACATGACCATCATGTTGAACTATTTGATACTATTTGAACTGAGTTCTGCAAGCTCTTCATTTGGTTTGCAGAATAACTTAGAATTTGTGAATTCAATGAATGATGGTATTTCACTGATATTGTCCCAAGAGCAGAGACTGAAGTTGATGAATTGTGTAGACGATTTAATATGTTCGCAAACATCTACCCTGGAGAAATTGTCATGTATAAACAAGACGGCGACCACTTCCATGTATTTCACAACTGCATCTACTCTTCCAGGAGGTGCAGATGCCGCTTCCGATCTGATGCATTTATTGCCCCCTCCCCCCCCCCCCCCACCACCACCGAATTAAAAAGTCATTCAGAAGAACCAGAGCCATCACAGCTGTCAGACATCAACTGGATCAATGTATTGTTATACCTCTTTGTGCAAAAACGGACAGGTCGGGGACAAGTTTGGCTTAGAGGAGCCTGTAAGTGACTACCTGGTCAGTCTGAAATTGTACAATGGGAAAATTTCACGCAAAGATCTGTCAATGTATTGGAAAGGGAAATGCCTGGAAATGTAGACTGAGGCATGGCACTGATGGATGCGGTAAATGGCCTCATTAAAAAAGGCAACAAATCACTATGGGCAAAAGGAGCAACCTGGCAACAATTGCGAAAAAGGTATTTTAGTGTCTTACAATTGTATACCGCCCAAAAATTCCAGCTACACATCCATATTATATAAACTTAATGGACCCCAATTTCAAACGGTTTTTTGAGATGGGTTTAGAATTGTATAAGAAAACAGTGAACGACTTGTATTTGCACGGTCTTGAAAATTTACTATGTTTTGGATCAGAAGATAACATTTTCTACTCATATAGCACAGATGTTTGGGAATATTATTATACATTGCAAGATTCTTTATGTTAGTTAAATAAATTACTTTTATTTCAATGTAATGATAATACTGGTGAAGCTACAAAATTTGTAAGAAATTTAGTATCTTGGTTTAATAGGAATGAATTATTTCAGTTACAAGACGTTAATGGTACAGAATGTTATGTTCCCAATAGAAAACTGAACACTTTATGTATTGTTGGCCCTCGAAATTCCAGTAAAAATTGGTTTTTTGATTGTTTCATTTCTTTAGCATTGAATGTTGGTCATATTGGTAGATGTAACAATAAAACAAATCAATTTGCTCTTCAAGATGCAGTTAATAGACGTATTATCATTGGAAACAAAATTCCTATTGAAGAAGGTGCTACGGAGTATTTTAAGAAAGTTTGTGAAGGCGTAGCTTGTAATATTCGTGTCAAATATAAAGCAGACGCCATTTTCAGATGTACTCCCTTGTTACTGATTTCAAATTCACAACCTAATGTATGTTCCCATCCAGACTTTAATAATATTCATGTGCGGACCATTAGGTGGCAGTGATTCAATGAACTCAAAAATGCAACAAAAAAGCCTTATCCACTTGCCTTTTTTAATTTACTTCAAATGTATAATGTGATATATTAAATAAAATATAAGAATTATATCCAATATTGTTTATTACATTGAAATGTAAATTTGAACAGTACAAAAGGTTTTATAAAATATACAAAAATAAAATGTTTATGTCTGTTTCATTTCATACCTTCCCTTATACACCGATGATTCCTCATTCCTTGTCACATTTGACATATAAATTATTTCAGGTACTTGAACATTTGCTACATTTGCTCAAGGATAATGAGTTTCTAAACTATCTGAATATACAGAACATTCAGCAATAAGTTCAAACAACATTTGAGTATATGTATATTTGGTAGAGCCACTGTTTAAACTACTAGTACTTAAAGTATATGTAGGATTTATCCCTAAATGAAGACTTGGCTGAACATTTGTGTCATGAAGTCTAATATTGTAACCAGCAGAACAATATCAGCCTTTTCTATTAAATTATTATATCCAGATGAATTTCCATCAGTCACTGGAGCAATAGCTCCAACTAATTGTTCTTGAATTTGTGATGGTTCTAAAGGTATTAAGGAAAAATTATCACATGTCATAAAAGGATTGGAGTGCTTATCCCCATTAAGCCTATACCGTTGAGGTACACCCTGAGTATTAGTTGTAATGGGGAATATATTGACATTGCATAGTTTTGGAATTTTAAGGAAACCTAACGTAGGTTTATAATCATAGTTAACAATGACACTTCCAGTACAAGCATCTGTGTCTACTTCAGAAACACATGATTGTACACATTTCCACACCCAATTATATAGCCCTTTGTCTTTTGTACTAGACACACATGCATAATAGTATTTCAAATTAATTGGCTGTCCAAATTGATGGGCAGGAACTGTATTTAAAAATCAGCTTTGTCATTTTTGTATCCATACCATATTTTCAAATGGGGTCAAAAACATGTTTATGGTCTATACCACTTGTTTCCATAGGAGCTGAAGGAATGAATGCAGTAGGTTTTACATTCACGCCTGGTATTTTTAAATTAATACCCCCACTAGTAATCATATTCATGTTTTGATTTAAAGTTGCAAGCTCTGTTTCACTTGAATTAATTGGAAATGCAATTCTAGGGTTTCGTGCAATTACTTTAACAGGACAATGAACAATTCGACTACCATCTGGCAATAAATCAAATTCGGATGGCAATAATATATAAAAATGGCCTATCAACAGGAATTTCAGCCAAAGGAGTAACCATAAATACAGCATTCTGATGTGTAATTACTTTATAAGCTAAGCCATATGTAAAAAATCTGTGCACTTTTCTATACCTTGTAATGTTACCTGTATCTAATACTGATGTGCAGGTAATGGTATATCATATGTGTTAGCAGAATCACCCATTCCATTAGCTGATGGGGCTGCAATGCCCGGAAGTGCCTTTTTCGCTTTCTTTCCACGTTTTCCTTCTTGCGACGTGGCTGCACGTTTCACAGAATCTACATCCATCAAACTCATATTTGTAACAGAGTCTGAATATGGAACTAATGGTTGAACAGGGTTGTTATTGTCAGAGTCGTCATCTTTGTCGTTATGCTCAATGTCATCGTCGGAGACGTTGTTTTCTTCTTCTTCTTATGGGACAGTATCTGCATTCCACCTCCCCCCCCCCCCTCCCACTCAACTCAAGGTATACTTCAAACTGCGGGAGTGGGGGTCTGTGTGGCGACATGATCACCATTGATCATCACATCAGCACCAAAAGTTATCTAAAATGTGTAGATAAATTATACTGCACTTACAATCCTGAGACATCAAGGAACCGTCAATTTGTAGAGAGAGGAAAAATTTGGGGGTGTAGGGGTTTAGAGGAAGATCAAACATTGATTTTAATTCCCATGCTGCTGTTGAGGTCTTGATGCAGCTCTTCACACTACACTATTTTAGGCAAGCTCTTCTTCTCTGAATAAGAACAGCAACCCATATCCATTTTATTCACCTTGGTCTCTTGCTGTATGTCTATGGCTCAGACACACTCACTCACTCTCTCTCTCTCTCTCTCTCTCTCTCTCTCTCTCTCTCTCTCTCTCTCTCTCTCACACACACACACACACACACACACACATACACACACACACAGCTACACCAGGCCCCATGTGGGCACAGGAGGAGCTATAAGGGTAGTCTGCCCACTAAAGCAAACATATTGTGCTTTGTAGTGGGCATAGTGACAACGAGTTCCTGAAGCAGCCCATTGCCATTTTCACCAGTTTTAGAAGGACAGTTTTTGTTTATTGAGAAAGATGAATTGTTTCAGTGTCTTATATGTCAAATTTATGAATATGATGAAATAGTATAATATATAGTGTCATTACATGTCCCTTCACACAACACAGTACAGTGAACTGGACAGTAACATACAAAAGCAACTCATTGTAGGACGAAATTCAGCAACAGGGTAATCTGTCTAATGTGCTGCCGTACAGTTAATCCAATTGAAGAAAAAAAAGAAGACTAGCACATTTGACCTACAAATCAAGAGAAATGGCACATTTATGCATACTAATTCGTACAGTGCACAGCGGAGGGAACTTCATAACAGGTTTTGATGCTAGCCTACAGTAGCATTACTGTATCTCCCGATACGAGTGTTGCACAATAATAGATATAAATTCAGTTAGCCTATTATCATTTTCTTTTTCAAAATTTTTGTTATTCTTTTTTTCTGACATGACAAGCTGAAGTTATTTTCTATTATTTGGCATCACAAAGGTTTGTTTAATTAACAAATATTAATTAGTTCATGCAAGAGGCCTATTTTTGAAGGTCATATATTAGGCTCATTAGTATTTCTAATGAGACTAATTAAATTATATCTGTGTAATATTAAAGTGGGTACTATTGTGTTCCAAAATTAATGTTATTTACACTACCTTTTACTATAGCCAGATGCATGTAATTGTCTACTTTTCCATTGTAATTGTAATGAAGCATGTTGGGATTTATTCCCATCTGCTTGCATTATGGAATCTCTTGATACCACTGTTACATAATAACAGAGATAAATGTAATTAGTCTATTATAATTTTCTTTTCCAAAACTTTTGTTATTCTTTTTTTCTAACATGATTAGCTGAAGTTATTTTCTATTATTTGGAGGTGCAGAAGATTGTTTAATTAGCAAATATTAATTAGTTCATGCCAGAGGTATATTGTTAGAGTTCAGATAGTATGCTAATTAGTATTTCTGATAAAGGTAAGTAAACTCTTTTCTCATAATATTAAAGTAGGTATTATGGTGTTTCACAAGTAACATTAGGAAATTTTTGCCCTCTTTTGTTTCTGTATAATTACTGTTAATTATGAAAGTATTGTTGATATACCTATTTCAATAAATACATAAATGAAATACTATTTATTTAAATGAGATTTTTATACCATTTAATCAGTATTATTTACCTTTTACTATTGCCAGCTGTATTCAATTGTTTACTTTTCCATTATAATTACTTTACAGTACATAATTAACAATGTGCAATTTCCAGTATCATTGTTTGAAATATATAAATAGGATGTGATTGCACCATGTACATGAGTATTGTTTCATCCGTGATCTGAGGCACAATCCACATAACTTTGAACTTTAAGTTTGACCAGCATGTTAAAAGTTCTTCAATGTTAGTAATACATATTTGTGCCACACTGTACACCTTGGACTTTCGTATTCCACATGCCAACTATGTAAATTTGTATTATTGATGTGTGGAATGTGCATACCTGGTCATATTAATCATAATTAACGAGACTAGTAAGCTGGCCATAAAAGGGGACAATTGGGCACTAATGAATCATTAAAAGTATCAAAGAACTGCAATGTTGTGTGTTGCCTATGTTATTTTTAGTGAATTAGTTTAGTCCCATGAAATTTCAGTCAGCCGCTACCGAGAGCAATGATCTACAAGAATATCAAGAAACAACGAACTATGACCAGGAATGTCACATCTGGTGCCCTGGGTGTAGGAATTCATCGTTAATGACTGTATGAATTGGGACTCACAATCTTTTACGAACAGTGCATCATAAATGAGGTGTACATAGTAGTAACTGTGAAAATTAAAATACTTCATGTGATTCAGTGAATAGTAGAACAATCATTAGTAATATGTGAGTGTTATTTCAAGATAATTTGTAAAACTTATGTCTACGAATTTCAAAGCTGCATCTGCTAGTGTATACAAAATCTACATCAAGTGGCAGCCAATAGAGGAAGGAGTAACACTAACATAATCGATAAATCTGAAATGTTGAATTAAAATTTGTGGTGTGGCCAGGAATCAAACCTGGACCTCCATGCTTACTAGGCAGACATCTTAACCGTTAGACCACCACACCCCCTAAATATTAAAGCACCTTGGAATAGTCTAAGTACGATTTCCCTCCACGTCACAAACTTTAATTCAGCTTCTGTGTTCCAAAGATATTGTTAGAATTCAGATAGTATGCTAATTAGTATTTCTGATAAAGCTAAGTAAACTCTTTTCTCATAATATTAAAGTAGGTATTACGGTGTTTCACACGTAACATTAGGAAATTTTTGTCCTCTTTTGTTTCTATATAATTACTGTTAATTAATCCATCTCAGGGATTGTTTATTTGTATTTAACCAACATAATCATTGAAAACCAGCCAATCAGCATTCCAAGATGGGAGAAATTCTGCCATATAAAATTGGGTCTAAAATAAGAAGTGCAACATTGCACTTAGTCACTATATAAAAAATACACAAGTTAAAAACATGACAGCTTACAGTATTTTGTAAGCTGTCATGTAAGCTGGTCTCAACCTCCGCTAAATTTAAATTCCCTCCCACCATCTTTAACATCTTAACATCTTTGTCTTGGTTTTCTGGACAGAGCCTCTGCCTCAAGTGGCATCTCTGTCTAACTTCTTAACTTCTTTGATTTCTACAGTATTTCTGCCTAGGTGTGTTTGCGTCTGTGTAAATGTGTGGGTGTGTGTGTATTTGTTTACCTTCATTTTCTTTCCCCAAGGTAGGTCTTTCCTCTCCCAGGATTGGAATGGCTCCTTACCCCCTCCATATATATATATGAAATTCCCCAAACCACCTTCCCTACCCTCTGGCTCCTACCCATGCAACCGCCCCCGTTGTAAAACCTGCCCTATGCACCCTTCCACCACCACTTACTCCAGTCCAGTAACCCGGAAGGTGTACACGATCAAGGGCAGAGTCACTTGCGATAGCACCCAAGTGATTTACCAACTGACATGCCTGCACTGTGAAGCATTTATGTTGGAATGACCAGCAACAAACTGTCCATTCACATGAACGATCACAGGCTGACAGTATTTGTTGGTAATGAAGATCACCCTGTGGCTAAACCATGCCTTGGTGTACGGCCAGCACATCTTGGCGCAGTGTTACACCGTCCCGGTTATCTGGATACTTCCCACCAACACCGACATTTCAGAACTCTGGAGATGGGAACTTTCCCTTCAGCTTATTCTCTTCTCCCATTGCCCACTTGGTCTCAACTCCGCTAAATTCAAATTCCAGCCCCTGATCTTTAGCATCTTTGCTTCGGTTCTGTGGACAGAGCCTCTGCCTCAAGTGGTATCTCTGTCCAAGTTCTTTGCTTTTTACAAATGTCTGTCTACCTGTGTTTGCATTTGGATATGTGTGAATGTGTGTGTATTTGTTTACCTTCCTTTTTTCCCCTAAGGTAAGTCCTTGGAATGACTCCTTTTCCATTTCCTTAAAACCCCTTTCTCCTCTTTTCCTGAAGAAGCTACCAAGGGTTGCGAAAGCTTGAATGTGTGTTTGTGTGTGATTTTATTTGTGTCTGTCGACGAGCCTGTCATATATAGACGAAGATTACTCACCAGGCGAAGGAGCACAGGTGTGACAGCATCACAAATAAATAAATGAATACACACACACACACACACACACACACACACACACACACACAAACGCAAGCTTTTGCAACCCAGTTGCTTCTTCAGGCAGAAGGGAAGGAGAGGGAAAAGGATATGACGAGGGTTTTAAGGAAGGGGGTAAGGAGCCATTCCAATCCCGGGAGAGGAAAGACTTACCTTGGGAGAAGAAAAGGAAGGTGAACAAATACACACACACCCATACATTTACACAGACGCAAACATTCTTAGGCAGACATACTATAGAAACCAAAGAAGTTAAGAAGTTAGACAGAGATGCTTCTAGAGGCAGAGGCTCTGTCCAGAGAACCGAGGCAAAGATGTTAAGATGTTAAAGATGGCGGGCGGAAATTCAAATTTAGCGGAGGTTAAGACCAGGTGGGCAACGGGAAGAGAGAATATGCTGAAGGGCTAGTTCCCATCTCCTGAGTTCTGAAGGATTGGTGTCGGTGGGAAGTATCCAGATAACCCGGACGGTGTAGCACTGTGCCAAGATGTGCTGGCTGTTCACCAAGGCGTGTTTAGCCAAAGGGTGATCCTCGTTACCAACAAATACTGTCTGCCTGTGTCCATTCATGCGAATGGACAGTTTGTTGCTGGTCCTTCCCACATAGAATGCTTCACAGTGCAGGCATGTCAGTTGGTAGATCACGTGGGTACTATCGCAAGTGGCTCTGCCTTTGATCGTGTAGGCCCTCCGGGTTACGGGACTGTAGTAAGTGGTGGTGGAAGGGTGCATAGGGCAGGTTGGGCGGCAGAAAGACACTCTCAGTGGAGTAGGAAAGATGTCATGAAGGACGGATCTCATTTCGGGGCAGGATTTAAGGAAGTCGTATCCTTGCTGGAGAGCCACATTCAGAGTCCACTCCAGTCCCGGAAAGTATCCGGTGACAAAAGGGGCATTTCTGGGATTCTTCTTTTGAAGGTTCTGAATTTGGGGGGATAAGGAAGTGGCTCTGGCAATTTGCTTTTCTACCAGATTAGGAGGATAGCTGCGGGATGTGAAAGCTGTTATTAGGTTCTTGGTGTACTGGTTCAGAGCTTCGGGACTGGAGCAGACTCGTTTGCCACGAAGACCTAAGCTGTAAGGAATGGAACATTTGATGTGGAATGGATGGCAGCTGTCATAATGCAGGTACTGTTGTTTATTGGTAGGTTTGATGTGGACAGATGTGTGAAGTTGGCCGTTGGACAGATGGAGGTCGACATCGAGGAAAGTGGCATGGGATTTGGAATAGGACCAGGTGAATTTGATGGGACCAAAGGAGTTGAGGTTGAAGAGGAAATCCTGGAGTTCTTCTTCACTGTGTGTCCAGATCATGAAGATGTCATCAATGAATCTGTACCAAACTTTGGGTTGACAGGCTTGGGTATCCAGGAAGGCTTCGTCTAAGTGTCCCATGAATAAGTTTGCATACGAGGGGGCCATCCTGGTTCCCATGGCTGTTCCCTTTAGTTGCTGGTATGTCTGGCCCTCAAAAGTGAAGAAGTTTTGGGTTAGGATGAAGCTGGCTAGGGTATTGAGGAAAGAGGTTTTAGGTAGGGAAGTGGGTGGTCAGCGTGAAAGGAAATACTCCATCGCAGCAAGGCCCTGGGCATGTGGGATTTTTGTGTACAAGGAAGTGGCATCAATGGTTACAAGGATGGTTTCTGGAGGTAACAGTATAGGCAAGGATTCAGGCAATCGAGAAAGTGGTTGGTGTCTTTGATGAGGGATTGGAGACTGCACATGATGGGTTGAAGTTGTTGGTCTATGAAGGCAGAGATTCGTTCTGTAGGGGCTCGGTAACCGGCCACAATGGGGCGGCCGTGATGATTGGGTTTGTGGATCTTGGGGAGTAGGTAGAAGGTGGGGGTGCGTGGTGTCAGTGGGGTCATGAGGTTAATGGAGTTAGGTGAAAGGTTTTGTAGGGGGCCTAAGGTTTTGAGGATTCCTTGAAGCTCTGCCTGGACATCAGGGATAGGATTGCCATGAAAGACTTTATATGTGGTACTGTCTGAAAGCTGACGCAGTCCCTCAGCCACATACTCCCGCCGATCAAGTACCACGGTCGTGGATCCCTTGTCGGCTGGGAGAATGATGATGGAAAGGTCAGCCTTCAGATCACGGATAGATCAGGATTCAGCTGCAGTAATGTTGGGAGCAGGATTAAGGCTTCTCAGGAAAGACTGGGAGGCAAGGTGGGAAGTAAGGAATTCCTGGAAGGTTTGAAGAGGGTGATTTTGAGGAAGAGCAGGTGGGTCTCGCTGTGATGGAAGACGGAACTGTTCTAGGCAGGGTTCAATTTGAATGATGTCTTGGGGAACTGGGTCATTAGGAGTAGGATTATTTTTCTTCGTGGCAAAGTTGTATCTCCAGCAAAGACTACGAGTATAGGAAAGTAGATCTTTGATAAGAGCTGTTTGGTTGAATTTGGGAGTAGGACTAAAGGTGAGGCCTTTGGATAGGACAGAGGTTTCAGATAGGGAGAGAGGTTTGGAGGAGAGGTTGACTACTGAATTAGGATGTTGTGGTTCCGGATTGTGTGGACTGGAGTTTTGAGGTTTAGGGGGGAGAGGAGTTGGGAGTGGGAGATTGAGTAGATGGGAGAGACTGGGTTTGTGTGCAATAAGAGGAGGTTGAGGTTTATTGGAGAGGTTGTTGAGGGAGAGAGTATTGCCTTTCCGGAGGTGGGTGACCAGGAGATTGGATAGTTTTTTGAGGTGGTGGGTGGCATGTTGTTCTAATTTGCTGTTGGCCTGAAGGAGGATGTTCTGAACAGCAGGTGTGGATGTGGGAGAGGAAAGGTTGAGGATTTTGATTAGGGATAGGAGTTGACAGGTGTGTTCATTAGCGGAGTTGATGTGTAGGTTAAGGATTAGGCGGGTGAGGGCTATGGATTGTTCAGTTTGGAATTGGTATAGGGCGGGATGAAAGGATGGGTTACAGCCGGAGATGGGAACTTTTGGTGTGAGGCCCTTGGGAGTGATTCCAAATGTCAGACAAGCCTGCATAAAAAGAATGTGGGGGCGTAATTTGGCTAGGGAGAAAGCATGTTTTCGGAGGGAATGTACATAAAAATGGATGGGGTTGTTGTAGGGATGTTGTGAGGGAGGCATAATATATGAATGAAGGAGGAGTGGGAAATATGGGCTATGTAACAGGCTGCAATGAACAAGTGCAAAAATAAAAATTTGTATAAAATACATAAAAATTATTAAAATATATACATGTTGGGAGGGAGATGAATGTGGACAGTAATTCAGGTATGAGAAAAGAAAGGAAATAGAAAAAGTTTTTAAAATTTGTTGTTGATACTGTGGTCACCTTTAGTTGTCAACAACATAGTATCGAAGGGTTAGGTAGTGGTATGGCATGCAAAAAGGGTTTAAGGAAGGTGAAAATCGGAAAAATTACAAGAAAACCATGTGAGAATGCAAGGAAAATGTCTAAATAGGATTGGTTATATGGTAGCAGATTACGATTTTGAGGCTGAAATAGCCTGACGAAGGAAAAGTGGAATCAAAACCAACGGAAAGTTGCTGAAATATGATCGGAAAAGTATTAACACGAACAGAAATGTGGAAAAACGGGAATGGAAGCAATCACGAGGTAACTAAGAAATGCCGAAAATGGTTATAAACAATACAGAAACTATTGTTAGGAAAGAGTGTTTACGATTTTAAACGAGAAAATTGGTGTGTTTCAGACGGAAGCAGGATTAATGAAAGTGGTAAATATCAAAATAAATGTACTAATAGGAAAAGGTTTGGAAGAAAACGTATTGTTGTAAGAATTAGCGAACTATGAACAGTAAACAAAGAAGTGAATGTAGAAAGGAACTGATATGTAAAATGTAAATAAATGAATAAATAAAAAATGAATAAATAAAAATAAAAACAAAAACTAAAGGGAAAGTAAGATGACAGAAAAGATTTCGAAAAGTAACAGAGCAAGGACGGAAGTAATTGTTGAATTCAAATATATGATACGAATATTAAGACGAAAAATTCCTAGCAGGATAAATTATATATAAAAAATAGAAGAAGATTACTCACCAGGCGAAGGAGCACAGGTGTGACAGCATCACAAATAAATAAATGAATACACACACACACAAACACAAGCTTTCGCAACCCAGTTGCTTCTTCAGGCAGAAAGGAAGGAGGAAGGAGAGGGAAAAGGAAATGATGAGGGTTTTAAGGAAATAGAAAAAGTGTGTGTATATATATATATATATATATATATATATATATATATATATATATATATATATATATATATATATAAAAAATTATAGAGGGAAACTTTCCCGGTGGGATAAATAAAAATAAAAATAGAAAAGAGCTGACTTACCAAAAGGACCGGCTCGTCGAGAGAAACCAGTACACCAATAACCTAATAACAGCCTTCACATCCCGCAGCTATCCTCCTGATCTGGTTCAGAAGCAAATTACCAGAGCCACCTCCTCATTCCTCCAAATCCAGAACCTTCCACCGAAGAATCCCAGAAGTTCCCCTTTTGTCACCGGATACTTTCCGGGACTGGAGCAGACTCTGAATGTGGCTCTCCAGCAGGGATACGACTTCCTTAAATCCTGCCCTGAAATGAGATCCATCCTTAATGACATCCTCCCCACTCCTCCGAGAGTGTCTTTCCGCCGCCCACCTAACCTTCGTAACCTCCTAGTCCATCCCTATGAAACCCCCAAACCACCTTCCCTACCCTCTGGCTCCTACCCATGCAACCGCTCCCGTTGTAAAACCTGCCCTATGCACCCTTCCACCACCACTTACTCCAGTCCAGTAACCCGGAAGGTGTACACGATCAAGGGCAGAGCCACTTGCGATAGCACCCACGTGATTTACCAACTAACATGCCTGCACTGTGAAGCGTTCTATGTGGGAATGACCAGCAACAAACTGTCCATTCGCATGAACGGTCACAGGCAGACAGTGTTTGTTGGTAATGAGGATCACCCTGTGGCTAAACATGCCTTGGTGCACGGCCAGCACATCTTGGCGCAGTGTTACACCGTCCGGGTTATCTGGATACTTCCCACCGACACCAACCTTTCAGAACTCCGGAGATGGAAACTTGCCCTTCAGCTTATTCTTTCCTCCCGTTGCCCACCTGGTCTCAATCTCCGCTAACTCAAATTCCCGCCCACTATCTTTAGCATCTTTGCCTGGGTTCTGTGGACAGAGCCTCTGCCTCAATTGGTATCTCTGTCCAACTTCTTTGCTTTTCACAAATGTCTGTCTAGGTGTGCTTGCGTTTCGATATGTCTGAGTGTGTGTGTATTTGTTTACATATATATATATAGTACACTTACCAGGCAAAAGGGCACAGGCAGTGATAGCAACAAATAAACACACACACACACACACACACACACACACACACACACACACACACACACACACACACAAGCTTTCGCAGCCTAGCTGCTTCGTCAGGCAGAAGGGAAGGAGAGGGAAAAGGAAATGATGAGGGTTTTAAGGGAGTGGATAAGGAGTCATTCCAATCCCGGGACAGGAAAGACTTACCTTGGGGGCAAAAAAGGAGGGTAAACAAATACACGCACACTCACACATTTACACAGACGTAAGTACACTTAGGCAGACATACTGTCATACCTGCCAAGTCACAACAAATCCCAAATAAACTCTAGTCTCTGATACCGCTTTGACCAATTATGTCATACATAATTGAGAGATACTACGAACATATATTTACCACAACATGGCGATATAAAAATGTACACAACTAATAGCAATATATTAATCAAAATTAATGGAACCAGTGCAGGAATCTGGGAGTTAGGGTCGGTACATACTAGATTAAAATTCCAAAAAACTGCATTCACAATGTGAATATAGAACAAACCTGGCATCAGTAACTAGATTAGACCTTTTTAGTTCAAATTTAGTAATTTCGATATCACCACTATATTTCATTCAAAAATAACCTACCCATCTCCTGAAACTAGATGCCACATACGTAAATTGTGTTGTGGTATTGGCAGTTAGATTTATCCTAAATAAATCAAATCTACTTAATAATACCGCCTCTTCAATAGACATTTAATAAGTAGGTAATTTTTAAGAAAGCGAACACTTCTAAGTTGTACGGCCTGAAATGATATATGTTGAACGTACAACTGTAAATCGATTGAGTGTGTGGCAGTGATAGCCGTAATTGTCCAGGAATGAATTATAATATCTTTACAATAGTCTTTGGGTGAGGTGCCTCTCGGCCACCACCAACAATCACTTTCAACTAGTCTGTGTTAAGTTTGTGAATGGCCAGTCCACTAAAGTGTTGATACGCAGATAAGTGTTTTTTCTGGGGATCACGCCCTGTGAAAAACCCACATTGGTGACCCTGTACTGAGTTTCTTATGCTGCAGTCCATATTTCAGTGCGTTTCGCTTGCCCACACCGAATTAATTCATCAAATACAGCAGTACATGATCCGACGGTTATGAGCACAATGAAAACGATGGTCCGACTTCCGCTGGTCTTCACCATGGTTTCTCAACCATCGTTCAACTCACCGCTGCTCTGCAATTCATCAACTGTATTAGTTTCGACACCTCAGCACATGGCCCAGCAGTTTTCTCCAGACTTGTTCAATTTGGTCCGGAACAATAATGCGCAGTGTCACATAATGTACTCCGGCTTTGTGACCTCGAACTTACTTTCCGGTGCTCAAATAACAAACAGTGCTCATGTTCCACAAGACCATTCTGTGCACTCACATTCTCAATCAGTGCAAACTGCAGATAATTCAGTGTTCTCTGCTTTAAATTTGTATTCACAGCCTGCCACAGCTCTGCCATGTGCATGAGTGTATCCATCCGCAACCTACATTCCTGAACATAGATTCAACAGTGGCGCACTGTCACAGAACTATATTCCACCACCTTTGTCTAACAAACTGGCTAGTGGATGCATTCTTGACTCTTCTTTGAGTTCTGCGTTTAATTCAGGACCTTTGTCTCAAGATCCTTCTACACCTTTTACTGTGCACACAGATTCGGTTGTGGACAGTGCAGTGCATTCGTCTTTCAGACAACCACATGGGCAGTGTTCACCCAGTGTTTTTAACCCTCACACACTGTTGAGTGATTTCTCGTGTGTGAACTTGTCGAGAGAGGACAATGTGTTCGATGTGCAGCCACATTCAGTGTCCCGACATGCCCCTGCCACACCACGCGTGCTTTGGCCTACAGCATTCGCATATGTGGCTGGCACATTGTATGACACACTACCACTGTCTCATGCTCAATCACCTGTTTCATAGGCACAATTTGGTTCCTCTGCCACATTGGCCGTCCGTGTCATGCCTGCTCAACAAACTGCAACATCAGCCTGATGCAGCAGTACCAGATGTGAGATGTCTTGCACCATCTTCTCCTTCTTCTCCACCGCCAGGATGTCTTTACAAGCTACCTCCATTCACCGTAGTAGAACAAATCTTTGACCACCATTCCCTGGATGATCTTGTTGTCTCTGTCTCATCACACACTTGCATGAGCACATTGACCTAGTCTGCGATCTGGTAATGTCGCCTCCAACTACTCATCGCTTCTTCGTGGCAAAGCAGACGATAATGGAGTGCATCATGCACACTCCCAACAAAATCATCTGCTACATTCTGCAGGAGGAACATCTTGAGACAGGAAGCCTTCCCAGTTGGCCAGTGAGCAGGCAATGCTAAATTCAACTCTGATGGCATTGTGGACCAATGAGCTGGTCCAGACGACTCTGGCCTACAACATCCTTAAGTCTCCGAGCAAGCACATCTGCATCTCTGACCGAGTTCACGCTGCCTGCTTATGTGAAGCCCGTCTCGTCACATCTACTCATGTGCATACTGCACCTCCTTGCACCTTCCCTCAGGGTCGCTCCCGCATCCCGACAGACCTCGTCGACCCGCCTGTCATTCCAAGTTGCCTCACAACCAAGGCACTGCATCCAGCCTCCACCACAGAATCCGAAGATGGACCTCCGCCACCCACTCGCTTTCCACTGGAACAGCTGCTGCATTATCTGTACTGTTTCTTCCACAGTCACGTTGGTGCAACTACCCAGAAGTGCCATCCGTCATGCTCAGACCCAAACGCAACTTGAGGGGGGATGTAGGCGCCACCCCCACTCGGAACTCAACGGGCACCTACTGATGCTGCATTCTGATCTGCATACTTCCACTCAGGGTGGTCACCTCTACTTGCACGACTGTGTTTCCAGCATCGGGTTCCTCATCGATACTGGTGTGGATGTTTCCCTGCTACCCACTTCTATGACGACTGGCCCACTCTGCCCACAATACTCGTTGCTGCGAGCTGACAATGCCACACATCTTCGGCACATGGGTTCAACCTCTCACTCTGTGCATCTCTCACCTAACTGGATTCTCGAGTGGAACTTTTTAGTGGCAGACATTCCGGAACCCATTGTGAGTATAGATTTTTTGATGCACCATAAACTTTCATCCGATGTTGTGCACTGCTATGTTTTCCACCCTCCCTCAAACAAATATTTTTTGTGTGATTTGACGAGCTCTGCCTCCACTTCTGTGAGTGCTACTGCTGTTAGTGAATATATCAAATTGTCTGATGACTGCAACACACTGTTGCAAAAGTGGTTTGGCAAACATAAACAAGTGCTTGACCTCAGAAGTGAATGGGAAAGCATTGTATGCCATTTTGCCCATGCCAAATAACAGCTGTCTGTGGCCAAACAATGTCTTTCTGCTCTGCAAGTGGATTGCAAGGTTAGTACCAGTGTTTTCTCTGCTATTAATGTTCCCATGCCCATGGGCAGGCATGATTGTGCTTCAGACGACCCACCTAATCTTGTTCCTCACTCCAATGCTGATTTGGGCAAACAAAACATGGTTGCCAGTCAAACCACCACAGCTGTCAAAAGTGTATGTGCACTCCAACCTCTGCATCTGCTTTGGACGTTATTCACAACTCTCAGCCTACTGACCTAATAACTGAAACTTTAACTTCCCCTGTCTCTAAACAACCTATCAGTCACCAGCCCGTGGGCAAACATAAATCCAAGTTTATCTCCACTGGCGACAATTGTGCTTCTTTTTGAGCTAAAGACTCAAACGCTACTGTATGCCCACAGTCACACAGCATTTCAAATATTTGTGTGCCTGCTGCCATGCCTAGCGTGGCTCAGCCTTCTTTTTCTGCGATGGTGGCACACCCACGTGCTTTGGTGGCCACCATTGTAACATCCACCTCAGCTGACCTTCCAGCTGCTTTGGGTACTACTATGCCAGCTGATCCACATGCTGCAGCAGCCTGGCAGATATCTTGCACTCTCACACTTTTGGTGCCTCCAGTGGCACCAGCGGATATCACAGCGGGCCGGGACAGTCAGTTGTCGCCTCCCATTCCCACACTGGCTGTCATAACATCGTCTGCCAAATCCGATGCACCAGACGCAATGCCCCCCACTTTCTTCTGCCCTTGGCAGTGCATTTCTGTAGTAACTAACGGCACAGTTCACAGACTTAGACTCACCGATGACACACCTGTGTGTAGTAAACCACGCCACCTTTGTGCTTAAAAATTCATGGCTGTGGAAGCACAGATCACAGAATTACTAGAGGCTGGCATAATCGAACCTTCTTCTAGCAGTTGATCCTCCCCCATTCACTTAGTAAAAAAAAGCGATGGTTCTTGGGACTAGTGTAGGCTCAATGCTAAGACGATCATGGACAGGTATCCTGTTCCTAATGTTGCTGATTTCACTCATGCTCTCACTGGTGCTAAAATTTTTTCTGTGGTTGACTGCAAGCGTGTGTACCATGAGAAACCAATGGCTCCAGAGGATCTTGGGAAGACTGCCATCACAACTCCAATATGTTTATACCACTACCGCTTCATGCCATTTGGACTTAAAATGATTTTGCCCCATTAAATTCAGCTAGCCACTACCGAGAGCAACAATCTATGAGAACATCAACAAAAACAAACTGTGACCAGGTATGTTACATAATTACTTTAATGTACTTAAATAATGATACATAATTTTCAGAGCCATTGTTCAACTAATATAAATAGGGTGCTTTCATGGCATGTAAATGAGTCTTTTTCACGTTTGACCGGAGGCACAATTCACATCACTCTGAACACTAATTCGTACAATTATGTTAAAAGTTCTTCTGTATGAAACAATTCTTAATATTCGTGCCATGCTAAATGTACACCTCGAGAACTTTTCTCAGGTTAGGAGTATCCAAACACGAACTGTGTAAATTGTATTATTGATGTGTGGAATGTGTGTACTGAGTTGTAGTGGCTGTAATTCACGAGACTTGTACATTGGCCATAAAAGGGTGTAAAAAAGTATGTTGGGATTTATTGCCATCTGCTTGTGTTATTGAACCTCCCGATAATACTGCTCCATAATAATAGATATGAATGTAATTAGTTATTATCATTTTCTTTTCCAAAACTTTTGTTAGTATTTGTTGCAAAGTAACTAGATGAAGACGTTTTCTGTTATTTGATGCTAGAGAAGTTTGTTCAATTAGTAAATATTAATTAATTTGTGCAAGAAGTATATTGTTAAAGTTCAGATAGCATGTTAATTAGTATTTCTATTATAACTAGGTAAATTCTTTTCTCATAATGTTAAAAGGTATTAATGTGTTTCACAAGTAATGTTATGGAAGTTTTGCCCTCATTAGTTTCTGTATAATTACCATTTATTATGAAGTAATTGTTTGAAAACATATTTAAATATATTTTCAAGTGAAATACTTTTAATTTAGCAGAAATTTGTATATCAATTTACTCAGTATTATTTACAATTACTTTTACTGTAGCTAGTTGCATGTAATTGTTTACTTTTCATTATAATTAATTTAATGTGCATAATTAACAATATGTAATTTTCAGTGACATTGTTTGAAACATAAATAGGATGTGCTCGTGGTATGTATCAGAATATTGTTTCATCCGTTGTCTGAGGTATAACCCACACTAGTTGAAAATATTGTTTTGTCAGTTATCAGAGGCAGAACTTATGTCAGTTCTGAATATTGGTTATTGTTTCGGCCGCGATCTTGAACAATTATGTAAAAGTTCTTCAGTATTATTCATGCAGAAAGTGTATCTACAGTGATTAATTCATATTTGTGCCACACTGTACACCTTGAACTTTTGTATTCAACGCATGAAGTGTGTGCTAAAGTCATATTATTGATGTGTGGAATGTGCGTTCCTGGTCTCATTAATTACATTTAATGAGACTTGCAAGCTGACCATAAATGGGGACAATTAGGCACTAATAATACATTGAAGGCTTTCACGACCGGCTGAAGTAATAGTTGTTGTATCTTTCGGGTTATGTGGTCGTGGTCCACGAAACATATCCGTTCCTGACGTTTCGTCCGGAGCTGCGCTGGACATCTTCAGAGGTACTGGTAGCGGTGAGTCTTGCCGACTGACGAGTCGGGCGTCGGAGAGCGGTATAAATACTGTCCAAAAGGGGGGCGTGGTCAAGTGTTCACGTGCGCAGCAGAGATAAGCCTTGTCAAAGATAAAACATAACTTTCGATAGTCGATGGTCAAAGATAAAAAACGTAACTACCTACTCTGAAGAGCCACAGTCCATATGTCATTAAGTTTCATTGTTTCTTCCTTTCTATTAAAATTATCCCTATGTTTGTATATTTCTATTGCTTCTCTGTGCAGTCGTGGATAATAGTTCGTCGCTGTAGATAAAATTTCTGTTTCGGAAAACTTTACTTCATGATTTCCTGATTGGAAAACATGTTCCGCTACAGCTGATTTCTCAATTCTACCTAGTCGGCAAAGACTTTTGTGTTCTTTCAGTCTTGTATTCACACTCCTTTTTGTAGTACCGATATACACTTTTCCGCAGGAACACGGAATTTTGTACACTCCACTAGATGATAGAGGAGGGCGTTTGTCCTTAACAGATCGGAGTGCCTGACTTATCTTTTTTGTTGGTTTAAAAACCGGTCTGATATCGTGTTTACGTAAAATCTTTCCTATCCGATCCGTAACTGTTTTAATGAAGGGGAGAGAAACGGTGTTCTTCCATCATTGTGTTTTGTTGCTGTCCTTTTTGTTTACCTCTCCTTGGTCGCAGAACTCTATTTACTTCTTTCCGTGTATATCCATTTTTCTCAAAAGCCTGCATCAGATGATGTAACTCGGCATCTAGGTGTTCTGGCGTACAAATTCGTTTAGCTCTGTCAATAAGACTTTTAATGACCCCTCTTTTTTGCTGAGGATGATGGTTGGAATCTTTGTGCAAGTATCTGTCCGTATGCGTGACTTTTCGGAAAACCTTATGCTTCAAACTTCCATCTGTCTGTCGCATAACTGAAACATCCAAGAAAGATATTTCATTGTCATTTTCCATCTCCATAGTGAATTGGATCTTTGGATTTACACTATTCAGATAATTAAAGAAGTCTTCCAATGCTTTTTTACCGTGTGACCAAACAACAAATGTGTCATCCACATATCGAAACCAACGATTCGTTGGTTTCGATATGTGGATGACACATTTGTTGTTTGGTCACACGGTAAAAAAGCATTGGAAGACTTCTTTAATTATCTGAATAGTGTAAATCCAAAGATCCAATTCACTATGGAGATGGAAAATGACAATGAAATATCTTTCTTGGATGTTTCAGTTATGCGACAGACAGATGGAAGTTTGAAGCATAAGGTTTTCCGAAAAGTCACGCATACGGACAGATACTTGCACAAAGATTCCAACCATCATCCTCAGCAAAAAAGAGGGGTCATTAAAAGTCTTATTGACAGAGCTAAACGAATTTGTACGCCAGAACACCTAGATGCCGAGTTACATCATCTGATGCAGGCTTTTGAGAAAAATGGATATACACGGAAAGAAGTAAATAGAGTTCTGCGACCAAGGAGAGGTAAACAAAAGGACAGCAACAAAACACAACGATGGAAGAACACCGTTTCTCTCCCCTTCATTAAAACAGTTACGGATCGGATAGGAAAGATTTTACGTAAACACGATATCAGACCGGTTTTTAAACCAACAAAAAAGATAAGTCAGGCACTCCGATCTGTTAAGGACAAACGCCCTCCTCTATCATCTAGTGGAGTGTACAAAATTCCGTGTTCCTGCAGAAACGTGTATATCGGTACTACAAAAAGGAGTGTGAATACAAGACTGAAAGAACACAAAAGTCTTTGCCGACTAGGTAGAATTGAGAAATCAGCTGTAGCGGAACATGTTTTCCAATCAGGAAATCATGAAGTAAAGTTTTCCGAAACAGAAATTTTATCTACAGCGACGAACTATTATCCACGACTGCACAGAGAAGCAATAGAAATATACAAACATAGGGATAATTTTAATAGAAAGGAAGAAACAATGAAACTTAATGACATATGGACTGTGGCTCTTCAGAGTAGGTAGTTACGTTTTTTATCTTTGACCATCGACTATCGAAAGTTATGTTTTATCTTTGACAAGGCTTATCTCTGCTGCGCACGTGAACACTTGACCACGCCCCCCTTTTGGACAGTATTTATACCGCTCTCCGACGCCCGACTCGTCAGTCGGCAAGACTCACCGCTACCAGTACCTCTGAAGATGTCCGGCGCAGCTCCGGACGAAACGTCAGGAACGGATATGTTTCGTGGACCACGACCACATAACCCGAAAGATACAACAACTATTACTAATAATACATTGTTAAAAGTGTTCAAGAACTGCAATTCTGTGTGTTGTCTACATTATTTGTAGTGAATTAGTTCTCGCCCCATGAAATTTCAGCCAGATGCTGCCAAGAGAAACAATTGTTGATGATCATCAAGAACTTTGAGAATTATTGATCAATGACCAGGTACAGCATAAGGGGACAATTGGGCTTTTTTGATTCATTGAAATATCAATGAACTACAATTCTACGTGTCACCTACAGGATCTGTAGTAGACTAGTTTTACCCCATGATCTTTCAGCCAGTCATTAATGAGAGCGCTGATCTATGAGAACTACCTGCCATGTCACATACGGTGCTCTGTTATGAGGTTTGGAACTTATGACAAAAACAGTCTTTTACAAAGGGTGCATTGTGAACAATGAGGTGTTCATAATTATAACTGTGATAATGAAAATGATAGTGTGGCACAGTAAATAGTAGAACAATCATTAGTGATACACAAGTAAGGAGAGTGTTATTTGTGTTATTTCGAAATAATTTTCAAAACATTGGCTTATGAGTTGCTTCTGCTAGTGTATACAAAATCTATGTGAAGTGGCAGCCAATAAGGAATGAGCAGCACTGACATCATCATGAAAAACCAAATAATCTGCATTCTGAGATGGCTTGTCAACAAATGGCTGACATTCCGCCGCAATGTTTGGAGTGGCAGTAACAGTTGTACCTGAACATTGTGCTGAGAGCAGTGCTATTCATCGCCAATTGCCACCGAGAAGACATCATATTTCTAAGATAAAATTCTTAAACATCAACCATTGATGATAAATGTCAAAAAGTTTATATTTTGGTGGACAATGGAGAGCAGGAAGCAAATCTTAATGATGTAAAGTTTGCTTTGATAAGGTGCGCAAACTTGGGGAATAATCAGATACCATAGGAGACAGTGGTTATAAATCTGAATTAGATTTACCAGCACGTGTAATTTAGATGTTGATACCCCTGGTGTATTAAATCAATTAAAATCACTTAACAAAAGTAAGTCTCCTGGTTTCCAATTGTATTCCAATTAATTTCCTTTTAGAGTATGCAGATACAATAGCCCCATCCTATATCTTTTTGTCATATACAACCACTCATTCAGCGAACATTCTGTACCCAAAGACTGGAAAGTTGCACAGGTTATGCCAATATTCAAAAAAGACAATAGGAGTGACTCTCAAAATTACAGGCCTATATCACAGACTTCGGTTTGCAGGAGGATTTTAGAACATACACTTTCCTCAAATATTATGAACAACCTTGAAGAGAATGATCTATTGACCCATAGTCAAGAAGGATTCAGAAAGTATCATTCTTGTGAAACACAGGTAGCCCTTTACTCACATGATGTGATGAGTGCTATCAACAAGGAATGCCATATAGATTCCATATTTCTAGATATCCGGAAGGCTTTCGACACTGTACCTCACAAGCGTCTTTTAATCAAACTGTGTGCTTATGGAATATCACCACAATTGTGCAGTTGGATTCATGATTTCCTGTCAGAAAGTATAAAGTACACTGTAAGTGATGGAAAGTCATAGTAGAACTGAAGTGATATCTTGCATTCCTCAGGAAAGTGTTATAGGGCCCCTACTGTTCCTTTGAACACTAGTTTTCTTGAACTTACAATGTGACAATGGCTTTGGGCAACTCACCCCCTGGCTCCTACCCACACAACGAAGAACACATGTTTAAACCACTGGATTTCAAAATAAAAGTATTGTGTAACCATTTCAGACATCGTCGCCTCAGTCTTTATCCTTGCCACTCCAAAGAAACAATTTTTGAATAATTCGTGCGACTCAGGATTCATTACACCATGTGTACCTTGTGCGTCTACAATAATGCATTTGTGTCATCTACACAACAAACAGTACAGACGAACACAATTAATAGTGCTGCACAGACTAATAATTCGAATTTTCTGCACAGTTTATTTCCTATCGAGCTCCAGCTTCAACAGTATCCTCCCACTCACACAGCACACAAACTACAGGAACAGTTTCCTAGCACCCTTGCTGCTCCTTCGAACATTTTCAAATCTAATTTTAGTGGCATTGTCACTCTTCTCCGGTGTATGTGCCACAGAACAGTAATCTTTTTGTGCCAGTCCCTGGAACCTTTTTTTATTCTCGCCAGATGCGCAAGGTAAACACCTTGTAAAGTTTAAGTGATAACGTACTCCCACAATTGAGTGCTGTAATCCTGTCTGTTGGCAGGCAAGACAATTTCAATTGTAAATCCATGCCTTTCGACATGCCATGTGCCACACACAACTCAAGTTGTGCCTGCCGCATGGGCTCCATCACAATTGATTCCGCTTTCACACAGAGCTTATCCACCCACATTGCCAACTTTGCCAAGAGTTCCTGCCACACTGGTCGACCACTCTGTTACAATGCTTGAGTGAGTACCGCTGGAGCACCCCGTGTTCTGCTTTGCTCTAGTAGAGCAAACTTTTCAGCACTACTTACTGGATGATGACACACTACTGATCTGCTAACTGAACAATCTATATGGCCATGTAAACTTGATCGAGATAGGTATTCGGTGCCAAACATAGCGAGGATCACTCATGCTGTGGCCAGTAAAAAGTATTTTTCGGTCATACATTGCTTGCAAGCATACCACCAAATCTCCATGGCTCTGGAGGATGTAGAGACTGCAATTACAACCTCTTTCAGACTTTTTCAATGCAGATACATGCCGTTTGGTCTCAAGAACGCCGCACAGACTTGGCAACATTTGATTAATGAAGTCCTCTTTCATCTAAACTTCTGCTTTGCCTACCTCGATGATATACAAATTGTTAGCGCCTCACTCAAGGAGAACAAGACAAGCATCAAAGCCCTCATGGACACACTTGCCAGCGCTTTATTGAGCTTAATTCAAAGAAACTGCAGCTTTATCATATGACAGTGACTTTCTTAAGTTTCACTTTTTCCGAGTCAGGATAGTCCAGCCCGCGGGAAAATCGAGCCAGTTTTAGACATGCCTCGCCCCATGACATTCAAAGAACTGCACCGGTTCCTGGTGTAATGTAACGGCATGAGCAGTCCTCTTAGAGTAGATTCCAATACCATATTCCTACAACACAACCTGATTCCATTCCCATCATTTTGTTCCATTTCTGTAATTACATGGTATTTATGGCATGGCTTGACTTCATGTATGTATTGAATTATATATAGATCATAATCAATGCAACTTAGTAGTATCCAAGTTATAGGAATACAACAATTGATAATTTAAGAAATTGTATACTATAGAACAATCTAGAATAACCTTTGTTAGGAATTGTTTAGCACGCATTGTTCCATAATCTACATTTTGCTTAATTGCAAACCAATTTTGGCAAACATTAATCAAATATTTATATATAAAAGTGAAATAAGGATTCCGCATATTTGTCAAATCACTTCTCCATTGTAATTCAGTTTGGACATATCGTTTTCATGTTAATTATGCATCTTGTACATTATTATTCATTTCACCAGTTTTTACTGTTCTAAAAGTAATTAATAATGCCATTGTAAATTATTGTGATGTTTGAAACCATGGTTCATTAATCTGTAATAGCAGTCACCCAAAGTTCTCTGTATTCCAGAAGATTTAATTGTTAAATAATCTCATAATTAATCATAATAATGATATCATTTGTTGAAAGCTATATAAGCATCATCTTCGTGCCAAAGTGGGGGCAGTATCTAGTCTGTATATAGTGTGTATCAAGTCTCTGATGAGATTGTGATTGTGATTATAAGTAACGATGTTTCTCAGCAGTAAAGGAAAGTAAAATCAGAATTACTCATTTTTATTGAGCACCCCTACATAATCATAAATCATTAACCACAAAGATAGGATAATTACACTGGGAACAATTAACTATTACAGGAACTATTTACCGCCCGCAACAGAGATGCAGCCACCTATAACAGACACATTAGCAGGCACAAATACGTCAGGATCATGCCACATCCCCTGGAATTCAGACTTGGATGCGGCCTTTGAGCAACTACAAATCTTTTAACTGAGGCGATCACTATTGTACACCCTCATCCCAAAGCTAAATTTTTCCTCACAACTGATGCAAGTGACAACACTGTCAGCATTGTGCTGAGTGAGACCATCAATAATATTACTTCACCCCTCCGTTTTTTCTCCAAAAAATTGAACTGTGGACAGAAGAAGTACTCTCCCATTGATCTGGAACTCCTTGCCATGAACGAAGCATCGCTGGAGGATTCGTTATACTGACATAATAACAGTAATGAATTAATACCTGATAAGCATAATATATATACCATCTAAAGAGCATTTATACTGCCATTATATGCAGTTATTATAGTAAATTATACCGTGCTTACAAGACATACACAATGCTGCAGGCCCAAATGAAATTAAATTATTGATGCTAATGAAACACTTTCAGGTCAACGTTGAAGGCAGAGATTTTTACATACTTACAGACCACAAACAACTCGCCGCATTGATAAAAAACCTGCCGGCAGATCCGCTCCCATGCCATTGCAGGCCCAACTTCATCTCACAGTTTACCACCGATGTCCACTATATTAAAGGTGCCAACAATGTGGTGGCTGATTTTCTGTCTCACGACAACGCTATCGCCTCCTTTGTAAACCTCTCAGATTTGGCCACACTACAGTCAGTTGACAAGGACACCATGACTCTCATCTCTGATCAAAGCTCCTAACTTCCTGCTTTTAGAACTATTTTCCGCAGAGTAACAGGAGAAGTGTGATGTGACGAGTCAACATGAACACTGCACCCTTTTATTCCTCAACCCTTGCAGCATGTGATTTTCATTATCTTGCATACATGCTTCCACCAGGTTAGTCATGGAGAGATTTGTCTGGTGACACATGTCAGGACTGTCAAACCTGGGCTTACAGTGCCAGCGAGCCAAAATAAGCAAACATATTATGCCACCCTTAGGGTCCTTCTCTGTGCCCAAGGGCTGCTTCCAACACATTCACATCGATATCATTGGTCCCCTTTCCCATCTGATGGTTTAGATACATTCTATCCATGACTGATAGGATGACCCATTGGGTGGAGGCTACCCCCACTCTACTATCACGGCTGAGTCAGTAGCCTGCACATTCTTGTCTACCTGGCCTGGATCGTAAGTTTCGGGTGCCCAGTAGGCATGACGACTGACCAAGGTCAGCAGTTTGAATCCATCCTATTCACCAACCTTTGTCACTTGTGTGGTATCAACAAAATTCATACTACATTGTACCACCTGCAAAGTAGTGGGTAAGTTGAATGCTGGCACAGGTTACTAAAAAACTTACTCCACTGCCACGGTTCAGTTTGGAGCAAGGCTTTACCTTTGGGTCAAAGAAGACGTATATGGGTCTGTTGCCGAATTCATATTGGGCCAGAAACTGGTGCTCCCAGGTGAGCTCGTAGCACCATCCCCAGTCCCCCTTGTCGAGTATCTCATTGACAGACTTTGTCCACATTGTGCTGCATTGAACACTAGCCCACCTGCCAGCCACACTCCACCCAGAACTTAGGTTCTGCCCACTTTGACCTCATGCCAATATGTCTTTCTCCGAGATGAGCACCTCTTGAGCCCCTACAATGGCCTTATAAGGTCATGCCTTCCAGCGAACAGACTGTGGATATTTTGCTCAATGGCTCTGTCGCTATGGTCTCACTTTGCTGTGTGAAACCAGTTTTTGTTGAGTTGTCATTTGCCATGTCATCATCAGACAAGGACACTCCTCCACCCACACAGTTCTCCAAGGATGCTTCTGCTCACAGCCCAGACACACAATCCTTTCCAGGCACTCCATTTCAGGGCTTCACTTCTCACAGCTCCCAGTCAAGAACACACCCGGCCATGCCCACTTCTCTGACCATGCACACTGCTTTTTGCTCCCAGTTGAGTACTTGGTCACACCGCTCCTCATCAGGTTCAACTTACTTCTTTGAGCCATCCCAGCACTTAAAGCTAGATCACCGCCCTATGTATCACCTCCGGACACAACTCTGTTCCATGATTTTGACATTCCCGCTACGTCCACCACCCTGCCTGCCGACATGCGCTTCATGGAAGGCCTGAAATGGAAGTCAACCAGGACGACATTACAAATGTGTCTGTGGTAGTTCAACATAGGGCTGGGCTGTGTTTGTGATCGTATCAAGTGATGACAGTACCACCTGTCAACACATCGTGCGTTGCCTCCCACTCCCGGCCGAGATGGCCGCCCACATGTTTAGGGTATATGTGCGTCTGTGTGGAAGTGTCTTAGTGCATTACCCAGTCACAGCACCTTGACACCGGTCCAGCACCAGTAACCTCTCTTGCCGCCCACCTCACCTCGACCAGTTTGAGGTCCACTGGCCTCCTCACCTGCCACCGTCACACCCCCTTCCCAAGGATGCAAAGGAGGTCAACATGGCTATGCAAAGCGGAAGATCATTGAAGCACAGGTTCTCATCAGTACCAAAATTGCAGATGCTAGTGGTTTTGTTCTAGATCAAGTGATACAGCCAAGAACAAGCCATGAATGTAAAAGCTGTCACCAATTTTCACTGTATGATAAGAAAAGCTGCATGCATCAAATCAAAATAACAGCTACAATTTTTTTGACACTAGAACCACAAAACTGGGCAATCAGGGGGGGAGGGGGGGCAGCATCTACATTTAATGTTCCAGTAAATATGGTGGAGATTACAAGAACTAAAAAAGAAAAAGGGAATTCTTGCTCTGCCTGAAAGGAAGCAAAGAAAAAAGATTTCAGACCAAATAAAGTCAAAGATTCTACAATTTTAGAAAGATGATGAGTATAGCCAATGAAGCATTGTGTTTCTGTTAGGATTGAAGGACAGAAGATCAAGAAGCAGAAACAACTCTTACTTTGCAACCTGAAAGAATTATTCATCACCTATTGAGATGATAGTCGACCTGAAATTGGATTCTCTAAATTCTGCTAATTATGTCCAAAATGGCATGTGCTTGTTGGTTCTTCTGGACCTCATTCAGTTAGTGCAATTCTTCAGAATGTTGTTGTTGTTTTGGGGTTTTGAGGGGACTAAACTACATGGTTATCAGTCCCCTGTTCCTACCAAGACAATACAGCCAGATAGGAAAAAGGTAAAATAGAGCTCAACACCCAGAATAGAGACATAAGGGGTACACAGTGACTATGAACCTGACAATCTCAACACCACTGAAGAAAACAGTAATAGGAGACACCAAGTGTTGAACTAAACTAAAACAGATAGAGCAGAGAACAGTGGCTGGCTGATCACAAACAAATACAAGATGAGCCAGTCACTCTGCGCAGACTAAAAACCTGGAGGTAAAAAACAGGGTAGAAGTAAGAGAGACAACAGATTAAAAGGTGAGGGGTGGGGTCCTGAGACACCAGGCAACGAGCCCACCACTAAATAGAATGATAATATCCAGCTGTGTGAATAAAATCTAAAACATGGTCAGCCATTGGGGCATTGTCACTAAAATCAAGGCAGGCACAGTAGGTAGGTTAAAAGACTGCCGCAAGGTGACTATAAGTGGACAGTCCAACAGGATATGCACCACTGTCAACAAATTTCCACAACGGCAATTCGGTGGGTCCCCTTGATGTAAAAGGTAGCCATGTGTCATCCACATATGGCTAATACATAAGCTAACACAGAACAACAGAGTCCCTATGGGAAGGCCTGAGGAAGGACTTCCAGGCGGCCTTAGAGGACTTGACAGCATGGAGCTTGTTGGGCGTGCTCAGTGTTGCCCATTGTGTATTCCAAGCCTCAAACACCTTGTGGTGCAAATCCAATCGGATATCCCATTTTGGGATACCAATATGCAGGGGAGGAGCGGTGGTGGCCAACTTAGCCAGCTGATTGACACACTCGTTCCCCGGGATGCCAATGTGGCCGGGGGTCCAAATGAAGTCCACCGAACAGCCAGACTTACAGAGTGAAGCGATGGCATTGTGAATGGATTGCACCAATGGATGGGAAGAGAAATACTTGTTAACAGCTTGCAGGCCACTGAGGGATTCACAGCACATGGCATATGACTTCCGGGGGTATGTCTTTAGGTGGTCAAGGGCCCAAGATATGGCGATCAGTTCAGCAGTAAAAATACCACAGCCAGGTGGCAGGGACCTTTGTTATGTGTGGTCACCATGAACAAAGGTAGAGCCCACTCTGCCATCTATCAGGGAGCCATCAGTGTAGAGGACTTCTGCATCAAGCTGAGTATCAAGAAGTGCCAGAAACTTGTGACGGAGAGTAGTGATAGTAATGCTTTTAGGTCACAGGACAATTGCAGGTGAAGCTTCAAACGGGGGATGGACCAAGGAGGGATACGGGATGGGCAGGAAAACATGGCAGGGAGACGTACGGACTGAAGTGAGGAAAGGAGTGTACAATCCCGGATCATGATCGGAAGACCTGATCTAGGTCGACGTGGTGGAGAAGGATAGGTAACAGCTGGAAACAAAAGCCTGCGATTCGGATGGTGTGGCATGGCATGGATGCAAGCAACATAGCTAGCGAGAAGCTGCTGCTGGCGAAAGTGTAACAGAGGGATCCCTGCTTTGGCACAAAGATTTGGCACAGGGCTGGTGCGGAAAGCCTCAGTCGCCAGCCAGATACCACTATGGTGGATGGGATCAAGGATCCTCAAAGCTGACGAAACATATAGCAGGCTCCCGTAATCAAGCCTTGATTGTATCAGGAGGGTGGAATGGGCAGCGCCCCAAGCAGTATGGCTCAAGCAGCAGAGAATATTCAGATGTCACCAGCATTTTTGTCACATTAAAGATAAAAGTGAAGCCTTGAATTAAAATTTGTGATGCGGCCGGGAATCGAACCCGGACCTCCATGCTTATTGGGCAGATGTCTTACTGCTAGACCACCACATCACTAGCGATTAAGGTGCCTCGGAATAGTCTACGACTTTCCTCCACGTCACAAACTTTAATTCAGCTTCCGTGTTCCATAGAATATTGTCACTAGTGCCAAGGCTCTCCATGCAGTGGAATAGAAGCTTGACAATGGACACGTTGGAACAGTCCTGTCTTTAACCTTAAGCTGTCCTCTCTTGGTACGTGGAAACGCACGTGGAGGAGGAAGTGGTGACGCCGCAGTGCTCAATACCACATTCCACTACTCTGTGAAGCGTGGAATGAAGGATCCAGCATGTTAATTTTTTTGCTTTGTGGAGTGGAATGTGGCCAATGAGAAGCAGCCTAGTTTTCATATGACAAGTAGAAGTTTTGAGCCACCATATTGCAAACAGAATTCTATATTTCGTGCCTTCTTTGGTTGTAGCGTACGATATATGAATATAATCTTTTTGAAAGCATCAGAATACCGAAAAACTTTTCAAAAGGCATCATTTTAGATATGATTTGTTAGAATAAATTACCAGAAATAACATTTTGATAGCTTTAAAGGTTCTCGTATTTAACATGTGTCAGTGTTATAATTTGTATAATGTGAGAGAATATTATTCCTTTGCTACAGTATAACATATTCTATCAAATAAGCATCTTTCTGATGCTATGTCATATATAAATAACATATCACAACATGTTTTAGATGCATAGTATACCTAAATTCTGAACCATATGCTGTACAGTAATAATAGTGTAGTTGGTAGTGTTGCGGGCTGTGGTGCAGAGATACCTACCGGAACAGGTTCGCATCTGTGCACTTCCAAAATATTTTTATTTGTTCCTTTTTTGTTTCCTTAACATTTCTGGTTCTTTCTTGCTAAGTGAAGTATAATATCTGATATTTGTTGTTATTTCTTTTTAAGCTGAATTATTAGTGTGGTAGTTAGCGTCATGAGTTGCGGAGGAAAAGAGATGTAAATAACAGGTTTGCATCTACAATCTCCCAGATATTTTTAACGATTTCATTTAAATACGATTTATGTAACTTATTTTTTTTATTTAATACAGTTATAATATCCAGTATTCAATGTTATTTATTAGAAACAAGATAGAACTTTGTCCACGAGAGAAATTGTTGAGTTTTTCGTTCTGGGTCACTCAGTTTTCCCCACAGTGTTTGAATTAAGTTGCAGTTCAGTACAGTGTTGGAATAGTTCGCTAGTGGGTGGTTACGGAAGCAGATGCAGTGTAGGAGGAATAGTGTTTACGTACAATACTAAAAGCAAATATTATCACAATGAGGCTTTGCCCTGCATATATAACAAGTAAAATGTATTGATCAGAACCTATTATCTCCGAATATTCAGAATATCTACAACGCCGAAAATGGGAATATAAGAGCAAGACAATTGGAGCTGGTGCAAATGGTCTATTTTACTGTCGACAATTTTTTAAAGAATTTTTGGTAAAGGTGATCATAAATTTTGTTATTACTCTCAACTACTTTCAGATAAATATACCATGTTTGTGCTTCTTCAAGGAAAAAATAAATACAATTTCTGTAAGAGTAGTAAGAGTATTGCAAGCCACATGCAAGCATAAGGAAGCATTTCATTTTTTTTCGACGATCGCTAACAGAGATACCGTGTAATTTTACGTACATCCATCTTTGGATGCGACGGGCACTGGAGAGCACTGCAGTCGCAAAGCAAATCACAATGAGCAGCACGTTCCGTGAGATGTAGCAGGTCGTTTCAGAGCGTGCTGTAACTAGGTGGACAGCATGTCTGGTCTGCGCCACTTTGGGACAACACATCCCGTGTGAGGACAGTTTTAGACTAAGGTGATATAAATATCAATGTAAACAGAAATTCATAAGCCCTGAGACGGTTTTTCATCTTGAACCTGTCAAAGAGATTAAAGATAAAGGTGTAGCAATGAATTAAAATTTGTGATGTGGCCCGGAATCGAAACCGGACTTCCATGCTTACTAGGCAGACATCTTACCATTAGACCACCGCATCACTAGCAATTAAAGGCACCTTGGAATAGTCTAAGTATGACTCCCTCCATGTCACAAACTTTAATTCAGCTTCTGTGTTCCATAGATTATTGACACTAATGCCAAAGGCTCTCCATGCATGGCGTGGAGAGACTATTCCGAGGCACCTGTATCGCTAGTGATGTGGTGGTCCAGCAGTAAGACATCTGCCTAGTAAGCATTGAAGTCCAGGTTCGATTCCTGGCCGCATCACAAATTTTAATTCATTGCTTCACCTTTATCTTTAATATCTTTGACATGTTCGAGATGAAAAACTGTCTCAGGGTTTATGAATTACTGTTTACATTGATATTTCTATCCCAGCTGACACACATGTGGCCCCCAAGTAAGTCTGTTGTTGAAGACCATCCCAAGATACTGATGTGTCTCTCTGACGAGGAGCAATTCACCAACCAGATATAGCTCAGGATCCATGTGAACTGCCCGGCAGTGACAGAAGTGCATCACATGGGTTTTCTGCACTGAAAACCATGGGCAGAGGCCCATGATTTGGCTTTTCGGATGGCTTCCCAGTCAGCAATGCTAATATTAGCAGAACTAAAATAAAGAAAAAAGTCATCGGCAAACAAGCTGAAGCAGATAGATGACACCACAGCCATGGCAAGCTTGTTTATGGCAACTAAAAATAGAGGCACTGAGCACAGATCCCTGCAGAACACCAGAAGTGGGCCCCATAAGCCCCAGTCATACAATGCAGACAGTATGTGGTGGTGCCAGGTTGTGTTGTATGGTTTCCGGAGATGGAAAAATACATCTACAAGGCGTAAGGCGTTCACGTCAGGTAAAAGCTGTACATATAGGTGACACCAAACACACAAGATTGTCAATTGTGGAGTGGTCCTGACGGAAGCCCCCTTGTTCTGCAACCAACAGCCCCTCATCTTCGAGGATCCACATAAGCCACTGACTCGGCTACGTTCAATGAGTTTGCATAGAATATTTGAGGCTGATCGGACGTTAACTATCAGCCAACCATGGGTCAGCGCCAGGTTTTATCACTGGGATTATGGTGCTTTCCTACCATTGTGAGAGGAAAATGCCTTCTGCCCAGAGACAGTTAAACAAGGTGAGCAGTTGGTTCTGAGTGTCCACAGGAAGATGTAGGAACTGGCTATGGATACAATTTGGTCCTGGACAGGTATCGAGGCATGGAGTAAAGGCACACTGAAGCTCCTACTCCTTAAGGGTGCGTTGTATGGCTCCTGGTGATGTGAGTGAAATGACAGTGGCTTCCACTCATCTCGTGCTTTTAGGGTGCTGAAAGCTACACTGTAAGCTTGAGTTGAACAGATGCATGCATAATGCTGTGCCGTGCACCCTGTAAGTGAAGACAGAGGATTCCTGCTGACGGGTGGTACCCGAAAAGTCGATGAACTTGGGTCCACACCCAAGAAGGGGAGGTACAAAATCCAATAGAGGCAACATACCTTTCCCAACAATTCTGCTTACTTTGCCAGATAAGCCGTCGAGCTCGAGCCCGGAGCCATTTAAAGGCAATCAGGAGATCTATGGTGAGATGACGCTGGTGGTGCTGGAGTGCCCTACAATGATCCCGAATGGCTTCAGCGATCTGTTGTGACCACCAAGGCACAGATTTGCACCGAGGGGATCCTGTGGTGGTTGGAACAGTGGCCTCAGCGGCAGTGACCTGTTGGACTGCCACATCTACATCAGCTGGCAGTTGGGCAGGAATGACAACAGCAGAGGTGTGACACTGCCAGTCAGCCCTATGGAGGGACCATCGTGGCAGGTGTTCTGCCTGTAGAGACTGTGGGAGCAACAAAAAGATAGGAAAATGGTGGCTCCCACAAAGGTCATCATGGGCCCTCCAAGTGAGGTGTGCAACAAGTATTGGGCTACAGACCGATAGGTCTATGGCTGAAAACATGCCATGTGCAACAATGAAGTGTGTAGGACACCAGTGTTTAGAAGGCCGATATCTTTTTGTGCAAGAAGGGTTTCATCATCCCTCTGTTCCACCCCATAAAGGGTGATGGGCGTTAAAGTCCCACTAAAGAAGAAATGGCGGAGGGAGCTGTGTGACCCGGGCAGCAAGATAAGCGGGTGTAACATCCCTGTCAGGAAGAAGGTATATGGAACAAACAGTAAATTCTTGTGTGGCCCGAAGGTGAACAGCAACAGCCTCAAGAGGTGTGTGGAAAGGCACAGCAATACTGGGAACACTGGCAAGGATGTATATACAGCCACAGCCAGAGACTCTGTCACAGTCAGCACAGTTGTTGAAGTAGCCTCAATAGCCACAAAGGCCTGGGGTCCACTGATGAGAAAACCAAGTTTCCTGCAGGGCCACACACAGCATGGGGAAACAGCCTAACATCTGTTGCAACCCAGCTAGATGGTTGAAGAAACCACCACAATTCCACAGTAGAATTTCATTTTTCCTTCGCTGAAAAGCTATGATGGGTGAGAAGGATGTCAGGTTGAATGACCACCTGATGCCAGCGCATTGTCGAGAACCATTGGTTCTAGAGATCTGGTGAGGGCGAGATCCTCAGGAGAAGCAAGGAAAGTTGTGGGCCCCCACCAAGCAATGGGGCAGTCAATGGTTGATGGGCTGTTGGGCCCACAGAAGGTTGTGTCAACCTTGGAGCTGTCATCGTCAAGGTCGCATTTGATGATATCACAGATGCAAAAGATGTCACCATACTAACAGGGTGGAGCCGCTCGTATTTTTTTCTCACCTCCATATAGGTCAAACCTGTTGTTGTTGTTGTTGTTGTTGGTTGTTTTAAGGGGACTAAACAGCTAGGTTATCAGTCCCCTGTTCCTAGCTGAGAGTCAACTGTCAATAAAGATAAAACAATGCCCTGAAAATGACACCACACAAAAGGGCAGGTTAACAATAGACAAGCCACCGACAATACAAAACAAAGACACACAGAATGAGTAAAATAAAGTCACGAATAAAACTGGATAGCAGAGTACCTTGGCTGGCTTATCACAAAGAAAAAACAGGATGAGCCAGCCATACTGCACACACTAAAAACCCCTAAGGGCGCGAAAATATAAAAATCTGGGTTGGTGGTGGCCTAAGATATCAGGCCACAGCACCCACGGTTAGATAGAATCATAAAAACCGGCAGCGCGGATAAAACTTAAAACTGTGTTAGCCATAGAGGCGTCGTCACCTAAAACTAAGGGTAGTGCGTCTGGAAGATTAAAAGAGTGCCGCAGATTGGCTAAAATCGGACAGTCCATCAAAAGATGGGCCACTGTCATTACGACACCACATCGACACACGGGTGGGGACTCACGGCGAAGGAGATACCCGTGGGTCAACCACGTGTGCCCAATACGGAGGCGGCAGAGGACAACCGCCTCTCGGCGGATCTGCCACAGTGAAGACTTCCACAGGGCTGTGGACGTCTTCACTGCCCGAAGCTTGTTTGGCACATTCGCCATAGCCCACTCGGCGCTCCAAGCCTCGCGCACCTTCCGGTGCAACACCGATTTTAGATCAGGCTCCATGATGCCAATATTTAGGGGTGGTTCCATAGTGGCCTGCTTGGCTAAGCGATCTACTTGTTCATTCCCTGGGATGACGACGTGGCCCGGGGTCCACACAAAGACCACAGAACGGCCTGATTGGCCCAGGGAGTGAACAGTGTCCTGGATCGACCGCACTATTGGGTGCCGAGAGAAACACTGGTCGATCGCTTGTAAGCCACTCAGGGAGTCAGAACAGATGACAAATGACCCCCTGGGGCACGCTTTTAGGTGTTTCAGAGCCCTTAGAATGGCGACCAGTTCGGCAGAAAAAATGGAACTCTCACCTGGCAGAGAATGCTGTTCCACATGGTGGTCATGAAGAAACGCATACCCAGCATGGCCATCTACTACAGAACCATCTGTGTAGACGGGTTTTGCGGCATGGAACGAGTCTAGGAGTTGCAGAAACTCGTGGCGGAGATGTCTAGTGGAGACCGAGTCCTTTGACGTACAGGACAGATCCAGACGGAGCTGCAAACGAGGAATGGACCAAGGAGGAGTGTGAGAGGAATAGTGGAAAGTGGTAGGAAGTGGGTGGGATGTGAGAGACGAAAGAAGGATACGAACAAGGACCGAGATCGTGTATCCCGACCTTGGCCAACGTGGAGGGATAGGTAATGCAGCGTCTGGAAATAGGAGCCGGCGGTTCGGATGGAAGGACGAGGCCTGAACACGAGCAACATAATACGTTAACAGGTGTTGCCTACGGAACCGCAGCGGGAGGACTCCAGCTTCGACAAGGAGGCTTGTCCCAGGGCTTGTGCGAAAAGCCCCCGTCGCCAAACGGACACCACAGTGCAAAATTGGGTCCAACGCCTGCAGTGCTGATGGCGCAGCCGAGTCGTAGACTATGCAGCCATAGTCTAGACGCGACTGATAGGTCAAACGGTCCACAGTATTAATCTCCGTGATTTTGCATTCTTTTCGCAAAACAGCAAAGTTTAGAGAGCAGGGTGGATGCTGTAGTTGACAATTCACACATACAGGAGGCAGGGTACAAGGGGCATCTGGGTGTGATGGATGCCTGAACTCCCTGCATGTGGGGCTGGAAGTACAGGAGGAGGACATATGCCCTAACTTCCAGCACCGAAAACATCGCATAGGGGCAGGAATGTACGGTTTTACATCACACCAGTAGATCATGCTCTTGACCTTCTCAGGCAGTGTGTCCCCTTCGAAGGTCAGGATGAAAGCATTGCTGGCAACCCTGCAATCTTTCAGTCCCCTATATACACGCCGGACAAAGTGAACACCACATCGCTCTAAGTTGGCGTGCAACTCTTCGTCAGACTGTGACAGGAGATCTCGATGGTAAATGAGACCCTGGACCATGTTCAACGTGTTATGCAGGGTGAAACTGACAGAGACATCACCCAGCATGTCACAGGCAAGTAATGCCTATGATTGGGCAGGGGATGCCATTTGGATCAATACAGATCTGTTCTGCATTTTGGAGAAAGATGCCACCTCGCCAAACTTGTCCTCTATGTTCTCCACGAAGAACTGTGGCTTGGTGGACATAAATGATTCTCCATCAGACCAGGAACACACGAGTTATTGGGGCGAGTATGGTTCGGATCTTAGGAGGGCCCTAAGTTCCTCCCATGGTGTACCAAGGGATGGAAATGACATAGGGTCATATGAAGTTGCATTAAATTATGTTTTTCCCCTCTTAGAGACACTGGTTCTATGTCAGGCAATGCAGTTATTTGTTCATTTCATCCTGTTCCCACGAGCAGCTAGGGAACTATATGTCCGCCCAGGCAGAGCCCCACTTACCTGGGTAAGCCTTGTACAACTGAGGTGCAGCAGGTGCCTCAGAGGTTGCTCGCTGGCGACTGTTCAGCACCTTGAGATTGAGGGTTTTTTTTTTTTTTGTTTTTTTATAGGTTTGTAGCATCCTTGCAACCCGGGTGATTAAGCCAAGATCCCTGGACTCTGAAACGTAAAACGTTCCACCATCACACCGAATGATGGTGGTTGAAGCACGCAGCGGACTGTTGGCGAGACACTGCCCACAGCTCAGACCCCGGGTTTGCCAAGCCTGAACTCAGCAAATTAATGCTGAGCATCTGAGGGGTCATCAGAATGTCAAGCTAATGACTGGCAGAAGTCCAATCAATAATATAGAATAAGGACAAGAAGATTACAAATGCCTACTTGAAAAAGCTGTTTGTAACTTAAAATCCAAAGACTGCATGCTCCATTGTTGCGACAAGTACCCTGGGAACGAAGCATTAGAATTATTTTTGATAGACTATGCTTTCAAAAATAGAGATCCTGAAGACATTATTATTGAATTTAAGCAGTGGGTCCACACTGACAGACAGAACACTACACAAAAAACAGCTGTCCATTGAAGACTTTATTACAGAAATAACAGGAAAAATATGGAACCTTTCATGTCATCACTACAATGGTAGCCATGAAAGCTGCTATTTGAAGAAGACAAAAGAGAATTTGAAAATGAGAGAAATAATTGTTTTAATGGATTTTGCAGAGAATCATTCATTTGTGGTGGAAGATGCTGTGAAATCATTCCACTGGGAATATAGCCAGGTCACATTACATCGTTTTGTGGTTTATTGCATAAGTGCTGAAGATATAAATATGTGAATGCATAATCAGTGATCCCTCAGACATGGCACTGTTGCTGTGCATGTTTATTTGAGAAGGTTGATTGAGCACTCAAAGAATACTATTGGAAAAGTCAACTATTGCTGTTACTTCAGTGACAGTTCGGCTGCCCAATTAAAAAAAAAAAAAAAAAAAAAAAAAAAAAAAATAAAAAAAAAAAAAAATTAAAAAATCAACAACTTATATAATCATGAAAATGATTTTTGAAGCAAGGCTGAACGGAATTTCTTTTCGATAATCCATGCTCAATCACCATGTGGTGGAATTGGTGGAACAGCAAAACAGCTTGCAACAAGTGTAAGCCTTCAGCAAAAAATAAAATAAAAAAAATAAAAATGTCAGAACAACATGTAGTGAATAAAGTTTTTCTTCACTGAAGAGGCCAAAGTTGAAACTGAAAGAGTAGTACAAGAAGATAGATTTAAAAATGGCCAAACTATATCTGGCACAAGAGATAATCACCAGTTTGTGCCAACTGATGAAAAATAAATTTGTAGCAGCAGTTTCAAATGATACATCATCTTTTGTGGCTAAGATAGACCAGTCTGTCATAAGTACCTTTGGAGAAAATATTTTGAATCTCCATCCTGGACAATATATAGCCTGTATCAATGACAACAAATGGTGTCTTGGGAATAACTATATAATATCACTCCAACAGAATGATGTGCTAATAGAGTTCATGCATCCTGAGGGACCTGCACATTCATTCTACTGGCCTGATAGAAAAGACTTGCTAGTTCTGGTGCAGCACATTATCACCAACATTGTTGCTCCATTAACAACATTGACAGGTCACCTACCTTTATCGAGTGTTAACCAAAAATTCAAATCCATTCAAAATTAAACAGACTTGGTAACTTGATCATAAATCCTGAAACAGATGTAGTAACCTAGTGAAGTAATGAAATTCAGGTTTGGGATCCTGTACAAAGAGACCCACCTGTGGCTGTTATTGCATGGCTATTGGGTTTGACTCCTTGGCAATGGGGTTGTCCATTTTTTTAACAGGTAGGAACACTGTTACTACTCACTTTTATATATCGATAGTAGCCAAACTACTATGGACCAACACAATATTCCTGCTAAATAGCCTTAAAAATAAATAGATTGTCATGCATCTGTATTCAGATTCACTTTTATTGAGACAAAGTTGCTTACCTTTGAAGCTAAGTATTATTCCTTAAACGAAAGATTCCAACAAACAAAAACAAGTTCCTTGAAGATAAAATAAAGCTCTTTCCAATGAGACTAGTTAAAGAAACTAGGGTGACCATTTTGGTCAAATTTGACAATTACACCTAAAAAAAAAATGTAGATTCACATATCTCAAGTAAGTAAACTAGCTATACAAACTTAATATTTAATGTGAGGTCTAACATCAAATAAAATATTGTGATGTAAAAATGTTGTAGACTGGGGATATCAATGGTTGAAAATGGGGTGGCGCACCTGCTGTGAGCACCAATTGTGGAAAACATGCTTCCTCACTGACTTTTTTCATGTTATATTTGAACTTAGCACAAAAAGTTGGAAATACTAATTTGCAAATTTCTCATTACAAAAGTCAGCTTATAAAGAGCTGTCAAACATTATGATCTTTACGTGAAATTATGCTCATCAGCTGAGCGACCTCATAGCTGATGGCCCAACAACCAAATGTACAGCATGTATGTAGCTAAAACTTGACAAAACTTCCTTTGATATGTACCTGCAGCTATGGTCAAAGTTTCAACAAAATGTGAGACAGTCAGGTAGGGACCATTTCCATAATTGTCTGGTCTGACATGGAATGAATGACCCACGTGATATTCCGATGATGTACACTAATAACACTACCTGTATATCTGTTGACCATCTAAGAATAATAAGGGAATAGTGAGTTACGCAATAAATGAAGTTTCATGACACAAAAGAGTGGTGTTTTTTTATGCCTTCCTTCCACGGTTAATCAGTGGGATTGATATTACAAAAGATTGAACTTTAACTTATTTGCTTATTACTATGTCCACCAGTCTGACTTTACTTAAGTATACAGGACAGGGATGACTTATCTGCTTTGATGAGCACTTAACACTAACCTATGGTGACCAGATGTCCTGTATTTTATGGGATCGTCCCTTATTTTGCCTAAGTGTTCAAATGTTTGTAAATCTATCGGACCAAACCGCGTGGTCATCAGTCCGTAGCTTACAAACTACTTAAACCTAGGTAAACTAACCTAAGGACAAACACACACACCCATGCCCCAAGGAGGACTCGAACCTCCACAGCGAGCAACTGCGCGCTCCGCAGCGAGACGCTAGTTTAGACCACTCAGCTACTCCACCGCGCCTTGCCTAAGTGCCCCGTTGTCCCGACAAAATTAATACGGGACATGTATTGTCCTGTATTTTACTAACCGTCCCATATATTTTGGATTAATATTTTTTTAAAGTAATTTTAGCGTAACCAAATGGAGAACAAATGTAGTCATAATCAAGCAATGAAGGAAACAGGCTTCAACTCAAAGGGAATGAGGCATGATTTTTGACATAATTCTTTTATATATTTTCAATACTTCAACCGTTGTGGGCGATCTTTTTTCTTTCTATTAAATTAAAAAAAAGCATAGGGTGCCCAAAATCGCTATTACAAATTCAGTGATTAATGAAGCATGCTAAAGTGTCCGATTTCTTGGACATTCTAAGTTCAAATCATGAGACATTAACTGATTATATCGCGAAATGGGCTTACCCATTTCACGTGCTAAACGCATTTAACTAGCTCAGCTCAAATATACTCTTCTATGGAATACTGCTCAGTAAAGAATTAAAAATTTACCCGAGTTTTATGAAAATATGTTGCACGAAAAATGTGAAGATCAGCTTACTGAGAAAGTGAACTATCTTTAAAATAAACGTCAAGAAAAAATTTATTAATTGAGAACTGTGTAGCGAGTTGGTAAAAACTGGTCTCTCATTTTCAACTTATTTGCATCTGAAGATATCTGCAGCAAATGCTGATGTGGGGACAGTGTTCTCCGTCACTAATATATTATGGACTGCAAAAAACACATATTTAGTGTGCAAAATGTGAAGGAAGTAATTGTAATAAGGACTCATTTTCACAATACTTCATGTGGAGATTATTATGTGAAAATACCGACCTCCGGAATGACCCATTCTTCTACCAAGTATAATTCATAGAGAAATATGTAAAGTGTGTAAAAACTCATAACTGCCTTTCTTGCTTGTCTGTATGCGAGAACTATAAAGGAAATAGTATTTCTTTAATTAGTAATGCAATTTATTTGGCTTTTAGTTGTGCTAGTAGTTCTGTTCAAAATGTTCAAATGTTTGTAAAACTATTGGACCAAACACTGCTGTGGTCACCAGTCCCCAGACTTACAAACTACTTAAACTAACCTACACTACAGACAGCACACATCCAGGGCCGAAGAAGCACTCTAACCTCTGACGGCAAGCAAGGCGTGCTCCACAGCAAGGCGCCTTAGATCGCTCAGCCACTCCACTGTGATGAGTATCTATTTTGGTTAATTTTTGTATTAGCACCTGACTTGGTATGTCTTAGTTACTAAAGTTACCTTAAATATGTAAGTTTGTCCCATCCCAAAGACCCATAATTCTGATGCTTGTCCCATTGCTTTCGTGTTCTTTAAGCAATTAAATACTTTTCCCGTTGTGGTAATAGTGATTTCGAGGAAATGTAAATGCGAGAACCACCGAATACAACACATTAGCTCTGAGAGCAGAGCAAATGGGGAAGGGGGGGGGGGGGACACTGGCTTTGTCCACTACACTCTGTGTGCATCAATTCGTGTGTTTATGCACATATTAATGATACAAATAAAGGCAACATTTAGTGTCCCATATTTTTATTTTGGAAATCTGGTCACCCTACATTAACCCCCCCCCCACAAGACCTAGTCTGCAAACAAATCTCCTACGCTATATCCTCACACACCAGCATTATTCCCATCCTCTTTTGGTACGTAATACTGTCCCAGACTGGAACAACTGAACCATGTGCTTTGTCAGGGCTACGATTATCATTGTGTCCTGAAAAGAAACACATCCTACCAAAGATTATTCCATCCCTTCCTTAAAGTGGTGTTCCGTTACCTACCAAACTGCCACAACATCCTAGTCTACCCCTATGCTACCCAACTAGCTAAGCAACTTTCTGCTAAGCACGAAATGTTGAATAAGCAGGAAAATTATCTAATTCAGTTGCTAGCTTAACAGGCAAGTTAAATGATTTCAAAGCAAGCGATAATACTTTAGCTGCAGAAGTCAATGAACTATCCATGCAATTAGGTCAATTATCTTTAGACATGGATAAAAGAGTGAGCAAAAAATTAGGTCAAGTGTCTTTATAAGTGTATCAGAAAATGACAGAATAAGACAGTAACTTAAACAAGAAATTAACTGAGCAGTTTCTGAGTGAAAAAGTAGTTTTGCATGAGAAAATTAAGCATCATGTAAACAAACAAAGACTGCCATTAGAACCGTCACTCCTTCCACTAGCGAAGTTAATGTTCAGGTTGAAGCAGTTAAAACAAGGATTGAAAGAGTTGAACAGGGAAATCTGAGGTGGCAGGAAGAAATGTCCAACAGCGGAGTGATGACTGAAGTATGTAGTTCGCACACCTTGGATATGGAAATGAGTCATGATGCAGCTTTACGATCTGAAGCTGATTTAACACCACGAGGTGGAATAGAATCATCCACTACCTCACTGAGTACAGTGGCCGCTCCGCAAAAGTAATGATGGACCAAAAGTGGGTATTAGATCCTGTCTTTTCCAAATAAGGCAAATTGATGGAAAACCCACATTTTGTACAACAGCATTTGCCAGTAGTGTACTTTCGCCATGTGAGAGGAGACATATAACTACCGAACTGGAATTGCTGGCAATAGTACAGTCCTTTAAGAAATTCCATTATTATTTTGCTGGTATTCATACTAAGGTTTACTGTGACCATAAAGCACTTAGCTTTTTATTAAACTGCAAATTACTGCATGCAAGATTGGCCAAGTGGTCACTAGCTCTACAAGAACACAGTTTCGAAGTTGTTCATGTATCAGGAAAAGAAAATATTATAGCTGACGCTATTTCTCGCCTTCCTCAAGGGCTTAAAGAAATGGAATCTTCGGATATTCAACTTTCTGAATTTCAAGTTTTACTAATGAAAGAGGAAAAACATAGAAAATGGTTTTCAGAAATGTGTAAAAATTTAGCTACATTGCAAGACCAAGACCGTCGATGGAGTGATATTAAACGGCATCTTCCTTTAAATTTAGACCAGAACTTTAACAGCCACTACAAAGTACATCAAGGAGTTCTGTTTTACTGACGAAATTCAGACCTTGATAATGAATTGTAGTGTGTATGCATTCCTGCTTATTATGAGGAAAAGTTAATATTACATATGCACATAACCTGCGGGCATTTCTGCCTTGTGAAATGTGCCTTGAAGATTGGAACCTATTGTTACTTTCCCAATCTGCGAAGAAAAGTTCTTAGAATTATTCGAACATGTCCCATTTGGCAGACGACAAAACTTTTAATCAGGTCACGTAAGGGCATTTTACATCCTATTTTGCCTAACCAATCATTGCAAATAGCAGAAATAGATGTCTGTGGCCCACTGCCAAAGAGTAGGGTAGGTGCAAAATTTATTGTAGCATTTTATGATGTATTTACAAAATACATAAAGTTGTATGCATTGAAACTGGCTACAAGTGACAATATTATGAGGAAACGTGTCGAGGCCTACATTTCCAAAACTGTAGGCATCCTATCTGACAATGCAACTAATTTCATGTCGCTCAAGGAGAAACAATTCCTGTCAAAATACAATTCTGAAGAAAATCCAGTAGAGTGTGTGTTTTGTGAATTCAGTAGATTCATAAGGACATACTGCCATGAAAACCATACAGTGTGGATAAATTATGTGGCAGCATTTGAAGAAATTTGTCACTATCTTTCACATACATCCACTGGTCACTCATGTTCAAACATCCTGAGAATAATGAATGGGCAATTAGCATTCCAAAACTTCCCAGGGACCCGAGGCAATTCGGAGAAAAAAAAAAATAATTCAGCAAGTAGTTATAGCAATGGCACAGAACGAAATTTAGAGAAAAAAAAAAAATTTCATTAAAAAAATCGCAAAGAGGAGGAAATTAAACATAAGGGAACAGGTGTTGATCAGGAACCATCCAAAATCATCGATCCTCACGAGGAAAAATAGAAAGTGGTTAACTGCTCTTCACTGGACCATTTTTAATTGTAGATTTTCCACATCCTGCAGCATATTTGTTAGCCTATCCAGGTAGTATGAGAATGAAAGGACTTTACCCTCATCAGGATGTTAAGAAATTTTTATTTGAATTTTCTGTTGTATTATGATCATGTTTTGTAATAATTTTAACCTGTAAATAAGTATTTTTATGACCTACATATAACATTTTTGATGGCTAAAGGTTATTCAAAAGCCAGAAGGCTACTTTTTCTATTCCTTAATACAATTATTCTAGTTCTTTTTCAATGTATTAATACTTATTTATGTGTAATTATCATTATGGAATTCTATGTTCACGGGGGATCTTTTTTTTCCGTGCAAATTTTTCTCTTGATAAAATATTTGTCACTAAGAAGCTAATGTTTAAGATTCTAAGTTCGTCAGTGCTAAATATTATTTGTAACTTCAAAATAAAGGGCTTGGTCCAAGTACTGTTGATTTCATAGGCTGGGAGGGGTACCTGCAGCCTGTACATTTCACTTGCTATGAGTGGTCACCAAGAAATAATTCAGTTATTTAAATGGTACCACTGGGGAAATTCATGAGTAGGAGACCCCTTTCTCCAGGAATTTTTGTATCAATTGCATACTAATTCTTTTGATTTCTTTTCATGTTACATGACAATCATTTCAGAGGGCACTTTTGACCAAGATCTGATGTAGCATAATTTCCACTCAGATTGGTGCAGCTACTACGCCTTCAACAGGAATATTCTACGTTTAGTACGATCATAACCCCAAGGAGGGGAACTTTTTAGAATTTTTGGAAATGTCACAATTTCATTTAGTTTTTATTATTATTTATTTTAATTTGTGAAAACTTACCTTCTGTACAAAGCTGTTATTACAGAAATGTTATATGTATTTGGCAAAATATGTAAAATATCAAACATTCCTTTTGTATAAAGTAATTTTTGTGACAAATTGTGGAAAAATTGTGTATATATTTCGAGGAAGATTGTACCTAATCTGTAAAAAATGTTGCAAAATTTTATAAGAAATCTGAGAGTACCTATTGTAACTAAGAGATGTTGATTCATTGGGCAAGACCGTACCCATAAAAAGGGAAAAACCAAAATGTAAAATCTACCCAAAATTGTAAATAAGACTGCCTTAAAATTGTTTAAAAAATGTTAGCAGTTGTAAAAACTTATCTGTAAAATGAAATGAAAAAAATTGTATGTTGTAAGGACAAATGGAAAATTTATGTGTATATCCTATTGTTTAAAATACATCAGTATTGTAAATTGTAAAATGAAAAATTACGAAAATCGTCACAATTTGAAAATGTAATTCATGTATAATTACAAGTTGTATCATTGTGTAAAATACTGTAAAAATGAAACTGTATTGTCATATAAAACAGAATGTGTCAGATGAATGAAGAAAACTAAAACAGAGGAGAATACAGAAAAACCAAAATGTTTTCAGAAACAGAAATAACTGCAGTTTCAGTTACTCTCAAAGACAGTTACTTACCTTAAATAACAAATTGGACATTTTAAATTATCTTATAGGTGTGTGAAGAACTTAATAAATGTACTGGCTTTAAGAAACAGGCATGGTTGTAAAGTACAGCATTTGAGACATAAGACTTTTTCTGGTATTTTCTTACATAATAGTTTATTAATGGAAGTGTTACAAACATGAACGCTAAGCTCCATATCTTGTTTTGCATTTACAAGCAAGAAAAATATTATCTTTCACAATACTGTTTCATTATTGATTTAGTAACTGTTGCCTGAAAAATTAAGTATGCTTGAAGCTTTTCTCAAAATTATTTTATTTCTTAGACAAGTGCTATTAATATAATAAATAGACTGGAAACTTATGGTGCACCTTTACTGACAGTAAAGGAAAGTACATCCACATTAAAGAATTATATTTCATTTCTTTTTTAAAGCATCCACTCTTGCATCTAAGTTACTTAGATTCTTCGTGATAGACTCCAAATTCTGGCTAAAAGTCTGCTGAACTTGTTTTATTAAATCTTCATTATTTTGTAGTGTTGTTGTTATCTGTTGCTGTACTAATTCTAATTGACCTAACGATTTACTGAAATCAATAGCTGAAAAAGAAAACCAGACAAATATTGTCAGTGCAGATCAACAAGCACAATTAAATCCAGTCATAATTCACACATTAAACAGCTGACTTGTACAGTCACATGAAATTATAGTCTTCCGTAACAATGACATTACCTTGATGATGTAGTGTTTCCAGAGCTAACATGCGGTCAACAATTTGTGGTAGCATTTGAGACATGTCACCACTTTTTTTAACCAAATCATACAATTCCATAACCTGGAAAAAATAGAACATTTGTACACAACCTGAATTCCCTATTACATCAAATAAATACATATTTCTGAGACAGATCTGTCTCAATGTAACACAAACAATTATTGCCTCTCCTTGTAATAATTATCTCTATTATATGAAATTAATGCAAGATACAATTTCTAATATTAATAGATTACAAATGTCACTGCTTTAAGACAAACAAAAATAACTGTGAAGTTGATATGAAATACACACTTAAAACAGAATGATACATACTGTCTCAACGTTTGGCATATTGCAATTTTTTGCATGTTCATTTTAATGATATGAAGTAGTTGATCAAATAAACAAAGGCAATGGAAGTAGCTAGCCACATATGACGACAGATCTTTCAAAATTTCTCAGGAATTCTGTCCACTAGGAAGTTATACATCACATGCCAACACAAGCGCTAATACAGAAACCTTAACTTGCGGTGAAAGTGACTGATATTGAAACTCACTTCGTTTCTTTGCATACGAGATGGTCAGTGTCACTAGTATAGTCACCATTGACCACTGCAATTGGGGCACCCAGTAAATCAATGGTATTACCTTAGCATCCCTATCAGCAGACTGACTTGCAGACTGCCCCTTTTCAGCAAGCGCATCCATTTTGGCAGAGAGAGCTGCGAGTCGTGACTCAGCCAGATCAAGACGAGAATTGTCCAGAAGTGCAACACGAGCACTCAGCTGCTGTGTTATTTCCAAAAGACCACTAGGAGCATCTCTCTGTCCAGTAACATCATGTGTTGTAAGACCCACCTGGAGAGAAATACACAGTGTAGTAATTGCAGTATGCATACCATATTTATGCATGTTGTAAAATACAAGCTGTAACATCTCTGGACAACTACTGAGCTGTCTCACACATATAAAATTAATATCACATAGTATACACATAATGTACCAATATTTTGAGATTATTGTAGAAAAAGTATATAAACATTTTGAAAAAGAGAGAATCTATGCAATGTGCATTTGATTATGGTATATGTCAATATTCTTATCAAATACCTTGACCACTATGGAATGGGCAGTTTTAGTATTATTTGGGCAATAGGAAACAGTCAGTGAAGATACATAATAAAAATGATAATGTCTTTCAGCTGAAGGAAGGAAGGAAGGGAATGAGTTTGGATTGTTTCATTAGGGATGGGAAACGAGAACAGCTGTTCCATTTGAAAGGAACCACCCCAGCATTTACCTGGAGTGATTTAGGGAAATAAAGGTAAACCTAAATCGATATGGCTGGAAGTAGATTTGAACCACCGTCCTCCCAAAAATGCCTTTCAGCTGCAAAAGGTTTATTCCATGATTTGTTCTTGGAATCTTTGTGTTCATTATTTATATGATGATTTAATCACTGTTGTACCTTGGGATGTGTAATGTCTGAAATGTGAGTCTTTTAAGACTATTATAAATTTTAATGCATATCTGAGTTGCAATTTCAAAGTATTTATTTGGGTTATTGCAAAGAATGAAAACATCTAATTCCCTTGTTCAAACAGTGAAACTGGCTTAAATTTTTTTTTTTTTTTTTTTTTTTTTTTTTTTTTTTTTGGACAGACTAGAAGCACTTTTTGAAGAGAAGAGCCGTCATTTCAGTGAACCAAGTTCTACGTTAAATATGTTACTGCCCTCTATTTTATTGTAAATTTTTAATACCATGTACTCTGACGTTTGGGCATGAAGTTTTAGATGGTGTGCTGGAATGTATAATTGTCTCTGTGGTGAGAGCTGCCGTGGTGGTGGAATTGAAGTGTATATTGGTTTTTATATATAAAAATCAACGTCTCATATACAAGGCGAGCCACATAAGATGTAACACCCATTTTATTTTGTGAACAGTTACACATATCAAAACGTGGTTTACGGCACATATATGTATGTGTAGTGAACTGTTTTAGCACCGGTATCAACTGAAAAGTTGCAGCAAGTACTTTTTTTAATGCAACCATTTACTTTTTATAACAGAATTCGATAACTCTTGAAAAGACAATTACATTGGTATAGTGTTTGTTAATGTTGACTTTGAAACCTACCTTTAAAAAATTCCAGAAATGTCATAATTCGAGAGCTTGGATGTGGGAATGTGCATTAGCAGGACAAGCACAACCAAGGGGAGCTCTCATGATATGTAGAATCAGCACATTTGACAGTCGACTTGCCTGCGAAGTAGGCTGCTCAATCCTGCTTCAACATTCACTGCGTGCAGACATGTACACAAATGACAAGAAGTTGGGTATACTTCTCCTGTATGGCGAATATAAAAGAAATGCCAACCAAACAATACGGCAGTATAGGACTATCTATCCAGATCATCAATGTGTCACGTGCCAAGCAATTGCACAAATCATGAAGACACTACTGCGGACAGTCTGCTTGCACATCAAAACGAGAGCAAGAGAGAAGACCGTAACCATATACTGCCAAGGAATGTGGAATGAGCTAGACAAGTGTTGATCTCATCTTGCACTGACACAAATCCCACCTTTTATCATCTGTCACTACATCAGGCACTCAATGGCCTTGATATCTAATGTCATAAAGAATTCATGATACGAATATTATAGAGGAAAAAATTCCTAACAGGAAAAATATATGTAAAAAAACAGATGAAGTCTACTTACCAGGCGAAGGAGCACAGGCAGTGATATTAACACGCACACACACACACACACACACACACACACACAAACGCTAGCTTTCGCAGCCTAGCTGCTTTGTCAGGCAGAAGGGAAGGAGAGGGAAAAGGAAATGATGAGGGTTTTAAGGGAGTGGGTAAGGATTCATTCCAATCCTGGGACAGGAAAGACTTACCTTGGGGGGAAAAAAAGGAGGGTAAACAAATACACACACACCCACACATTTACACAGACGCAGGGTACTTGCGTCTGTGTAAATGTGTGGGTGTGTGTGTATGTTTACTCTCCTTTTTTTCTCCCAAGGTAAGTCTTTCCTGTCCCGGGATTGGAATGAATCCTTACCCACTCCCTTAAAACCCTCATTTCCTTTTCCCTCTCCTTCCCTTCCGCCTGACAAAGCAGCTAGGCTGCGAAAGCTAGTGTGTGTGTGTGTGTGTGTGTGTGTGTGTATTTGTTACTATCACTGTCTGTGCTCCTTCGCCTGGTAAGTAGACTTCACCTATTTTTTTTACACATGTCAAAGAATTTTGTTGATTTGCCTTCCAGCAGCTGAGAGACACTATTATGTTTTTTCCACATGTGCTCTTCGCTGATGAAGCAACATTTACTAACCAGGGCAATGTAAATTTGCATAACATGCACTACTGTGCAGTCAAAAATGCGCATTGGCTTCGTCACGTGCAACATCAACTGCCGTGTAGTGTAAATGTACAGTGCAGCATCATAAGTGATTGTATTGCGGGACCTTACTTTGCCCCAGGCGTGCTGAATAGATATTTGTAAGCACACTTTCTTATGGACATTCTGCCACATACCACTGGATATTGGAAAGAGTATGTGGCAGCAACACAATGGATGTCCAGCTCACTCCTCCAGTATCACAACACCAATACTGAAGGAAGAATTTCCTGGACGCTGGATAAGACAAAATCGTATTTCAAAATGGCTTGCAGGTTCCCTGATCTGCCCCCCCTCCCCCTTGATTTCTTTCTTTGGAGGGCACTCAAAGATGCAGTCTATAATGAAGCCCCAACTGCGCCATACGATATGCATTGCCAAATAGCCGGTGCATGCTCTAACATATCATCCACTGTAATTACATCTGTTCATCATTCTTCGGAATGGTGATTGCAAATGTCTCTTTCAGTTCATCTTTCAGTTCATCATGAACATGTTGAAATAAAGGATAAAGTTGTGTTTCTGTAAGATAAACCTAATGTTATGTGCTTTGGGTAGTTACCAAAGCATTGTTAGAAAAATTGTTTATTACTGTTACTACTGTTACATGTGTACAAAATTGTACTGCAATGTCAAATAAGTCAACAGCATATATTGCACATAGCTGATAACACATCATTACACACTTACTTTCAGCATGAAACGTTTTTTATGAAGAATATTGATTTTGCTCTGTAAAGGTAGTCACCAAATTATTTTTAATAAAATCTTTAGTTCAATGACTGTGTCCCATATGATATACTGTATATTTCTGCAGATAAGGCGACCTTCAGATAAGACGTGGTACAAATTTTCAGCAAAATTTCATAGTTTAAGCATATACTTGGCCTGTAAGATGACCCCCAAGTTACTGTATTTACCTGAATGCAAACCACAATTTTTTTTCCAGTTTTCGGGATCTAAAAATATGCATGTGGCTTAGATTTGGAAGCAAAGCTTCAGGAAGTTCCAAAAAATGCCGCTATAAGTAGGTTTTGCACTTGGAGGTAAAAACCACGGTTTTGCGTAAGGAGGTCAGAAATTCTAACCACCTTGGTTTTGTGTAGAGACCCTAGTTTTGTTAATGGTGGCTCCAAAAAATGCCACTAGAAGCTGCCATAAATAGTTTTTGTGATTGGTACATCTGGATTTCACCCTTTGTTGCAGTGTTTGTGGTCTGCTTTTGAACTTTCGTACATGTTGTGCTATGTTGTATCCAATCATGAAGAAGTATTTTTTTTACACCACAAAGTTTAAGAGAAAAGTAATTTCTTTTGGTGAGATGGTATTTATTTGCACCAATGCACATATTATGCTGGTGAAAACACACAAAATTGCCCGATTTAAAAGGAAACCACAATTTTTTGTGTGTAGCTCCGAAATATTTTAACCCTTTACAGCTCCATACACAAATATACGCTAATAATTTCAATGCGACTCTGGATATATTGAGAAGTTATTTATAAAAGCGACTACAGAAATATATGAAAATTTGGAGCAGTGTAGGTTGAGACAGTTATCCGACATCATGTGTTGAAGGCCTACCTTTTAGAAACACACAGCAATGTACGGAAACAACAGATCAGTTATTCCTTCTGTAATTTAGATATGTCATACAGTATTTGCTTTTTGCAGAATGAATTCTGTTTCAACTGAGGTACACCCAGTAAGACAAACAAATGTTTAGTAGTAGTTTTTTTTTTTTTTTTTTTTTTTTTTAAGCCCTTTGTGACACAGTAGAATCTAGCCTATGTCATAGGTCCATACACAAAATTCGTAAGTGAACCTGAATCCACAGTAGGTATTAAATTAGTTCAACAGAAAACAAAGTTACACATGTTCTTAATTATTTTCTTTTGTAATACTAAACAGTCTTGAGACATGTGCTGAATTTCTGCAAATGATTGTGCCATGACAAATAATCAATTCATAGTAGCAGTGGTAGACTGTCTTTCTGGTGTGTCTGTGACCTGACAAAATACTCATTGCAAATGCCAAGCTATTTAGTATATTTCCTAAATAGTCAATCTGTAGGATGGATGGATGCTTAGGGTTTTAACGTCCCGTTGACAGCTTGGTCATTAGAGACGGAGCTAACGCTCGGAGTTTTTGGGTTAGGATGAGGAAGGAAATCGGCCGTGCCCTTTGAAAGGAACCATCCCGGCATATGTCTGGAGTGATTTAGGGAAATCACGGAAAACCTAAATCTGGATGGCCGGAGGTGGATTTGAACCACCAGTCAATCTGTACTTTGCAATTATGATGTTACCACAAAACTATGATTAATGTGGTACCACTCCGAGTATGACTGAATCTCTTAGTTATTTCCACATTGCCATAACCTTATTTTGCAGCTTCCAATTCTTCCATGTTCCCTATGATCTTCCTGTCTGTAGGAGGACCCTGCTGGTAAGTTCCCACAATTCTTCTATGTAGCATCAGCTTTGTCACCTAGTATGGAGGTGAGATTCACTAGGAAGTAAGAAACCTCCAAGTCCAACAAATAATTTGCTGGGCTACAAATTTCCATTGTATTTCCAATACATGAACTTGGGTTTGATATTAAAAGCATTCAGGATTAGTAACAACCAATGTTTCTCTTTCAATCCCAAAAGTTTATAAAACAAACATTTCTGCCTTTAACTGACAAAGAAGTAAATTTTTCTTCCATGTATCACATATCTTTTATTCCAGGAACTTTCAACACCCATCTGTAACACAACAATGTCAGAGTGCTTCTCCACTATCATATTCCTGTCAATGTCTGTGCACAGAATATTACAGGCTCACAGTATACGCTCTCTTACTTATGAGTTACGAGCATCACCTGTTGGCAGAACACTTTAAATGCAATGACATGTGCCATACACTACAGAATTAAAATTATTAGTAAGACATACATCTAAGAACTTGACTTTTTGCTTCTGTGATATCCTGATCGTTCCAGGTTATTTTTATTTCAATTCTTTAGCTTCAAATTTTGTCTTTTGGTTTCAGTAACATTTGCTTTTAGTTGAGGATTCCAGTTTTTCTAAAGTATTTTTGACACTTTTGAAATTTTTTAGTAACCTCATTTTCAATAACTTAAGTATCTCATTATACTGATGTGGTGTCTGTTCTTTCAAACATGTCCAAAAGAACAGACACCACACCTGCTTTGCAGCCAATTTGCAAACTTATGTATCATCAGGAAATAAAATCGAGATAACATCAATAGCAACTGATAAGTCATTTATATAAAATAGAAAAAGTAGAGACTCAATACTGACCATGTGGGACACTTTGGGAAACCATTTCCTATTTATTAAGTGGAAGTGGAACCATTGAAAAGCAATATCCCTAATATTATGCAATTTGTGAAGCAGTAAGGAAAACCGATTTAGTTTTTCTGCTTTTATCCAGTGAAGAGCATGTATGAGGGTTGGAACTTAAATAGTGACAACTATTTATTCATAATTGATACAAAAGCATTACATGTTTGCAGAGTCCTCCCCCCCCCCCCCCCCACAAACAAACACACACACACACACACACACACACACACACACACACGAGATATTTGGATTCCTAGTTTATTACCTAATAAATGTAGTTTTGGCCTTTAATATTGAAATAAAGTGTATTTAATTTCATGTTTTGTAAATTGTTTTATAAAGCCCCTCCACTCCCCCAAGCTGGCCAAAAGTACTAATTCGTCCCCCCCCCCCCTCCCCAGAAATTCAATGATGCAGTTTGCATCATGACACCCCCACCTCCTGTGGGCACCTCTGCATGTTTGCACTTGTTACTGTCCTTCAAAGCAGTCACCAGCGTGGCATACTGTCTGTTGAATCTCTGGAACATTTCTGAACCGAATGCCACAAGCTGGTTCTTGCATCTTCGGAATCAAATCAAAATCACAAGGACTTACGTCCAGGGAGTATGGTGGATGGTACAGTACTTTCCAGTCCCATTGACCGAACAGAGCAGCCACAGCTTGTGCTTTATGCAGCCATACATTGTAGTGCAAAAGGAAGGATGGGTTGCAGGGAAAGTGTTGCCACTTCTTTCGCAAAGCTAGTTGCAGGTCATTCTCCAAAACCAAACAGTAATACTGTGCACTGACAGTCTGCTGTGGAGGAACATAATGCTTTAAGATAACACTATCACAGTCATACACGAGAACCACCATAACGTTCACCGTAACGACATCATTTGTCAGACTGGCGTTTCAGTTTTGGCTCATATGATGTGGCCCTTGTCTCATCAGGTGTTACAATGCAATGTAAGAAAACCTCTCCTTCACACTCTTAGCGTTCTGAGCAGAGTCGTAACGTACCCGTTTATGCATTTCTGTCAATTCAGGTAGAACCCATCCTAATGCAATTTTTTGCATGCCGAGGTGTTCCTTCACGATGTGAAGCACAGTTATATGCGCTAATCCGGTTTTGTGGGCGAGCTCACGAATCATCTAGTGTCAATCACTGTCCGCTAAAATGGCAACAGTATGCACTACTTCTTCAGAGACCCAATGTGTCCTGATGCTGTGTCTGCCATAATTTTCTAACCGCTGAAAGCTTTTACCCAAAGTGCCACTGTTCTGTATGGCTATGCTGATTTCCAGCACGCCTCTTGAAGACCTTTATGACACTGTCATGCTGTACAACTTCTGGAACATTCAATCTTGATCCATTGTTTCTGTTTCGAAGACATAGTGACACCATTACATTAGACCGCTCACTATGAGTAATTTTGTCGAACTGTTTAAACCTTTTGTTATGATTGTTTTCAAATTTATGAAATTTGACTAATTTTAATAGGCTGCCTCCTCTATAGTTGATCTTGTTACATTTAAAAAGAATTCACTGAAATTGACATTTGAACTGGGCTAACTACAATATTTTCAGATCTAATTTTCTGAATATTTTGACTTTTGACTTTAGCTGCTAGTTCTGACTGGACAACTGATCACACTGCGGTAGAAAGAGGGAGATGTACTACCTGGTTTGAGCAAACAAACAGAAAAATGAGAGAAAAAACTTAAGGCATTAGATTCACTCTTAATTCTCCCAGTCATGGCAATAAAATTTCACATACAGTGAAAACTAAGCTTAGGGCACCCACAGAGAAATTATGTGGCAGTCTAGCACATGCCGCATACATGCTGCACAAACTGAGAAGCAGTGACACTAAAGAACTATTAAAGAGTATGCAGTTTGAGTTTTTTATTTACTTCTACTTTTTTTGCAACCTTCGACATTTATCTGCCTGATACCTACTTTTGTCCTTATGTCAATATGACCTGACAAATCCTTGAATTACTGAATGTAAGGGTACATAATATGTCAAGTGTGCAGAAGTAAATAAGAACTGTGAACTGTGTTACTGGCGGTTAGATTTATCATAAGAACTGTTAATTATCACTGTAACAGACAATATTTGTGCTCATTCGTACCATGGCAGATCCTGTGCAAAATAATAGTGATGTAATCCATTAAGAACATAATGGATGAGAATATTTTTCATTTAATGTATCTGAAGAGGGTAGTGGCATTATTTTTTATACAAAAACGTCCTCTTTAATACCGGTGGTTGGTCCTCAAGCAGAAAAAAAGTGTATGTAAGTGCAATTTAAGAATACAAATGCTGACAGAAATGAAAAGAGCTAATGAAGAAATGAGTCCGGATGCAACAATGTTTAATGAAGAATTGGATCAGAAGCTTGAAATTTCTTGTCAAGAAACTAAAATGGTTAATGAAGAAGTCACAAATTTATCAGATGCAATTAGCAGAAGCAGATGACAGTGGTGGCAGAAAGGAGATATATTTATTCATTTATTATTTATTTGCTGTCATTTACCATGACATGCTATCTGGATTCTAAGACAGGTGCTATATATCATTGCTAATTCTTTTTATAAATAGTATTATTTAACCAAATGATGGAATAAAACAATAAATAACAATTTGAAAAATTTATATGAAAGATAGAAAGGGACTGAGGAGGGGGGGGGGAGCGCAATGGGGAGAATGGGGGAGAGAGTGCTTGGTTGGATTGGGGGAGGGGGGAGGGATGAAGAGAGGGAGAGTGACAGGGAATGGGGGGAGGTGGCATTAAAATTTCGAGGGGGGGGGGGGGAGCAACGGGTAACCGGGATGGAGAGAGAGTGATAGAGTGGGATGGAGGGGAGACAGCGACGGGGGAGGGGGGAGACCACCTGAACTCATTGCTAATGTTATCAATGTTTCTCTCTGAAGTGAGACTTATACCAATATATGTGACTGACAAATCTGCCTCCTTGTAATGCTTCTGATGTTTGAAATTTCTATGTTTTAAATAATTCAATGGCTGGTAACACCCGAGACACTAAATCTTTCTATAGAGTAAACTAAAGAATAAAATACAAGAAGTAATATAATAATGAATCCAAAAAATATGAATAATTAAAAGGATTGTAATCCCCATAAATACTCCCCACTCTCTCTCTCTCTCTCTCTCTCTCTCTCTCTCTCTCTCTCTCTCTCTCTCTCTCTCTCTCTCTCTCTCTGTGTGTGTGTGTGTGTGTGTGTGTCTGCACCTGAAGTACTTTAAATTTATTTAACCATCATTTTCTTAGAAACTATGAAGTATCTAAAGCAGTGATCTCTATACAAAATGTATGTACAACTCTGGTGTCTGAGCATAGAACTACAGTGTTCCTGCACATTGAGAACTTTTCCACATGTTTTCGCATTGTCCACCAAGTTTAAATTTGGCGTACAAATTTCCATCAGTTATTGAATGACAAATAATTGCTTGTTTAACTCTTCATTTCAAATTTACATCAATGTGATGCAACAGGCTAATATGGAAGGGAAATTGAAACGTATCTTCCTTTCATTTTCTTTTAATACTTCATAGCAGCCACATTTGAATCTGGCAAGAAACAAAATATGAACATCTATGGTTGGCAAGCTCAGACTGCTGAAGTTCAACATCCAGATAGTATAGAGACCAATCATCTATGCATAAGCTGGGACAAGTGTTAACTTGTTTTGATCCACTAAAACTGAGCAAAGATTCAGGGAAATTAGATTACGGTACTAGCAGCATACTCCTTTTAAGTAAATTAACTTTCCTGCAATCTACATCTAGGTTTTAAAGTAAATAAAATACAACAAACCATTTTTACAGGTTCTGGGCCAAGTACCGTCTCCAAACGATGCAACCGCTGATCCAGATCAGCAATACGCGAGGTGTGAGCAAGACGGGCCTGCTCAGGTTGATAGCTGAGTTGATACAACAAGCCACTGCTGTCATTTTCAGAAGTACTTTTATCTTCCTTGCTTGATTTAACTTTAGTGGTGTCTGCACTTGGTTGACACAAGCCTTCTAGTTTTGCAAGTAGCTTCCTAGTTTCAGAAAAAAATAAATTAATATTACCTTGACTATGGTTTTATTAAAATAATGTAAAGGATACTTTCATTAGATTATTTGGATACTCATGAATATTTCAACTAATTACAGGAGCCTCTTTTATTGTTGCCTAACCAACCTACAGAACATCTGAGTCCATTCCAATGCTACACCCAATACCAAGCCCTCGACATATGGATCATTTCACTATAGAAGATCCAGGTGAAATGGCGACTCATTAGAATACGTTTTGGCTGCTCACAGATATTTTTGATTTAGATATAACTGAAAGAGTGAAACGGCACCTGCTTTTTAATAGTTGATATTTTGAACATTACATCTGTAGCCAATCCCACCCTCTCCATTTCCTTAGCCATATATTAATATTATCGAAGTATCATCACTGAGTTTTTCTGAAGCAAGATAATGGCATTAGTTACTTTTTATAATATGGCCTGTCTTTCCATATAGCCTACCATTTATATGACAAATAGATTTTAGTGTGTCTGTAAAATTTTATTTACTTATTCATTCATTCATCTATCTTTAAGAAGTTCCAGGCTGAAGAGAGCAGTCAAAGAGGGTAAGATAGAGGCAAGCAAGTCTATAGGCAGCACCTGCAACTCATGTTGTCCAAGTGCAAAGCCTGCTTTACACTCCCCTCCTCAAACAGCCAATTATTGGTGACAACAAAAAAGAAATTGCCTTTGCTGCTTATTTCACTCAAAGGAATCTAATTTACACACATAGGTTGCTACTTAACTATGACCTTGGAAATCACAATATTTTTGGAAATAATCGACCATAATTAACATTACTACTCATGATATAATTTATTTTAGAATCTCCTGATGGTTTTTTCCACCAACGCATAATTGTTTTTGATAAATCTTTTGTGCATAAGAAACAACTGTTAATTACAACTCTGTGAGAAGAATTCACTGTAGTGTATTGTGTAATTGAAGTGGTGCTACCAGCTAAGTGGCTGAACACGCAGTGAACCATGCTCATAGCCTGTCAAATTCTCAGAAATTGTACCCAATAGAACATTAGCAGTTGTGCATGTGCATGACAAACTGTGCTCCAGATTGTCATGCCAAGTTTAACTATTGTCTAGACAAGTCATAATGTAGTGTAGGGAGTAGATTTAAGTGTCTTTATTTCAATTATCTCATTTATGTTATGTTTGACAGCATTGAAACAAAAATAATAAATAAATGCACAAGGTATCAGAAATTAGGGTGTTCATGCTTTCTAGATATGGTCCCTGTGGACTCTTATTTCTAAAGTAGAAAACCTAACAAATATTTGTGACAATAGGTGAAATAAAAGAAAATTTGCAGGCAGTGCTTAATGCGTTCCACCAAGAGGCTTATCAAGAGTGCTCCCATAGGTGAAAATGGCATTGGGAATGGTGCAGCAATTGTGGAAGAGATTATTTCAAAGGTGACAGCTGTAACTTTATGGAAGTAATGTCCATAGAGTCACTCAATTAGTATAAGTAATGGTACTGTGTGGAAAGATAAAGGACTGCCAATGGACCACAGCAAGTTGTGGAGCAGCTACCAGGCAGCCAGGTAGTGGGTTAAATCAAGCAGCTGGTCAGGGGTTTGTCCAAATTGGCGGAAATCTGGGAAAGGCCCATGCTTTGTACCTAAAACAAATGACGGCTGTTAGCAGAGCGTTTCTTGATAGGTGTCTGGAGGAAATCTACGAGTTCCACACTCCAGTAATTCAGAATAAAACATAATAATCATTCCAGACGCCAACATAAATTATCCAGCCTGCCGACTTGGACCACCACTAGCCAACCCCTACCCCACTCAAAGTTTTCCTCCCTGTGAACCCCTCACAGCATGTATACCTTGCCTCGCAGACCTTTTCCACTTGCCACATCCACAAAACTCCCCACCAACAATCCACAATTCCCAAAGCCTAAACAATCCCAGAATACTGATGTTAACCTTTCTGTTAAAACTCAAAACCCCACACAACTTTCAGTTGTATCCAAAGGCCTCACCGTCAGCCCCATACCCAAATTTAACGATGTTTGACTTTCACACCCCCTAAGCACCCTTTAGTCACATTCCAGAAATTTCTCACATCCAACTTGGCTTCACCATCCTTCCCATTGGCCCTTCCTAAGAACACCAACCTTTCGGCAGAAGAAAGGACAGCCTTACACATCAGAACAGATCCCAACCTAATCATCCTTCCCACAGACAAGGGTTCCACCACTGTTGTAATGAATCACAGTAATTACGTGACAGAAAGCCCATGTCAATTGTCTGATTCCTCAACCTACAAATTGTGCCATGATGACCCCATTCCAAAGGTCCAAAATAACCTACAATCCCTGCTAAAATCTTATGGTCCTTCCCAGAAACTCTCTCCTGAATCACTTCCCTTCTCACCCTGATAACAACCCACACACACTTACATTTTACATGCTCCCAAAAATCCATAAACCTACCAATCCTGGACACCCAATTGTGGCTGATTATTGTGGTACCATAGAAAAATTTTCGGCCTTTGTTGACCAGCACCTCCCACATCCAAGATACCAACCACTTCCTTCAAAGACTCTCCACCATACCCATCCCTTTACCTCCTGGATCCCTTACTTGTCATTGTTTATTCCATTTCACTGTACACCAATATCCCATATGCCCATGGTCTTGCTACTCTTTAACACTACCTTTCTCAACATCCTTCAGACTCCAAGCCCAATACCTCATTCCTTATAACCCTTACCAAATACATCCTAAAAAACAATTACTTTTCCTTTGAAGTAAAAGTATACAATCAAATCCACAGCACAGCCACGGGCACCTGTATGGCACCCTCCTATGCCAACCTATTTATAGGCTGTCTAGAGGAAACCTTCCTAGCTTCCCTAAACCACAAACCTCTGGTCTGGTTCGTGTTCATTGATGATATTTTCATGCTTTGGTCTCAGGGCCAGGACACCCTATCCTCGTTCCTTCACAACTTCAATTCCTTCTCCCCCATCAGTTTCACTTGGACCTTCTCAACCCGGCAAGTCACCTTCCTGGATGTTAACCTCCAGCTTACTGAATGCTCCATCCACACCTCTGTCCACATTAAACCTACTAATTACCAACAATACTTGCACTTTGATAGTTGCCAGCCATTCGACATAAAAAAAACCCACGGCGTACAGCCTTACTGCCCATGGATGGCGAATTTGCAGTGATGAGAAGTCCATTCCCCATTATGCTGAAAGCCTCACAAAGACCTAGTCCACAAACAGATTTCCCATGCCATATCCCCACACACCATCATTCCTCCCCCCAACCCAAGTAACCAGTCACAACGGAGTGTCCTCCTCGTCACACAATACCACCCCAGACTGGAACAACTTAATCACATCCTTTGTCAGGGCTTAGATTATCTGTCATCATGCCCTGAAATGGGACACATCCTACCCAAAATCTTTCTGACCTCTCCTAAAGCGGTGTTCCATCGCCCACTAGTCCATCCCTATCCTACTCTCAACCCCAACCCCTTACCACAGGGATCATATCCCTATGGAAGACCCTGATGCAAAACCTGCCCAATCCACCCACTCAGCACTTCCAGTCCTGCCACAGGCTTATCCTACCCCTGAGAGGTCTGGCCACCTGTGAAAGCAGCCAAGTGATATACCAACTCTGCTGCAATCATTACACAATGTTTTATATTGGTATGACGATGAAGCAGCTATGTGGGAGGATGAATGGCCACGCCAAACTGTGGCAAAAAGCAAGGTAGACCACCATACGGCACAGCATGCAGCTGAGCACAACACTCTGGATTTCAATAGCTGTTTCACTACCCAAGCCATCTGGATCCCCCACTACACCACCAGCTATTCTGAACTGTGCAGATGGGAGTTGTCCCTTCAACACATTCTACGGTCCCGCAACCATCCTTGCCGCTGGCCTCAACCTAAGATAACTTCACATTCCTGCATCCTATGCCTAACATCTTTCTTCCCCCCCCTCCCCCCTTTCCCTTCCCCTATCTTCCTTCCACACCCATTATTCTGTACCTCATGTCATCCTTACAACTGTGTGTCACCACTTACAATATCCCCTTCACTAATTACTTTTTAGTTTTGCTTATTTTATATTTTGTCCTATTTTTCCAAACTTTATTTTTCTTTATTATTCTTATCATTTCAAATACCCCCACTCCCTCCCCACACTCCTCTACACCTCCCTTTTATCCTTTCCCACCCCATACCTTCACTGTATTCATTGCCGCAATTCAAATTCCTACCTACCAGAGCATTTAAAATCCATCATGCAATGCAGAACTTTCCATCCCCACCTTTATCAGGCATCCTCCCCCTCCGCTCCCCACCTCACTCACAGTCTAGATGCTTGCGTCACTGGAGTGGCTGGACATGATAGTTGTGTGTGTGGTTCTCCGAGTGATTGCGTGAATGTACATGTTTCTTTTTCTGATGAAGGCCATGGCCAAAAATTTAAGTTTTGTGAATGTGATTATCTATTTTTGTGGCTGTCAGTAGCTTGGTGAGTTTCTTAACAGTGAGTTGTTACTTATCCTCCATTATTAAAAAAAATCTATAAAATTGTTTACCATCAACATGCAAGACATTGAGAATGTCTGAATAATTATACAAATCTCATGATTCTAAAAATAATTTCAATATCTCACAAATTAAAATTTTTATGAGTACTATATCAAAATATAGAAAAATCAGCATAAAATATCCAACTTTTGAATCCATCATGCAATTTCAACAAACCCTGGTTTAGATGATAGCTTATTGTCTCTAGCTATCATCTTTAAAGCGTCACACTTGTATATATTTATTTAATGATTGATTTCAACAGGTTCATTTGTTTGTTTTAGACTTTATGTAATACTAATTAACAGTCCTTTTTTGTATTTAAGTAAAGGTACATTAGTAAGGAAGTGGTTTCAGATAGTCAGTTTTTACTTTAATAAATAGCTCATGTTAAGATGTATCCAATTTTGGAAGGGGTGGAGATTGGCCAATGAGGAAGCAGCCAAGGGACAGAACTTGTGGGAAGTGTGTGTGTGGGAGAGAGGAGCTGAGCGAAGGGTGTGTGCGAAAAGGGAACTCTGTGTCTAGTCTTGGCAGAAGAAGGACCCTCCTGAATGATAGGAGTGATTCGATCCGAGTGTGTGTTCAGATTTCTACAGCGAACTGTCATTTCTCAGGACTCTAAATTTGCCGAGAACAAGTGAATGCCAGTATAGGTGATATGTCTTTTCTTTCTACACAACAACTTATGAGTTTAAAAATGGTTTTCAGAAAACAAACTATTTTGAACTGTCAACAATTTCACGTTGAGTGCTTGCGAAATATAAGGAGTTTCTATGTTTCTTTAAAGTGCTACCAATTTCTTATCGCTGACAATTCAAGTAGTTAACAATTTTAATCAAATTAAGATTAAAATTTCATCTGACCACTTCCAATAAGGAACCATTTTAATGGAATAAACCTTATTCAACTAAATCTCTGACTTTGCGTACATCATTTGCAAACATGAAAATAAAATCCTTTTATTAATGAACCAGTTGTTTTATGTAATATTTCTTGTTTCACAAACTACAGCCTATGCATAGAGTTTCTTTCTAACTACAGGATCACAGGTAAAAAATAATATCTGCACCTAACGTAATAGTTGGGGCATGAAGGCAGGCATGTACGGTTCAACCCTGAGATAACATCAAACCAAATTACTAAATCAGAACTGTACATAGCCCAATACGTAGGTTCTTACAGCATATAATCACACTTTCTTAATCGTAACTGTCATAAATGTGGTGAAGGATACCACAATGTCGTACAGTGCACAATGACTAACAGGTAAACAAAGAAACATTTTGTGGACAAAGTTCCGGAATTCTTTTACCAGACCTTGTACAGGGAGCAGTAGAAATGATCTTCATGGATAATACTTAGTCCCTATTCACACACTTTAGCATTGTCTGCCAGTACCAAAGGTGGAGTGTCACGAAATTTAAGGTTAATCCACAAAGCAGTAAAATTTGGGGAATCTAGTAGGATGTGGGCCACTTTCAGGCAGGCACCATATTGGCAGTGAGGTGGATCTTCAAATCAGTTAATGTGGGCCTGTGTCAGCCAAGTGTGGCCAATTTGTAGGCAACAGAGGACACTGGATTATCTGCAAGAAACAGTGAACAAAGGCCACCGTGTATTTATGACCTCCATTACTGCCCATAACTTATTTGGGGAGTCCAGAGTGTACCATTCCAAGGCCCTTACCTTCAACAATATTCAGCTTCATTGGGATCAGAAAGAAGATCCTGCATGGTCACAACTAATGTGTAGATAGGGTAGCACTGGTCGATATCCTGAAGTTTACTCAGGGAATCGCTGCTGATTAGGATCATTATGTTGGTGTAAAAACGAGAGTGACTAAGGGCACATATGATGACCACTGATTTAACAGTGAGGACATTGCATCCAGTTGGTCTGAAGCAGAGTTTACTGTACCATGCCTGAAAAACCAGCTCACCAATTGACCAATGAGCCATCAGTGTATACTACTTCCAAACCAGAAATTATCAGAGAACAGCCTGAAATAGGTGGCTAAGGACCATGGGGTCAACAGCGCTCTTTCAGTCCAATGCAGACATCGGGATGGATCCAAGGTCAGGGTCCATACCATGAGTATTGGATTGCTTGGTGACAAGAGACAACAATGAGGGAAGTTGGAGCTCTGAGCAAAAACTCTAATCAAAATGCAATTGTGACCCTGGTTCTGGGCTTGTGTTATCGGGGGGTGGGGGGGTGGATCTCCAAACTGGGAAAAAGGATGTGGTAGTTTGCATGCTTACATGAGCTGCAAACATGTATGGCCTAATTGAATAGCTGTTGTTGGCACCATATCAATGGAAGAACCCAAGCCTCCCTCAAGTAGGCTGTTTACAGTGATAGTTCAAAACACTTCTATTGCAAGTCAGACCCAAGGTGGTGTGTATCAGGTCTAGTGAATGCAATGTTGAGGGTGATGCTGAGCCACAAGTCCAACTTCCATAATTAAGATGTGACAGTATCAAGCTTTGTAAAGCTGCAGAAGGGTAAAGCAATCTGAACCCCAGCTGCTGTTAATCAGGAAATGAAGTTTATTAAGTGCAGATAACACTCAACCTGGCAAAGATGGGAAAGATATGACAACCAGAACACCAATCCCAAACATATATATACACTTCCAACACAGTAGCTGGTTGTTGAGGTAATGTGCTAGCTGTGGATGAACTGTATGATGTCAACATAAGTGCACGACATGAGTCGTTGCAGCTGAAAACTTAAGGCCATATATTATGATCCAGAATGTGACTTTTTTATGAAACTACACAGTCAGTATTCAGGAACACCAACACTGGAAGAGCAATAGTACTGTAGTAAAGGCAGAAACTGTAAGCATGAAAGGAAGGCAATAATGAGGACCCCACAGCTGCTGCTAGCCCATGGATGGCTCCTGGAAATAGTGTGACAATAATGAACAATGTGAAACTTCATTCTCTTGGATATAAGGTGAATTGTGGGAAGCACAAACTTCAACACAGAAAATCCAGAGCAACAATAAATTCTGAACAAAATCTGTAGCGGGCCCCAGAAGCCCTCTTGTACAAGGTAGCCAGGATGCTGTACAGGCAGGTGATATCATATCCATTCTACAGATCGAAAAAGACAGCCATGAGACGCTGACAGTGACCAAAGTTGTGCAGAAGGCAGACCCCATGTTAACCACAATATCAATACGGGAATGACCCCGGTTAAAACCACCCTTGAACAGAGCCAGAATGTCATCAGGCTCAAGAACCCTACAGTCATTGGCTCACTATGCATTCGAGCAATTTACAAACATTGGTGAGAGTAACTGGCTGATTTACAGTTGTTGCTTACCCATTTTCAGAATGGGGATTCCCTCCACCGAGATGAGAATTCATCAACAGTCAAAATATGCTTAAGATGATAAAGGGTATGATGCTGATGATCCAATGAAAGATGCTTGAGCATTTGATTGTGGATGTGGTCTGGTTCTGGGGTTGTATCAGAGCAGTGGGCTAGAGTATTAAGAAATTCCCACCCACAGAATGGAGCATTATATATCCCCAGGAGACAAAATGGCAAAAAATAAGTGCTTTCGCTCCACCCACTGTCTTAGAACACGAAATACAGGGTGATAATTCCCAGATTCAAAAGTTTGATCATAATTCAAGCAAAATGTTATATAATGCTCATAGGTCAGTGTAGACTAATGGTTTCCAAACTGTAGATTGGATCATGCCCCCCATGGGGAGGGCATAGATGTGTATAAAGGGGGCACAGCTGGGTGAGTGATACCATCACATAAGAATATTAAAAAAGTAACTATTTAATCAAAACAAATGTGACAGTACTTACGGCGAACTGTCTACTGTTTAACCAGTAAACTCTACTAACTCCGAGATTCATTTTTGTCTTAGATCAATAGTTTGAATGTAAGTGTGGTAACTGATTCTAGACAATCTGAACACTTAAAACACTGAAATGTATGAAGTTGGATAGTACTGGTTTCTTTCCTCAATCTTCTGAAAAAGCGATCCTAGCTTCCTATGAGTAATTGTTACTCATCGCAAAGACTGAGAAAAGTCACATTGTTAAACTCTTTGTTGAAAGCAGCTGATAATGTTCTTGGACCAAAAGTAAACAAAACCTTGGACAAATAACACTCTCTGACAACACTGTGAAACATTGTACTAATGACATGGCAGAAGACGTAACAAATCAGGTAGTTCAGCCTGTGAAAGAATCATAATCTTTAGCAAAACAGTTACAAAAGATATTACAAATTGTTATCAACCGTTTTCATTCAATACATACATAACAAAACAATTAAAAATCAGATGTTATTCTATACAGAGCTAACAACTTCTTCAAAACCAAATCTCATAATTACAGTGATATCTGAATTCTGTAGCAAACGAACTGTTGTGGCAAAATTTGACTGGTGTATGTATGCACAAACAGCACCCAGTCAATGCTTGGCTCTTGCTCAGAATTCAAGCAGATGGTCAGAGAAAAAGTCCCAATATTATTTGAATACACTGTTATACACCATCAAACCTTGGCAGCTAAGACACTTCCAAACGAAGTCAACTATGTCTTAAAATTATGCATCAAAATTGTGAATTAAGGTAACAAGAATGGGTTAAATACTCTTATTTTTTACGGTCCTTTGTGATGATTTGGGGACTACTTAGTTTACTTTACATGATCAGGTCCAGCGGACTGCGTGATGATATAATCAAGGGCTCTCCATTCATTGCGATTCTTCACTGTCTGTTTCCAGTTCTTCCAGGCCTCAAGTTTTTGCAGGTTCTCTCTTATTCTGTCCATACATCTCTTCCTTGGTCATCCCAGTGGTCTTTTGCCTGTTGGTATCATCTCCATGGCCATCCTAGGCCATCACTCATTCAGAAGTAACACATGCCCCGACCATTATAATCTTCTACTTCTCATCAATCCCACAATGTTCAGTTCACTAAAGAGTTGTTCTAATTCTATATTGTGCCTTCTCCTCCATTCTCCTGTTGTTGTCTTGAACCGGTCCAAATATTTTCCTCAAGCATCTCCTTCTGAAAACTGCGAGCCTGTTTAAGTCCTGTTTCCTAGTGCTCCAGCATTGACACCCATATAGAATGACAGGAAGAATTAATATTTTATACAACCTTAGTTTGAGGGCTCATGATATGTTCTGGGAAGTCAAAATGTTATTTAGTAAGTGCAAGCATCTACTAATCACTTTAATTCTTGCCTTTATTTTCATTTCAGATGATGAATTTTCTGAAATTATGATTCCAAGATATTTAAAATCTTTTACTCTTTCCTAGGTGTCCACAGTTAATTCCTGGATTTCTGGGTGTAGGGCTCTTCCAACTAACATGTATTTGGTTTTGGTAGGATTCACTTTCAGTCCAAATTTGCTTGCTTTGCTTTCCATGGTAATCATTAGCATCTTCAAATTTTCTTTTGTGTGTGTCATTAAGACTATATCATCTGTGTATGCTAGATTGGTGATGTTCCTATTTGCTACCTGGATACTCTGATGGTTGAAACTATCCGTTTCTCTAATGATCTTCTCAAGCACTAGATTGGATAGTATTGGGGAGAGGCTATTTCCTTGCTTTAGTCCAGTGGTTACCTGAAAACTGCCCATGGTTCTATTCCCCAGTTTAATATTTGCTCTTGTGTCATCCAGACATAGTGATACAAGCCTTACCAGCTTCTGGGGCACACCAAATTCGATCAAGGCCTTAAACAAACCTGTCCTATGGATATTGTCATATGCCTTTTGGAAGTCAACAAACAGAAGGTGTATTTCTTTATCACATTCATACAGTTTTTTTTCAGAGACTTGCTTAATAAAAAAATATATGGTCAGTTCTTGACTTACCTGGTTGAAACCCACCTTAGTATTCGCCACTTAGTTCTTCTGCCAGTGGTTTAATTCATGAGAGCATGCATTTTGAATCCACTTTGTAAGAAATATTTAGTACTGCTATCCCCCTATAACTGTCACATAGCATTTTTTTAATTTTTTTATTTTATTTTATTTTATTTTATTTATTTATTTATTTATTATGGATTGGGCAAATAAGAGCCACTCTCCAATCTTCAAGTATCACTTCTTCTTGCCATATCTTTCTGACTAACTTGTGGATGTTCTGTATACAAAAGTCACTCCAGCTTTTAGCACTTCTGCAGCAATACCATCTTCTCCAGCACTTTTGCCATTCTTTAGTTCTTTCATATTTTTTTTTTTTAATTTTTTTTTTTTTAATTTATTTCTTTGAATGTTGGAGGGGGTATTCCAAAATCACAGTTACAGGTTCCTCAAATTCCAAGGTTTCATTAGGTTCCTCACAGTTTAGGAGTTCATCAAAATACTCCATCCACCTAATAGCTATGTCATTATTGTTTGTAAGAACTCGTCCATGTCTATCTTTTATGAGCCCATGTTGTTTTCTTTTCTTCCCCTTTAATCACTTTCACTTTGCTAAATAATTCCTTAGATTTGTTGCCACGAAAGTCTTCCTGTGCTTCATCCATTATGTTTTTGAAGTAATTTCTCTTGACCCTTCTGAGTGTAGCCTGGGTTCTACACTGTGCTTTATCAAATAGCTCTTTTCCTTCTTAATATCTTCCTCTTGCAATTTGAATCCATACTTTTTTTGCTCTGTCTTTTTAGTATATCTAGTGCACATTCCTCATCAAACCATACTTACTTTCTGTTCATTCACTTTGGTATAACTTCCTTTGCAGTTTCTATTACCTTATTTCTAATTTCTCCCCAAAGACTTCCTGTATCCAGACTATCTGTAGCAATATTGGCCACGGTTTCAAAACAACATTGAGATTAGAGGATACCAAATGACTGGATAAAATCTTACCTTAGTGGAGGAAAGCAAGTAGTCGAAGTGCAACACCAAAACCTCAACAAAGTAACTGAACATTATTCGAAGTGTAAAGTAATTAGATATGGAGTGCCACAAGGCTCAGTATTAGGACCACTTCTGTTTCTATTATATGTAAATGACCTGAACAAAATCTGTGAGAATACTATCCAATTTGCTGATGATTCTAGTCATCTAATTAGTGGCCAAGGAACAGAATTGCTTTAGAAATCTACAACTGAGACACTGAACAACACTGAACAATGGTTCAATGATAATAAGTTGATAATAAATACAAATAAGACAGTAGCACTTAATTTCTACACTGTAAAAAAAATGTGAGTAAGCTCTTCAGGTTCAGTTATGTGATAAGGACATTCAAACTGTAGACAACTAAGTTCTTGGGTTTATGGGGCCAAAATAATCTCGGATGGAAGACACATACTGAAAAACTTCATAAGAAACTAAATACTGCATGCTACTTAATGAGAATATTAGAAGGAGGCTGCAACAAAGAGTGCCTGAAAACAGTTTACTTTCCCTATATTTACTCTCAACTAAAATAATACTGTATTTTCTGGAGTAACTCCCCTCTGTGCCAAAAGCTCTTTAGGGCACAGAAAAGGATTATAAAAGTTATTATGGAAGGTGTAAAATGGAATAAAACCTGTACACCACTCTTTAAAAAAACTAGAAATTCTTCCACTTCCATGTATGTATACGAGGTATTTGTAAAAAAAAACACGCTGTGGAAAAACCCATTCTTTTTTTTTAAAAAAAATGAAAATATTCACTCTTACAATACCAGGCATAAAGGAAACTTTCATATAGAGTCAGTGAACACTTATCTTAATAAAAAAAGGAACCTTGCACTATGGGAAAGTTATTTATAATAAACTCCCTCTAGAAATTAAAACAACAAATGACTTGTCAAAGTCAAGTCAGCTACAAAGGCATATCTGAATCATCACTGCTTTTATAGTTTGCACGAGTTCCTTCAGGAAGTTCACTAGAATTTTTTGAGTGTGTCCTAGTGATGTGTTCTATAAATGTTTCTAGCCCCGTGTGTTCTATAAATGTATAACTTATTACTTGTTTAAATTTTGTATTTTTTGTAAGGAAAAAAAATGTAATCAATGTTAATTTAAATTCATCCTTTATAATATTGTTTTGTTACACTGACTTGTCCTACATCAAAAAGTACCATATGTGTACTACATGATTACCAGGACCAATAAAGATCTTATCCTTCCGCCAGGTGATACCCAAGTGCCCTTGTATATGTTTTTCCTTTCAAAACTGGTACTACATATGTACAGTTCTTTTGAAGTGCAAAAGCTGACGAACCTTCTTCCATCACCATTGCTTACATCATGGAGGCTTTGTTTCCCTATAGTCCCAAGAAAATTTTGTTCCTTTCCAATTTTGGCATTTAAGTCATCTAACAGCACCTTACAGTGATCCTTTGGAACATTGTCGCTTGCAGCCTCCAGCTCATCATAAAAGGCGTCCTTTGAATTTTCATCACTGTCTTCAGTTGGTGAACGACAGTTGATCAGGACAAGCTTGTGCCTCCCCAGATCTATAGTCAAAAAAGAGATTATTTAGTATACTGACAAAGTCTAGTATCTGGTTACATGAGGCTTTCCTTACTACAAAACCTGACCTCAGTACATGGTTTGCATCTGAAGTTCCATACAAAATTGTCGAGTTTTCTACATTGATTGAGCCAGTTTTGGTCCATCTAGTTTCTTGTAGAGCTACTACATCCATTTTGTACCATTCTACTTCCCTTGTCATACTCTGTATTGCTCCTGCTTGATGCAAGCTTCTAACATTCCAGGTTCCAATCCTTAGTCCAGTATTCCGTCCGTTCACTGCTTGGGGCGATTTCCATTCATCTGTCCTATCCGAGGCCTTGTTATATCGTTTTTACCTTGTTAGTTTTCTGTAACAGGTTGGTAGCCTGTTGCCAACCCCCAACCTGGAGGACCAGGATTTTTTGTTTTTGGAGTTTACTCTCCAGTTGTAGAAGAAGGGTTTGGAAATTGAAAGACATCTTCCAGCCTCAAAACCTAATACTGTTGGGGGTTGAAGAAAACAAAGAGTTGACCAAGGGAGTCCGACAGGACAGATAAAAGCAGGGGTCTGACAAGTAAGTGGAAGCAATGTCAGCTTGGGGTCCCACTAGTTGGAGCCCCCCTGGACTAGATGATTTGGGGACATAACATTTTAAAAAAGCTATTTCACATGGAAGTATGTTGGCTCTCAAAAGGAAATGTGTTAGCTAGATTATTTGAATTTAAAATTAAGTGATTTGGTTTTTGAAAATTCATAACCAACTGACTTGTTTTTGCTTAACTCCCAAAGCCAAGTGTTCAAGTTCGGTTGGCTTATCTGTCAAATATTTTCTGATTTATTGAACTCGCTGACATTTAAATTGCAAGGTGTAGATCTGAACATAATTTATCACCAGGATACTATCGCAGTATATACCGATAAGTTGCAACTTTGGAAATGTAAAATTACAGCCTTCAATTATTCCAGTTTTCCCAAATTATTTGGAATCCTGGAAGAAGCACTCTTTATAGAGGTCCTTAAGCAAAATGATACTACAAATTCAAATGTCATTTCCCTAGCTCATGTGATGACCTTTACATGTTGACAACAGATCCTTGTCATATTGACAGCTGTGCTTTCGTTAACACTGCAAAAACAAGCTTTACAAATGAAAAATGATTCTGCAGGAAAATATGACTTCAAGAAGATGGGTAAGTCATTATTTTGAGTAAAAATCTGAAATTCATGCCAGCTTAGCAAAGCAAGTACTGCAACTGTATTTACTAGTTTCAAGCACTTACTTGTGTGAAATGGCGTTTTCAGCAAGTGTGGCAATGAAAACAAAATACGGAAGGAAACTCGGTATTGCTAGTTATATATGTTGTGCACACTCTTCTATTCAACCAAAAATTGAAAATCTATGCAAAAATATGCAAGCTCACCCATCAGATTGATTTTAATTCCAAATGTGTTGCTAATCATATATGTCTTCAATAAAATATTTAAAATATAAAGATTAAGAACTTTACACTGTTGCTCTTATTACCCTAAGCTGTGCGAATAGTTGTGATAGGTCATAGGTCGGTCATCCAGTATCTTACTTAAGTGAGCTGTCTTCTCTTCTGTTTCAATCTCCTCGTAGCCTCACTGATCCATTACAATGCATTCCAAAAGACTTAATTACTACCACAATATTTGTTACAAATAAGACCCACATTTGAAACTGACCATCTCTGTAATGAGTAGAGCCTAAATTTCCATGCAAATGCGTGTATTGGCCATTTTAGGAAATAAATGCAAATTTTGAAGACTTTTGTTTATTTTAATTAGAAATTTATAATGAATATAAATAAATTTCTTCACTTCAATTGTGATGTTGCAATAACTTGCATAGGCATAATAGGTAGGAACACTTATCTGAATTATGACTGAATTGAGGATTATGTAAAGTTTATAGTAATTTGGTTAAGCTAATTCCTGTTGTAGAAATGAAAAATTTTGGGAATTTTTTGATGACTTTTTTCCATATGACTGTGTGTCAAATACAGTGCATTTTATGTTAATTATCTAAAACTACCTAAAATTCTGAATGCATTTTACTAATTGCTTAGTGCTAGAACACATTTAAAAAGTTTCATTTTCCTTGATACATGTGAGTAATGCACTTTAAGATGAGCATCTACCTGTATAATGTGCTGTCTCATATCTATGTTTTTTGTGTGTCAAATTTATACCATTGCAGCTCTTTGGTACGAGACATGCCAATCTGTCAGCTGGCAGCTCCAAACAAGACAGATAAATAGTCCCCCCTCTATTATCACCCCTCACCACAGTGACAATTGCATTCTCTCCCTGTCCTCCACCTGCATGCCCTCAAGATGAAACACATACTTCAAATATTCATACTGAAACAAATGCTCCAACACTCGTACTCCAATGAATGTGTTAACATCAGGATACATTTTTATAGTACATAGGGAGACATGATCATCAAAATATGTAGATGTAGATTAAGTATAATCATTGCACTTACCAGTATTACAATATAAGACCTTGTACAAAAATGACCCAAGGAAACAATTTTAACAATTGAAAATCTGATATGAATATCAATAATGGAGGATAATAACAACTCACCATAAAGAGGCTCACTGAGCTGCTGATAGACACGAAAATAGATAATCACATCCACACAACTTAAATTTTCAGCCATGGCCTTCGTCAGAAAAAGAAACACATACATTCACACAATCATTCAGACAACTATACACACACAACTATCATGTCCGGCCACTCGAGCAACACAAGCTAGACTGAGTGAGGTGGGGAGTGGAGGGGGAAGGATGCTGGTTAAAGGTGGGGATGGAAAGTTCTGCATTGCATGAGAGAATTTAAAGGCTCTGATATATGGGAATTTGAATTGTGTCAATGAATACTGTGAAGGGAAGGGTCGGGAAAGGATGAAAGGGAGGTGTAGAGGAGTGTGGGGAGGGAGTAGATGGACTTGAAATGGTAAAAATAATAAGGAAAAATGAAAATAAAATTAGGAAAAAATAGGAAAAATAAAGTTGGGGAAAAAAGGAAAAAATAAAGTTAGGCAAGAATAATAAAAAAAAGTAAAAATAAAAGTACTAAATTAAGGGGATATTGTAAGTGGTAATACACAGCAAAATAAAAGTACTAAATTAAGGGGATATTGTAAGTGGTAATACACAGTTCCACTCCCATGAACCACAGACATTGCCGAGGTGTGGTGGCTTGCGTGCCTCAACGATACAGATAGCCGTACCGTAGGTGCAACCACAGCGGAGGGGTATCAATGGAGAGGCCAGACAAACGTGTGGTTCCTGAAGAGGGGCAGCAGCCTTTTCACTAGTTACAGGGGCAACAGTCTGGATAATTGACTGAGCTGGCCTTGTAACATCAGCTAATGTGGCTTTGCCACACAGCTACTGCGAACGGCTGAAAGCAAGGGAAAACTACAGCCGTTACCTTTCCCGAGGACATGCAGCTCTACTGTATGAACATATGATGATGGCATCCTCTCGGGTAAAATATTCCGGAGGTAAAATAGTCCCCCATTCGGATCTCCGGGCGGGGACTACTCACGAGGATGTGATCATCAGGAAAGACAATACTGGCATTCTATGGGTCGGAGCGTGGAATGTTAGATCCCTTAATCGAGTAGGAAAATTAGAAAATTAGGAAATGGATAGGTTGAAGTTAGTTATAGTGGGGATTAGTGAAGTTCGGTGGCAGGATGAACAGGATTTCTGGTCAGGAGAATACAGGATTATAAATACAAAATCAATTGGGGGTATCACAGGAGTAGGATTGATAATGAATAAGAAAACAGGAATGGGGGTAAACTACTATGAGCAGCACAGTGATCGCATTATCATTGTCAAGGTAGATACGAAGCCAACACCAACAACAGTAGTACAGGTTTATATGCCAACTAGCTCTGCCGATGAAGAAATCGAAGAAATATATGAGGAGCTAAAGGAAATTATTCAGACAATTAAGGGAGAGGAAAACTTAATTGTTATGGGAGACTGGAATTCGGTAGTAGGACAAGGAAGGGAAGGGAAGGTAGTAGGTGAATATGGTCTGGGCAAAGGGAACGAAAGAGGAAGCCGCCTGGTAGAATTTTGCACGGAACATAATTTAGTTATAACAAACACCTGGTTCAAGAATCACAAAAGAAAGTTGTATACGTAGAAGAGACCAGGAGACACCGGGAGATACCAGATAGATTTTATAATGGTAAGACAGATTTCGGAACCAGGTTTTACAGTGTAAGACATACCCAGGGGCAGATATAGACTCTGACCATAACTTGTTGGCTATGAACTGTAGACTGAAACTGAAGAAACTACAAAAAGGTAGGAAAATAAGGAGATGGGACTGGATAAAGTGAAGGAACCTGAGGTTCTTAAGAATTTCAGAGGGAGCTTTAGGCAACAATTGACAGAAACAGGGGAAAATAAAACAGTAGAGGAGGAATGGGTAAAATTGAGAGATGAAATAGTGAAGGTAGCAGAGGACAAAATAAGTAGGAAGGCAAGACCTACAAAAAATCCTTGGATATCACAGGAGATACTAAATTTAATCGTTGAAAGGAGAAAATATAAAAATGCAGTAAATGAAACAGGCAAAATGGAGTACAGACGACTAAGAAATGAGATTGACAGGAAGTGCAAAATGGCTAAGCAGGAGTGGCTACAAGGCAAATGCAAGGATGTAGAAGAATGTATAAATAGGGGAAAAATAGATACAGCCTACAGGAAAATAAAAGAAACATTCGGAGATAAGAAAAACAGCTCTATGAATATCAAGGACACTGATGGAAAACCAGTTCTCAGCAAAGAAGGGAAAGCTGAAAGGTGGAAAGAGTATATACAGGGGCTCTACAAAGGAAATGAACTTCGAGACAATATTGTAGGAAGGGAAGAGGATTTAGATGAAGAAGAAATAGGTGATACTGTACTGAGAGAAGAATTTGACAGAGCCCTGAAAGACCTAAGTCTAAACAAGGCTCTGGAGTAGATGATATTCCCTCAGAGCTGCTGAAGTCTCTGGGAGAACCAGCCATGACAAACCTGTTTCACCTGGTGTGTAAGATGTATGAGACAGGTGAAGTATCCTCAGACTTTAAGAAAAATGTTATAATCCCCATTCCAAAGAAAGCAGGTGCAGACAGGTGTGAAAACTACAGAACCATCAGTTTAATAAGTCATGGTTGCAAAATATTAACACGAACTATATACAGAAGGATGGAAAAGCTGGTTGAAGCCGACCTCGGGGAAGATCAGTTTGGGTTCAGGAGAAATGTAGGTACACGGGAGTCAATACTCACTTTACAGCTTATCCTAGAAGATAGATTAAGAAAAGGCAAACCTACATTTCTAGCTTTTGTAGATTTGGAGAAGGCTTTTGACAATGTTGATTGGAATAAACTCTTTCAAGTTCTGAAGCAAGCAGGAGTAAAATATAGGGAGCGTAAGGTTATTTACAACTTGTACAAAAACCAGACAGCGGTTGTCAGAGTTGAAGGGCATGAAAGGGATGCAGTGGTTGGAAAGGGAGTAAGACAGGGTTGTAGCCTTTCTCCAATGTTGTTCAATTTGTGCATTGAGCAAGGTATAAAGGAAAGCAAGGAGAAATTTGGAGAAGGAATTAAAGTTCAGGGGGAAGAATTAAAAACATTGCATTTTGCTGACGACATAGTAATTCTGTCAGATACAGCAAAGGACCTGGAAGAGCAATTGAACGGAATGGACAGTGTGCTGAAAGGTGCATATAAGATGAACATTAACAAGAGCAAAACTAGGGTAATGGAGTGCAGTGTAAGAAAATCAGGTGATGCTGAAGGAATTAGATTGGGAAACGAAGAAATAAAGGAGGTAGACGAGTTTTGTTACTTGGGCAGTAAAATAACAAATGATGGTCGCAGTACGGAGGATATAAAATGCAGAATGGCAATGGGTAGAAAAGCGTTCTTGAAAAAGAGAAATTTGTTAACATCCAATATTGATTTAAGCCTAAGGAAGTCCTTTCTGAAGGCATTTGTATGGAGTGTTGCCTTGTATGGGAGTGAGACATGGATGATAAACAGTGCGGACAGGAAGAGGATTGAGGCTTTTGAAATATGGTGCTACAGAAGAATGTTGAAGAATAGGTGGGTGGATCGCTTAACTAATGAGGAGGTACTGAACAGAATTGGGTAGAAAAGGAATTTCTGGCATACCTAGACTAAAAGAAGGGATAGATTGGTAGGACACATTCTTAGACATCAAGGAATTGTGAATTTAGCATTGGAGGGAAGTGTGTGGGGTAAAAATCGCAGAGGAAGACCAAGAGGTGGATACAGTAAGCAGATTCAGACAGATGTAGGTTGCCGTTCTTATGTGGAGATGAAGAGGCTTGCTCAGGATAGGGTATTGTGGAGAGCTGCATCAAACCAGCCTCCGGACTGAAGACCACAACAACAACAATACACAGTTGTAAGGAAGACATAGATACAGGATAATGGATGGGGAAGGAAAAGGGGGAGGTGTTAGGCATAGGGTACAGGGATGGGAAGTTATCTTAGGTTGAGGTCAGGATGGTTGCCAGACCATAGAATGTGTTAAAGGGACAACTCCCATCTGTGCAGTTCAGAAGAGCTGGTGGTGAAGGGAAGGATCCAAATGGCTCAGGTAGTGAAGCAGCCATTGAAATCCAGAGTGCTGTGCTCAGTTGCATGCTGTGCCACGGGGTGATCTATCCTGTTTTTTTCCACAGTTTGGCGGTGGCCATTCTTTCTGACAGACAGCTGGTTTGCTCTCATACCAATATAAAAAAATGTCTGACAGATAACACTGGACAGCAAAACGTCGGTGACTGTGCATGAAAATCGTGTATAAAAGGAGCTGTAATGAGAGAGAGAATCAGATGCACCTGTAGTCGTAGCATGTTGACATTACCTGAAAAGGCGCTATCAGTGAAGCTGTATTATCAGAATGGGAATGTGCTAGTTCAGCATTACGATCCTATCGACATAGGAAAGGGATTCAAACGGGTAAAGATCCTTTGACAAATGCAGTTGTGGCGAAATTGATTTCGAAGGTTGTTTAGACGATAGACCCAGTAGTGGCCGACTAAGCAGAAGGCATAATGGTGCTGGACAGTTCAGGAAGAAATGGAGACTGTAGCGGGTCGTCTATGCATGGGGAAGTCAGCGCTCGTGCAGTCGCATGTCACATCGGCATTCCATACACAACTGTTTGGTTGGCACTTAGGCGTACCCTCCGATGCTATCCTTACAAAATCCATCGGCATCGTGAACTGTTACCTGGCGATTTAGTGAAGCGGAGGGCATTTGCGGAGTAGGCGTTTCAAAAGATGGCGGAAGCTGACAATTAGTTGACTAGCATGTTGTGGACTGACGAATCTCATTTCACGCTCCTACAACTGCAGAATTTGGGCTACCGAAAATCTTAGAACCGTCGTGGTAACTCCATTGCACGGCGAGAAAGTCAAAGTATGGGTTGGATTTACCACATCTACGGTTAACAGGCCTTTTTTCTTCGAGGAACTGCGCGATTCTGGTTTTGTAACTGCTACCGTGACGGGTGAGAGGTACGCCGATATGTTACAGAATCACATCATCCCCATCCTGTCTGATAAACACCTGCTGGAACGTACAATGTTTATGCAGGATGGCACTCCACCCCATATTGCAAGTTGCGTGAAAAATCTCTTATGAAACAGGGGTGCGAACTTTACCTTTTTGGCAGTGGGGGTGGGGGTGACTAGGCACAGACAAAAGTTTGGAAACCCATTGTGTAGACAATACAGCTGCAGTGAACAGGTATCACTAAGAGTCATATGACCTTCACCAAACCTGTGAAAAAGCAATGTGTAGTACAACGGTTGAAATGCACTGTATCCGGCATTCTTTCTTCCATCATTTTATGAGGAATCAGGTTAATTGAGGGGTGCTGCTTATGGTGTTGGAGTGCCTGCATATACTCATTGATGGCCTCCGCTCCATCAATGTACTATTTTCGAACATGGGGGTTGGTACTGAGCTACAGGGAATCACTATGTCATGCAATGTCACTATTGGACATGCACATCAATACCTCCAGGTGGCAGGGAGTTATGGCTGACACAGCATGGGTGTAAGCACCTGAGTCATCTTTCTTGAGAGCCCAGCTATGTAGGTGTCTGACTAGTGCTAAGGCTAGGACAAAAAAAAAAAGGAAAAACTCCTTACAGGTCATTGTAGACTCTTCAGTGGAGAGTTGGGAGAATATCACGACTGTAGATGGAAAGGTCAATGGCCAAGTAGGTTCCTTGTGCCACACTGAAAAGAGTGAGGGAACGGTATTTACGAGACAGGGATTGCACTGCGCCAGTAAGGTTTCAAGGTCTCTACCACATCCAATGATTGTTGTCGCACCCTACAAAAGGTTATGGGCATTGAAATCGACCAAGATATGAAAGAGAGGGGTAGCTGAGAAACCAATGCCGGCAATACACTGAGATACATCACTACTGGGGGAAGGGGAGGGGAGGGGGGAATATTGCACAAGGTAAAATCCTGGGTTGCCCTTACCTAAACAGCCACAACATCTAAAGCTGTATTGAGAGGTACAAGTTAGCTGTAGGTAGAATTCGGAATGTATATGCTACGAAATGTTTCAAATATTGTATCTCTAAGAAAAAACAAAGGATATCAAAAGATACGAGACATGCATTAAGTTAATAGGCATCATCCAACTGGGAACACCTGATGTCCTACAAAGTTCCATCTTCCTTTTTCTTGTGTAGCATTACTGGATGCCAAGTTTGTTTTGTTTGCAGATGGCACAAACATTGCTTGCATAGTTTGGATGTAGAATAACGTGAGGTGTCACCCAAGGTATCATTGGTAATGTTATAAGAGAGCAAGTTTGTTTTGTTTGCAATAAACAGTAAATCAAGTACAGCCTTAGAAAGGTTAGCTAAAATGAGATTTTCATGGACATTAATAAATGCTTCCTAGCCAATTCTCTGTTACTAGAGCTTGAAATAATAATTTAAAAAAACTACACACATTTTAGAACTTTTAAACGGTTCCCTGCCAGTATATGTCTTAAAATATAAACGCTCGCAGATAGGAAAAGTTTACAGTGTTAAATTCTTGGAATTACAGCTTGATAATAAATTTAATTAGGAGAAGCATACCATAGAATTGCTGAAACACCTAAATAAATCTCTCTCTCTCTTCTATGTGAATTATGTAAGACATAGGTGATTTGTATCGAAAGATAGGATAGTGTATGTACTTTCACAGGTCAAGGTATGAAAGATACTAACTTATGCTGCACATTGTGTGGATCAGAAAGATTTGATACAAGCTGAGATCCAAGAGCTTCCTCCAAATGAACTTCAGCCATTTGAGAGCAGACATGTTCCATACGACCTGCTAACTTAGAATATGGCTGCTGCTGCTCTGGAGCATCCTTCAGTGATTCCTGCAACAAAGTAAATTATTTTATTGAAATAAAATGTAAACAAATCAATATATTTTTAAAATATTTCTTAGCCCCAAGTGATGGGCAAAAAGTGTAGGTGACTTCTGTTTACAAGAAAGAAAAGAACAGACCCACATAGAGTAATATCATTAACCTCCAAACTGATCATCAAGAGAATTTGGGTTAAAATGTTTTTCAGAGGAATATTATTCTGAGATAAAATGGGCTCCTAAATTTTTCATGCCCCTGAAGCAGCATCCTAATTAAAATCAATGTAGTTCATTCGGTATCTGAGCAGTTTTTGGCCTACTTTAGGTTATGGTAAGTAACACTAAAAGTAGGCCTCTGTGATCACCTATTGACAGCTCGAAATTTAAATGAAAATAAGGTCTCGGCCATTCACCTGACACAAAAATTCAATAAATTAATTTGTAGAGGAGAAAATTCTCTACAAATTTGCTCTATTATTATTATTATTATTATTATTATTATTATTATTATTGATATCTCGCATTGTTTCAGAGATATTTGCAAAAATAACGACGATTTGACAGTGTCACTTTATTCTATGTAAACCAGACATTCCAAAATCAGTCAAATGACATTCCTTGCCCAAAACTCTGACATACACCATCTTGCTTTCTGTATTTTATGATTTTCTAATAACAACTCACACATTGTCATTTCAAAGTAATGGTGCACTAAAGAAATAACAGAAACGTGTCATTCTTAGTATAATAAATTCTAATCTAGTGTTTAAATTGCCTTATTAGCAGTTAAAATCTGCCATTAACGGCATGAGAATTACATAACAGTTTCACCACTTTTTGCTGTTGTGTAGTGGGCAGTGCATTAGGTTTTAATAAACATGGTTGCCTCCCAAGAGGGTTTTAGGGCACACTTATTAATTAAATAGAGCTATGTTCTGCAATGTTTAGCGGTTTGCATGCCATGAAATATGTAACAATGAATTGAACAATGGTCTTCTGAATTATATGCACAAACTGGTGAGATACTGAAATAATGAATATTCTGAATAACATGCTGATACTGGTAGTTTCATATGTAAATGAAGCCCTAGATATCTTTGGCAACTTTCATTCCTTGATGAAACAGAATTGAAAATATACATTGCAACAAATTAACTTTCTTTCTTTTTTTTTTTTTTTTTCCGAAGCAATTATTCACTATTTATGGGATATGCTGAAAGTCATAAATTAGAATCAATGCATGCTTTTAATATAGATTCAATTACCTGACAATGTTTCTTTTACAACTAAAATAACAATTCCACAGACCTCTAGTACTTAATCTTTATACTGAGTTACTACTATCATTATGTCATTTACAACAGTCACTGTAACCGTATCTCCACAGTTTATTGCAATTCATTGGTATGTATTTCATAGCATGTTCACAAAATAGAGCAAATGCACTTTTCTGAGAGAGCATTTACCTTTGAACAGCTCAGAATATTGCAGAACTTAGTTGTGTTCAATTAACAACAGTGTGCAACAATCTGTTAGGAAGCAAGATGTTGGGGGGCGGGGGTTAAAATTAAAAATTGAAAACTTAAACAAGAGGGGAAGAAAAAATGTGCCAGTGGTATGCTATGGCAACCAGCTGCGAGAGTAATCTGTATTTCTCATACCATTGTTGGCAGATGTTAACTGCTAACATGGCATTTTCAGACATTAGATTATAATTCATCGTTCTAAGAACAGGATATTTTTTTTATAATTTTCAGTGCACCATTGCTTTGAAATGATAATGCTTGAGTTATAATAAGAAAATATTAGAATACAGAGAGCAAGATGATGTATGCAATAGAGAGTTTCGGGCGAGGAATGTCACATGACTGATTTCCAAATGCCAAATGTACGCTGGGTTCCTTCCAGGTTACAGTCACTCAAACAGTACACACACAGAAAATAAACTTGCTAAAAAGAAGACAAACTACCAAAGCAAGACAGATGATAATATTTTAATAGAAAAAGATAATGAAAATGTGGGAGAGATAATAAAATAGTAGTTTAAAGATGTAAAAGTTACAAATATTTCAAATACTTTTGACTGTTTATTAAAATACAGCGAGCGAGAATATTATGTGTTGGGTGCATAGAATATCTCTCAGTAGTAGAGTCTTAAATATATCATACATAATTTTTTATTATTTATATGTTTATTATTTTAGTTATGTTTGCAAAAAAACATAAAACTACAGGCAAACCTAAAGTGGGCCATGAAACATGCCAGAGCGATTTTTAAATCCAGTGAGGAACAGCAATGGAAAGATACCTGTTTCACCTGCTGGTGATAACTGTTTCAAACATTCATTGAGAGAGGAAAAATCCTGGCTGTACGATTCCTTATACTGATGATGAACTTCAAATATTTGAACACTTTTGATAAGAATACAAATCTTACAGATGGGAACAGCTGAATATATCAATCAATGTTTTTCAACGTCTGTCTGCTATCTTTTGTCCCCAATCACGTGAAGAACTTCAAATATTTATTAAACTACCTTTTTTTTTTTTTAAATTATTCAGAAACTGAATTGCAGATGTACTGGTCGTGGTAAGAAAGCATATCAACTTCATTTTTCAATGACATAATGCCTTATAAGAGGGTCTGACAAATCAAAAAGTATATTCATTTTTCTGATAACGAAGTACGTGATATTCCAAGTCATCCAAATAAAATTTGGTCAGAACCTAAAAAAAGAAATTTAAAAATTGTTATATTCCTGAATGGGATATTGCATAGGATAAAAGTCTGCATTTGTTGAAGTGCCAACTGGGATGGGTACGATATATCCTGATGAAAAGGGGGGCAAGATTTTGAATTAAATTTTACATCCTTTGTGATTTGGCTGGCAGGTGTGTGTAGTCCTTATTATTTACACTGCGAAAGGAACAAAGTTGGACGCAAACTTCAAGGACTTATAAAATATGGTCTGAATTTGTTTCGACAATCTAATAACGGACAACCTTTACACATCCCCTCGTTTAGATTTCCTAGGAGCTTTATTATTTTTATCTACATACATGATCTGACAAACAGGCTTAATAGTCATTTGCAGCTGTTTGCTGATATCACTGAATCATATAGAACGCAAGATGACAGACAAAATTTCTAGCTGGTGTGAAGAATGAGAGCACATGATGCAGATGAAAAATAATCCCATAATGTTCAAATATAGCATGTGTAATGTGCTGCTTGACACTGGGAGAATTTTGAGTAGATGTGGTTTGTATGTAAAGAAGACCGCATATACAACGCTCATGTGACCCCTTTTGAGTATTACTCTAGTGTTTGGGATCCCCACCAGTTTAAAGGAAGACAGAAGCGATTCAGAGGCAGGCTGCTAGTTTTATTACTGGTATGTTTGATCAATGCAAGATTGTTACAGAGATGCTTCGAGAACTCTAATGGGAATCGCTAGAGGGAAGTTTATTTTCTTTCCCAGAAACATTGTGGAAATTTAGATGACTGGAATTTGAAGCTGACTGGAAAATGATTCTGAGCCACGGTGGCTCTCTCATCGTGTTTTGTGCGTATTTTCTTCCAGTCTGACCTTTCACCTAGTGCTCACGACTTTCATTTCTAATTTCTGGCATCTTTGTTTGTTAACGTTGGTTCCCTTTCCAAAATCTCGGATTTAGATTGCCTTACTTACACAAATTGCCTCCTTTCTTTCTACAATCCATTTTACAATGCAATATGTCATTTTTCTGGTACCAGTAAGTCCCTAACCGTACTGTCGATTATGTTTCCATTTGCTACCACTGACGGAGCACTTGTCACTATTTGTGGGCATGTCTAATAATACCTTTTGTGCATGCATGCCGATAAGCGCAGCCTCTCAGGACGGAAAGACGAGTTCGGTGGCAGGTGAGCCAGTCTGTGCTTTGGCACTCAGTGAAGCCGGGGCGTCTCCCAGTAGTATGTGTGTGAACGGTACTGGTAGCAGCTCGGCCGGTTGATACGGCAGCAGCAGTAGTTAGACGTTGCGCGTTGCATCGGAGTGAGCCGTGTGCCTCCATAGTTTACATGTGTGTGGCCCCGATGACAAACTTCGTTGTGTTAGCTGATGTCTTCCATGGCAAACCTTAGGTGCTAATTGTGTCGCATCTTTCTCAACACAGGATGGGAAGCTAAGCTTCTGTAGGTTTTGTGCACCGTGCTATGCTCGCTGAATAGCAGTTCTTGCAGCTACGGACGGCATTTCTTTCATCGCTGTGGAACCAATAAGTTAAGTAGGCTATTCACCTTCTGGTGCTTCGTGTATGGATTACCACTGGTCTCCCAATTCCCTCCTGACATTGTTTTGATGAAATTTGGTAGCATGTTGTAAACTTTCCAAGCCACTGATATTTTTATTGCTATTTCGTTGATCTAAACAGTGTATTGGACAGTATGAAAGTAAGTGATTTCAGAGCTCTGCAGAACGGTTTGGCCATTTCTTGGGCTAATACGGTGGTTCTCTGGGCTGTAGGATGCTTGTAGAATGACCTTGCTTGTTGAATGGTGTTATTCTCAGCGTGGTGGAATAATAAGTTGTTTGTATCTTTTCTCATGCAGTATTATATGGTCCAACATATTCCTTGTAGTTCCATTTCAGCGTTGTTAATTGCTTCTTGACATGTCATATTATCCACGAGTGCCTTGTTGTTTTCATTCCTATTCCTCTAGTGTAATCAGGGTATTTCTCCTGCTGTTGCCAGTCAGTTACCTGACCTGCCCATAAATGTATTTATCGGCAGTGTTCCACCCCTATTTGATTACTGCCCCTGAAAATGGTTGTATTTGGCATCTTTAATGATATTTGGGTAACTGCCCGCCTACCTTCTGTCAAAATTTTTTGGGGATTACATGTTTGAGTGTTTATTTAATATGCTGTCTCCATCCGCTGGCTACTACTTCATGCAGCTGATTTACTGTAGTGTTTAACGATTAGCATCAGCAGTCTGTTTTAGGCGTTATCATTAGCCAGGTGTGTGCACGACACCGTCAAACATGTATGCCAGTTTACACTGTTGTGGCATCATAATGTGCTGTGACTTTAAATTTTAATTGATCAATGGCACTTTCTCTTGTCATAATTTTACAGTTTTATGCCAATTTGGTGCTTTGCCTTTTGCAATTACAGTAGAACCTCGTTTTTACGCTTTTCAAGGGACTTTAGTAAAATGGTGTAAAACGCAGGAAAATGTAAAATGCAGGAAATAATGTTTTAAATGGTAAAATATGCTTACTGGATCAGCCCTGCATTTTCGTAGTTTATTTGTGATATATGTACATAATAGGCATCTAAATACTTGCCAGGAAGTTTATTATATAATAAAAGTTATCCAAATTTTAATTATATTAAGCGCAGGGCAGAACTGGTAATTTTATGGGAAGTAGAAATTTTTGACATAATTACATTCATTATAATCGAGGACGCCACTGCTGGCCTACGTAAAACATCTTCAAAATTACCTGAACCGCTTCGACAGATATCTTCAAAATTACTTCCTTTTAACGGCATTAATTATTTACATAGTAAAACTCCTAAAGTTCCGTTCATGGGAAAACGTGGGAAAGCTGTAAATATGTTAACGCAAAAAGAGGGCAAATTAACATTGTGAACGTAGGAAATTTGACTGGACTGACAAAGTGGTGTAAATGGCAGGAAAACTTAAAAACCGGGAACATAAAAATGAGGCTTCACTGTAAATACATTTCATTCACGTAACTAACCAAACAATATTGGATCTGGGTCCTTTCACACAAGCTGCACTATAGAGTCACATATACAGTTATAACCACAGAGATTGGCTTCAAATGACTAGAGTGAAGTGGAACTTTTCGGACGTTACAATCCAAATATGTAGAAACAAATCATATACATGTTGCAAGAGTTGTGTGGCACACAGGTAAGATTGTAGTTTCTGGTGCATCAGGTTATTGGTTCAAATCTTGTCAAGGGCAATCATTTTTCCTTTCCAGATCTAATAAAAATGAACTTTTTTTAAATCAATCAATTTATTTTTGTATACATTGCACATTGCAAGGCTGTAGTTAGGTTAGGAGATGAGTTTAAACTCAGGCCTGCAAAGTGTGTCCTCTACTACAGTTGAAACATTGGTCGCTTAAAATCAGTTATCACTTTCTAAACATAACATGCAGAGGATGCTTCAAACATTGCTCCGTGTTACACATTAATGCTTTCACTGCAATGCCCGTGTATATATATGGGTGGTAATTGCTACATGTCAGGTGAAATACCCATATATATACGAGCACCCTTCCATTTGCATATTCTGCACCCGTTTTTAAACTGCTTCTTATATTTCTTTGCCTTTATAAGTACCCCTCTGTTTGGACTGATTGTAAGACACTAATCTCAATAATGGAGTTGCTGTACTGCATTGTTCTTTGTTGTTAACTGGCTATACAGAATGGCATCTCCATCTCACACTGTTAACTGGCTATACAGAATGGCATCTCCATCTCACACTGGTCTCAGTGAAAGAGAATATCAGTGTTAATTAATGTGTTATTCAGCACCTTGGAAAGTGAAGATGAAGATCCTATTTTGAATTACACAGACAGTGATATAAGTGATTATGAAATTCCAGCCCATTTTCGTTGTGATAATGCACTTTTACATGACAATTCAGACAGTGCCAATGCCGCCCACAGCTGTGCACTGTCGCTGCCCATGGAACAAACATAAGAAATGTTTCACTGGGTAAACAGTGAGTTTCATCCAAAAGCCGTAAATTTAGTGACACAAAGTCTGGTTACAAAGACGTATTTTGCTGTGTCAACAACGCATCTGAAATATTAGCATATTTGGAATGTTTTGTTACTCCAGAACTTGCAAGTAAAATAGCTTTCGAGATGAACAGATATTTTTAATATTTGATTTCTAATACAGATCCAGCATTGTCATCTAGACTACGTAAATGGAAAGACACAAGCTCCAAAGAAATTTAGTTGTTTTTAGCAGTAACAATGGTAATTTCTAGGGGGGAAAAAAGCTGAGCCTGAATGACTGTTGGTCTACCAATAAATTACTGCAAACTCCAATTTTTGGTGAGACAATGCTGAGAGACCGTTATTTGTTGCTACTTAGCCTGCTGAATTTCTGTGATAATGAGCGATAAGAACCAAATAATAGATATATAAAATAGACATGGTGTTGAATGACATTGCAAAAGTGTGTAGCGAAAATTTTTATTCTTATGAAAATCTCTGCATAGACGACTTGGTGCTTTTCAAAGGTCATTTGTCCTTCAAACAGTATATAAAAATGAGAAGACATAGATTTGGTATAAAATTTTTTGTTATAGCAGATGTCAAAATGGACTATATCTCAGACTTATTAATTTATACAGGTGGATCGATGCGGCTGAATGTATTTGATAAAACACTGGGAATTTCTGGCTCAGTTGTCTTGCAACTCATGCAGCCATTCCTTGGCAAAGATCACAGTCTATGCACAAAAAAATGGTATTTAAGCCCACTTCTTGCTTGTTTTTCACACAGAAATCAAATGAATCTGTGTGGAACAGTTAGAATTGATAGGGAAAAATGCCTGCCATTGAGAAACCACAAGTAAAAGGAGAGTCACGAATTAAAAATTGTGGACATATTTTGTTTGTGAAATGGCTTGACCAAACAGTTGTCAACATTGTGACTAGTATTCATGTTGACACAATGCCGGTAGCTGGATGTGATGGTTGTATGACAGTTGTGTGCCTATGTGATTGCGTGAGTGTTCTATTGTCTGAGGAAGGCCATGGCCGACAGCTGAAAGTGTTGTATGTGTGTGTGTCTTTTGTATGTGCCTGACGCAGCTCGTCTCCATGTCTTTGCGGTGAGTTGTAAACTTTCCTTACTATATTATTATAAAAATATGGGAACCAGAGACAAAATCAAAATGCTGCTAAATTCAGTTGAATGTTTACACAAAACAATTAAGTGATACAAAAAAGTATTTTTCCATCTATCAGACTTCGCTGTGGTGAATTCTCATGCTGTGTATAAATTAGAAACTGGGTCAAATCTACCATTACTCAAATTACAATTAAAACTGATAACACAGCTCATCATGAAGTACAGAAATAAATCAAGGGAAAAAAGTATACCCCACAAAAAGACCTAAAGATAAAATTAGAGAGATTCTAACCCACATGAAAACATGGGATTAACATTCAGTGTACTTTGTGGTCATTAGAGTCAGGGCACACACTCTGATAGTTCCTTTTTTGTCAGGGATGGGGAAGGTAATTGGCCTTGCCGTTAGAAAGGAGTCATCCCAGCATATGCCTGGAGTGATTTCTCTAAATAAAAAATAATAATACAATAAAAAATTAAAAAATTAAATAAAAAACCTAAATCAGGATGGATGGTAATGGGTTTGAACTGCCATCCTCCTAAAATGCAAGTCCAGTGTGTCACCACTGCATCTTATTGCTCAGTGTACAGAGGATTAGGAACCACTGTTCATACCATCAAGAATATAATCAATTAAAAATTGCTTGGGAAGTATGACACTCGGTATTGTACGACTTGTTAGTTTCAATTTTCTTCATGGTCTCTATTGAAATTATGTATGGTGGCCTTAGATATCTTTGTTGTTTCAGGCTAATTATCAAACCTCTGAAATTTTGCAATGGGGTCAGGCAATATCTTCATGTACAAGTAAACAGGAGATGTGTGTGTGTGTGTGTGTGTGTGTGTGTGTGTGTGGAAGGGGGGGGGGGGACTTTACTGCAAATGACTGGTGGTGATTTGGCCATCGAAAGAGACATTATTTCAGAAAAAGTTAATTTAAATTTATCTTAATATATTCTTTAAACAGAAAGCATATGAGAACACTTAGATTAGCCTATCACGGGGTCATTAAAAGATATTACTTTTTGTGCCAGAACAAAATTTTAGAAATAATGAGGGGCGCCGCATAATTGCTAGCTGAAAGCTGGTGTCCGAGAGGGCATCTAGTCTGAATCTGACACTCCATCTACATCACTAAGAAATTACTTTTAGAATACAGAAAATCTAATTTTATCACAATACTGTCCCTGCATTTTACCAAATACAAATGAATATGTAAGTAATTTCATGTTGAAGAATGTAAAACTTTAAGCTTTATATTTACTTGTATAAAGAAACAGATTCTTGAATTACACAGCATCAACAGATTTGGAGAGGAAAAATTTAATGAAAGCCATACTTTACTTATTTCTAACCTGAATTTGTGATATTTCTTCCAGCAGTTCTTTCATTTCACACTGAAGACGTTCATATTTTTGGAATGGTGTTTCCTTTTCACCCAGACCAGCAAGCTCCAATTCGTTCAATCTGAAAACATATCTTCAATATAGTACTCACCAAAATAATTGTGGTTCGCAAACTGTAGTCATTTAATGAGAATCTAAGAGTTCAACAATACAATGAGTATCGCTTGTAACTCACTGCAGAGATCTTATCAAGGCTCATATAGACACATGAAACACACACACACACACACACACACACACACACACAGAAAGAAGTTTTTGGCATCAGTATTCAACAGTACAGAACACACAGTCATTCACACAATCACACAGCCACAACTCAACAACACACATCTACCATCTTCAGCTGTGGGGAGAGAGAGAGGGGGGGGGGGGGGAAGTGCTGAGAACAGAAAACATTTTATTTTTACCTTTCTGTGACTCATTGAAATGTCTGTGAGGTGAGTAGCAATTATCTCTCTCAAAATATTGCTGCAATTCTTTCTGAACTTTTCACTGTTGGATATTATGAGAATATATAATCCAGATATCAGAAGACAAATGTTAGTGTCATTATAAATCACTACCCAAAAGCAACTTAGAAGAAGAAATTGAAAACTTCACGTTTGAGAATTGACAAAAAATCCTCAAAGTAGAAAAAAGCAGCAATGGAAAAATGTGATTCCAGAAATAAATTTTGACTTCTCAGTTTTAACAGTGTCCATTATCATGTGCAACAATTAAACAGTTGCTGTGTTACCTTTTACACTTTACTCTTGCAAGATCTATATTTGTGTATATCGTGAATCTTAAATTCAGTATAAAGTTCCTATTGATTGGAGAAAAGTGCTGGTGATTCCCATTTATAAGAAAGGGACCCATAAAATTACAGGCCAATAACGTTGAAACCAGTTTCCTGTAGAATTTTTGAGCATATTCTCAGTTCAAATCTTGTAAATTTCATTGAGACAAAACAGCATCTTCCTATGAATCAGCACGAGTTTAGGAAACATCAGTGAAGTGAAACTCAGGTTGCCCTCTTCTCACATGACATTTTGTGAGCTATGGATGAAGGGCAATAGGCAGATTCTATTTTTCTCAATTTCAAAAAGGCACTTGACGCAGTGCCACACTGCAGACTCCTAATGAAGATACAACTATATCGAATAGGTTCACAGATTTGTGACTGGCTGGAAGACTTCCTACATAACAGAACACAGTATGTTTTTTCTAGATGGCGGGGGTTCATCAGAGACGAGTATCGTTAGGTGTGCCCCAGGGGAGTATTAGGACCATTATTATTTTCTGTCTATATAACTGTTCTGATGGACAGAGTGACTTGTAATTTGAGGCTGTTTGCTGATGATGCTATGGTGTATAGGAGGGTGTCATCTTTAACTGATTGTAATAGCATACAGGATGATGTAGACAAAATTTCTAGTTGGTGCGAAGAATGGCAGCTAGCTCTCAATGTAGAAAAATTTAAGTTGATGTGCAAAAGTAAGAAAATCAATCCCATAATGGTTGAATACATCATTAGTAGTGAGCTGATTGATGCAGCCACGTTGTTCAAATGTCTAGGCGTAACAGTGCAGAGCAATATGATATGGAACGAATATGTAAGGACAGTTGTTAGTAAGGCGAACAGCCGACTTTGGTTTATTGGAAGAATTTTGAGAAGATGTACTTCATCTGTAAAAGAGATCGCATATAAAATGCATGTAAAACCACATCTTTATTATTGCTCATGTGTTTGGCACCCGCAGCAGATCAGTTAAAAGGAAGACATAAAACAGTTGAGAGGTGAGCTGCTAGGTTTGTTACTGGTAGGTTCAATCAATGTGCGAGTGTCATGGAAATGCTCTGGGAACTAAAATGCTCTTCTTGAGAAATTCTGCTGAAGAAATTTAGAGGGCCAGAATTTGAAGTTGAGTGTAGAACGATCTTCCTGCTGCCTACTTACATTTCACATAATGATCACAAAGACAAGATAAGAGAAATTAGGGCTCATATGGAGGCATACAGTCATTCCTTTTTTTCCTAATAATATATGGGAGTGGAATAGGAAAGGAAATGCCTAGTAGTGGTACAGTGTACCCTGCACCACGCACCTTACAGTGGATTGTGGAGTATATATGTAGATGGTTTGTTTAGCAAATTAATATTTGCTCACACATTCATTCATACTACACAGTAACTACATACTACAGACACACCAAAGAGCCAAAGAAACTGGTATAGGCATGCATATGCAAACTTAGAGACATGTAAACAGTCATAAGGCGTTGCGATTAGCAATGCCCATATAAGACAGCAGGTGTCTCATGCAGGCGTTAGATCCATTACTGCTGGTATAACAGCAGGTTATAACAATTTAAGTGAGTTTGAATGTGGTGTTTTAGTTGATGCATGAGAAATGGAACACAGCATCTCCAAGGCAGAAATAAGTGGGAATTTTCCAAGCAAACATTTCAAGAGTACACTGTGAATATCGGGTATCCCATAAAACATCCTTCAAGAATGGGACCAAAGACAATTGTAGGTAATCATTCAATGTGACAGAATTGCAACCCTTTTGCAAACTGCTTTCATCATTCGGTTCCATCAAAAGTGATTACCGTATTTAATCAAGACCAAGCCTCATAGGACATTTTGTGAGGAACCTGTTTATGCTCCAAAGAATGCTAATGTTTACAGAACACAAGGCAATTATCCAGCGTGTGTGTTCACTGTGGGTGACTGGGACAACATGTATGTTACCACTGGGAAAGGCAAGTAGGACTCAGGTGACACCAAACTCAGGGATGTGGAGGACTGGATGGTGTAGTTCCGGATGACATACGAGGTGCTATCCAAAATTTTTATGACTGGTGGGGCCATCTATTGAAAACCTTACCTTTGGACTAATGTTCACCACCACCCTTGAAGTAGTTTCCATCTGCATGCACACTCCAGTCCCAGCAGTTCTGCCACTGGCCAAAAGCTTTCCGTAAGTTATGTTCTTTGAGGGTGTTTCGCACCACCAGCGATGCTTCTCGAATCCTATCTAGAGTGTCGAACTGACGGCCTTTCAACATGAATTTCAGTTTTAGAAATAGTGTGAAGTCTAAAGGTGCCACATCTGGCGCGTACAGTAGGTAAGCTACATCCATCATGTTTTTTTTTCCAAAAAGGTCCTGGTGAGCAAAGGATGAGTGAAAGAGCACATCATTGTGATGCAGCAACCAGTTCCTTTGACGCCAAAGTTCATGCCGTCGTCACTACACGTTTTCACAGAGCCACCACAAAATGTCACAGTAGTACGCAGAATTTGCTTTTTGATTGGTTGGGGCGAATTTGGCAATAATGTCTGGCTAATAGGCCTTCCAGTGTTAGCACCATCTTTGACGTCTGTATGACCAACCCTGAATCGAGCAACCCACTCAAACCTACGCATATGGCTCGTGCTCCGTCCCCAAAACACTCATCTTATCATTGCAAGGGTCTCCATAGCACTTTCCCAAGATTCGCACAGAATTTGATATACACGTGCTGTTCTGTTTGCGGATCCATCGTCACTACCACACACCAAACAGACTATTACGGAAATCACTGTGGACTTGCAAACACGTCCTACCAGTCTGCACACTGACTCATCAGATATGCAGCTCTTGCCACTTAGAAGTGCAAATATCTACTATTCCTACTTTCCAGATGGCACCATCAGTCCCGAAAATTTTGGATTCAACCTCGTAGCTCACTGTTAATGCAATTTATCCACTGGGAAGACATTTTTAATACACCAACCTAGGTCCGTATTGCCGTTTGACAGCTCCAACAGATCTCCTGGATTATTAAGGGGTGCAGCTTCATAAGGTGGTCAGGCCAAGAAAGAGAAAAATCATCCACTGTCTACCATTACAAAAACGATGGGGGAACTACATGAGTATCCTTATGGACAGCCACCCAGCACAATCTCTTGTGGACTCAGGAACATCGTATTGGGCTACTTTGAAGAATATAGTCAATAGCTGCAAAAGAGACATTTTCCACCAACAAAACATTCAGGTGATGGTAAGTAGTGGAAAATATGTACAGAGAACACCAACATATAACAGAAGTACAAAGACAATATTATTATGCAGAAAAACTGAACGACAGTGGCACTACTAGTGGCCTGGCAACGAACTTTCAATATGAAAATATGTGGCACGAAAATCTGCATGTTTATTTCTAAATATGTGAATAAAATGAGAATATCATTAATTCAGTGTAATTCCATATTAATTGTACAATTGTTCCCCACCTTACCATCTCTAGTTTTTATGAAACTTGGTACACTGGTCATCTAGTATGTTAAATAAGGATCTACCAAGTTACAGATCCTAAAATTCAAAATGAATGTGGTGACAAGGGCATAAATAACCAGACATCACCCATTGGAATTTTTTGTGATATCTCAAAGGACTGATTTGAAAATCATGGAATTATTCTAGATATGGTTAATCATTGCGGTTTGAATGGGGCAGTGCACAAATGGTTTAATTCCTACTTAACTGGAAGTTGAAATAAGTGGTTCATGTAACATCAAAACATCAGCTGATTCCTCATGGGGAGCTACCAAGAAGGGGGTCCCCACAAGGCTCGGTATTAGGTCCTTTACTGTTCCTGATGTACATTAATGTCTTGCCATTCTACACTGATGAAGGTGCAAAGTTAGTTCTTTTTGCTGATGATACAAGGATAGTAATCACATCCTAAAAACAAGAACTAAGTGATGTAATCATAAATAATGTTTTTTGTAAAATTATTAAGTAGTTCTCAGCAAATGGACTCGTTAAATTTTGATAAAACACAGTATATACAGTTCTGTACAGCAAATGGCACAACTCCAGCAATAAATATAGACTTTGAACAGAAGTATGTAGCTAAGGTAGAGTTTTCAAAAAACTTTTAGGTGTGTGCATTGATAAGAGATTAAACTGGAAGCAACACACAGATGTTCTGCTGATACATTTGAGTTCAGCTATGTATTCTATCAGATCTACTGTAAATTTTGGCGATAAGAATTCACTGCTTTCATATGGCATCATTTACTGGGTAATTCATCATTCAGTAAATAAATATTCACTGCACAAAAGTGTGTAATCAGAATAATTGCTGGAATGCACCCAAGATCATCCTGCAGATATCTATTTAAGATTTAGGTATCCTCACAGTAACTTTGTGGTACAGATATTCACTTATGAAATTTGTTGTTTATCATCCAACCCAGTTCAAAAGTAATAGCAGTGTGCATAGCTATTACACCAGGAGAAAGGATGATCTTTGGCACAGAAAGGGGTGAATTATGCTCCCACAAAAGTCTTCGATCACCTACCAAACAGCATCGAAAGCCCGACAGATATCCAACTAACATTTAAAAATAAATTACAAAAATTTCTAATAATGGAAAGTCCAGGTTGGAATTAATAATATAGTATAAAGACAGTCTATAACTCACCGCAAAGACACGGCAACGAGCTGCGACAGGCACATGAAAAAGACACACACATACAACACTTTCAGCTATCGGCCATTACCTTCTTCAGAAAATAGAACATTGGATACCAGTTCGATTTTACACAGAGTACGCAAAGGAACTTGCCCCCTTCTTGCAGTTGTGTACTGTAGGTCTGTAGAAGATTGGAAAATGGTGCAGGTCACCCCCGTTTTCAAGAAGGGCCGTCAAACAGATGAGCAGAACTATAGGCCTATGTCTCTAACATTGGTCAGTTTAGAATTTTGGAACACACATTATGTTTGAGTATAATGACTTTTCTGGAGACTAGATATCTGTTCTGTAGGAATCAACATGGGTTTCGAAAAGGCAATCGTGTGAAATCCAGCACGCGCTATTCATCCACGAGACTCAGAGGGCTACAGGCACAGGTTCTCAAGTAGAGGCCGTGTTTCTCGACTTCCACAAGGTGTTTGTTCATTAAACGACTGTGGGGAACTGTAGCAAAGTAAGAGCATATGGTCTATCAGATCAATTGTGTGATTAGATTAAGGAGTTCCTAGATAACAGAATGCAGAATGTCATTCTCAATGGAGAGACGTCTTCCGAAGTAAGAGTGATGTCAGGTGTTACAGAAGGGGGGGTGTCATGGGCCTGATGCTATTCAAAATATACATAAATGACCTTGTGGATAACATAGGAAGTTCACGGAGGCTTTTTGCAGACTATGCTGTAGTATATAGAGATTGTAAAAATGGAAAATTGTATTGAAATGCAGGAGGATCTGCAACAGGGACACATGGTGCAGGGAATGACAACTGAATCTCAATTTAGGCAAGTGTAATGTGCTACAAATACATAGATAGAAAGATCCTTTATCATTTAGCTACATTATAGCAGGTCAGCAACTGGAAACGGTTGATTCCATAAATTATCTGGGAGTAGACATTGTCGAGTTGGGGTGTCTTGCGTGCCTCAACGTTACAGATAGCCGTCCCGTAGGTGCAACCACAGCAGAGGGGTATCTGTGGAGAGGCCAGACAAACGTGATTCCTGAAGATGGGCAGCAGCCTTTTCAGTAGTTACAGGGACAACACTCTACATGACTGGCTGAGCTGTCCTTGTAACATCATCTAACATGGCTTCGCCATGCAGTTACCACGAACGGCTAAAAGCAAGGGGAAACTACAGCCGTTACTTTTCCCAAGGACATGCAGCTCTTTTATATGAATATATGATGATGGCGTCTTCTTGGGAAAATATTCCGGAGGTAAAATAGTCCCCCATTCGGATCTCCAGGTGGGGACTACTCAGGAGGATGTCGACATCAAGGAAAACAAAACAGGCTTTCTATGGATCGGAGCATAGAATGTTCTAACCCTTAATCGCATAGGTAAGTTAGAGAATTTGAAAAAAGAAATGGATAGGTTAGATATGATAGGGATTAGTGATGTTTGGTGGCAGACGGAACAGGAGAGTACAGAGTTACAAACACAAAATCAGGTGGTGGTAACACAGGTGTCGGTCTGATAATGAATAAGAAAATAGGAATGCGGGTAAGTTACTATTAACAGCATAGTGAATGCATCATCACAGCAAATATAGACACAAAACAAACACTGACCACAGTAGTACAAGTTTATATGCCAACTACTCTGCCGATGATGAAGACATCGAAGAAATATATGAGGAGATAAAAGAAATTATTCAGAAAATTAAGGGAGACGAAAACTTGACTGTGATGGGAGACTGGATCTCAGTTGTAGGAAAAGGAAGAGAAGGAAATATTGTAGGTGAATATGGACTGGGGAACAGAAATGAAAGAGGAGACCGCTTGTAGAATTTTGTGCAGAGCACAATTTAATTATCACCAACACTTTGTTTAAACATCATGAAAGAAGGCTGTATACACGGAAGAGACCAGGAGACACTGGATGGTACCAAATAGACTTTATAATGGTAGGGAATAAATTTAGGAACCAGGTTTTAAACAGTAAGACATACCCAGGGGCAGATATAAGACTCTGACCATAACGTATTGGTAATGAACTGTAGATTAAAACTTTAGAGACTGCAGAAGGGTAGAAAAGTTAGGAGATGGAACCTGGACAAACTGAAGGAACCGGAGGTGACTGAGGGTTTCATAGGGAGCATTAGGCAAGGATTGGCTGAAACCGGGAAAAGTAATACAGTAGAAGAAGAATGGGTATCTCAGAGAGGGGGGGGGGGGGGGGGGAGAGAGAGAGAAGTGAAAGCAGCAGAGTATCATATAGGCAGAAGGACAGGGCCTAATAGAAATCCATGGATAACACAGGATATACTGGACTTAATTGATGAAAGGGGAAAATATAAAAATGCGTCAAGTGAAGCAGGCAAAAGGGACTACAAATGTCAGAAAAACGAGATTGACAGGAAGTGCAGACTGGCTAAGCAGGAGTGCCTAGAGGATAAATGCAGAACCATAGAAGAATGTATAACCAGGGAAAAGATAAGATACCACCTACAAAAAAATGAAAGATTTGAAGACAAGAAAAGCAGCTGTATGAATATCAAAAACTCATATGGAAAACCCGTACTAAGCAAAGAGGAGAAAGCTGAAATGTGGAAGGCATATATAGCGGGCCTGTACAAAGGAAATAAACTTCAAGGTAGTGTTGGTTGGTTGGTATGGGGGGTTTTAGGGGGACTAGACTACTATGGCCAGCATTCCCCCCCGTCATAGTTAGGCGACACGCAGAAAAACATAACCATCGAAAAATGTGTCTGAGCGAAATTTAAAACAGCGCAGAATAAAAGAATACACCGTCAATGAAATATTGACAGAGTCAACAAGAGACAATACAATAAACGCCAGACACACAGTAACAAATACGAGACAAAAATGACATAGCCAGTGAATGTGGTTGACCGACTATATGTATAAAAAGAGAAAAGCAAACCACATAGCGTACAAAATAAAAACTGTAGTCTAAAGACACGTCAAGTGGAACATAGAAAATTATCTAAAAGACAACCCAGAGGACTCACAGTAACTGGTAAATCCCCCCCCCCCTTGCACGAAGAAATTGTAAAACCAAATTAGCCAAAGAGGCATCGTTGCCGAGCACCAAAGAGAGAGTCTTCGGGAGGGTAAAAGAATGCCACAATGGAGCTAAAATGGGACAGTGGAGGAGATGGACCACAGTCAATGGAGCACCACATTGGCAAACAGGCAGGTCCTCTCGACGGAGGAGGTGAACATGCGTCAGATGGGTGTGACCAATGCGGAGACGGCAGAGAACCACGGAGTCCCTACGGGATCCCAGCTGCGAGGACTTCCAGAGAGATGTTGTGTCCTTTATCGTACGCAGCTTATTGGGCACGTCCAAAGCGGACCATTCGGCGTTCCATAGTTCACGTACTTTATTGCGAAGCAACGGACGGAAGTCTGCTTCTGGGAGGCCGATTGCCAGAGGGCGGCAAGTGGTAGCCTGTTTGGCTAGCTGGTCAACGCTCTCATTGCCCGGAATGCCTACATGGCCCGAGGTCCAAATGAATGTCACGGAGCGACCAGAGTCATCAACAGCCAGTATCAACTCCTGAATGGCCCTGACCAATGTATGACGAGGATAACACTGATCAAGGGCCTGTAAACCGCTCAGCGAGTCGCTGCAGATCAGAAAGGAGGTCCTGGGGCACGTGCGGATGTGTTTTAGGGCACGGTATATAGCCACCAGTTCTGCAGTGAAGATGCTGCTGCCAGGTGGCAAAGTGCGTTGCTCAATGTAAGCGCCATGCATGTAGGCATATCCGGTGTGGTCACCATCCGCAGAACCGTCTGTATAAATGACCTCCGAGTTACAGAACTCATGGAGCAGGGCAGAAAACTGATGCCGTAGGACCAGAGGAGAAGTAAAGGTCTTCGGCTCACGGGAAAGATCCAACCGAATCTGCGGTCGAGGAATGGTCCAGGGTGGAGCATGGAAAGTTGAGCGGAAGGGACGGTTAAGAGGGAAGGAGTCAAGGGTCGAAAGAAGCGATTGGACCCGCGCTGCTATCGGGAGTCCCGACCGAGGTCGCCTCTGCGGCAAATGAGTGACCTCCCCCGGAAAGAGGAGTCTGTTATTCGGATGCCGAGGGGTACAGTGAACTCTGGCAGTATACTGGGCGAGTAATTGTTGGCGCCGGTATCGCAATGGGGCAACTCCAGCCTCTGCCAAAAGACTTGTGACAGGGCTTGTACGAAAGGCTCCAGTGGCCGGACGGACGCCGGTATGGTGCACTGGGTCGAGAACTCTCAGTGCAGATGGAGAGGCTGAGCCATAGACCTGGCTTCCGTAGTCCAGACGTGACTGCACCAGAGTGTTGTATATCCGCAGGAGATAGGGCGTGCTTCCCCCCAGACAGTATGGCTGAGGCAACGAAGGATGTCCAAATGTCGTGAACGACGTTGCTTAAGCTGGCGGAGATGAGGGAGCCATGTCAAACACGAGTCAAGGAGACCCAGGAAGCGGTGTGTGTCCACAACCTGAAGCAGCTCACCATCAAGGTAGAGCTCCGGATGCGGATGTACCGTGCATTGGCGACAAAAGTGCATCACCGTGGTTTCTGCAGGGGAAAATGTAAAACCATGGGCAGAAGCCCAATTCTGCGCCCGATGAATGGCTGCCTGCAGTCGTCGTTCAGCTACAGTTGTACTAGCGGTAGAGTAGTACAGGCAAAAGTCGTCCGCATAGAGAGAGCAAGAAACTGATGGCCCCACTGCAGCCACTAGGCCATTAATGGCCACTAAGAAGAGGGGGCACACTTAGGACGGACCCTTGTGGTACCCCATTCTCTTGGATATGGGGGGAACTGAAGGAGGTGCCAACGCGAACTCGGAAGCGGCACGAAAGTAAAAAATTCTGAATAAAAAGTGGGAGGGAGGCACAGAGACCCCACCCATGTAGTGTGGCAAGGATGTGATGACGCCATGCCGTGTCATATGCTTTCCTGATGTCGAAAAAGATGGCGACGAGGTGGTGACGTCGGGCGAAAGCAGTACGGATTGCCGACTCCAAAGAGAGGAGGTTATCAATGGCAGAGCGACCTTGCCGGAAAGCACCTTGTTGTAGGGTGATACTCGAGAACCCACAGAAGGCGCCGGCTCACCAAACGTTCAAAAAGCTTACAAAGAACGTTTGTGAGACTGATAGGATGGTAATTGTCAACGTTCAGTGGATCTGCACCTGGCTTCAACAGAGGGATAACGATACTCTCCTGCCATTGGGATGGGTACGCTCCCTCGATCAAGAGACGATTGAAGAAGTCCAAAAGATGGCGTTGCGAGTTTGCAGAAAGATGTTTCAGCATTTGACAGTGGATTCGGTCCGGTCCTGGAGATGTATTGGGGCAACTGGCAAGAATAGTTTGAAATTCCCACTCGGTAAATGGCGCATTGTACGGCTCCTGGCGGTTTGTGCAAAATACCAACTGCTTTCTCTCAGTCCACTCTTTTAAGGTACAAAAACCTTGGCTGTAGGCAGTGGACGCCAAATTGAGAACAAAGTGTGCTACAAAAGACTCGGCAATGATGGTCGGGTCGGTATGGATAGTACCACGGATACACACACCCGCGATCTCTGCTGGTGGGTGATAACCTGATATACGGTGAATCTTCGTCCAAATCTGGCTAGAAGAGACACGGGGTCCAATTGTGGACACGTATTCTTCCCAGCATGCCTGCTTGCGCTGCCGGATTAGCCGCCGCGTCTGGGCACGAACACGTTTAAAGGCAACCAGGTGGTCAATGGTGGGGTGGCGCCGGTACTGCTGCAGAGCTCTGCGGTGATTGCCGATAGCTGCTGCTATCTCCGGTGACCACCAGGGCACTGGCCTTCGCCGAGGTATGGCAGAAGAAGATGGTATCACGGACTCAGCGGCAGAAACAACAATGGAAATAATCCGCTCAACTGCCATTGTTGCATCAGCAGGGAGAGGGGTATCCAGTGTTGCAGCTGAAGTGTATGCTGCCCAGTCGGCCCTATGGAAGGACCAGCAGGGTAGACGTGCATGGCGTTGGTGGTGGGGAAGCGAAAGGAAGATGGAAAAGTGGTCGCTTCCACAAAGGTCATCATGGACCCACCAGTTAAGGAGTGTACGTAAGCCCGGACTACACACAGAAAGGTCTATGGCAGAAAAGGTGCCATGGTCCACATTAAAATGGGTAGGAGCTCCTGTATTAAGAATATAAACGTCAAGCTGGTTAAAAAGCAGTTCAAAGTCTCGACCACGTCCTGTAGTCACGTTGCTCCCCCCACACGGGGTGATGAGCGTTAAAATCTCCTAAAAGAAGAAATGGTGAAGGAAGTTGAGCAATCAGGGCCGCTAGGTCGGCTGGTGCCACATCTGCATCAGGAGGGAGATAAAGGGAACAGATGGTAATGTCCCGTGATGCTCTAACCCTGACAGCGACAGCCTCCAGGGCTGTTTGAAGTGGCACTGGGGAACTGTAGAGCGAGGTATGTACATATAGACATACCCCACCCGACACCCTATTGTACACCGCACGGTTATTGAAGAACCCCCGGTAGCCCCGAAGGGTGGAGGTTCGATCACCAGGAAACTAGGTTTCCTGGAGAGCAACACAAAGAATTGGAAATGAGCTCAACAGCTGACGTAATTCAGCCAAGTGACTGAAAAAACCTCCACAATTCCATTGGAGGATCAGACTGTCTCCTGATTGACGGTGCATGAAGATGAAGATGGAAGAGGAATGGCATGTGCACTCGTCCCTGGCTGTGAAGTCTGATCCTCCGTGTCCATGGCATCTCCGAGATCGGCGAAGGCCAAATCTTCGGGTGTCGCAAGAAGGATGACCTCATCCTCCGGTGCGTCACGTGCAAGGGCTGGGGGCACTGAGGCCGCCAGCGTTTCCTTGCGCTTCACTGTCTTATCCTTCTTTTCTTTCTTCTCTTCCCGTCGCTCCTTGGGCCTACCGGAGGAGGGGGGTTTCTCCGGCGGGGCTTGAGGAGTGTGGGAAGTCTGAGGAGCCAGACGGCTTTCTGGCCAAGGGTCCTTCAGCCGCTGGCTAGAGTCTGATTTCAGTGGTGACATAGGTGGAAGGGAAGAACAGGTTCCCTTCCCAGAAGAAGAAGAAGAAGCCAGAGAAGGTGAACCCTTTTCTGGCCGGGGAGCAGGGGTAACCACTCCCGATGTGGGGGGCAGTATAGGCCCCACAGAAGATGGCGTGCCCCCTGATGTCTGGAAGGCCAAGGTAGAGGGGCGGCCCATAGGGCCCACAGATGGAGGTAGAGCAGGGTGAAGAGTGGCCACTGGTTGTGGCGCCATCGTTGTAGCTGCAGCATATGATGTAAGTAAAGTGACTGGATGCAGCTTTTCGTACTTCCTCCGAGCCTCTGAGTAGGTTAGTCGCTCCAAAGTTTTGTACTCTTCTATCTTCCACTCTTTGTGTAGAGCGGGACAGTCCTGCAAACAGGGAGAGTGGCGACGACTGCAGTTGATGCAATAAGGAGGAGGGGCACAGGCAGAGTCCGGGTGTGAAGGGCGGCTACAGTCCCGACAGGTTGCAGCAGCATTGCAACGAGAGGACATGTGCCCGAAAAGCCAACACTTAAAGCATCGCATCGGAGGGGGGATGTACGATTAGACGTCACATCTATACATCATGACTTTGACCTTTTCGGGCAGATTGTCACCCTCAAAGGCCAAGACAAATGCACCAGTCGCCACCCTATTATCTTTCGGTCCCCGAAAAATGCGTCTCACAAAATGGACTCCCCATCGTTGCAGATTGTCGCGTAACTCCTCATCCGTCTGCAGTAAAAGGTCTCTATGGTATATGACCCCCTGTATCCTATTTAAGGATTTATGGGGCGTTATGGAGACAGGAATATCGCCTAGGTGGTCACACATTAAGAGGCTTCGTGACTGAGCAGGGGTCTCCGCCTGTATCAGGACCGAACCGTCGCGCAGTTTAGACATACCGGCAACTTCGCCAAACCTTTCTTCGAGGTGTTCTACGAAGAAGGAAGGCTTAGTTGCCTGAAAAGATTCCCCATCCTGTCTGGTACACACTAAATATCTTGGTGAATATGTCTCAGTCTGCTTTGTGGGCCCCCGTTCCTCCCATGATGGAGTTAGGAAAGGAAACGATTTGGGGTCGTATCTGGAAGCACTAGAGCCAGGATTTTCAGAGGCTTGTTTCCTCTTCATTGGGGAATGTCTGCCCCGATGCCACCCACTCTGAAACAGGGGCTCTCCCCATGGGCGCCACCCAGCCACAGCAACGCCACCTGGCAGGATGACCGTTGCTGGGAGACCTGATGCCCCGCAAAGACAAGCATCGACTCCTTGGCATTCATGAGGTCACAGCTCAGGCATCGGCAGTGTGATCCCTGTGCAATTCGGGGGGCTCAACCATTAGGGTACATTAACAGCCCCACCACACGGACTGGCTACCGTGCTGGTGACCTATCGGAGAAGGGAGCTATGGTGAGGAAGGGAATTTGGAAGGAAAGGGTAGGAATCCGCGCCACAGGGGCTAGGTTGAGAGTTCTTCCCCAAAGGGCTCACACTTACTCAGAAATTTTAATGGAGATCAAACCACAACGGGGACCTAACTGGGCCAAAATCAGTGAACACGGCAAACAAAGACACAATTGCAAAACCAGCAGTACCGTGGAAATAGCCGGGCCGTCATCACGAGCACACCTAGAGACAGGGTTGGAGGAGGGTAGGGTGGGAAGAAGGATTGGGCAGGGGAGGGAATCGGGGTGAGGAAAAGCGGCCTGGGAAACAGGAAGGAAGGCCGCAATGGCTCGGGGACCCATGCGCGCCACACACGTACCCACAAAAGAGCTGTGGGCCCCCTGGGGGGGGGGGGGGGGCCGCAAGATAGTGTACTAGAAATGAAAGACAAAGTGGAGGAAGAGATAGGAGATATGATACTGTGAGAAGAATTTGACAGAGCACTGAATGATTTGAGTCAAAACAAGGCCCCTGGAATAGATGATATTCTTTCTGAACTGCTGATATTGTTAGGAGAGCCAGTCATGAGGAAATTATTCCACCTGGTATGCAAGATGTATGAGACAGGGGAAATACCATCAGACCTCAAGAAGAATATAGTAATTCCAATTCCAAAGACAGAAAGTGCAGACAAATGTGAAAATTACAGAACTATCAGTTTAGTAAGTCATGGCTGCAAAATACTAACACGAATTACTTATGGATGAATGTAAAAACGTGGAATCTGATCTTGGAGAAGATCAGTTTTGACTTAGGAGAAATGTAGCAACATAAGAGGCAATACTCGCATTACGACTTATCTTAAAAAATAGGCTAAGGAACAACAAACCTACGTTTTTAGCATTTGTAGATTTGGAGAAAGCTTTTGACAATGTTGACTGGAATAAACTCTTTCAAATTCTGAAAGTAACATGGGTAAAATATAGGGAGCAGTGATTAGAGTTGAAGGGCAGGAAAGGGACGCAGAGGTTGGGAAGGGAGTATGACAGGGTTGTAGCATTCCCACAATGTTGTTCAATCTGTGCATTAAGCAAGCAGTGAAAGAATGCAAGGAAAAGTTTGGAGAGAGAATTAAAGTTCAGGGAGAAGAAAAAATTTGCAGTTTCCCGATGACATAGTAATTCTGTCAGAGACAACAAAGGATCTGGAAGAGCAATTGAATGGAATGGACAGTGTCTTGAAAAGAGGATATAAGATGAATATCAATCAGAGTAAAACAAGGATAATGAAATGTAGTGTCAGAAAGTCGGGCAATGCTGAAGAAATTAGATTAGGTAATGAGACAATAAAAGAAGTAGATAGTTTTGTTATTTGTGTAGCAAGATAACTTCTGATGGCCGAAGAAATGCAGAATGGCTATGGGAAGAAAAGCACTTCTTAAGAAGAGAAATTTGTTGACATCCAGTATTAATTTAAATGTTAGGAAGTCCTTTCTGAAAGCATCTGTCTGGAGTATAGCATTGTATGGGAGTGAAACATGGATGATAAGGAGTTCAGATAAAAAGATGATAGAATCTTTTGAAATGTGGCACTACTGACGAATGATGAAAATTAGATGGGTAGATCATGTAACTAATGAGGAGGTGCTTAACCGAATTGGGGAGATAAAGGAGTTTCTGGCATATCCTGACTAAGAGAAGGGACACATTCTGAGACATCAGGAAATCGTCAACTTAGCATTAGAGGGAAGTGTGTGGGGTAAAAATCTTGGAGGGTGACCGAGGGATGAATACAGTAAGCAGATTCAAAAGGATGTAGGTTCCCAAACTTATTCTCAGATGAAGAGACTGACGCAGGACAGAGTAGCGTGGAGAGCTGCATCAAGCCAGTCTGTGGACTGAAAACCAGAACAACAGGCATTAGGAGTGATTTAAAATTGAACAACAATATAAAATGAATTTTAGATAAAGCAGACTTAGATTCATTGGAAGAATCCTAAGGAAATGCAGTCCGAAAATGAAGTAGGTTACAGTGCATTTGTTCGCCCACTGTTTTAATATTGTCACCAGTGTGGGATCCGTACAAGGTGGGGTGGTTGTTGTTGTTGTTGTGTTGTTGTTGTTGTTGTTGTTGTTGTTGGTGGTGGTGGTGGTGGTATTTAAAGGGGGCTATACTGCTAGGTCATCAGTCAGACCCTGTTCCAAATGAAGGGAGTGCACCATAGGTTACATGAAGAGAAAAGGAACATTAACACTTATGGGGGTAACCTGCAAGTTTGATAGAGTGACATTAACTGCTAAATGTGTAAAAGAAGCATAAAACAATAAAATTCTAAAGGCACAGACCTAAAGATTGACGCAAAACAGTATGACCGGACACCATGGCTGGCTGATCACGTGAATAATAATGGATGACCCGGCCACTCAGTGCACACTGAAACTGCCAGTCAGGAAGACTGACAATACAGAAGTAACAACTGATTAAAACTGTTCGAATAGTAGGTGCCTGAACGATCAGGTTTAGATAGCCACCATTAAATCATATGATAAAAGCCAGCAGTGCGAATAAAACCTAAAACAGGATCAACCATAGCAGCATCGTGTCCTAGCATAAAAGGAAGCGCATCTGCCGCAAGGCAACTAAAAGGGGGCAGACTGACAGAACGTTTATGACTGGCAAGGAGGCACCACAGTGACACTGTGGTGAGTCCTCCCGACATAAGAGGTGGCCATGTGTGACAAATTTGCAGGCGACAAAGAATGACTCCCTACAAGATGACATGAGTGAGGACTTCCGTGTAGCCGTAGAGAGCTTCACTGCACGGAGCTTGTTTGTTTGAGGCAAGTTTGCCCACTCAGAATTCCAAAGGCCCAGTATCCTCCGATGGAACTCCAGACTGAGATCTCCCTCCAGAAGGCCAATTGAAGTAGTTGCCTGGTTAGCCAGCTGATCCATACATTCGTTTCCAGGAATGCAGATGTGGCCCGTGGTCCAAACGAAGACCACAGAGCGACCAGAGCGAAGAAGACTGGAAATAGACTCATTAATTGATCGCACCAAAGGGTATTTTGGAAAATACTGATCGAGAGCTTGCAAGCCACTCAGGGGTCAGACCAGATAACTATATACTCACCAGGGCAGTCTGTGAGATATTCAAGTGCCCGAAAGATGTGATCAATTCTCCAATAAACACACTACCCCCACAGGGCAGTGAATACTGTTCAATATGCTCGCGAGGGTTATAAGCGTACCCAGCACAGCCACCAACGAGGGAACCATCCGTGTACACAAATTCCACACCACGGAACGACTCCAAAACCGCCTGAAACTGGCGACGAAGATTCAGCTGCACAACAGAGGCTTTCGAGTCATTGGACAAGTCCAGCCGGAGAGGGATAGGAAGGTACTCAAGTGATGACAGTAATGAAGGAACACAAACTGCATTCGAGAGACCCGACCTCGGGCATCGTCTTGGGAACAGGAGTGCTTCAGCTGGGAAGAGAAGCCTGCGATTCAGTTGGTGAGGTGATACATGAACATGGGCAGCATATGAGGATAACAACTGCTGCTGGAGAAATCGTAGGGGAAGGACACCGGCTTCAGCAAGGCGGCTTGCCACTGGACTTGTCTGAAAGGCCCTCGTCACTAAACAGACGCCACTGTGGAGTATTGGGTCCAAGACTTGCAATGCAAAATGTTCAAATGTTTGTAGATCTATTGGACCAAACTGCGTGGTCATCAGTCTGTAGCTTATAAACTACTTAAACCTAGGTAAGCTAACCTACGGACAAACACACACACACCCATGCCCCATGGAGGACTCTAACCTCCACGGCAAGCAACCGCGTGCTCTGCAGCGAGGCGCTTTAGACCGCTCGGCTACTCCACCGCGAAATCGCAATGCAGATGGGGCTGCTGAATCGTACAAAAGCTCCCATAATTGAGGCGTAATTGAATGAGAACCTTATAGAACTGCAAAAGACTTGGGCGGGTGGCTCCCCAACCATGTGGCTGAGGCATCATAAAATATGTAAGTACTGCCAGCAGTTCTGCTTGAGCTGACGAAGGTGTGGCACCCAAGTGAGCCGGCTGTCAAAGAACTTGCCGAGAAATCGGTGAGTCTCTACAACACGAAGTAGTTAGTCATACAAATAAAGCTCTGGGTGGACAGCTCGACAGTGACAGAAGTGCATCACACGGGTTTTTGACAGAGAGAATTGGAACCCATGGGTTAATGCTCATGACAGTGCCTTTCGGATTGCTCCATGCAGATGCCTTTCAACTACACCAATGCTAGCTGAGCTGAAGTATAAACAAAAGTCATCGGCAAACAAGGAGGAAGAAACCAATGACATCACTGCCTCCACAAGACCATTGATTGCAATTAAAAAGAGAGGAACACTAAAGACGTACCCTTGCAGAACACCGTTCTCTTGGAGTTGGTGGGGGGGGAGGGACTGAGAGATGTAGCAACCTCGATCCGAAAGGAGTGGAAGGAAAAAAATTTTGAATAAAAAGTGGAAGCGGACCCCTCAAGCCCCAACTGTGCAATGTAGCCAGGGATATATCAGATCCAATCACTTTATGCCTAAAAATATCAAGAATGTATGTTACATATGTTATAGATATATTTTTATTCTGAACACTAGCAACTGTCAAACTTTAATAAACAGTTTTCACAAAAAATCTGAACATTAAAGACTCATGAATGCTTGAAAATTTTGTTTAATTAAATTAATGGTCGATTCTGAAAATGTATACTGCCGACCAGTTAACGTGCCAGGTGCTGGCAAAATGGCGAAAATGTGTTCATCATAAATCCAGCAAGTATCCTTTCTTGATGGTCAATGAAATGACCGAGCAGGCCCATTTGGATGCATGAAGTTATGAGCATCACACTCTTCCACTGATAACATAGTAATAGGACTGTTTACAACTCACTGGAAAGACATGAAGACCAGCTGCGACAGGCACGTAAAAAAGACACACTCATACAACACTCCAGCTATCAGTCATGGTCTTCTTCAGAAAATACAACATTCACACACTCTCACAATCATACAAGTGTCAGCTCTGGTTACCACAATTCGTAGTGAGGCAGCCAGAGCTCACGGTTGTGTGCCTGTGTAACTGCATGAATGTTCTATTTCCTGAAAAAGGCCATGGCGAATAGCTGAAGGGGTGTGTGTGTGTGTGTGTGTGTGTGTGTGTGTGTGTGGTTTTTTATGTTACTGTCACAGCTCATCGTCACATCTTTGTGGCGAGTTGTAAACAGTCCTATTACTATACTGTTAATTTAACAATAATAAGTCTAGGTAGGAATATCAATAACATAATGAGAGTATGACACAACTTGGCAAAATATGATGGCCCAGTCACAAACAGGCTAGAACAAAAGACAACCAGACTCGCACAATTAAAAGCTTTCAGGCACAGATTTCATCATGCAACAAATGTACACACATGTTTATACAATGACACAGCTACAACCTACTATAAGCACTGTCTCCAGCCACCACATCTTGGGTTACCTCTGTGATTGTATGAATGTGATAGGATCCCTTTTTTAGTATAATTGAATATGAGAATACCACCCATTGGGTTTAATACTATAACTGCCGATAGGACATTTTTGTCCTGTGGCAATATTTAAATCCCCGCCCTTCATTGAATTGTTTCAAGAGGTGGATGTGTCTTTATGACTTTTAATGTTTCTTACCATAGTTCATTTCTAAATGAAAGCCACTGCTGTGAGTTACGTAGTTTTCAATTAAAAAGAAAAGAAGAAGGGGGAAAAAAAACAAATACCGAAAACCGCCAATGGGACATTTTTGTCCCATTGTATATACTGAATGTTGCTGATAACTATGCACTGTTCGGAGGCTTTTTGTTGTTGTCTGGTGCTACAATACTGATGTGAAACAAGTTACAATAAATCCAAGTATGGAGTAGATGATGTTGACCAAATGGCCCACAAATACTGTGTGAAAGTTAGTGGGAGAAGGTGGCTTGTTCATACTTTTATAATATTTACATTTAGCAGGCATCAACGCTTGGGTAATCTACAAAAAAGTGACAAACACCAAAATAGCAAGACGTGATTTCCTCCTGAAGCTTGCAGATGAACTTGCCAAAGATTATACAGAAACCAGGGTCAGAGCTGTACCAGTTCACATTGAAGCATCAGAAGTAGGTGGCGGCCACCGCTGTCGCCGGGTACGAAAATCTTGCAGAGAAGGAAAACATTCATACGAATGTGCATCGTGTGACAAACCAGTTTACAAGAAATGTGTTGCTGTAATTTCCTGCATCTGTGCAGATTGCAAAGTACAGTCTACAGACAACGACGACCATGAGGTGTCTAAAAGGAATTATCTTTGGTAAATGTATCAGATTGCAGAATGACATTGGACTATGGTAATACGTTTATGGTGTATTATGTGCTGTTCTTACTTGTAGAAAATATCATTTTGAACTGAAATCTTCATGCTATGGCTGCATTTCTATTTTAAAAAATTGATTTCTTTATTAACTAATGAACAATTTTCAAGTACTTGCAAACTGTGTTGATTTATCTAAAATAACGAAAATATTCCATACTTATGTTGTTACATGAAACCATTTTGAATTAAATTGTATTTAATACATTTGTACTTAATATTTGGAATAAAAACAACATAACAGACCATCAGAGTCAATATTTCTTACAGAAATAGCGGTCCCTTAAAATTAAAAGGCTAGGAATAAACAGTAACGCATCAATCTGAAATGGGACACCTTTGTCCCGGTGGCGGTTTTAGGTTGTTAAAAACTCCGGCAGTTCTAGTGTTAACCAATGATGTCTTGGGAATGGAAGTTATTAATGAATAAATTTGGTCAATTTACACTGCCTAAAGCAAACTGTTCACCCATGTAGTGACTTGTTCTCGATGTCGTCCTCTGAATCTCAATCTGGTAGCAATTTGTGTGTCCAAATAAGCTGTATGAACTTGACTGTGACTAAGATATGACAATTTGTCAAAGTCAATTGAAGTATCCCAGTCTACAATTGACCCCCTTTTTTCCTGAAAAAGGCTGTGGCCATAAGCTTTTATCTGTGTGTATGAGATGGTCTTTTGTACGTGCCTGTCTGTGGCTCGGCAATTGTCTTTAATGACAGTTTAAACATATCCTCATTATATTATTGTGGAATAACTTGTTCATTTCAGCCTCTGTTGTTCCATTTTGGAATGGAATTTGGGACTTGTGGATAGTTAACTGATGGAAAGGGCCACATATCTGTCAAAGAGGCAATTGTATAGCATGTACAGAATTAGTAATTTAAGAGCAATGGAGGTCATAGAAACCACCTAGGCAGTAGGCAAGAATAATGCTACCATTATGAGGTTAGATATTAATGCTAGACTACCACCAGTACTAAGAGAGGAACAACTCGAAAGCTACTCTTCAAAGAGTTCTCTGAATCTTCCAATACACAATTGAAGAGTTAGAATTAGCCAAATCAGTTGAAAGAGAAACATTCAGTTAACACTGGTGGTCATCAGCCATAGTATGTATTATCTGTCAGTAATGGAGTGTTCAATAATTCACAAAGAACTAGAGGAAATGACTAATAGTTCTCATCAGGAAGGATGGCATTTGGTGCTTTTGTGCATACTACAAGGAAGTTATGAAGACAACTAAAAGTGAAATTTATCCTGATCCATGAACTGGACCACTGGACTGCCTGAAGGGGGCTACGCTTTACCATGAAGGATACTAGCAAATAAAAGAAAGTGATGCCAACAGAAAGATCTCCATTTATTACAGCAGAGGGCCTACATGAATACGAATTCAAACTGTCATTCAGTTTTGTAATGAACCAGCAACTTTTGAACAGATGGTGGATTGTATTTTATGTTACATCATCTGGAAAATGTGTCTTTTGACATGGACAGCTCTTTCTGAAGTTTTGCCCACAACATTACAGTTTTCTCTCAAACTTTTGATAAACACCTAAAATGACTGAAAACTTTTGTTAAGTGTATTAACCTAAGAAAGTGACTCTATGCAGTAAAAGAAATCAAAATACTTTGATATTTTCTGTCAAATGAAGTTGTGTGGCCAGACCTAGAGAAGGAGAGACATAACAGAATTTCATATTCCTATAGATACTAGTGGTGTGAGAAGCTTCCTTGGATTGTGTTGTAATCACTGGTGTTTTATTCAGTATGAAAGCCAGAAAAGCAAGATTTGTTAAAACCTGATGTTAATTTTTTTAGGTTAATTATCAACAAGATTTTCAAGTATCCTGTGTGAAGCTATGATGACTGACTGTGTATTTAGTCTATGTTATGAGGGGTCACCTACAGAGTTACAGACAGACACTACAGTACTTTGTATGAAGATTGTTCTGTTCTTGTAGAAATTTCAGACAGAAAAGGTAAGGTAATTGTGATAGTGAACGTTTCTACAACAGTTGAGAGAAACTAGACGATGGAACAAGGTGTCTTGCTAATAAATGGGCCATCTGCAAATTTCAACAGTATATTTACAGAAAACCATTAACTGCTGTTACAGATCATCATTCACTTTGTTGATTGGCGTATCTTAAGCACTCAACCAGATGACTCACAAGACGAGTGAAACATATTCAAAAATGACTTTAGAATTATGTGTAAGATTCGAAGATTTCAAGATGTTGACTGCCTCTCATAAAACCTAGTTGATGATAAAGAGAATGATGCACCTCAGACTGCTCATTTAGGATTTAGTGTTTCAGTACAGACTGTCTCCTGCTTTGAGTGCTCCACTATTTATACATAGAAAGAATTTTCTGAAAATTACAAGTACATCAAACATAAGACACATACAGAACATTCTAGAAATAGTAAATACAAAGAAATAAATTTTTTCTGCCAATGGTGGGATTCGAACTGGGGACCGGCAGCACAGCAATCTGTGACTAACACCTGCACCACACATTCTGTTGGAAGACTCGCAACATTGCTCCCCTTTCTGAAAGAACAGTGACCCGCTATTAGGTTCTCTTTGGAGCTAGCTGCAGTGTCCCAAGTCTTGTCATGGTTTTGAGGAATCATACCATTCTCCCTGCACGCCTTTCTTATAGCGATAATGATTGGCGCCGGACCGTCCTGTCATGTCATCATCATTATTATTATTATAAGGGTCTTCATAGTCCTTGAACAAGAGGCCGTTTCTGACTTTGTGTTATTTGGGATCGTGGTAAGGCTTCATAGGGAGGACATGCACACTCTCTCCTCTCTTTTCTCCTTTAAGATCGGCTCATAATCCTCGACTTTGTATGCGATGTCTGACAGACCAAAGTATCACTTCAGTAGCTCTTCTGATGGCCCAACTTTCCATACAGGGGTAAAAATCCATGCCAGATCTCAAGGCCTGTACACAACAGGTCGGTGCTGTTTGTTATACCGCTGAAGGTCCTTCTCCTGTGTGTCCAGTGTCCATTGCGAGCCAGCTGTCTTGCTTCTTTGACCCTGGTGATGACCTGTCATACGGTTGGAATGGCATATCCATCATCAGCTTCACATCCATGAAGCAGAAAAGACGGTGTGAAACCTGTGGTGTCTTGCCTTGCTGTATTAGAAGCAAATGTTATGACTGGCAGTATTGTATCCCAATCCTTCTGCTCAACATCGACAGCATATCTGCTAAGGTCTTGCTAAAACGTTATGTACGACAATTTGTCTCATGTTGGTAGGCAGTTGTGATCTGTGGACAATGTTGCAACGTGACATTACCTCTGATACTAGATTTGACATCAATAATTTTCTTCAGGAGGATGTTATCATCAGGAAAGACAACACTGGCATTCTACGGATCGGAGCGTGGAATGTTAGATCCCTTAATCGGGTAGGAAAATTAGAAAATTTAAAAAGAGAAATGGATAGGTTGAAGTTGGATATAGTGGGGATTAGTGAAGTTCGGTGGCAGGATGAACAGGATTTCTGGTCAGGTGAGTACAGGATTATAAATACAAAATCAGTTGGGGGTATCACTGGAGTAGGACTGATAATGAATAAGAAAATAGGAATGCGGGTAAACTACTATGAGCAGCACAGTGATCGCATTATCATTGTCAAGATAGATACGAAGCCAACACCGACAACGGTAGTACAGGTTTATATGCCAACTAGCTCTGCCGATGATGAGGAGATCGAAGAAATATATGAGGAGCTAAAGGAAATTATTCAGACAGTTAAAGGAGAGGAAAACTTAATTGTGATGGGAGACTGGAATTCGGTAGTAGGAAAAGGAAGAGAAGGGAAAATAGTAGGTGAATATGGACTGGGCAGGAGGAATGAAAGAGGAAGTCGCCTGGTAGAATTTTGCACGGAACATGATTTAATCGTAACAAACACGTGGTTTAAGAATCACAAAAGAAGGTTGTATACATGGAAGAGACCAGGAGACACCGGAAGGTATCAGATAGATTTTATAATGGTAAAACATAGATTCCGGAACCAGGTTATAAATTGCAAGACATACCCAGGGGCAGATATAGACTCTGACCATAACCTGTTAGTCATGAACTGTAGGCTGAAGCTGAAAAAACTGCAGAAAGGTAGGAAAATAAGGAGATGGGATTTAGATAAATTGAAGGAAAGTGAAGTTCTGGAGAATTTCAGAGGGAGATTTAGGCAACAATTGACAGAAACGGGGGGAAATAAAACAGTAGAAGAGGAATGGGTAGCATTGAGAGATGAAATAGTGAAGGCAGCAGAGGACAAAATAGGTAGAAAGGCAAGACCTACAAAAAATCCCTGGATATCACAGGAAATACTAAATTTAATTGATGAAAGGCGAAAATATAAAAATGCAGTAAATGAATCAGGCATAATGGAGTACAGACGACTAAAAAATGAGATTTACAGAAAGTGCAAAATGGCTAAGCAGGAGTGGCTAGAAGCCAAATGCAAAACTGTAGAAGAATGTATAAGAAGGGGAAAAGTAGATACCGCCTACAGGAAAATAAAAGAGACATTTGGGGACAAGAAGAGCAGATCTACGAATATTAAGAACTCAGATGGGAAACCAGTTCTCAGCAAAGAAGGGAAAGCTGAAAGGTGGAGAGAGTACATAGAGCAGCTCTACAAAGGAAATGAACTTAGAGACGATGTTGTGGGAAGGGAAGAGGAAGTAGATCAAGATGAAATAGGAGATTCTATACTGAGAGATGAATTTGACAGAGCCCTGAAAGACCTAGGCCAGAACAAGGCCCCAGGAGTAGATGACATACCTTCAGAGCTACTAAAGTCTCTGGGAGAGCCAGCCATGACAAGACTATTTGAACTGGTGTGTAGGATGTATGAGACAGGCGAAATGCCCTCAGAATTTAAGAAAAATGTAATAATCCCCATTCCAAAGAAATCGGGCGCAGACAGGTGTGAAAATTACAGAACCATCAGTTTGATAAGTCATAGTTGCAAAATTTTAACACGAATTATCTACAGGAGAATGGAAAAGCTGGTAGAAGCTGACATCGGGGAAGATCAGTTTGGATTCAGAAGGAACATAGGAACCCGGGAGGCAATACTCACTTTACGTCTTATCTTAGAAGATAGATTAAGGAAAGGCAAACCTACATTTTTAGCTTTTGTAGATTTGGAGAAAGCATTTGACAATGTTGACTGGAATACACTGTTTCAAATTCTGAAATCAGCAGGGGTAAAATACAAGGAAAGGCGAGTTATTTACAACTTGTACAAAAGCCAGACCGCAGTTATTAGACTAGAAGGGCATGAAAGGGAAGCATCAGTTGGGAAGGGAGTGAGACAGGGTTGTAGCCTTTCTCCGATGTTATTCAATTTGTACATCGAGCAGGCGGTGAAGGAAAGCAAGGAAAAATTTGGTGAAGGAATTAAAGTTCAGGGGGAAGAAATAAAAACATTGCGTTTTGCTGATGACATTGTAATTCTGTCAGAGACAGCAAAGGACCTGGAAGAGCAGTTGAATGGAATGGACAGTGTGTTGAAGAGAGCGTATAAAATGAACATTAACAAGAGCAAAACAAAAATAATGGAATGCGGTCTTAGAAAATCAGGAGATGCTGAAGGAATTAGATTAGGTAACGAAACAATGAAGGTGGTAGATGAGTTTTGTTACTTGGGTAGTAAAATAACATGCGATGGTCGCAGTACAGAGGATATAAAATGCAGAATGGCAATGGGAAGAAAAGCATTTTTGAAAAAGAGAAATTTGCTAACATCGAATATTAATTTAAGGGTAAGGAAGTCTTTTCTGAAGGCATTTGTGTGGAGTGTTGCCTTGTACGGGAGTGAAACATGGACGATAAGCAGTGCAGACAGGAAGAGAATAGAGGCTTTCGAAATGTGGTGCTACAGAAGAATGCTGAAGATTAGGTGGGTAGATCGCATAACTAATGAAGAGGTACTGAACAGAATTGGTGAGAAAAGGAATTTTTGGCATACCCTGACTAAAAGAAGGGATCGCTGGGTAGGACACATTCTTAGACATCAGGGAATCGTAAATTTAGCATTGGAGGGAAGTGTGTGGGGTAAAAATCGCAGAGGGAGACCAAGAGACTCGTATAGTAAGCAGATTCAAGTGGATGTGGGTTGCCGTTCTTATGAGGAGATGAAAAGGCTTGCTCAGGATAGGGTAGGGTGGAGAGCTGCATCAAACCAGTCTCCGGACTGAAGACCATAACAACAACAAATTTTCCTCAATCAGATAGCATCACACATGGTGCACCATGCTTCCAAATAATGTCTTCTACTAGGAATTTTGTCATCTCTGGAGTTTCTGCAGTCAGCACCAGTTTGGTGACAGCATAGCAGGTTAGGTAGTCAGTGCAGACTATTCGCCATAGGTTACCGGTTGTCAACTTCAGGAACCTACATAAGGGGGTCGATTCCAATCTGGTGGAATGGAGCTGCTGCAGGTGGAATTCATACCAGATGCCCTGGAGGAAATTGCGGCACAGGCTTCTGTCTCTGCCACTCCTTACAGTGACTCACATTGTGCTTGACAGATCGGTAGAGACCTTGCCAGTAAAACCTGTGTCTGATTTTGTCTAGGGTCTTCACAAAATACTTGAAAATAGCTGGCCGGAGATGAGCTGGAATGACCAGTAGCCTATTTGGGCTCAGTGGATCGTAGTTGCTCTTTTACAACGTCCCGTTTATAAGTTTAAACTCTCCTTTGGTTGGTTCTCCTTTCTCCTAGGTCTCTATGGTTTTTAATAATGCTGGTCTTCCCTCTGTTCGCCTGTAATGTCACCTAACTCAGTAAGGACTGAAATTTCATCCATGCTGTTGTGTCTGGCTAATGGATTCTTCGAAAGGTGGTCAGCGTCCTTGTGTTTGGGCCTGTTTTTTAATACTACTGGGACAATGTACTCTTGGAGCCTCAGTGCCCATCTTGCTAGTCGACCTGATGGTTCCTTCAAACTGGTCAGCCAACATAAAGAATGGTGTCTGTCACGAATGTGAATGGTTTATTAAATAAATACGGCCAGAACTTTTTTGATAGCCCAGATAATTGTGAGACATTCCTTCTCGGTAGTAGAGTAGTTTATCTCGGATTTTGTGAGTACTCTTGATGCATTGTCTATCACCTTTTCAGCACTTCCTGAATTTGTAAAGCACTGCACCAATCCCATAACCACTAGCGTTGGTGTGAAGTTCAGTTTCTGTGTTCTCGTCGTATAAGGCTAGAAGTGGTGCTGAAGTCAGAACCTCCACAAGTGCTCGGAAACCTGCCTCTTTCCAGTAAAACTTGGCGCCTCCCTGCAGAATTTCTTGCAATGAACATGCTTTGTTACAAAAACCCTCTATGAAACAACAGTTGTATGGATGTGCCAAGGAGTTAGAAATTCTGTAACTGCCCTTACTTTATCTGCATCAGGGAGGATACCATCTTTGTTCACTAGGTGCCCCAGGATTTTTATCTCTTTTGCGATGAAGAGGCAGTGCTTTGGATTGAGGCAGAGTGCTGCTGTCTGAACACACTTCAACACAGTTGATAGGTGACTTAGATGTTCCACAATGTTCTTGAGAAAATGACTCTTCTAGATAACAAAGACATGTCGTCCATATAAGGTGTCAAAGCAAGTTGTTCATCATGCATTCAAATGTGTCCAGGGCATGACTTTGAATTCATAGAGGCCGTCAGGTGTAATAAAAGCTGTATCCTTTCTGTCAGATTCCTCAACCTCGATTTGCCAGTAACCTGTTTGCATGTCCACAGTTCAGAAGTACGTAGCTCCTTTCGAGCAGTCCAAGGTGTCGTCAATGCAAGGTAACGGGTAGACATCTTTCTTTGTAACTTTGTTCAGCAGCCAATAGTCAACACAGAAACGCCCTTCTTCTTCTTCTTCACCACGAGGACCACTAGAGTCAACCAGGGACTCTGAAGTTGAATAATGTTATCGTGCAACATCATCTGCACTTCTTCCCAAATTATCCGTCTTTCAGCCGGTGAAACACTGTACAAACGCTGGATATTTGGTGGATGACTCCCAGTATTGATACGGTGCTTTATCGTGGGCCATTTCATCTTACTCTTCTCCCGACTGTGCCGGAATACACTTGAAAATTGGTACTATGGCTGACACCTGCAATGATGATGTTCGTATATCAGACCAGGCCCTATATGAATTGCCATAGTAGTTTCCTCTAGTGTGCTGTCGGCAGCAACAGCAGAGCATGAGACTTCATTAATAACATTGACTTCACTGTCCTGGACTGCTTCAGCTGTTCCAATACACATTCCTTTAGGAATTTGTTGTATTTGCTCGTGAAAATTAGGGATACAAAGTTCTCCTCAACCACCTGTAAAACTTATAATAGCCACTGGTATGTAAATTTCCTTTGTTATACTGATAAGCTTTTTGTGATCAACGACCATTTCACAGTTCAGCTGGTCTCCTCGGCTGCTGACTGGAAATCTTCTCATTGTTAACGGCGGGATCCCAACATTCTTGACAGCAAACAACTTCCCAGTGAAGTACATGTTACGTGCACTCATCGGAATGGCTTCCTCAATTTGTGGATCAGCTATTTCACAATGACAGCCTGGGTTGCCTGAAGGAAGTCCCATCCAAGAATGGCATTTGGCTACATTCTGTTAAAACTACAAAGTCAAATGGCCGTGTCGTGTTGTTGATAATTATTCTTGCAACACATGCTCCTGCCAGACAGACATATTTTCCATTTGCGACCGTCAGCACAGTTTCTATCATCATCATCATCATCAGAGACTGATTATGCCTTTCAGCATTCAGTCTGGAGCATAGGGCCTCTAATAAAATTCCTCCAAGATCCTCTATTCAATGCTAACATTGATGCCTCGTCTGATGTTATGCCTTTTACATCAAAACCATTCTGTACTTTCTTCTTGGTCTACCTCGACTCCTCTTACCCTCCGCTGCCGAGTTCATGAGTCTCTTAGGTAACCTTACTTCTCCCATACGTGTAACATGACCCCACTGTCTCAGACTGTTCGTTCTAACTGCTTCATCTATGGTGTTCATTCCCAGTTTTTCTTTGATTTCCTCATTATGGACACCCTCCTGCCATTGTTCCCATCTATCAGTGCCTGCAATCATTCTTGCTACTTTCATATCTGTAACCTCTACCTTATTCATAAGGTAACCTGTATCCACCCAACTTTCATTCCCATACAACAAAGTTGGTCGAAAGATTGAGCAGTGCACTGCTAACTTAGTCTTAGTACTTACGTCCTTCTTGCAGAAGAGAGTAGATCTTAGCTGAGCACTCACTGCATTAGCTTTGCTGTGCCTCGATTGCAGTTATTTCACTATGTTGCTATCCTGTGAGAAAATATATCCCAGGTACTTGAAACTGTCTACCTGTTCTAACTTTGTTCCTCCTATTTGGCACTCAGTCTGTTTGGATCTCTTTCCCACAGACATTACTTTCGTTTTGGAGATGCTGATCTTCATATCATAATCCTTGCACCTCTGATTGAGCTCTGAAATATTAGTTTGCAACCTCTCAATCGAATCTGCCATTACAACCAAGTCACCCGCATATGCGAGACTGATTATTTTGTTTTGACCTATTTTAATCCCGCCCTGCCAGTCTACTGTTTTCAATATATGATCCATGAATAGTATGAACAGCATTGGTGACAGGTTATAGCCTTGTCTTACCCCTGAAACTACCCTGAACCATGAGCTTAATTTGCCATCTACTCTAACTGCTGCCTGACAAGTCTACGTAGAGCCCTTTAATTGCCTGCAGAAGTTTGCCCCATATACCATAATCTTGTAGAACTGACAGTAGCTTCCTCCAAGGAACACGGTCATAAGCCTTTTCTAGATCTATGAAACATAGATACAATTCCCTGTTCCACTCATAGCACTTTTCCATTACCTGCGTAAGCTAAAGATCTGGTCCTGACAGCATCTAAGAGGCCTAAACCCATACTGATTTTCATCTAACTTGTCCTCAATTAATACTCGCACTCTCCTTTCAACAATACCTGAGAATATTTTGCCTACAACGCTAATTAAAAGAGATACCTCGATAGTTGTTACAATCTTTTCTGTTTCCATGTTTGAAAATTGGTGTGATTACCGCTTTCGTCAGTCAGATGGAACCTGTACCGATTCCCATGCTTTCTCAATTATCCTGTGTGACCATTTGAGACCTGGTATTCCACGGTATTTGACGAGTTCCAGCTTAATTTCATCCACCCCAGCCACTTTATTGCACTGTAATCTACTGACCTTTTTCTCCACTTCCTCAAATGAGATCCTGTTTCCATTGTCGTTCCTATCCCATTCTACCTGAAAATCTGACACATCATTGAACGTTTCACTTACATTGAGCAATTCTTCAAAATATTCCCTCCATCTGCTCAAGGAATCAACAGGATTGATTAGCAGCTTTCCTGACCTGTCCAAAACACTTGTTAATTCCTTCTTCCCTCCCTTTCGAAGTTTGCTAATTACACTCCAAAATGGTTTTCGCGCGACTTGACCCAAAGTTTCTAGTTTATTTCCAAAGTATTTCCATGATTTCTTCTTGGAATCTGCAATTATCTGTTTGGCTTTGTTTCTTTCTTCAACATAACTTTCTCTGTCTGCCTCGTTTCTAGTATGTAGCCATTTTTGAAATGCCTTCTTTTTCTTTTTCAGGCTGCCTTGACTGTGTCATTCCACCAAGCTGTCTGCTTCTTCCTGCCTTTACACACTACTGTTCCAAGACATTCTCTAGCTACTTCTAGTAGTGTGTTCCTGAACCTTGACCATTCCTCTTCCAGTGACTTTACATTCCACTAACTGGTACCTTACCGAGATCATTGTTATGTATTTGTGCCTAATTTCCTTGTCTTGAAGCTTCTCCACTCTTATCCTTCTACACATGGACCTGACTTTCTGCTCTTTTGGCCTCACAAAACCAATTTCACTGCAGATTAAATAATGATCAGTATCATCAAAGAACCCCCTGAAAACACGTGTGTCCTTGATTGTCTTCCTGAATTCCTGGTCTGTTATTATATAGTCAATGACAGATCTGATTCCCCTTCCTTCCCACATATTGTGGTGAATGTCCTTATGCTTAAAGAAGGAGTTTGTGATAACTAAGCCCATACTAGAACAGAAATCCCAGAGCTGTTTTCCGTTCCTATTGGCTTCCATGCCCTCTCCAAACTAACCCATAACCTTTTCATAACCTTCTGTTCTATTTCCTATCCTGGCATTGAAATCACCCATGAGTAAAACACTATCCTTATCCTTCACTCTAACAACTACATCACTAAGTGTGTTGTAAAATCTGTCCATCTCATCCTGATCTGTCCCTTCACAGGGTGAATACAATGCCACAATCCTAATTTTCTTGCTGGAGATGGCCAAATCTATCCTCATCAGTCGTTCATATACATACCTTATTTCAATTATGTGGGGTTCGATTGCTTTCCTGATGTAAAATCCTAAACCCCACTGTGGTCTTCCTACTTTGACTCGACAGGTAGACCTTGTATTCTCCAACATCGTCCTCTTTCTCTCCCCTTACTCTAACGTCAGTAACAGCTAAAACATCTAACCCCATCTTACTTGATGCCTCCGCCAGCTCTACCTTCTTCCCAGTGTAATCCCTATCGATATTAATAGCTCCCAATCTCCAGATTGTTTGCCAAGTCGTATCGGTGGAGTCCCTGATCTGTCAATTAGAGGTGGGACTCCATCACCTCCAAAGGTCCGAGGCATTTTGCTCTGATTGTTGCCAGCATGATATTGAAGTACCTGGGTAGCAGGTTGCTAGCCTTACTTGCCCAGGGCCCCACTGGGTTTTACCCCTAATGGTTGAGGGACTAACCAGTGGATTTGGTAGTCGTTGCCGTCTGAGCACAAAGGTGGCCACGACTCAGAATATGTCCAAGATGCCCATCCTTATTCCAAAGTAACTGGTATCCCAACTATCAGGACCACTTACTTGGCCACCCATACATTGCCCATGGTTCATGAACTAGGACATGACTACAAGAACCCACACCATGCTCTTGTGTCACAGAATATTATCTTCTTTAGTTTGTGGTAGTAGTCATCTGACAATACAGAGAAGGAAGCTCCTGAATCGACTAGTGACCGATCAGGTTAGCCATTATTGATGACATCAATAAGATTTCCCAACATCTCAGCGACTGTCATCCATAGACGATTTTCATCTGTGGCGGCATCACCTCTGTAGATGGTCACTTCTAATTTTCCTGAACATGGCGGCTAGGTGAGCAGTTGATATTTCTATACAGCAGTCGCATGTTGGAGAGCGACAACATTCAGGATACGGCAACGGGCTTTTCCCCGTAAGTCGACAGTAGTCATCTGCAGTTGACTGTCATTGAAATGACTGCTACGATGGTTGGCGTCTTGTGGCATATTAATTGTCAAATACTCGTCTTCTCTCCCTATACTATCGTTCGACATGTCCAGGAAGCCTACAGAGAGAACACAATGGCATGTTGTCTTGGTCCTCCTGCGAGGCACCATAGTTGCTGGAGGATTTGATTGTGGCTGCAACAGTCCGTTTCTGGGCTGCCGTTTGGCAGCTGTGGTGTAAGTCATAGTTGGGTGTGGTCATTCTTCATGTTGGGTGCGACTGATGCCGACAGGCGCTAATCTTTTTAATACCTCTTCCTCAGCAGCGTCAGTTCTCTCATGACATATATGACTGACATCCATGGCCACAATCTGGTGCTCACTTAGTCCAACAGTCCCAGCTGCTATAAACTGCTGTAATTCTTCTCTCACGAATTTGTCGTATGAGAGAAGCAAAGTCATGCTGATCTTCCACAATGGCCATAGGGACTACATTCAGGAGTCTGTCATACTTCTTTCATCCTACTTTCCTCCGATGCATCTATTCAATTTTCTGGCACCATTGGATAAACTCTTGTGTCACAACGTCTTAACAGAACAGCTTGATACATGTCTTCCGTAATGCCCTTCATCAGATGTAAAATTTACTAGCCTCAGCCATACCCAAGTTAACTACGTGACATAGGGCCAAAACATTCTGTATATACGAATGTGTATACTCACCATGCCGTGGACCATGTTCTTCAATTGCTCTTCCAATAAACAGACTTCTTGCTTGTGATCTCAAAATGTCTTCTTGAAATTTGTCCCCGCTATTGGGCTTGTCCTCGTTACAATCAAACCACTGCTGGGTTGTCCCATCCAGGCAGAAATATATCTTTGCCAAGCACACAATGTGATCCCACCTATTATACTTGCGATTTGGTCGAATCCTTTCAGTCATTTATTTGGGTCCTATCTAGTGTCTCCAGAGAACACCAATGGGTGTCTGATGTGGAGCTGGCTCACCACTGTTTTTGTATCCATGCATCTTTTGATAACACAGACCTTCGGACAGAGGTATTCAGTATACCCTTTGTATTCCAGTTCTTGTCCGTGTAGGTGACAACTCTTAGGCTGCCTAATCAGAGCCACGATGATGCAGGTGTATTGCAGGATAACCAGTACCTCCACCAGAAAGTTTCACATTGCAAACAGAATTAGAAAGCTGATTGCTAAAAGAGCACAACACTTTACACTTAGAACACATTTATTGATAGTCACAAGCGTACACTCAGTACAGACAGCCTTCTGTTTGGAGTGCTCCATTATTTATACATAGAAATAATTTTATGGGTCTTACAAGTACATAAGATATATATATAATAATGGAAAGTCCAGGTTGGAATTAATAATATAATAAGGACAGTTTACAACTCACTGCAAAGACATGGTGACAAGCTGTGACAGGCACATACAAAAGACACATATACAACACTTTCAACTATCGGCCATGGCCTTCTTCAGAAAATAGAGCACTCATGCAATCACACAGGCACACAACACAGTCGTACAACCATCACCACCGGCTGCCACACTTCGAATCGTGCTCTGCGGTGAATCAGTGACGGGAGGGGAGTGGAGCGGTGGGGGGATAGGAAGCTTACATCACAGCAGTGGGGATGGGTTAGATGGGAATAACGAGACGCAGCTTAGGAATGGAGTGGGGAGATGGGTGAGGGGAGAAAAATGAAATAAAACAAACAAAATAAAATACAAAATGTGTGGACACTGCAAGTACACACACACACACACACACACACACACACACACACACTTTCTCTATCTCTCTCTCTCTCTCTCTCTCTCTCTCTCTCGTTGTACCCCCAATGAGTATAGCCCCTTTCCTTAAAGTGCAGCAGTACAAAGTATCGGTAATTTCCTAGGAGCTGTGAACATCAAATGAAACGGCAGGGCAATTGATATATAACAGACATTCAACTCTCACTATGAGATCTCCATGCCATATGAACTATGAGCAGATTTCATTTGTTACACCTATGGTTGCCTTTTCACCTGTGTGTTTTACCTACCTCATTGGTTTTATTACATCTCATAAGTCTCAAGTCTACATTCAGAACAAAGCTCTTACGAGCTTGTCATGTTGCTCAAAGATTGTCGCAGACTACAAATGAGAAGCATATTCAGTGACATATCTGATGGCATCTAACCCAATAATCAGAAAATAATTGACAAGATACTAAATCACAGAACAGCACATTTGGCTTTATAATGCTAGCTACTTGGTAGTCAGTACACAGAGAAGTCTGTACTAACTTTGATGTTCCCACATCAAGACCAGTGGTTAGCAAGACAATCTTGCGTTACTTCTTGTAAATGACTACAATAAGGCTAATAGATATGAAATATATCTTTTGTCCCATAAATGAACTAATACTTTACCACAATTCACTGAACTGTTGTTATCGCACTAACCCTACTCCTAATCTTACTTTTGCTAACTGCAAATGTGACCTAAGAAGGCATACAAATATTTTCAGTGTAAGTTCTTCACGGCACGTGAATTAATTATCACTTCAGGACAGGGGGACTGGTTTCATTCAGTCGTCCATTCAATCAGTAATCCTATATATCCTCGAAAGTAATGAGTCCTTTACAAGTAGAGGCGATATCAGCACGAAACAAAGTACATACATGTTGTTTCATTTAAAACTTCATAAATATACCTTACCTTGAATTATAGCCAGTTCTCAAAGTTTTGCGTACTGTATCTGAGAAATCAACATTGTTGGTATCCAACACGCTTCTATTAAATTTCGTGAACGCTTCATTAGCACTAATGTGGAGACGTTCAATAGAGTCACTCTCTTCCTACAAAGGAAATTAAAGTATACGTAAATAAATAGGCATATGTATACATGTAACACTATCCAATTTAGTTCTACACTCTATACACATTGTCACAGCTCGTGTTCAGAATTACCTCATAATACGCAGTATTCTGATCAGATTCTGGTAAATCACTTGTTTCGTATACGTCCGGTTGATCATATGCCTGTAACAGTTAACACAACGGACAACTCATCAGTTGTCGAAAACAGAAAAATTAAAAAAACAACAAGAAATAACAATATATTTATGTATAAGCTTACTATGCCCGGCAAATCAGCATACTTCGGATCTGCCATTTCCAGCTGTTTTCTGTATTGAAAACTTTCTGTCTCAGAGATAATCGTCATACAAAACGTCAAAGCACGGGCGCTTTTAATATAGAGACGACCGTGACAGGACTTATGGAAGTTAAACTCTTTGATACGAGTCGCAACAAATCACAATGTGGTTGACAGAAAAACCTCAGTAGCATTGCAGCCGTAGCATTGTAGAGAATAGCGCGATTGTACTGAAAGCAACTGCGGTGGTACTTAAAACTACACAAGGGCGTTTATTCTTCTTTGTAGAGTTTTTAACCACTGGGAAAGATTCGTTTTTTGCAGTATTCTTATATTTAATGGGTTTACAGTAGGATGTTAGGAATGGATTACTTCTGACAGCTGAACGCAACTGTAAATATTGGAAGGGGTGAATGTTACTTTGACGTATGTGGGAAGACTGCTTCTCTCGACTTGAAGATTCAGTATGATTCAGATATCATGACATAAGTGTGATGTCAATTTATTTTATGCAACCCAAAATAAGGGCTAATGGCATGTTATCAATCTTTCGTTGATGTGCCATATTATTGTAAGCACATCTAGTATACAAAATTGAGATTTGATTTCTTTATATTTTATGAGATTTCCTCTGATTTATATTTTCAATTCCAATAGGAACTTTTCAACATACTGTGGCGAAAGTGACAACAAACACGATCCTTTAGGTGGAAGGACAATAAATGAACTGATCTGTATGATTCGAGAATCGGGAGTATCTGAATCATAAAGGGCCCTACAAAAGATGCTATTTATTCAACGAGCTTGAAATTCAAGCTCGTTGGATTTTGTTGTCCCGAATAAGTGAGCTTGTGTTAATGAGTTGGGCTGTGTGTGTATAGAACACTTGTTCTATAATGCAAAGACAGGCGACTAGAGGCAGCTTGGGAGGGCACCCAAGATTTCCCGACCGGCCGATAGATGTCTCTACGGTTACGCTACCGTACTGGTATATCCTTGACTCGATGCAGAACACCCCGTCGTTCATTCTGGCATAATATGTAAACTGTTTCGTGTTAAGGTTGCCCAGTTCCATTTCAAAGTGACGGTGCACTGACACTGCATCACAAGGAGATTTACCTTGTTATTACATATGAAATTGTACTGCAGCAATAAGATGTTGTAATGAATTTAATAATAAAGCGTTGAAATGTTTATCTTCAACATGGTGTAATGGATAGCGTTCTAGATTGTCAACATAAGGGATCATAGTTCGTAACCGCACACTTCCTTTAATTTTTTTGAAATATTTTATTTAAACACATTCTAGGAGTTGCTTATTAATGTAAGGCAAGTATGATTTGCAGTGTTCTACATTATTTATATTTCCTTGTGATTAGAAAATGAAGGACGCAAATATTTCGCCGTTTATTTCCCAATCTATGATAATTTTACAGTGTGCCCTGAGGTAGGAACCCAATAGGACAGCTTCACGAGCGGCAACAATATTAATATTCTTCCTTACCACATATATTTGGCTGTCTGCTTCCGAAATACAGCGCTCTCAGAGAGTATTATCAGAGTGCACTCTAGATACTATTGTAGAGATTTATTGAAACAGCTAGCTTTCTTCACTAAGTCATGCTAGTACATTTTATTACTTATGTGCTCTCTGAACTATAATCATACTGTTCACAAAACTAAGAGTGCATGTGAACTTGATATTACAAGAAGTAAACGCGATCTTCAAATATAGTATTTTATTAAAAATTCTAGCAGGAGACAATGAGGAACACGGTAAATTATTCAGGCAGAATAGTATAAAATAAACCTATAGTTTATATTACATCAGTCGGTGGTGATATGGCTAAATTCAAAAAGCAAGAACCCCTCGTCTTCTAGATATCTATTCTTTAAAGGAGTTGATTAATAATTACTTCCTGTTTAAGTTTTAGCTTCACTATAAGAACTGACCATGTCACTCTCATGGGTAAATCACTTATTGGCTGTATACTTTTTCTGCGAATTAGAACGTAAGTTTTATGGTACAGACAGTGTTGGCAACCACATTACACGTTCTCTGAAAATAATAATATAATTAATCTTTTGTGTTGGCCGTGAGATAAGTAATTAATGCTGTTCCTGCTCTGTGGCTGACAGGTTCTTGTATATAACCTTGTCCGGATAGTAAATTGATTACCATCGTAAAGCGAAAATTTCATTGCCAACATTAACACACTAAGCCCTTGCAGCCCGTAAGTAAAGTGTAGCCCTTTTCATGCATCTGTTTACAAACAATGTAGTCAGTAAGCCGCATGACATTTACCTATGATTATTATAGCAATAATATGACACATTCTACATCCCAGCGATACACTCCCGTCACGATTTCATAGACCTCGAAAATAAATAAATAAAATAAATCTGGACAGGCAGGGAATTATGAGGGCAGCTTAAATTGCTCCGAAAGCAGCAATAAAATCCGTATTCGCCTGCCTGACCACACTTTCGGAAATCGTCACATATTTGGAAAGAAACACAAAAATTTGTGATAAGGAAGAACATGATTTTTCCTTCTATAGGCTGCGTTTCACTCGAAGCTATTTTTTCGTACTTCGTTCTGAAATCAGACGGAAATGTAAAAACGTCGAATTTTGCAGAATATACTCGCATTACTTTCATAAGAAAGAGGCAGAATGCGTTCAAACTGCCCGCATCGAGGCAATTAATGTTTACCCCAGAATGCAATTCTTTTGGCTCTCGCTAACTTGTGATGCTATTGGTTGTTCTCATTTCGCACAGAGCTCTGGGAGTAAAGCTCTGTAGCTTTACTGGTAGCGTAACCGTAGAGACATCTATCGGGCGGTCGGGAAGTCTTGGGTGCCCTCCTAAGCTGCCTCCAGTCGCCTGTAATGCAAAGACTCAAAGAGTTTGTATATGTTACTTATATGTAAATTATATCTTTGCCGTTTTGTTCTGTTATGGTAACGGTCTGGTCTTTATTAGATGTTAAAAATAAAAGTTGTTCGCTTTGTAACTCCGTTTCGGTTTCACGTTCTATTTGTCCTGATAGATTGACTTACTGCGCTAAACCAACTAATCCAACAGGTTATGGGCCCTAGTCTTGGAATCACGTTCAGTTACATCAAGGTTTCAATTGGAAAGGAGAAAGATGGACCGAACTAAGTCTTTCAGCATTCAAAAGTTCGACGGAAGAAATTTTCAACTATGGAAATACCAGATGGAAATTATTTTTCGTTGTTAACGGAGAGAAGGTAAGACCGACTGAAGCTGGAGCCGCACAGAATGAGTGGAATGAGTCAAATGCAAAAGCAATGCTTTTCATCTCTTCACGAATAGAATTTGATCAGTTACAAACAGAGATGTTGTGTGCTAATGCGAGCTAAATGTGGAAGCGACTTAAAATAATTCATGAGCAGCCATCGCCAATAAACAAAGTACCGCTGAAGCAACAGTTCTTTAACTACAAAATGACACTTACTGATGCAGTTGCGCAGCACGTGAGTAAAGTAGAAGCGCTAGCACAGTCTCTTACAGATGTTGGTGAATCAGTGGGAGAGACGGACAAGATTGCCAAAGTCCTAGGTGGTCTTCCAGCAAAGTATGAATCGTTTATCACAGCATGGGATTCGTATGATGAAAGTAAGCAAACCTTTGACAATCTTACAGCAAGGTTGTTGAAAAAGAGCTGCGGTTATCTCAAATGGAGGAAGAAACTGGTACTGCATTTGCTGCTAACACTCATAACAAGAAAAATAAACCTTGATTTGACCAGGTAAGGAAAAATTCTGTAAATAAAATGAATGTTGAGTGCTTTTATTGTGACAGAAAGGACATTATAAGGCAGAATGTAGAAAAAGACTAGCAAAAGAGTCAAAAGAAGGTAAGGAACACGAGCATCAGGCTCTGAGTGTTGAAGTAAAAAATATTTTAGCTACCAATTGCGATAAGGTTTGGCTGGCTGACAGTGCAGCGTCAAAACATGTGACCTTTTGCAAAGAATGGTTCTCAGTACTCAAACCAGTGGGGAAGTTTAAAGTTCCAGTTCAAACAGGCGATAACTCCATTGTCTATGCAGAAGGCGTTGGGTCAGTTGAATTACATAAATTAGTGAATAGTGTATGGGAACTCAGAACATTAAAGGACACTTTATATGTGCCTGATTTAACTACAAAAGGGTTACATGTTACGTTTAATAATAATAAGATTGAAGTGTTCAATAAGAAGCTAGTAGCTAGTGGTGTGAAAGCAGAAAACCAGTGTTATAAAATGTTATTTTGGATGAATAACATGGAACAGGCAAACTGTGCAAAATCAGATTTGGCAGTTTTATGGGACATGTCAATTCCGAAAGCTTGAAGAAAATGTCTGACTGTGGTTTGATTCCGAAAATAAAATCAAGTGTCTCAAGCAAGTTATTTTGTGAGCCATGTCAGTATGGAAAGATGAAAAGAACATCGTTTGCTACAAAGTTGGATTCCAGATCTAATGTACCTGGGGAGGTTATTCATGTAGATCTTAGTGGGTGGATGAAAGACTCATCACTTTGAGGTGCACGTTTTTATGCAGTGTTTAAGGAGTATTGCTCTTCTTATAGATGTGTGTATTTTCTCAGAAGCAAACAGGACACTTTTTTTTTTTTTTTTTTTTTTTTTTTTTTTTTTTTTTTTTTTTTTTGGAATGTCAAAGACTGATCGAAAATAGACTGGAAACAAAATTAAAGTTCTTAGAAGTGACAACGGGACTGAATTCACAAATAGACAATTTCAAGATTACTTCCAGAGAAATGGAATAATACATGAGAAGACAAGTCCTTACACACATCAACAAAATGGGCGAATGGAGCGAGAAAACAGGTCTCTTGTTGAGTGTGCACGCATTATGCTATTAAGTACAGATTTGTCCAATGAATTGTGGGCTGAAGCCATAAATTGTGCATGTATTCTAAATCGACGTCCATGCAAAGCAAATAATGATGTAACACCATATGAAAAATGGTTTGGAAAATGTCCATCTCTGAAGCATATGAGGAAATTTGGATCAGCAGCATATGTGGTTCCAAAACAAATTAGATCCAAATGGGATAGTAAGTCAAAGAAATTGATTATGGTTGGCTATGATGGATATAGTACCAATTACCAGCTATGCAATCCGGAGTCTAAGAAGATTACAATCTCCTGCAATGTGTCATTCAATGAAAAAGAAACCCGTGGCCTAAATGTGGAACAGCAGTATGTTGTATTTCATTTCGGAGAAGACACTGCAGAAGACATACAAGAAGAATCCGATAAAGATAATAATAACAAATAAATGAAACAGAGAAGATCAATCTGAGTGATCGTTCTAAACTACGAGCACCTGTTCGTTTTCGGGATGAAAACATAGCTTGTTCTGCTATTGTTATTGAACCTCAGATTTATGAAGAAGCGATGGAATCAGAAGAATCGACAAAGTGGAAGAAAGCTGTGGAAGAAGAGATGGCATCCTTGAAAAAGAATGAAACTTGGGATTTGGTACCTCTACCAGATAATCATAAGACAATTGACTGCAAATGGGTCTACCAAGTAAACCAGAATTCTGAAGGAAAAATTGATTGTTTTAAAGCAACACTATGTGCTAAAGGCTACTCACAAAGAGAAGGTATAGATTATGAAGAGACTTTTCTCCTGTGGTCCAATATGATTCGATCCGGATTTTATTAGAAGTTGCAGCCTTAAAAGACATGAAAATCAGACAGTTTGACATCAAGACTGCATTCCTTAATGGAGATCTAAAGGAAGAAGTCTATATGAAGCAACCAAAAGGGTTTGGTGTAGAGAACTCAAATTTAGTCTGTAAATTGAAAAAGAGTCTGTGTGGTCTAAAACAGTCTCCATGCTGTTGGAATCAGAAATTTGTTCAGTTTATGACAAAGTATGGATTTAAGCAGCTGAATGCAGACAAGTGTGTATTTCATACTCTAGCAGATGACCTAGATGTTTACTTAGCACTATATGTGGATGATGGATTGCTATTTTGCAATTCTTTAAAAATATTGGAGAACATCTTGACAGCCCTGGGAGAAACATTTGAAATTACAGTGGGCAATGGAAAATTCTTTTGTGGATTGGAATAGAATATGATCCATTCACATAAGAAATTTATATAGGCCAACAAAGATACATCAAGAATATTTTTAAAAAGTTTAATCTGGATGAGTCGAAACCAAAGTACACACCTTTTGATTCTGGAACTGTGTTGCACAGTGGGCAATGTCCTACAAATGAATATGAGATAAAGGAGATGAAGAACAAACCATATCGGCAGATAGTTGGCAGCTTAATGTTCGCAGCAACAGAGTCGCGACCAGATATAATGTTTGCAGTGAGTGTAGTAAGCAGATTTCTACATAATCCAGGACTTGAGCATTGGCATGCTGTCAATAGTATTATGATGTATCTGCAACGAATCAAGAAGTTGATTATAAAGTATAGAGCCGATTCTACAAAACTGGTGGTCTATTCAGATGCAGATTTTGCAGGTGACTATGACACTCGTCGGACAACAACGGGCTATGTGAGTCTGTGTCATGGTGTCCACGTCGGCAGAAGTGTGTGTCAAGATCGTCAAGCCGGCCGCGGTGGCCGAGAGGACTAAGGCGCTTCAGTCACGGTCTGCACGGCCACTACGGTCGGGGGTTCGAATCCCCCCTCGGGCATGGATATTTGTGCCGTACTAGTTCGTAAGTAGTTCATAAGTAGTTTGTAAGTTTAGGGACTGATGACCCCGTAGTTAAGTCCCATAAGCTATACAAACATTTGAAACATTTGAAGATAGTCAACAGAGGCTGAGTACATAACTGCTTCTGATGCAGCAACTGAAATCATATGGTTATGTGGTTTTCTAAGTGAAATGGGTTTTAAGTTAGAAAAACCGACTTCACTCTGTGTCGACGATCAAAGTGCAATTCGCCTAATTAAAAATACAGAAAATCACAAACGCACTAAGCATATCGACATCAAATACCATTATATATGGGAACATGTTGAAAACAGTGAAATCAAGGTTTGTAATGTTCGATCAGAGGAACAATTAGCAGATATATTCACAAAACCTTTGACCAGGGACAAGTTCGTAATAAATAGAAAGTCATTGTCAATTACTTCAAGAAAAGACTCATTAAAACAAGAGTGGGAGTGTTGTCCAGTATAAGTGAGCTTGTTTTAATGAGTTGGGCTGTGTGTGATAGAACTCTTGTTCTATAATGCAAAGACTCAAAGAGCTTGTATATGTTACTTATATGTAAATTATATCTTTGCCGTTTTGTTCTGTTATGCTTACGGTCTGGTCTTTATTAGGTGTTAAAAATAAAAGTTGTTCGCTTTGTAACTCCGTTTTGGTTTTACGTTCTATTTGTCCTGATAGATTGACTTAAGGCCAATTCACAATGTCCGTCACGTCACGTCGCCGTCCGTCAGAACATTCCCCAATGTATTTCTAATGGCGGCATTCACACTGTCCGTCACCGGACCGTCACGTCAAGCTTTCTCGAGAAGAATGTTTTGACGGAATGGGCGTCTGCCAACTTCGGAAATTAAGCTATTTTCGTCACGCGAATTACATGTTGCAGTCGACGATTCCACTGTTTATATGCAAATGTGTCTTACTCTCTTTATTTTGTTGTTATACTTCGTTTTAGGGGTACATCTCATATGTTTCATGACGAGTTAAATATTTTTGTCAATTGAATGTTCCCCTAAAATCGAGGTCGGATATCTGAAACCCAAAAATGTTTTATGTCATGTAACATTGTAACAGCGAAGACTGAAGCAAACTGTTTATTTGAATAAAAATAAATAACATTTTAAATGAAAATGTCAGTTCTAATGAAAGGCAAAACTTCAGTTGTTTACAACAGTATTACCAATGTCAGTGGGCAAATCGTAATGGATAAAGTAAACTGGCGCTATTTATGCTCTTATAAGTATTGTTTGATGTTTTTATATGTTGATTTTTTTCGCTTGAAAATAGATGTCGATGTTTTGAAATGTTTCAGTTCCCAGTAAGTTCAAGGACAGTGCGAATACAATCACTTAGCCATTTTGCACTTTCTGTCAATCTCATTTCTTAGTCGTATGTACTCCATTTTGCCTCTTTCATTTACTGCATTTTTATATTTTCTCCGGTCATCAATTAAATTTAGTATTTCCTGTGATATCCAAGGATTTTTGTAGGTCTTGCCTTTCTACCTATTTTGTCATCTGCTGCCTTCACTATTTCATCTCTCAATGCTACCCATTCTCTTCTACTGTTTTATTTCCCCCAGTTTCTGTCAATTTTTGCCTAAAGCTCCCTCTGGAATTCTTAAAAATTTCAGGTTCCCTCAATTTATCCAAGTCCCATCTCCCTATTTTCCTACCTTTCTGCAGTTTTTTTCAGTTTCAGCCTACAGTTCATGACCAATAAGTTATGGTCAGAGTCTATATCTGCCCCTGGGTATGTCTTATAGTTTAAAACCTTATTCCGAAATCTATGTTTTACCATCATAAAAACTGTCTGATACCTTCCGGTGTCTTCTGGTCTCTTCCACGTATACCACCTTCTTTTGTTATGATTAAATCATGTTCCATGCAAAATTCTACCAGGTGACTTCCTCATTCATTCCTTGTGCCCAGTCCATATTCCCCTACTATTGTTCCTTCTCTTCCTTTTCCTACTATCGAATTCCAGTCTCCCAACACAATTAAGTTTTCCTCTCCCTTAATTGTCTGAATAATTTTCTTTACCTCCTCATACATTTCTTCCATCTCCTCATCATCGGCAGAGCTAGTTGGCATATAAACCTGTAGTGCTGTTGATGGTGTTGGCTTCATACCTATCTTGACAATGATAATGTGATCACTGTGCTGCTCATAGTAGTTTACCCGCATTCCTATTTTCTTATTACTCATCAGTTCTCCGCTGTGGATGCACCTACAATACTGTTATATGTATCGTTGGGGCATGCAAGCCTCTCCTCCCTCCCCCACGCACACACAATGGCCACCATTTCCGAAGTGTGAAATAATTTGGGTGAAGGTCACAGTTAAAGCAGGCTCAAACATGGTAATCAGATGCTTCTACAGGCCTCCTAGCTCAGCAGCTGTTGTGGCAGAACACCTGAAGGATAATTTGGAAAATATTTCGAGTAGATTTCCCCGATCATGTTATAGTTTTGGGGCGGAGATTTTAATTTACCCGATATAGATTGGGAGACTCAAACGTTTATTACACGTGGCAGAGAAAAAGAATCCAGTGAAATTGTTTTGAGTGCATTATCTGAAAACTACCTTGAGCAGTTAAACAGAGAACCAACTAGTGGTGACAACGTATTAGACCTTCTGGTGACAAACAGACCCGAACTATTCAGAACAGTTAATGCAGAACAGGGAATCAGCGATCATAAAGCAGTTACAGCATCGGTAATTTCAGCCGTAAATAGAATTATTACAAAATATAGGTGATTTTTCTGTTCGGAAAACGTGATAAAATGGGGATTTCAGAGTACTTGACGGCTCAGCACAGAAGTTTTATCTGAAGTACAGATGGTGTTGAGAAACAGTGGTTTAAGTTCAAAGCCATTGCTCAATATGCATTAGATGAGTATGTACCTAGCAAGGTTGTAAGAGATGGAAAGGAGCCACCTTGGTACAACAACCGAATTAGAAAGTTGCTACGGAAGCAAAGGGAACTTCACTGCAAACATAAACGTAGCCAATGCCTTGTAGACAAACAAAAATTACATGAAGCAAAATGTAGCGTGAGGAGGGCTACTATGCAAGAGGCGTTCAACGAATTCGAAAGTAGAGTTCTTTGTACGGACTTGGTTGAGAATCCTAAGATATTTTGGTCTTATGTCAAAGCGGTAGGTGGATCAAAACAAAGTGTCCAGACACTCTGGGACGTAAATGGCATTGAAACAGAGGATGACACTCTAAAGGCAGAATAAATAAATGTCTTTTTCCAAAGCTGTTTCACAGAGGAAGATTGCACTGTAGTTCCTTCCCTAGATTGCAGCACAGATTACAAAATGGCAGATATCGAAATAATTGACAGAGGGACAGGAAAAAATTAAAATCGCTCAAAAGAGGAAAGGCCGCAGGACCTGATGGGATACCAGTTCGTTTTTACACAGAGTACGCTAAGGAACTGCCCCCCCCCCCCCCCTTCTCGCAGTGGTGTATCATAGGTCTCTAGAAGAGCATAGCGTTCCGAAAGATTGGAAAATGGCGCAGTTCATCACCGTTTTCAAGAAGGGCCCCCGAACAGATGTGCAGAACTATAGGCCTATATCTCTAACGTCGCTCAGTTGTAGAATTTTGGAACATGTATTGTGTTCGAATATAATGGCATTTCTCGAGTCTAGGAATCTGCTCTGTAGGAATCAGCATGGGTTTCGAAAAAGGCGTTCGTGTGAAACCCAGCTCGCGATATTCGTCCATGAGACGCAGAGGGCCATAGACACACGTGTTCTCAGGTAGATTCTGTGTTTCTAGACTTACGCAAGGCGTTTGATACAGTTCCCCACAAACGTTTAATGAAAAAAATTAAGAGCATATGGTCTATCAGACCAATTGTGTGATTGGACTGAGGAATTCCTAGATAACAGAAAGCAGCAGGTCATTCTCCATGGAGAGAAGTCTTCCGAAGTAGGAGTTATGTCAGGTGTGCCACAGGGGAGTGTCGTGGGTCCATTGCTGTTCACGATATATATAAATGACCTTGCGGAGAACATCTGAAGTTCACTGAGGCTTTTTGCGGATGATGCTGTAGTATATAGAGAGGTTGTAAAAAAGGAAACTTGTATTGACGTGCAGGAGGATCTGCATCGAATTGACGCAAGCTGCAGGGGAATGGCAATTAAATCTCAAGGTAGACAAGTGTAATGTGCTGTGAATACACAGAAAGAAAGATCCTTTATCATTTAGCTACACTATAGCAGGTCAGCAACTGGAAGCAGTTAATTCCATAAATTATCTGGAAGTAGTCATTAGGAGGGATTTAAAATGGAACGACCATATAAAATCAATCGTCAGTAAAGCAGATGCTAGATTCATTGGGAGAATTATAAGGAAATGCAGTCCGAAAACAAAGGAAAAAGGTTACAGTACACTTGTTCGCCCATAGCTTGAATACTGCTCACCGGTGTGGGATCCGTACCAGGTGGGATTGATAGAGGAAGTGGAGAAGATCCAATGGTGAGCAGCATGCTTCGTTACAGGATCATTTGGTAATCGTGAAATCGTTACAGAGATGATCGCTAAGCTCCAGTGGAAGACTCTGCAGGAGAGACGCTCTGTCGCTCGGTATGGGCTTTTGTCGAAGTTTCGAGAACATACCTTTACTGAGGAGTGTAGCAGTATATTGCTCCCTCCTATGTATGTCTCCCGAAGAGATCATGAGGATACAATCAGAGACATTAGAGCCCAGACAGAAGCATACCGACAATCCTTCTTTCCACGAACAATACATGACTGGAATAGGAGAGAAAATCGATAGTGGTACTCAAGGTACCCTCCGCCACACACCGTCGGGTGGCTTGCGGAATATGGTTGTAGATGTAGATGGCAATGTCTGTGATTCATGAGGGTGGACATAATATAAATGTTACTTAATCATAATACATGATGCAATACATGATGTTTCCTGTAACGGGGTGCTATCTCAGGAATTAGTGACATCTATTTGGTGACTTTGGTCTGATTAGAAAATGAAGAATGTAATTCCTGTAAGTGATATGACCAGCAATGACATTTCTGTTGAGAATGGACTTCGTGGAAATGATATGGCCAGCAGACACGTTTCTGTTTTCATTCTCACAAATATTTGACCTTTGTTCCAAATATGTAACGATTTCTGGTGATATGGTTGGAGACAAGCCTAAGGGAAACGTTTAATAACCTACATTGTAATAGTGAAAGACACTTAATGTAAAGTATACAATATCTCTACAAACTGCAGTCAAAGGGAATAAACTGCTGATAAGTAAAATAAGTGACAATGCCATTCATATTGTTCGTTTCTCAGAAATATTTCGCTGTTTATTTCCGAATATCTTGTGATTTGCGAGCGTGTGGTTAGACCAATATTCCTAGCTTATCTCAATATTTGGTTGTTCATTTTCGAAAGTGTCACGATTTCCAAGAGTGAGGTTATTACTATATTCCTTGCTTGTCACCAATATTTGGTACGGTAGTTTATTTCTGAATATTTTACGATTGCGGAGTTTATGGCTAGCCAAGATCCTATGAAGTAAACCTTAATTTCACTTGCAAATGTATACAGCTCACTGTCAGAATACTAACAGCGCCGTTTGCTGGCATCTCTACATCCTAATGTTCAACCCACAGTTTTGAGACCTGATAATCCTCCATAATCCGTTCGAAATATACGCTTTAATCATAGTTTCATGTTGTCTACACATACTACAAATTGGCATTACCTAATTCTCTAGACCTATATCCATTAAGGACATTACACTTTTTAACATTTCGGCTTAAACCCATTACTCACTTATTAAGGCCTGGAGAGAAGGGTAGTGTATTATGTCTAGTGCTAGGCAATTGATACTCGGAACATGTTCAGGATTTCCTGATACACCACAGACCTCGATACAGTATCGAACTGTTCGAACACTCAGATAATAAATTACTCGCGCTGCGTATCTGCAAACGATATGCGGGAAATTTTGAAGTTACCGCACTATCGCATTGCTCAAAACTACTTTCATAGGAAGTACATGTAAAAGTACATGTGACCCATCTCATCACTGTCTGGACTGCAAGATATGATCCAGTGATAAACAAAAGATCTGCTACTACGATAGAACTACTGCAACACTTTACTGAAGGCTAACAGTCAAAGAAAATTACATTTAATGTGATTATAAGAGATAGGTTGCAAATGACCATTCCAGTCCCTCTTCATACGGTACAGTAACAGAGAAAACTGTTACCACCTTGTAATTGCCTTGAAAATCAGATGAAAAGAGACAAAATAGGAAAAAAAATAGAAATTTAATACCCAATAACGGAAATAAGTCGTATAAAAATAAACTGTAATAGCAACGTCAGAATAAACGGTGTAGGAGCTGCTGTGTACGTAGTAGCAACAGGTGTCACTAGATGGCAGCACTAGAATTTTAAATCGTGATTGCTATTGTTTACTTATAGCCTATATTCGTTACTGTTTTCAGTAGTGATGGGCAGTTTGGATCATTTTACTGTTGCGAAACACACGGATCATCTGAGTCTAGTGAGTCAAGTCACTGTTTCAGCACACGAAACATCTGGCAAGAGTAATGTGTGGTGTTAACTTCCCTGATTCACGTGAACTGCGGCAGCTGCAGGGCACAGCAGTGAGTCGACTCACTGCTTTGGCACACAAAACATATGACGTGCCACAGACCTGCATCCTACTACCTCTGCTGATTCGTGTGAGCTAAGAAAGTTGCAGGGCTTGGCACAGTAGCGCGATACAGCAAAGACGAAACATCTATGAAATATCAACTGAGTTTCAATGTGTTATTCAGTAGACTGAATTGAAAGGCACAGAATTTGTTTGCTACTACGATTTTACAATCGCGTTAAAGCATAAACGTTTACTAAGTACTGTAAAAAAGGAAGCACAAAATAGTAATGTTGAAATGCCAAAGTCATGAAATTTTTTTCCAACCTTCAAAATCCCACAATTAAGTTTAAATAAAACAAGAAAGATCATGGTTCAAATGTCTACATGCATCCTGAAATGAATAACTCTTCTAACCAATCAATATAAACAAAGATTTGTTCCTAGGACATTTTTAATGCAATCAACAGATATTACTGCAAGTATCAACACAAGGAAACACATTTCACGACTAACGGGACGAAACCTCAAAACTGAACAGTTTTTCAATGTCCCGATAGGTATTCTGATAATCAGATTCATCGTCAGTCAGTGAAATAAAAGAGATTCAATTACAGTTTCTTTAAATTGAAATTCAAAAACGTTACTTTTGACATCTCCTTACTGAGAATGCGCTTTCGTCTTACTGAAATTATCTGCCCTTGATTCGAAAAGATGCGTTCACATAGCACAGATGTAGCACCAATGCATAACAACGCTTAGTTCACCCGAAATTACCTCAAAACTCCGAATGACTTCACAACTTTTCTCGGTGGTATCCCAATCTTCAAACCTCAGTTGAAGGGTAGCATAATTCAAAATCTCGCATGGTGTGATAGGGGAAGAACTCCAAACCTGTTGCATGCCTGGGTGCTGTATCGAAGTAACGCCACCTGGAAGACAAGGCCTCACAACTGGCAGTGCCTATGCCACGCTTACAGGCCGCGGCCGCCAGCTCACTGGCTGTTCCCCTGTGTGACACCCACCGCTTCGTAGCGGCCGGCCAGCGAGCTGGGGGCCGCGGCCTGTAAGTGTGACATAGGCATTGCCAGTTGTGAGGCCTTGTCTTCTAGGTGGCGTTGGTCGAACTCACCCAGGCAGACGGACAGCAAAACATATGTTAACGGTGTCTAGTGTCCGATACATAAATCACAAGATTCCTTGTTTCGAAACAATGTGCTTGAAGTTTCGAACAGTTCGCTGACTCGGTTCACTGAGTCGAAACATTAACTCAGTAGCCAACTCTAGTTTTCAGTTATGACCTGCACCCTAGATGCTACTATAGTCGGAATTTCACACTATATTCGTTATAAATCGTATAATGCGCGGCACAGAAAACATTTATGAATAACATCGTTGTAAATCATAGAGATAGTACCTCCTGACAATGCTAGATAGTGTCGTGATCGAATGTTCGAACATATCCCGAGATTTCCCAAACTGTTACGTAAATTGTTCGAACAGTTCGAGTCATGTTCAAACCCACGTCTAATTGTGTCTAGTTCTATTCTTAAGATACATCAGTGACACTAAAGATAGTATAAGAGACGCTGCTAATAGCAAATGTCTAGAATTCGTATCAGAAAAATAAAATATTTTTAATATTGACATACATTTCCTTATTTTGTGCTTATTTTAATTGTGCTTAGTTTAATTTTATTAAGAAGTCCTGTACTTTTTTAAAAACACGAAGGCGAAGAAAGAAACATAAAATGGAAACGGCTCACATTCACTATACCAAGATAAAGTTGCGAAACTTCAGACGATACCAGTGTTTGTTTATAATCTATTGTACTAGGAACAAGGTGTTTTTTGCTACCATTAAATAACGCAATACCCAAGCATGTCACTTTTGCAGCAGACTGCAATCGAACCAACAATCAATGACGTTTATGATGATAGGATAGCTATTGAAATAAACCAATTCACGTTACACTAAGATATCACGTTTGCACCAAGTTATGTGACTGCAAGTCGATAGCTCTTCGCGCGATCTTCGATGCGGCATGTGACCTAAAAATGACGCCACATTTGTTCCAAGGGGTGTGAACAAAACGCATATTGGCCTCACAATATGGCGACAGTGACTTCAGTTCTGATCTGTGGTGTTAAGGCCACCTCCTATGTTCTAACCTCCTTGGGTGCCACTATCACGATCCAGCACTCAAAGAAGTGAACCTCCAGACATATTGTGGCGAGTCTTCTGACAGCACACATGGTGCAGTGTTTAGACTGAATGACCTAGACTGGGTAAGATGCTGCCTACTTGAAGCAAATTGAAAGCTCGTCCGCCATGTATTAGAATGTCATGGATGCACAACCAGTCGTCTGCTATAGGACTAAATCATATCACTTTCACTTTGTGCACTGATTCAACAAACCCTTCTCTATCTGATTATTGTTATTTTTATAGGCAAGCTAATATGGATAAAGGTTAATAATAGACAACAAGTGTGTGGTAGGCTAATCGGAAAGTTTAATTACAAATGGTACATACACTGGATCAGCTAAACATCATCTCATTCATACAAAAAACACACCTTTTCACTGCCCTTTAAACAATATCAATTTCGTGTACTTTGCCTAATCCGTTTACCTCTTTCCTCCGCAGAATTGGCTTTACATAAATTATGTATTCTAAGTCTGAAGTAATGTTTTAATAACAGCTTTATTAGGCTTGTGTAATGAAATTCCTCACAAAATTCCGAGGATACTATTAAGTGCTCGTAGTTGGTAAATAAAGTTTCCCAACAATTTAAATACATCTACATACTTTTGAAAAAGAAAAAATTTTCTACAAGATCTTTAGAGGGATTGAACAGACTGTCTTTTATGCCTTATAATCTGATTAATCCTGCTTTACTCTCATTTTTAGAAACAAGGAGAACTTCCAAGCAATCTAAAACTTAAATTTTTTACTCACTTCCTAATGATGCTTCTACAAAATTATATTCAACTACTTTTTCGGAATATAATGTCATATTTCGTATTGTGGCACAAAATCTTGGTCACACTGAATTGGCCTACTGTTCTCTGAATGATTAAATCATGATTTGAAATAGATAGTAAAAGGGGTCCCATGTCTCCTGCTTGGCTACATGAGATATCTTCAAATGAAGCTGATTCAGCTATCTGACTTTTTTTCCTTGGACATCTCCTTGCTGGCGTTTTTGCTGTTTGAAGATGTTCAGGGAACGAAAATATCGCCGGAATCCCATTAGGCAGAAGCCGCTTTGTATCATTTGTTGCATGCATGATTTCTTCTCAAAATGGGATGAACAAATGCAACTGTATGCAATAGGTTTCTACTTATCTCGCCTCATAAGATGTATGAGACAGGTGAAATACCCTCAGACTTTAAGAAAAATGTTATAATCCCCATCCATAAGAAAGCAGGTGCAGACAGGTGTGAAAACTACAGAACCATCAGTTTAATAAGTCATGGTTGCAAAATATTAACGCGAATTATATACAGAAGGATGGAAAAACTGGTAGAAGCCAACCTCGGGGAAGATCAGTTTGGGTTCAGGAGAAATGTAGGAACACGGGAGGCAATACTCACTTTACGGCTTATCCTAGAAGATAGATTAAGAAAAGGCAAACCTACATTTCTAGCTTTTGTAGATTTGGAGAAGGCTTTTGACAATGTTGATTGGAATAACCTCTTTCAAGTTCTGAAGCAAGCAGGAGTAAAATATAGGGAGCTTAAGGTTATTTACAACTTGTGCAAAAACCAGACAGCGGTTGTCAGAGTTGAAGGGCATGAAAGGGATGCAGTGGTTGGAAAGGGAGTAAGACAGGGTTGTAGCCTTTCTCCAATGTTGTTCAATTTGTGCATTGAGCAAGGTATAAAGGAAAGCAAGGAGAAATTTGGTGAAGGAATTAAAGTTCAGGGGGAAGAATTAAAAACATTGTGTTTTGCCGATGACATAGTAATTCTGTCAGAGACAGCACAGGACCTGGAAGAGCAATTGATCGGAATGGACAGTGTGCTGAAAGGTGCATATAAGATGAACATTAACAAGAACAAAACTAGGGTAATGGAATGCGGTCTTAGAAAATCAGGTGATGCTGAAGGAATTAGATTGGGAAACGAAGCAATAAAGGAGGTAGATGAGTTTTGTTACTTGGGCAGTAATATAACAAATGATGGTCGCAGTACAGAGGATATAAAATGCAGAATGACAATGGGTAGAAAAGCGTTCTTGAAAAAGAGAAATTTGTTAACATCGAATATTGATTTAAACCTAAGGAAGTCCTTTCTGAAGGCATTTGTATGGAGTGTTGCCTTGTATGGGAGTGAGACATGGACGATAAACAGTGCGGACAGGAAGAGGATTGAGGCTTTTGAAATATGGGGCTACAGAAGAATGCTGAAGATTAGGTGGGTGGATCGCGTAACTAATGGGGAGGTACTGAACAGAATTGGGGAGAAAAGAAATTTCTGGCATACCTTGACTAAAAGAAGGGATAGATTGGTAGGACACATTCTTAGACATCAAGGAATTGTGAATTTAGCATTGGAGGGAAGTGTGTGGGGTAAAAACCGCAGAGGAAGACCAAGAGGTGGATACAGTAAGCAGATTCAGACAGATGTAGGTTGTCGCTCTTATGTGGAGATGAATAGGCTTGCTCAGGATAGGGTATTGTGGAGAGCTGCATCAAACCAGTCTCTGGACTGAAGACCACAACAACAACAATTGGCAAACCATCGTTTTGTAAGTTCTTCATTTTTGAAAGGAAAACTGAAAAATATAATTACAGCTTACTTTAGTTACAGTAAGACTATTGTGTGCAGAAATGTGGTAGGACAAACGACACGAAATATTAGAAACGAAAACATACAAATTCTGACTGAAAATACGATATTTCAACTGTCTTACTTATGCAATTTGTACAGCAATATTGGCACGTTGAAATGGTAGCAGGCTTGACTTCGCAGGCAACGGAACACAGCACTTATACTAAAAGCACGTTTATTACGAACTTAACATACTCGCAGCACTGACTGCCTCTCGGGCAGAGTGCTCTGCTATTTACACACAGACAGAATTTACCAGAAATTAGAAGAACACTTAACTTAAGAAACAAGTAGAATTTACAAGTGAACATAAGAAAGATGTAGAACATTCTGGAATTGTTAATTACAAATAAATAAATTTTTGCCAGGGTGGCGGGATTGAAGTGGCGACCTTCAGCAACGCAGTACATGACACTATCCCCTGCGCCATGCCGGCAGTTGGTGTACGTGGTCACTCCCGGCATTGCTCCCTCTCCTGGAAAAACAGCGACCCGCTGTTGCTTCCCCTGTGGAGCTAGCTGCAATGTCCTGGATCTTGACCTTTTTATAGGTCCTCTCTATGGCAGTTCAAGGGAATCCTTCCTTTTTCCACCATTATCGACGATATACGTTTCCGTCGTGGCTTCATCAGTAACATTATCGTCCTTAGCCTCTTTGAACAAGAAGCCAATGTCGTCTACCTGCTCTTCAGGATCGTAGTAAGGCTTCATGCGAAGGACGTGAATAATGTCTCTTCGCTTTTGTCGTTTCAACGACGGCTCATAATCCTCAAATTCGTATTTGGCATCTGACAGGCGGCGCATGACATGATACGGACCAAAGTATCGCTTCAATAACTTTTCTGACAGTCCAACCTTCCGTACAGGGGTAAAAATCCATACCAGATCTCCTGGGCTGTACACAACAGGTCGGTGATTGTCGTTATACCGCTGACGGTACTTCTCCTGGGCGTCCAGTGTCCGTATGCGAGCCAGCTGTCTTGCTTCTTCGACCCTGGTGATGAGCTGTTTAACATAGTCATCCTGATTGTCGTCCGGTTGGAAAGGAAACAGCGTATCCATTGTCGTCTCAGCTTCACGGCCATGGAGCAGGAAAAACGGAGTGAAGCCTGTAGTGTCTTGTCTTGCGGTATTGTAAGTAAATGTCACGACTGGCAGAATTGTATCCCAATCCTTCTGCTCAACGTCGACGTACATTGGCAGCATATCGGCTAACGTCTAGTTAAAACGTTCCGTAAGACCATTTGTCTGAGGATGGTATGCAGTTGTCATTCTGTGGACAATGTCGCACCGTGACATTACTTCTGATACTAGTTTTGACTGGAATACCTTTCCACGATCAGATATCATCTCATGTGGTGCTCCGTGCTTCAAAATAATGTCTTCTACGAGGAATTTTGCAATCTTTGGAGCTTCTGCAGTCGGCTCAGGTTTGGTGACAGCGTAGCGAGTGAGGTAGTCAGTGCAGACTATTATCCATCGGTTACCGGTAGTCGACTTCGGGAACCTTCCCAAAAGATCGATCCCAACTCGGTGGAATGGAGCTGCTGCCGGAGGAATCGGTACGAGATGCCCTGGAGGTAATTGCAGCACATGCTTCCACATGCATGCGGCGCATGCTTGTAACAAGGCACGTCCATTACAAGAACTTCTGCAGGTAGACGCCAAATTTTACTGGGATGAGACAAAAGAAAGAGCTTTCCGAGCACTTAAGGAGGCTCTAACTTCCGCACCAGTGCTAGCCTTGTACGACGAGAATAAAGAAACGGAACTTCACACAGACGCCAGTGGCTATGGGATTGGTGCAGTGCTTGTACAAGTTCAAGAAGGTGCTGAAAAAGTGATAGCCTATGCGTCAAGAGTACTGTCAAAGTCCGAGATAAACTACTCTACAAGAATGTCTCGCAGTTATCTGGGCTATCAACAAGTTTGGGCCGTATTTATTCGGCAAACCATTCACCGTCTTGACAGACCACCATTCTTTGTGTTGGCTGACTAGGTTGAAGGATCCATCAGGTCGACTAGCAAGATGGGCACTAAGACTCCAAGAGTCTGATGTCACAGTGGTATTCAAGAACGGGCGCAAACACAAGGATGCTGACTGATTTCGAGGAATGCATTAGTGGAACACAACAGCATTAATCAAATTTCGTCTCTCACTGAATTAGATAACGTTACAGCTGAACAGAGGGAAGATCCAGCACTATTAAAAACGATAGAGGCCTTGGAGAAAGGAGAACCGACCAATGGAGAGTTCCAACTTATAAACGGACCATTGTATAAGAGCAACTAAGATCCACTGGGCCCCAAATGTCTACTTGTTGTTCCAGCCCATCTCCATCCAGCTATTCTCAAATATTTCCACGATGCTCCAATATCCGGTAATCTAGGATTCGTGAAAACCCTAGACAGAATCAGACGCAGGTATTACTGGAAAGGTCTCTACCGATCTGTCAAGCACTATGTGAGTCACTGTAAAGAGTGCCAGCGACGAAAGCATGTGCAGCAATTATCTCCAGGGCATCTCGTACCGATTCCGCCGGCAGCAGCTCCATTTCACCGAGTTGGGATCGATCTTTTAGGAAGGTTCCCGAATTCGACTACCGGTAACCGATGGAGAATAGTCTGCACTGACTACCTCACACACTACGCTATCACCAAACCTGAGCCGACTGCAGAAGCTCCAGAGATCGCATAATTCCTTGTAGAAGACGAAGCATGGAGCACCACGTGTCATGATATCTGATCATGGAAATGTATTCCAGTCAAAACTAGTATCAGAGGTAATGTCATGGTGCGACATTGTCCACAGAATGACAACTGCATACCATCCTCAGACAAATGGTCTTACGGAACGTTTTAACAAGACGTTAGCCGACATGCTGTTGATGTACGTTGATGTTGTGCAGAAGGATTGGGATACAATTCTGCCAGTCGTGACATTTGCTTACAATACCGCATGACAAGACACTACAGGCTTCACTCCGTTTTTCCTGCTCCATGGCCGTGAAGCTGAGACGACAATAGATACGCTGTTTCCGTTCCAACCAGACGACACTCAGGATGACTACGTTAAGCAGCTCATCACCAGGGTCGAAGAAGCAAGACAGCTGGTTCGCATACGGACACTGGACGCCCAGGAGAAGGACCGTCAGCGGTATAACGACAAGCACCGACCTGTTGTGTAGAGCCCAGGAGATCTGGTATGGATTTTTACCCCTGAACGGAATGTTGGACTGTCAGAAAAGTTATTGAAGCGATACTTTGTTTCGTTTCGTGTCATACGCCGCCTGTCATACGTCACATACGAAGTTGAGAATTATGAGCCGTCGTTGAAACGTCAAAAACGAAGAGGCATTCTTCACGTCCTTCGCATGAAGCCTTACTATGATCCTGAAGAGCAGGTAGACGACAATGGCTTCTTGTTCAAGGACTTTAAGGATGGTAATGTTCCTGATGAAGCCAAGACAGGAACATCTGTATCGATAATCGCGGAGAAGGGACGGATTCACTTGATCTGTCATACAGCGGACTCATAACATGGTCAAGATCCAGGACACTGCAGCTGGCTCCACAGTGATCATAACAGCGGGTCGCTGTTTTCCAGGAGAGGGAGCAATGCCGCCAGAGACCACGAACACCGACTTTCGGCGTGGCGCAGGGGATAGCGTCACGGACTGCGGAGCAGAAGGTAGCCGGTTCAATCCCGCCCACAGGCAAAAAGTTTATTTCTTTGTAATTAACAATTCCAGAATGTTTTACGTGTTTCTTATGTTCATTTGTAAATTCTACTTGTGTCTTATGTTAACTGTTCTTCTAATTTCTAGTAAATTCTGTCTGTGTATAAATAGCAGAGCACTCTGCCTGGGAGGCAGTCAGTGCTGCGTGTATGTTGTGTTCGTAATAAACGTGCTTTCAGTATAAGTGCTGTGTTTAGTTGCCTTCGAAGTCAAGCCTGTTTCCATTTCAAAATATATATATATATATATATATATATATATATATATATATATATATATATATGTGTGTGTGTGTGTGTGTGTGTGTGTGTGTGTGTGTGTGTGTGTGTGTGAAGCTACAGTAAGGATCCCTAGATCCCAAAATAAATGTCTGCAGGATGTTCTTGGGTGGGCTCCAGCAATTATTCTGATTACACGCTTTTATGCAATGAATCCTTTTTTACTCAATGTTGAATCGCCCCAGAATATGATCTGATATGAAAGCAGTGAATGAAAACAGGCGTAGTAAGCTAATTTACTGAGATGTATATCACCAAATTTTGCAATGACTCTGACAGCATAAGTAGCTGAACTCAAACGTTTCAGATCTTTAATATGTTTTTTCCAATTCAGTCCCTCGTTAATGCAAACACCCAAAAATTTTGAATATATTAATGGTGTCATGCCATTTACTGTATGAAACTGTATATACTGGGTTTTATCAAAGTTTTATAAGAGTATATTTGTAGAGAATAACTTAATAACTTAATAACTTTCTGGGAGATATCATTTACAATTTCATCAGTTAATTCTTGTTTGTCAGGTGTGATAGCTATACTTGTATCATCAGCAAAAAGTACTAGCTTAGCATCTTCGTGAATGTAGAATGGCAAGTCATTAATATATATTAAAAACAACAAAGGACCCGAGACCGAACCTTGTGGGACCCCATTTTTGACAACTCCCTAGTTAGAAGATTTAATTGTTTCATCTATATCATGTGAATTGCGTATTTCAACTTTCTGCACTCTTCCAGTTAACTATGATTTAAACCATTTGTGCACTGTCCCACTCATACTACAATACTTAAGCTTATCTAGAAGAATCCCATGATTTACTCACTCAAAAGCCTTTGAGAGATCACAATAAACCCAACTGGTGATGTCCGGTTATTCAAAGCATTTAATATTTCATCAGTGAAGGTATATATAGCATTTTCAGTTGGAAAGCTTTTTTGAAAACCAAACTGACATTTTGTTAGAACTTTATTTTTAATAATATGTGAAGCAACTCTAGACTACAGAACTTTTTCAAAAATTTTGGATAAAGCTCTCAGAAGTGAGATGGGGCGGTGATTGTTGACATCGGATGTACACCCTTTTTTATGCAAAGGTTTAACGATAGCATACTTCATTCTATCGGGAAAATACCATGCTTTAATGAGCTATTACAAATATGACTGAGAATCCTACTAATCTCCTGGTAATGAGTTTTTAATACCCTGCTGAAAATACCATCTATTCCATATGACCGTTTACTCTTGAGAGAGTTTATTATTTTCCTAATTTCTGAAGGAGAGGTGGGTGGAATTTCAATTGTATCAAATTGTGTGGGTATGGACTCTTCCATTAATTGCCTTGCTCCTTGTAATGAACATTTAGATTCTATTTTCTCTACAACATTTAAAAAGTAATCATTAAAAATGTTTTCAACTTCTCACTCTTTGTTAATAAAGTTTTCATTTGTTTTGATGGTAATACGCTCTTCCTCTGCTCTTGGTTGCCCTGTCTCCCTTTTAATAATATTCCAAATTGTTTTAATTTTATTATCAGAGGAGCTAATCTCAGACATGGTGAACATGCTTCTTGATTTTTTAACAACTTTTCTTAATGTAGCACAGTAGTTTTTATAATATTTTATTGTTTCTGGGTTATTACTCTTTCTCGCAGACAGATATAGTTCCCTTTTTCGGTTACACGATATTTTTATTCCTTTAGTAAGCCAAGGTTTTTTGCATGGTTTCTTACAATTATATTTTACTAATTTCTTGGGGAAACAGTTATCAAATGCATCGTGAAATAAATTATATTTTAAATTAACATCATGTTCCTTGTAAACCTCATCACAGTCTAACTGCTGGAGACTTTCTTTGAAATTTCTATTTTTTAAGTCGTTAATCGAGTGCACAATTCTGGTGGACTGTTTCGAATTACTGAATGGATCGATGTGATATACTGTTACTAGCTGTGCATCATGATCAGAAAGGCCATTCTCAACATGACAAGCATTTATGTTGTTAAACATATCTTGGTTTATAAAAAAGTTATCTATCAAAGTACTGCTGTCCTTTACTACCCGAGTTTGAAAATCAATAACAGATGTCAGATTGAATGAGCCAAGTAAGACTTCCAGGTCTTTCTTCCTATTACACTCTTTCAGTGAATCTACATTGAAATCACCACAAACAATAATTTGCTTCCCCCTATCTGACAGATAGCACAATAAACCATCCAAGTTTTCCAGAAATAACTGAACGTTCCCTGAAGGGGACTTATATACTGTTACAATTATAAGATAATCATCATTGAGTTTAAGCTGGCAGACACATGCTTCAATATGCTGCTCTACACAAAACTTTTTTGTTTCCAAATTTTTTACACTGTGATAGCTTTTGACATACATGACAACTCCTTTTATCTTATTATCTCAACTTACATTTGAGACTAATTTATATCCACAGGCATTCACATTTCCATACCAGTGACAATGTGATGCTCAGACAGGCATAGTATATCTATTACATTATCAGCTTCTATATCATCTAAACAAACTAAAAGATCATCTATTTTATTCTTTAGTCCCCCAATATTCTGGTTAAAAATGCTAACATTATTTTTTACTTTGCTTTTCTGTGAAAAATTTGATTTTTCAACATTTTTAGCACCTGCCTGTCAGAGCTTCTCACTGGACACTGATCTTAGCCTAAAAAAGAAGTACTTCAATGAATTGCAGTGTCCCACCTTAAGGATTTTGCTATCAACCCAGCTAGTTTCCCCTTCCTTTTCCTATTGAGATGCAGGCCATGCCTAGTGAAATCCCACCTATCAATACCATCAACAGGAAGCAAACCTATGTCCGACAGAGTAGCCGCCCTAAGCAGTTGATCAATCTCCATATTGACCCTCCTGACGGAGCGATTCAATTGGGGTCGATCATACTGCATGAAAGCAGGCAACAGTCCAACATTTGTCTGGGTCGTTGCAGAAGCTATTTTAACCAGGTCACACTCAATACTATAGCCCTGATCCATATCAATGCTGTTTCCCACCCCACCCACTATCACAACATGATCCTGTTTTGTGAAACCCTTAAACAAGGAACCTATATCCTCTAACCTGGTACCTGTCATATAGTTTTTCCTGCAAAATCTGGCCCACAACTCTTCCATGGTTACTTCCTAACAACAGAACTTTCCTCCTACTATCTACTTTTTTTGGAACTGTCGGTTTCCTTGTGAAAGTCTGTTGCTTCCTAACTGCACCTGCTTCTAAAGGAGCTTCTTCATCACTTGACTGTGGTAGCAAGGCAAATCTGTTGTTTGTGCCAATGGTGAAGCTGTCAGCAACTATATTCTCTCTGTGGCCCCTGTTCCCTGCTACCACGTCCCACCCCTGCTCACCCTTCTCCCCCCTAAACCTCGTAAGTTCCTCCCTAGCACTATCCAGTTCAGGCTGAAGGGCTCTAATCTTCCCTTCCTGTTCAGCTATTTTTCTGTCCCTGTCAGAAAATATATGTGTTATAAATTAAAAAAGTTTGATGGAGAACTTTTCATACAACATGTGAAAATTCTAAATGTATCTTGATATAATGTATAAAGACGTTCGTTTACAAAATCATGATTATTAACAAATCCTTTTCTTCCAGCGAATATATTATGGTGACTTGTGCAAGTTCGTTAAATAATATCGTGAAAACACTGCACATAATCATGGTGAGATAACCAGAAACGACTCTACAATCTACGGTTAGCATTCTCACGTCGTTTTCTCCGCCTTGTTTCTTCAATAAATAAAACACTATGCTTTGCTACCTCCACTATAACAGCGTCCATGTTGACACTGTCAAGTTTCGCTCGTCATCTACCGAGCTATAAGGTGAACGAAGCATCGGGTGCAGCCAACCTCGCACAAAAGCTATAACAGTTCCCAGCACAACGCCATGCTTCACAGCCTGCTGGGAAGACAAACACGGATTCCAGCAACAATTCCAGCGTCGTTTGAAGCGGCCTTAATACTGGCCTTAGCATCACAGATCACTGTGCTTGTGGTCTCCAGTTCAAATCCTGGCACAGGCAGAAGAAAATGTCTTTGTATTTACTTTTTCTAGAATGTTCTACATCTTTCTTATGTTTGGTATACTTATAAGTTCCAGCAAATTCTTTATATGTATAAATAGTGGAACACTCCAAGCAGGAGTCAGATTAGGCTGAGTGTACACTTGTGTTCGCAATAAACGTGTTGCAAATATAAACTGTTGTACTCTACAACCAACCATCCTTCGAATTCCGCACCACCTGCAGTTTGCAACGTGACAATATGAAGCACCAGCTGCCACTGATGTTTACAGACCTAGCTATAATATTGTGATAACCACTGCTTAGACTATTTCGTCCAGATTTTCTGATTCTGGCATTTTGTTTGCACTCTGGCAAGCCATTTTACAAACAACGAGTGCAACAGAATTTCCTCTATCACCGATAAAAATAGATATACTTTGAAAATGAGCGTATGCACTTGCCAGTGTGACTGTACCTGTAGTCTATTTTTATTCATATATTTATTTTGTATGGCTTAAAATACAGCATCAGGTTACATCTGGTTCAAATTTAAGATAAAATATTTACATACAATACATAAAGGTTGAAGATAAAATACTGATAATATATATAATTTAAATCACATGGAATAAATAATAATTCCAATCATTCGGTAAGGTGATCATGTACTTGGCATCACTGCTCTGCTCAGGAATGCATGTCCAATCCTTTCATCCGAGTGACAGCTTCTCCCTTAAGCGAATGAAGGTCTTGGAAGGTGCCTTTTATTTTCCTTAAAGGACATTCAGTGGCGATGTGCTCTAGTGTCTGTTGTGTCCACAGTCGCAGTCAGGTCTGTCAGTCATGCTCCATTTATGCCTCCAGTAGTGGCAATTTCCATTCCCTGTTCGGAACCAGTAGAGTGATGTCCAGTGTCTCATTGGTATCTTGAATACGGTCAGGCATTGTGTCGCTTCTTTGATTAAATTATTTGGGTCCATGTTGAAGTTAGACCATTATCGGCGCCAAGCATCAACAAGTTTAAAATTGTCTCTTACTAAACTATCTCCCAACTTTCATGATGGTTTATATGACCTTAATCGAGATTGTAAGATGAGTTCTTGATGGATAAGGAGGCCACAGAACAAGAAGCCAAGGGAGCTAAAAATATAGGTAGTAAGTGCTTTCGAAGTATTTGGAAATACAGTAATATATAAAAAAAGATTTTGAGATTTAGTCATTTGGAGACCCCACAGGACGAGACGCATGGGACTGTCTCAAATAAATAATAATAATGGCCCAACCAAAGAAAGGCCCAGGGCAGGTCACCTCCCCCCCCCCCCTAGTCTGCCTCTGGATGTGTGTCTACATTCAGGAAACAACTACATCGTACTGAGGAACACTCAAATGTAATACGCTTACTGCAAGGGGGGAAAAGCAATAATGCATGATAGGTGCAATGTTGACGTACATGGCGTTTTGTTTCAGTGCATAATGCATAGATTCTCACTAAGAATGGAATAAGTGTTTTTATTTTGTCCACGGGATTTCTTAGTGTTATGTGCATTGTCAATAATGTTATACGTTTTGACAGCTTACTTTGCCAATGTCCCAAATGTGGAACACTCGGTAATATTTCTTTTAATTTACTGAAATGCTTTAAAACAAAATTACCTTTTATTTGTCACTAAGGCATTATATTACTGTAAAATAGGTTGCAAAGAATAAACTAATGAAGTTTTAGCAAGTAATGGGTTAAGTGCAGCAGATTTTGTGCTGTCAGTCCACCATTCGCCAATATGAGGCGAGGGGAATGAAATAATAATTAAAACGTAATAAAATATTAAGATGCAGAAATGCTGCTAGAATCAGTGGTCAGGATATGCATGTGCAGGTTGTCAGTGCTTGTGAAAAAGGCGCTTTTCTTATTTATCGCATCGTATCCAGTCAATGATCGCATCCAATTCCAATTTTAGCTGTAGTGGTAGTCCTGTTTATAGATGTCATTGTTGTTATCCAAAAGAAAACAAATGTTTGTTATGGATGCGTTTTTGTTTTTCAATGTTTATGTTGCCTAACCTGTCTGTTTAAAAATAGTGTCAATGGGTGAAAGTAGCCACATGAAAGATGTGGCATATTGTGTTTCTGAAAGATAACGTTTCATAGAGTTACACAATACTTGTGATGTGCTATAATTAATTTGAAAAAACAATATCTTATTGTTTGACTTCCAAGGAAACATGTGCATGTGAACCTGTTTAGTAAGTATAATTATTTTCCCCGGGAATCTGTCGAATGGTGTTGACATTTACCTTCTCGGAATGCAGGTAGCAAAATGAATCTGGCATTTGTTAGTAAAGCAGCAAATATAAAAAAAACAAATGATAGAAGATACTGTACATCAGCCTTAATGATAAATTTGTCTCTGCAGACGCTAGTTGCGCTCCATTGTTGATTATCGGTGTGATTTTTGTTTTTAATACCACATTCTTGAACCTATCATTGGAATACAATTATTAAACCGTTTGAAACAGAAAATGATTTGATGTGTAATATTATTTCCCTGGCGAGGAATCTGTTCCTTTGTTAATTTCATTTTATTTATTTGCCTGTAAACAACAATTACGTTGTGTAATATATCATCAGTTCATACATAAGTGTACAGATGATTAACATATAGGTTATAAAAATGCTTATTGCCCACAAATTTAGTTGTATGTTTAAGTTTCAGTCTTCTTAGTTCACAGTACTATTTACAATGAAAGATAGTCTTTTTCTTTGTTGTTGTGTTGTTATGGTCTTCAGTCCGGAGACTTGTTTGATGCAGCTCTCCACCCTACTCTATCCTGAGCAAGCCTTTTCATCTACTCATAAGAATGGCAACCCATAACCATTTGAATCTTCTTACTATATGCGTCTCTTTGCCTCCCTCTGCGATTTTTACCCCACACACTTCCCTCCAGTGCTAAATTTACAATTCCTCGAAGTCTAAGAATGTGTCCTGCCAAACGATCCCTTATTTCAGTCAAGGTATGCCAAAATTTTATTTTCTCACAAATTCTGTTCAATGCCTCTTCATTAGTTACGTGATCTACCCACCTAATCTTCATTCTTCTATAGCAACACATTTCAAAAGCTATCCTCTTCCTGTCCGCACTGTTGATCATCCATGTTTCACTCCCATACAAGGCAGTGCTCCACACACATGCCTTCAGAAAAGACTTCCTTACACTTAAATTAATATTCGATGTTAGTAAATTTTTCTTTTTCAAAAATGCTTTTCTTCCCATTGCCATTCTGCATTTTATATCCTCTGTACTGCAACTGTCATATGTTATTTTACTACCCAAGTAACAAACCTCGTGTATCTCCTTCGTTGTTTCTTTACCTAATCTAATTCCTTCAGCATCGCCTGATTTTCTAAGACTGCATTCCATTATCTTAGTTTTGCTCTTGTTAATGTTCATTTTATACACTAAAATGCTTTTCCTTTGAGTCATATCTCCATAACCTTTTTTATTTTCCTGCAATGCCCTTACCGGTATGTCATATGTATAGTGTCATATTGTATAGTGTTAGAAGACTTTTGCCAACATATACAATAAGAATTGAGTAATGCTAATTCTATGCCAGTTATTCCATATCTTACAAGTTTGTTAAGGAGAATATTGTGTGATACTGTGTCAAAAGCCTTACCGGTAGTTAAATCTACGAGAGTAGTGTATGTGTGCTCCTTATTTTCAAAACCCTCTAGTACTGATAATACTACCGTACTTCTTGAATATTCTTAATTGTTGATAGCCGACTTCAGAAACCAAATTGGGCATTGTTGAGTAAATTGTGTTGTTCAAAATAATCATTTAATTGGTATTTCATTAGAGTTTCAAAAACTTTTGATATTACGGGCACAGTCGATAGTGGTCTATAATTTTAGGGAGAATTTGTATCTTCTTTTTTGTGTACTGGCAAAACAGTTCTCAGTTTTAGAGAATCTGGGAAAGTTCCCTTTCTAAATATCCTGTTGATAGGAACAAACATTAGCTGAAGCTCACATACTTGCATTAATTATAAACCATATTCAGACACCATGTCTTCGAAGATAAAGTAGTCAAATCGTACTTAACATGTCTCTACCAGGGCTCACATACACTAAGTATTATTAGGGCTCTCGTGTAGGAATGACATCAAACTTTGATATTTTTTTTACAGTTGAGTAATATGTAAAGATATATAGAGAATGATTTGCCATTATAACAATGCAGTGAAAATTACATTTAAAGTTACTTTTCTATAAAATGAGCTGGGACACATCTGATGTAGGCCTAACTTATTGATTCTTAATTGTAATTGAAAAGAACTGTTGGCATCAGGTACATAGTGATGGTAAACAAAAGACACTAGGGCCTAACTGAAAGCACTTCAACTAATATTAGCAACTGTTACAAGTGTAGTTAAAGTTATGAACTCAATTTTGGAAGATCAGTGACTGTGACTCCTGATTTCCTAATGATTCCTATGAGTTGTGCAGAGCTCTCTCTCTCTCTCTCTCTCTCTCTCTCTCTCTCTATCTCTCTGTGTGTGTGTTCAAACACTTCTGGTCATCATCGTAATCAGGGTCGTATTTAGGCAGGTGCAACATGTGCAGCTCTGGGTAAAAGTCTTGACCGGTGGCATGGCCTAATGTACTTACGTGACGTAGTGCGCTAGTGTTGGCAATAGTCGCTGTAGATACTGGGATGAATGGCGGCACACAGTGTTTACAAGTTATGAAAATGAATGTGTTAATATCACGTTTCTGTGATTTTATTTTCGAATCACAGCATTGGAATGTAGAACATTGCACACTGTAATACTACGCTTCTACACATGCAATGTCTTCTGTTCAGATGCAACACTTAGTTGTTAGCGTAAATCGAAATGCGTATGCCTATCTCCTAAATGATACGAATTACTATGAATTTTTAAATGTCAATTTGGTAATTTGGTAGAACGAAAGCAACAATTTAATCTGTACTCTTAGATTCCTGCCTAACCATATTCGTTAAAATCACGACATGTTCGATAAATCATAACATTTGCTCACATCAATTGTAGCTGTACTCTTAGGTTCCTGCCTACCCACATCCTTTAATATCATGACCTATTCGTAAAAATCATAACACTCATGACAATTTAAACTGTACTCTTAGGTTCTTGCCTAACCACAACCTTGAAAATCATGACATATTCGTAAAAGTAATAATATTTTTCGATGTACTCCTGTCCAGTCAGTAAAAGTAATGGCCTTGTAAAAGGAAGGTTAAAACTCACTTCAGTACTGTTTCGTACAGATCATACATTGCCAACCTAATGCTGCTACGGACGCACAGAGACGCTTCTCATGCCTCTGAGTGAGACTTTAGCCGCAGCTCTGTACAGGGTGGCAGAATTTTGCCATATAAAATTTTTTAAATTATTTTTTAATGTTAATGGAATCGTCATTATTCCATTATTCAGGGTGTGGATTACAGCAATAAATTTTGAAATTCAGGTTGTTGTGTTGATAGTAGTGGTGTACCTAGAGAGGCGTCTTCTTCTTCTCCTCTTTTTTTTTTTTTTTTTTTTTTTTTTTTTTTTTTTTTTTTTTTTTTTTTTTTTTTTTTTTTAAAAGAAATCAGAATCAGTTTGAATCCCAGATGCTAGGAGGGGAGGGGGATAAAATAAATTATTGCACCGGGGCATCACATACCCTAAATACGGCCCTTGCCGTAATTATACAATTCCTGTGATGATTTCTTTGAATTTTCTTCTTCATCCTTGCCCCAGTCAATCCTGTGCTCTGCCTTCAAATGTTCAGAGGCAGATATACCCATTAATTTTGTTGTAATCTTTACATAGCAATACAAACAAATGGCCAAAATTAGTTTTTTATTATTTGAATGGAAACAGTACCAGCAATCTAAAATTTTACTTGCCGTTCCAGGAGCCTCAGGTAATTATGTTGGCAATGTGAACAATATGGTAGACAATCTTTGCCAAGCTGTCAATACTCTCAGAAATCCCAATGACTTTATTATTGTTTCATACAGGCCATGAAGTAAATGAATAATGCTATTCCTGCTCAGTGGTTGTCAGGTTCTAGTACAGATCCCTGTCCATTCAGTAACAGTAATTGCCCTCATAAAACAAAGATTTCATGACAAAACATTTGTGTTTTCAAGTGCTTGGCTAATGGCGATGTCATATGATTACCAACATTAACAAATGAGACTGCTGGGATGGTAAGTAAAATTTAACCTTTTTTTGGGGACTAGATGGTACCCTCACAGCTAGAGATGAATGTTCGCTCTTGGGTCAATCGAAATGAAGTGGTACAATAAAAATTAAGTTGGTTGCTTGACCATTTTTAAATATTTTACTTTTTTTTAATATGTCATTGCCCTATATTTGAGAAGTCCAAAACAGTTTTTTAAAGTAATTTATCTTGCACCTTAACTGAATGGCGGCCATTTTTATTTGTCGGCGTGCACCGATTTTTCAGTCTGGAGACATTAACGAAAATTTGAATATCTCGGCACTGGGTTAAGTTACAACATTGCAATTGACATGATTGTTTTTAGAAAAGTGTCCTCTACAACATTGTCTATTACACAACCTGGCATCTCTAAGAGAGGAAAAAGGGACTTTAATGCGGCACAGTATGATCCCCAATCGTTCCCTTCCCTTGCCACGCCATGGGTAGAACGACGGGCCAGAGATCGTAACGAAGCGTACTCACCCAAATTTCTGGTGTGTACACATACTGATGGGGAATCGTTCAAGGACATGAAGCCGTTATTCTTTGTTGAGAACTTTGAAGATCGGTACAGTGAAGTCGCAGGAATGTCAAAAATGAAGAGTGGGTCCATTCTCATAGAGACAGCATCCTCAGCCCAATCGAAGGCATTCCTCGCCTGCGATAGATGTTCCTGTTTCTATCACCCCTCACAATAGACTGTAAATGACCCAGGGGATTGTCTTCCACCGTGATCTTCTCCTGCAGTCCGATGATGAACTATGCGCCAACCTCGCATAGCGGGGTGTTCACTTTATCAGGCGCATCTACAGGGGGCCAAAGGATAAAAAGATAGCCACCGGTGCTTTCATCCTGGCCTTTGAGGGCGATTCTTTGCCCGAAAAGGTCAAGGTTATGATATACTGGTGCAACATAAAGCCTTATATCCCTCCGCCTATGAGGTGCTTCAAATGTTGGGAGTTTGGCCACGTCATCTCGGTACACCTTTAGTGCCACATGCAAGGGATTGCGGACATCCATCCCATCCAGATGCTCCGTGTACTCCCCCATCCGTATGTGTTAACTGTGGGCAACATCACCTGCTCTGTTCTCCGGACTGCACAGTACTCCACAAAGAAAGGAAGATAATGGAGTACAAGATGATGGACAAAGTGTCTTACACGGAAGAAGAGAAAAAGTATGAGCGCCTTCAGCCTGTAGCATTGAAATCATTGTTCGCTACAATTACTTCGTCTCCACTGTCTTCAGAGATGATGGTCCCAACACCTTGGATTCCTCCTGTGGGCTCCCAGGGCCGTCCGACTCCTCCTGCCCCCATAATGGTTGGGGGATCTTCTTCATCTCCTGCTCCCACACGACCTTTTGTGGAAGCACATCCTCCCAAACCATCGGGGACAACAGTCCCCGTCACCCAGCCAGAGAAGCAACATCTGCCTCCGGCTCCTCTCGCTCGGAAGGGGTCCCTCGGGATGCTCTCTTCCGAGGTCTCTCAGAGCGCCACGGAGGATCCCACCCAGCCATCGGCTGACGGATCCGCTCATTCGTGGTCAAAGGGCTTCGCAATCTGCGTCGGGCCCTCATACCGTGTCTGAGAAGCCCTCCAGGCCCTTAAAACCAAAAGGGCAGCGAGAGGACAAGAAGCAGAAACAGTAGAAAAAAAGGGCTCTTCTGTTGCATTAAAGCCACACCTTCGTACATCTTCTGCTTTTGATGATGAGATTGAGCTCCTTACGTCCGCTGAGGATCTCGCCGTCATCAACTCCTCAGAAACAATGGTTCTGGATTCTGTAGGTTCAGCGCCAGCAGATGAACCTATGGAATGAGAGGTTTTAACTGTCCCTGTATTCTCCAGTGGAATTGCAGTGGTTTTTTCCCCCGCTTAGCTGAGCTACATCAACTTCTCAGCGCTTCACCTGTGTTCTGCGTTGCTCTGCAAGAAACTTGGTTCCCCATGATGCGCACCCCCGCCTTACGTGGCTATAGGGGTTATTATAGGAACCGTGCAGACTGTGATAGGGCGTCAGGTGGAGTCTGCACCTACGGCCTTTCCTCTGCTTACAGTGAAGCTGTTCCACTACAGACACCTCTGGAAGCCATAACTGTGAGGGTAAGGGCTGCAACTGACATTACCATCTGCAACGTGTATCTCCCTCCTGACAGAGAAGTACCCCAACATGTACAGGCTGCTCTGATTCCCCAACTGCCCCCACCTTACTTGGTATTGGGTGATTTCAACGCCCATAACCCATTGTGGGGTGGTACCGTGATCACTGGGCGTGGTAGAGATGTTGAGTTCTTACTATCTCAACTCAACCTCTGCCTTTTAAATGATGGTACCCCCACGCATTTTAGTGTGGCACACGGTACCAACTCGGCCGTCGACATAACATTATGCAGCCCTAGTCTCTTCCCGTCTGTCCACTGGAGGGTACATGATGACTTGTGTGGTAGTGACAACTTTCCGATCTTCTTGTCACTACCCCAACGTCAGTCCCCTGAACGATTGCCGCGATGGGCGCTTGATAAGGCTGATTGGTACCTTTTTAACTCTGCTGCCGTTGTTGGTTCTCCAATGCATTCTAACATTGATTTGGTAGTTGACGGCGTTACTTCGGCAATTATTTATGCGGCTGAGTGTGCTATCTCAGTTTCTTCAGGATCACCTCGGCGGAAGACCATTCCCTGGTGGTCGCTAGAAATTGCTGATGCCATTCGAGACTGCAGGCACACTCTGCAGCGTCACAAACGGCACCCATCTCTGGAAAATCTAATTGTTTTTAAGTGGCTTCGTGTGCCCGAGCCCGCCAATTGATTTAAAGACACAAGCAGGAGTGCTCACGTACCTCTCCATCCCAGGTGTGGACGAAGATAAGGCGTGTTTACGGCTACCAGCGACCTTTCAGTGTACCTGCGATTTCCATAAATGGAGCATTCTGTACTGATCCACAGACAGTTGCGGAACACTTCGCTGTGCACTACATGCAAAATTAACCTTCTGTTCTTTTACCCTCCAGCCTTTCGCACCCTGAAAGAGGGCAGGAGCGTAAGCGACTCTCCTTCTTCGCTCGCCCTGTGGAGCTGTATAATGTCCCCTTCAGTGAATAGGAATTGCTTAGTGCCCTGACACAGCCCCTGGGCCAGACCGCATACACAACCAGATGTTGAATCACTTGTCCGAAGAGTCGAAGCACCATTTGCTAGCCCTGTTTAACCACATTTGGAGCGATGGTGTGTTTCCATCTCAATGGAGAGAGCGCACCATCGTACCGGTGCTCAAACCTGGCAAACACCCGCACGAATTGGACAGCTACAGACCAATCAGTCTCACCAACGCTCTTTACAAATTCTAGAGCATATGGTGAGCCTCCGGCTATGCTGGCTCCTTGAGTCTCGCAGTCTACTGTCTCCCTGTCAGGGTGGTTTCCGCGAAGGCCGCTCAGCCTTGGGCAACCTTGTACACCTTGAGTCCACTATCCGGACGGATTTCGCAAAACGCCAGCATTTGATAGCAATCTTTTTTGATTTGTCCAAGGCTTATGCCCAGAGAACGTGTCTCCTGGAACACTGTCTTCAGCATTGTTACAACCGTCTTTATTCTTGGAGTGTCACCAATGCTTCGATTCTCCAGTGAGAAAATAGTCTGCAAATTTCTGGAGATACAAAGAGTTTCTTCCATCGTCTCTGCATCTTGTCCCTGTTAATCTGCCATTCATGGAGACGACGAAATTTTTAGGGCTAATATTGGATAGGAAACTCTGCTGGTCTCCAGATGTGTCCTATCTGGCTGGCCGGTGTACTCTTTCCCTTAACGTCCTCCGTGTTCTTAATGGTACATCATGGGGAGCAGATTGAACCGTCCTACTTCATCTCTACCGGTCCATTCTCCACTCGAAACTGGATTACGAAAGCTTCATTTACTCTTCTGCACGGCTGTCAATTTTACACCGTCTAAACTCATTCGACCATCGGGAAGTTACGCCTGGCGATTGGAGATTGCAAAGTCGTCCACAAAAAGGGAGCCAGAGACGTCAGCTGGAAGACAATCCATAATTGGGTTGATTGCTATGGCGAAAAGTGCCACGCTCAACACAGATCCTTGTGGCACCCCATTCTCCTGGTGAAATGTGTCCGACAAAACAGAGCCCATTCGTACCCTGAACCTTCGATCCATTAAAAATGCTTGTATAAAAAGGTGAAGGTGGCCACAAAAGCCCCATGTATGGAGCGTGCGGAAAATTCCCGCTCTCCAACAAGTGTTGTAAGCCTTCAACACAGCCTCTGTCTGGCGCTTACGCAAAAAGTTATTCATAATATAGGTCAACAAGATAACGAGTCGATAGCTGAACAATGCCTACTAAATCCGCATTGGATGTTGGTGAGGAGACGATGAGTTTCGAGTAGCCAAATCAACCGAGCATTAACCATGTGAAAACCACAATGCCACCGTAGCTCCAGGCTCTGGTTAGAGTTCATTGTGAACTCTGCTTGCTCCCAAAGGAGAGTAATTCGGATTCGGTATATCGTTCGAGGTTTGTTGAACTTTGTTCGCGGCTTGATACTGCCATTTTTATCTATACAGATGGCTCAAAGACCACTGATGGTTTCGGATCTACCTTTGTTGTTGGAGACGACAGGTTTCAATACAGGCTTCCTGTCCAGTGTTCGTTTTTCACAGCTGAGCTTTTTGCTCTCTATCAAGCTGCTCTGTATTAGTCCAGTCAAATGGCAGTTTGAAGTCGAAAAATATGGTGTAATTGTTTTTAGTGCTTTATTATATGTTTTTTTAGGGTGCTGATCACGAATCTGAAGTTTTCCAACAAAAATTCCCTCGGCAAATACGAGAAATCACCAAAAAATCACTAAAAATCACATTCTTTTGCGGTTATCAACTTATAACTCATAAAGCAAGCTATTTACACGAAAAGTGGCTGAGTAGTTAAATAAAGAGGAGAAAATTATATACAATTTATGTCTGTAACATTTTTCTGTAAGTCGTATGGTTTCCACAATAAACAGTGGTAAAATATCAGGAAAATCAGTCTTTTTTTTTTTTTTTTTTTTTTTTTTTTTTTTTTTTTTTTTTTTTTTTTTTTTTAAAACAGCAAAAAAGAACATTAATATATAGTTTTTATTTCTTGAATTTAAAGATGATTGTAAATCCTTATAAAAGAGACCACCTATTCTGATAATGACATTATCAAATTTGGGATCTCGTTGTTGGCAAGCTATAATAAATCTTGCCTTTAGGTGTAGAGGCTGGTCGAAGGTGTTCACATCTGCTTGTTGATTAATTGATTTGCTCTGTACTATGGATGCGACTAAAGCTGTATATATTGTATTGTGATCAGATGGTGGAGCGTTTAAAATGGTAGACAAGCAACATAGGTTGTATGAAAGGGAAGACTACTTGTGATTTGCTCCATGAAGCCACTCCATCCTGGCATTCCAGCCACATCTTTCCACTTACCATAAAGCCAAAGTAGATCTGATAAAGAGGGTAATATTGAATCAGGTGATACAAATAGCTGTTTGAGATCCTCAATGTTGATATTCTTTAACCCAAGAGAACGTGTCTTCTCAAAAAGTTTTAAGGAAACAGCTCCCATCTCACCAATTAGTGAAGCTGTATTGGTTTCTTTACTCGGACAATTCTTTGATCCGGAGCAATGGCATTTCTAGGCGTAATCAAATGTATTTCTCCCATTGCATGGAAGGTATTATATCCATCCAATGTACGTGTGTTAAAATCAGCGTTGTCGTGAACAATTGATAGAAAGCTGTCGCATATATTTGTAGTGGTGGCCTCATGATTGCTGATACTTCAAGACAAACAGCTTCGGAATAAGAGGCGCAGAATCCCCAGGATGAACAACATCAATCAGTTTTCGTGCTGTGTGAAGTGGCAACTTTTTTTTCCACTTGTCAGTGCTTGTTCGCTTCTTCTTGGGTATCAGTCTTTCCAAGAAAACCTCCGGGACAATGCTTTCATTTTCGTCCATGAAAGAGTCTGGAGGAGGATTGTCGTCCATGGCATACGGTATTGATCGTGTATCTTCAAGAATTACATCAGCTGCTGTCTCAGCTAATTGAAGACGTTCTTCCCGTTCTGACGAACGTCTTTCCATGTACCACGCTTCAGTCAAAATCTTATGACCTGTATTTTTGAAACATACGACTGTATTCTGTTTGATCTTTGATACGATAATATCTTCCCTGTATCTATCCAATAAATATTGTATTACAATTCTTCTTTCAGGAATTAAGTTGCCCTCTATCTGAGTTATTAGCTGATCTAATGGAAACTGACATTCCTCATCATTCCTTTCCATAAAATTGAAAATGTAATTCATAGCCCTCTGAACCTCTTCACCATAAGGGCCAACAGTTTTCTTTTTATCAGTGTTGGACCTACTAATGTAAAGATTTTCTAACATTTATCATGGTACTTACAATCAGCAGCCACCATGTATGTTATCGGCTGGTTCCTATTAATAACTGCTGCACCGAAATAATCTCCACGATGAGGAGGCAGTCTTTGTTGTGACCTTGCTTAATCCACACACAAAACAATGTGTTTTCCAATGGAAATAGTCAGAGGATGATCTTAATTTTCCTGAAGACGTGCTTGGTTCAGCAGCTTTCTTAAAGTAGGCAGCTATCATTCTTTCATTTATGTAACTTTTCTGGCATGAAACATGTACGCTGGTAGATGTTTTACCCGCTAAAACAGCCACCTTCCTATCATTTCTTTTTTTACTAGCATCACGTAAAGTTTCTATTCCTTTTTCCTTGACCACTATCATTGCACCCTCACCTAAATCTTTTTCACAAATAAAACACTTATCACTCGAGATTGCGCCCGAGTTGTTGCGCTATATCTCAACGAAAACATTCATACACAGCTTCACGTCTTTGGGAGAAAGGGAAATAACACGATCACGGCAGCGAACTACACAAACTTGAGAATTGAGGACAGTTCGGTGTTTCGGCAGGAAGACCCCCCTTCGCCTGTCATAAATTTAGGGGCAGCGGCTGCAAAGGTGGGACGGAGGGCGGGCCGAAGCCACAGGTGGGCACGCAGCTGAGTGCATGCTCACAAAGGGCAAAAGGAAGAGCTGCTTCCATGGTTCACAAGGTAAACACGTTGAAAGGCAAGGAACTGCTGATGAAATAATCCACCCAAAAAAACATACAATTTTTTTTCTATTTTCCAAAATTTACTTATTTCACTGCTTTTTCATTGCTGTTTTTCGTGGAAAACATACGACGTACAAAAAAATGTTACAGGCATAAATTGTGGGTAATTTTCTCCTCTTCATTTTATTACTGGGCCATTTTTTGTGTAAATAGCTTGCTTTTCAAGTTACGAGCTGAACACCACAGACAATTGCGATTTTTAGTTGTTTTTTGATGATTTCCCATATTTGCCGATGGAATTTTTGTTGGAAAACTTCAGATTCGTATTCAGCACCCCAAAAAACATAAAATAAGCCACTAAAAACAATTACACCAAATTTTTCGACTTTGAGCCCTTTTTGTGCACGATTTGACTGGACTAAATATCCTTCGCCACTGCCATCCTTCCTGTGTCTTTTGCTCTGAGTCTATCAGTGCCATTCAAAGTCTGAGAGACCGTATCCGATCCAGCATCTATTTGCCAACGCATTTTATTGTTATGGCATAGTGTGTGGTCTTCGCTTCATGCCAATAAGCTTTTCACTATTAAACCAATCCCAACAACTTGGAGGACCTCCTCATACCCCTCTCGACGGAAGAAAGTAATCCTGGCCTGGTTGCAGATCGGTCACTGCCGGTTCAGCCACCGCCACTTGTTGACAGGCAGCCCCGCACCATTGTGTTCCAGCGGTCACTGATGGCGCGCCATGTTTGTTTTAATGTCCTGTGCTAATTTTAATCATGTCCGTGTTGCCCTTAATCTGCTGAACACTTTAGAGGAAATTTTAGCAGACAACACACGAATGGCTGCTCGGATCTTGCATTTTATACAGATGACTCGTCTCTCACAGGACATTTAATTCCTCCTCTTGATGTATTTTACCCCATGTTTTTAGCAATATCCTGGTATCGTCCTCTTTGGCAGTTGTCTTAACTCTGGTTTTTGATACATTCACGTTTAAGGTCGGGTGCTAATGACCTAAGCAGTTGTGCGCCCTTAAACCACACACACACACACACACAAACCCAGACAGTAACAACAGTGGAAACATACTGGACAGTGTTTCAAATCCACCTCTGGCCATCCATGTTTAGGTTTTCTTCCTGATTTTCCTAAATTACCCCAGGCAAATGCTGATATGGTTCCTTTGGAAGAGCATGGCTGATTTCCATTTTAAAAAATCCAATCATGAGCTACATTTCTAATGACTACGCTGACAACAGGATGTTAAACCTTGATCTTCCTTTCTTCCCTCTACACCAGGCAGTGACGTATGGCTAAAATGGTGAAACAAATGATTTGTGCGGCAGTGATGTTTCACTTTCAAATATTGCATTGTAACAGAAACAGTTACGACCAAGTTTTTGAGTTGACAGTACCGCGCCCAAACCTAACCCAAATCTTGAGCTACACTCCAGAGCAGCCTTTCACCACAGTCAATTTTTAATATTTTATTCTTTTGTGACTACCAGTTGACTTCCATACTAAAAAAGGCATTGTCAACATTTGCACTGTGAACAAAGACAGTGTGATTTATTGTACTATTTAACCAGTCTTTTAAAATCCTGTTAGTTGTAGAACAAGTCAGTAAACAAGAACACACAATAAACAGTTACTAAATAAGAACAAATATATTCTAATGTTCCATACATAGATCCTGGCTCAATTGAAGTCCGCGATACGATTCGTCGGCTTTGACCAATGACGTCATATTTGAGTTAAAGACGATATTTTGTTTACAAGCAGAACATAGATTATAGATTATGATTTTGTATTTAAAAAGTGATCTGTAGCTTCTCTGTGATTGTTGGGTACATATTACCCAAGATTTTTTTCGCTAGTGAGTGCCGAAGGTGCGAATTTTTGGGCTGAGACCACTGATGGACAGTACATTCTTTTGAGGTAATCTGTAATTTACGAGCATAATCACAGATGAATTATTATCTACAATACATAAGTATTACGATATTGCCGCGAGAGACCATGAACACCAACTGCCGGCATGGCGCAGAGGATAGGGTCACGGACTGCGGAGCAGAAGGTCGCCGGTTCAATCCCGCCCATCGGCATAAATTTATTTCTTTGTAATTTACAATTCCAGAAGGTTCTACATCTTTCTTATGTTCACTTGTAAATTCTACTTGTTTCTTATGTTAACTGTTCTTCTAATTTCTGGTAAATTCTGTCTGCGCATAAATAGCAGAGCACTCTGCCTGAGAGGCAGTCAGTGCTGCGTGTATGTTGAGTTCGTAATAAACATGCTTTCAGTATAAGTGCTGTGTTTAGTTGCCTTCGAAGTCAAGCCTACTTCCTTTGCAACGTGACATTGTTTGGTGGAGGCGCCGGGTACACTGTGCAACAGCTGCATCACCGTGGCTCCGATTAGGCAACGTAAAAGCCGTCGCTTACACGGACTGGAACCAGAATACAAGGGATACACCGAATACATCCTTCCAAAAGTCCGCATTATCAGAAGAACGATGGAGACGAAACCAGCAATAAGCCAGCTGCACATCAGACACCCGTCGGTGTTCTCTGGTGATGCTGGACAGGACCCCAACAAATGGCTAAAAGGGTTCGACCGAGTCGCCAAGTACAACAGGTGGGATCATATGATGTACTTGGCCAACGTTTATTTCTACATGGATGGAACAGCCCAGCAATGGTTCGAAAACAACGACGACAAGTTGAATGACTGGGAGACGTTCCAGGATGAACTTAAGAAGACGTTTGGAGACCGCCAGCGACAAATCCGCTTGGCGGAAGAACAACTGAAGAACCGGGTCCAACGACATGGTGAGCCGACACAATCGTACATACAGAGTGTTTTGGCCATGTGTAACGTAGTGAATCCGAAGATGACTGAAGTGGACAAAATCACGCACCTGATGAAGGGAATTGCAGAAGATATGTACGAAGCTCTTCTGATAAAAGACGTCGCTACAACAGAAGAGTTCATCAAGTGGTGCCAGCGTATTGAAGAGATGCAACAAAGGAGGGTTGGATGCAAGAAGTATGACAGACTCCCAAATGTAGTCCCTATGGCCGTTGTGGAAGATCAGCAGGACTTGGCTTCTCTCATACGACAAATCGTGAGAGAAGAATTACAACAGTGCATGGCAGCCGGGACTATTAGACCGAGCGAGCATCAGATTATGGCCATGGATGTGAGCCCTGTAAGTCACGAGGTAGCCGGCGCCACTGAGGACGAGGTATTTCAAACATTAGCTCCTGTCTGCCCCGTCAATCGCATCCGACGTGAAGAATGGCGTCGCCCTGCTATGACTTACGCTGCAGCCGTCAAACGGCAGCCCATGAACCGACTGACGCGACCACAGCCAACTCCCCCGGTAACTATGACGCCCCGCAGAAGAACAGACGTCTGGAGGACAGAAGACAACACACCACTGTGTTTACACTGTGGACGCCCTGGACATGTCGTACGCTACTGCATCCAAGGCAGTCACCTGCTGATGAGTACAGTCGACCTATGGGAAGAAGCCCATCACCGTACACTAGACGAGGTCGCTCCCCTACGCGCCGCAGCCGTTCACCGTCGCCGTACAGAGGTACCAGCTGCTCCCCTAGCCGCCGCGCCCAGGAAAACTAAGCGAGGCGACCATCTACGGAGGTGAGACCGCCGCAGATGAAAATCCTGCATGGACGGCAGTCGCTAAGATGTCAGGAAATCTCATCGACGTCGTAATCGACCGCCAACCTGTCCGGGCACTTGTTGATTCAGGAGCCTCTTTTTCTGTATTATCGGATAATTACTGCCGGACACTAAAGAAGACAATGTTCTGTGATACGGGAGCAACTGTGCTGAAGGTCGTGAATGGAAAGTACGTCCATCCAGCAGGAACTTGTGTCGCAAGAATAACCATCAACAACAGGACACAGCCGTTTGAATTTGTCGTGTTAACAGAATTTAAGTTACAATGTCATCCTCGGATGGCACTTCCTTCAGGGATCCCAAGTTATCATTGACTGTGGAAGATCTGAGCTGCAAATTGAAGAAGTTGTTCCGCCGGATACACGTAATACAGAATTTTCTGGGAAGTTATTCGTTGACAATGTGACGATACCGCCGTTGACAATGAGAAGAGTTGCAGTCACAAACACAGATGACTATTTAAACTGTGTAGTTCTAGTTGATGGTAAGAAGTTTATCAGGCTCACCAAAGAAATTTACATAAAAGCGGCTATCGTAAGCATTACCGGTGGTCAAGGAGAGATTTGGATCACAAATTGTCACGAGCAGTCACAACTTATCCCCAAGGGAATGTGTATCGGGACAGCTGAACCAATCCAGGACGGTGAGCTCAACGTCATCAATGAAGACCCATGCCCTGCTATTAGTACAGACAACACGCTGGAGGAAACAAACGTGGAACTGACAATAGGGCCTGGACTGACCAAGGAACAACGCCAGCGGGTGTTAGGTATACTACGCCAATTTTTGGGTGCATTCACACCTCAGCAGGGGAAAAGTCAGACGAAACAGCCCACGATAAAGCACTGTATCAATACTGGGGACCATCCGCCAATTAGCCAGCGTTCGTATAGAGTGTTGTCAGCTGAAAGACGGATAATTCGGGAGGAAGTGGAGAAGATGTTGCGAGATAACATTATTCAACCTTTGGAGAGTCCTTGGTCATCTCCGGTGGTCCTCGTAAAGAAGAAGGATGGCGTGTGGCGATTCTGTGTCGACTATCGGCGGCTGAACAGTATCACAAAGAAAGATGTCTACCCATTGCCGCGTATTGATGACACCTTAGACTGCTTGAAAGGAGCTACATACTTCTCAACTATGGATATGCAGACAGGTTACTGGCAAATCGAGGTTGACGAAGCTGACAGGGAGAAGACGGCTTTTATTACACCTGACGGTCTCTATGAATTTAAAATAATGCCATTTGGATTATGTAATGCTCCAGCCACATTCGAACGCATGATGGACAACTTGCTTCAACACCTAAAGTGGACGACGTGTCTCTGCTATTTAGATGACATTGTCGTTTTCTCGAAAACATTTGAAGAACATCTGAGTCGCCTGTCAACTGTGTTGAAGTGTGTTCAGGCAGCAGGTCTCCGCCTCAATCCAAAGAAGTGCCTCTTCGTCGCCAAAGAGATAAAAATCCTGGGGCACCTAGTCAACGGAGATGGTGTCTGTCCTGATCCAGATAAAGTAAGGGCAGTCACAGAATTTCCAACTCCTCAGCACATTCGTGATGTGAGAAGTTTTCTCGGGCTGTGCTCATACTACCGACGTTTCATAAAAGGATTTTCTAACAAGGCACGTCCATTACAAGAACTTCTGCAGGGAGACGCCAAATTTTACTGGGATGAGACAAAAGAAAGAGCTTTCCGGGCACTTAAGGAGGCTCTAACTTCCTCACCAGTGCTAGCCTTGTACGACGAGAACGCAGAAACGGAACTTCACACAGACGCCAGTAGCTATGGGATTGGTGCAGTGCTTGTACAAGTTCAGGAAGGTGCCGAAAAAGTGATAGCCTATGCGTCAAGAGTACTCCCAAACTCCGAGATAAACTACTCTACAACTGAAAAAGAATGTCTCGCGGTTATCTGGGCTATCAACAAGTTCCGGCCGTATTTATACGACAAACCATTCACCGTCGTGACAGGCCACCATTCTTTGTGTTGGCTGACTAGCTTGAAGGATCCATCAGGTCGACTAGCAAGATGGGCACTAAGACTCCAAGAGTACGATGTCACAGTGGTATTCAAGAACGGGCGCAAACACAAGGATGCCGACTCCCTTTCGAGGAATCCATTAGTGGAACACAACAGCATTAATGAAATTTCAGCTCTCACTGAATTAGATGACATTACAGCTGAACAGAGGGAAGATCCAACACTATTAAAAATGATAGAGGCCTTGGAGAAAGGAGAACCGACCAATGGAGAGTTCCAACTTATAAACGGAACATTGTACAAGAGCAACTACGATCCACTGGGCCCCAAATGGCTACTTGTTGTTCCAGCTCATCTCCAGCCAGCTATTCTCAAATATTTCCATGATGCTCCAATATCCGGTCATCTGGGATTCGTGAAGACCCTAGACAGAATCAGATGCAGGTATTCCTGGAGAGGTCTCTACCGATCTGTCAAGCACTATGTGAGTCACTGTAAAGAGTGCCAGCGGCGGAAGCATGTGCCGTAATTACCTCCAGGACATCTCGTACCAATTCCGCAAGCAGCAGCTCCATTCCACTGAGTTGGGATCGATCTTTTAGGGAGGTCCCCGAAGTCGACAACCGGTAACCGTTGGATAATAGTCTGCACTGACTATCTCACACGCTACGCTGTCACCACACCTGTGCCGACTGCAGAAGCTCCAGAGATCGCAAAATTCCTTGTAGAAGACATTATTTTGAAGCACGGAGCACCACGTGTCATGATATCTGATCGTGGAAAAGTATTCCAATCAAAACTAGTATCAGAGGTAATGTCACGGTGCAACATTGTCCACAAAATGACAACTGCGTACCATCCTCAGACAAATGGTCTTATGGAACATTTTAACAAAACGTTAGCCGACATGCTGTCGATGTACGTCGATGTTGAGCAGAAGGATTGGGATACAATTCTGCCAGTCGTGACATTTGCTTACAGTACCGCAAGACAAGACACCACAGGCTTCACTCTGTTTTTTCCTGCTCCATGACCGTGAAGCTGAGACGGCAATGGATACACTGTTCCCGTTGCAACCGGACGACACTCAGGATGACTATGTTAAACAGCTCATCACCAGGGTCGAAGAAGCAAGACAGCTGGCTCGCATACGGACACTGGACGCCCAGGAAAAGGACCGTCAGCGGTATAACGACAAGCACCGACCTGTTGTGTACAGCCCAGGAGATCTGGTATGGATTTTTACCCCTGTACGGACGGTTGGACTGTCAGAAAAGTTATTGAAGCGATACTTTGTTTCGTATCGTGTCGTACGCCGCCTGTCAGACGTCACATACGAAGTTGAGGATTATGAGCCGTCGTCGAAATGTCAAAAACGAAGAGACATTGTTCATGTTCTGCGCATGAAGCCTTACTACGATCCTGAAGAGCAGGTAGACGGCAATGGCTTCTTGTTCAAGGACTTTAAGGACGGTAATGTTCCTGATGAAGCCACGACAGGAACGTCTGTCATCGATAATCGCGGAGAAGGGAAGGATTCTCTTGAACTGTCATACAGAGGACCCATGACACGGGCAAGATCCAGGACATTGCAGCTGGCTCCACTGGGATCATAACAGCGGGTCGCTGTTTCTCCAGGAGAGGGAGCAATGCCGAGAGAGACCATGAACACCAACTGCCGGCGTGGTGCAGAGGATAGCGTCACGGACTGCGGAGCAGAAGGTCGCCGGTTCAATCCTGCCCACCGGCATAAATTTATTTCTTTGTAATTTACAATTCCAGAAGGTTCTACATCTTTCTTATGTTCACTTGTAAATTCTACTTGTTTCTTATGTTAACTGTTCTTCTAATTTCTGGTAAATTCTGTCTGCGTATAAATAGCAGAGCACTCTGCCTGAGAGGCAGTCAGTGCTGCGTGTATGTCGAGTTCGTAATAAACGTGCTTTCAGTATAAGTGCTGTGTTTAGTTGCCTTCGAAGTCAAGCCTACTTCCATTGCAACGTGACAATATTATCCCGAATGTTTATATTCGTTGATAGTGTTTGTTTTTTGCTATTTGCTATATCTATGTAGCATATCTTGTGAGACACAGATATGACGTCATTGTCAAGCCGATGGGTTGTATTGCGGTCTTCAATTATACCCAGGTCTCACTTAAATTTGTCCTTTTGGCTGTTGAATCAGTCAAAAACCAAACCTTAAGCTCATCTACTTTTAGAAGGATATCACACTTGGGCAATAACAATCAGGACGTTTGAAGTGAATAGGGTTTTTTAATTAAATGATGTTTCTCGGTATGTTGATGTGTGAATATAATTGATCACTTTTATATTTAAAATAATGTCACTTTCATAAAAAAAAGGAAAAATCTTCGCCTCATTGGAAGAGCGGAAGACTGCCTGTCAACTGTGACCCATGGAATTTTTGGGCTGAGACCTGTGATTGTTGGTACATTCTGTTGTGTTAATCTGTAATGAGGATAACCACAGGTTATTTATTACCTACAATACATAAGTATTAAGATATTATCCTGTATACGGGTTTTCTGACATGTTGATGAGATCATGGTTCATTGCTGATGGGTGGTATCCCTGTCTTTAGTTATGCCAAATATTCATTGCAATTAATCAATGTTTCTGGTAATACACAACAACAAGCTGATGTCAGGGGTTAAAGCCGATCGGTAGTATCCCGTGCTTCAGTTGATCTAAAACTTGTTATGAAATATTAAGTGTTCAATGCACTTTGGTTCATTTGATAGTTCTTAGACTATTAAGGTCATGCATTATCAAATAAAAATAAAATATCACCTGTGTCTGACAACTTTTGCATACCAAAGAGAGATTTGTTTAGGTGTTTGAGCAATTCTTTGTTATGCTCCTCCCACTAGCATTTATTATCAAATTGTAATCCCAATAATGTAACACTAGCAACCTCTTCCTGTTTGTGATCACATTTTAGGCAATACTGGTAGGCAACCATTTACAAGTTCTGCGCTGTATACAGTATATTTTTCAAGGTTTAATCAAGGAGAATTGACTAGGAACAATTTGTTATTGTTCCTGACAATTTCATCAAACAACCTAAGGCTGGACTTGATTTCCTATTTACTACTCACAGAACAATTTTGCCATCTGATAATGTTACTTATGGAACCTTGGTTGACATCACATGTTATTTTGTTTCTACATCCATACTCCATAATCCATCTTCCAGCAAAGTTTTCCAATTGTCTTGGTGATCCTTTCACACTCAACTAAATGACTGTGACAAGAAGCATGCTGCTCTCCATTGGACTTGCTCTCATCCTCTTCTTTCAACTCTCTCTGATATGAACCATACATTTATGAACAATATTCAAGTATCGGCCGAGGGAGTGTTTTGTAAGCTACTTCCTTTGCTGAGTATTCTTGCATTGAATCTCTGGCATCTGCCTTACTCATGATTAATATTATATGGTCGTCCCATTTCAGATTGCTCCATATGACTAATCCCAGGTATTTTATGGAAGTAACTGCTATTGCTTGTTCTGGTATTTTGTAGGCCTAATTATAAAACAAAACTTATTTCTTTCTATATTTTCATAGTTTATTACATTTATGTTGAGACTCAATTGCTACTCCCATCCTGGGGCTCAGCATTAACTTACTGAGTACGGGGTTTACAAACTCTGGGTCCCTGTTCTGGGAACTGGTAAGTGCCGCCAGTCCTCTGACCCTGTAACCTCTGGGCACCTTTCAGGGTCCTCTGTGTGGTGGATGGTGGAACATTGTGTGTACCAAGGAATGGGGATCTTGGCTTGACTGCCCGGGTTGCAAGGAAAAAAATTCCTTAATCCCAAGGTGTGCTACATGCTGATGGGATGCTTGGCTGTTGATGTGGAACACTTGTTAGTGAGCAGCTTGTTGGATTACTGCCATACCTCAGTTGTTTAAGGCTTACCTAGGCACTCAGAGCTCTGTCTAGGCAGATTTTTAATTTCCTACCTGCTTGGGGTACCAGCATGATTCCTTCAACATTTTCCTTACACCTCATTTTGGGATGGGTGTACCGCTAGGGGATACCAACCCCCAAACTAACAAGAGGGAATGGGTAGTGAATTCTCCGGATTCAGGAAGTCACTCTTAAGTTTTTCTGGGCACAGAGTGCTACTCGAAATGTGTTATTGATTATTAAAAGAAAAGAAGGCAGCATCGACAAAGTATCGTCATTTTACATTGAGAAGGGTTTAGAGGGATTGCCAGAAATTTAAAAACTGTGAAACGCCTAAGGAATGGGACACTGTTGGTTGAAACAAATACTTCCCAACACATAGCAAACCTACAGAAAGACAAATGCCTTGGGAAATATCCCATCACTTCAAAATTACGCAGTACTCTAAAATATAGTAGGGGTGTTGTATTGTGTATGGAAGTTGTGCATTTTCCAGCTGAAGAAATGAAAGGTGAGTGGGCTCAGGAATGTATTGTTGATGTGCAGAACATCTTGAATAGGTGGGTGGGTAGATAATGAAATCTGACTCCTTCATTCTCACCTTTAATAGCCTGAAACTCCCTGAATATGTCAAGGGAGATTTCCTGCTGTTAAAGGTACGGCCATATGTCTCCAACCCAATGTGCTGCTTTGGTCATACAACTCAGCGCATGTGGTAAGGCCGGCCCATGATGGGGTTGCTTGTTCACCAAATCCAAAGTGTGTGAATTGCTCTGGTGAACACCTTGTGTGGCATAGGGAATGCAGCATTTACATGGAAGAAAATAAAATCAACTAAGTGCATTTCCTATGCAGAGACCAAGAAGATCTTTAAGGTCATACAATCCCCTGCATTTACCACCTATTTGGCTGCTATAATCCAAAAGTTGATGCTTCTACACAAATGCAGGACATTAGTGGTAGCACTAACACCTGCACATGTCAGTGTACATGCAGTGCAGCAGTTACTTCAGCTCTTATAGTCTTTTCAAATATGTCGGAAAAACATACTAATGCCAACATTGGAGAGATCTCACCACCTTCAACACCAGAACCCATTCAAAAGGCCAGCACAGCTACCACCACAATTATTGAAGTGCCTAAGACACAACCGAAGGCCAAAAAAGAGGACGACATGTCTTAGACACAGGTGAAGACTGCAAGTAAATCCTGTTGAATGTCATTATACTTGATGTGTTAGGTGATTCAGCAGCAGAGCCCCAAGACTGACTTTCCACTGGGGCAAACATCTTGCCACAAGGGTAATCGTCCACCAATTATGGGCTCCCAGCCCCATCAGAAACAGAGGGTTATGATTCAACCTCCTTTATAGATGTCTCCTGTAATCTAGTGGAACTTGCAGGGATTTAGGACACATGTGGAGGAACTCCGTTTACTATCTTGCGGTGACAATTTTCATGCCTTCTGATGACCCTGAATTTTGTGGTTATTATCTCCACTGAAAGGGTGACTATAGTAGGGAGAGAGCTAGAGGAGTAGTGCCTTTTTTCATCAACACAGCCTACCACTCTGAATCCCTCTGTATCAACACACACTTACAAGCAACTGCAGTGTCAGTGGTTGTGCACCATCGACTGACTATATGCTCCCTGTATCTACCTCAACGTGATGCGCTCAATGAAGTGGTTCTTCAAGACCTTCTTACACGTCTCCCCACCCCTTCATCATCTGTGGTGATCTTCATGCACACAGTGTACTTTGGGCTCTGTTGCTACCTGCCCCAGGAGTAGAACAATTGAGTCTTTTCTTTTCTGCAAGTGACTGTTTACTAGAAATACAGGTCAGAGCACACACTTATGGACTGCAACTGGATTTTTCTCAGCCATCCATCTTTCGCTTTGCTCTCTGGCCCTTGCCCCTTCTAATCAAGTGGCCAATGATCTTCACGGAAATGATTATTTCCCAATCTGGATCTCCCAGTTAGTCGAATGGAGCCTGTTAGACAACTGCCGCAACAGGTGGTTAACAGAGCAGGCTGGACCCTTTCCAGCTGACTAGCTGAGTTTGATAATTGTGTTAGTGTCCAGGAATGGGTGGACCACATTACCCAAGTTATTCATCATGCTGCTTGCAGCTTCCATTCTGCAGTCTTCAGGATGACTGAGGAAGCATCCTGTCCCTTGGTGGAGTGACAGATGCTGCTCTGCAATACGAACACGGCGTTAGTTCTGTGTAGGTTCAAAAGCTGCACTGCACTGCCTGTAGCTTGTGAACCAAGCCCTTGTCATCCTATACATATTATAAATGCGAAAGTTTCTATGTTTGTTACCGCATCACGCTAAAACTACAGCACTGATTTAGATGAAATTTCATATATAGATTTCTTATGTCTTGGATTAGGACATAGGCTACTTTTCAAAATGTTTATTACAAGTTATTTATTTGAAATATATCCATAGAAATACGTAACGGTTGTAAGAAGCCTCTAATACAACGGCAGAAGAGCATTGTATGGTATGTAATGTTTAGCCGCGGGGTTTAACGCGTCATGTATTAGATTTCCGTTATTTTGGGCAATGGTTCGGGTCCTGCTATAGTGAAAATTTTTGTCTTTGTTATTGTTATCTTTCTTACTTTCGAATATACAAAAAGATTCTTGGATACTGCCAAAACGGCTTAACTGATATATAATTACATACACAAGAAATCTGAATGTTGGCGTTTATGCCGCATTCATTTTCATTTGATGTAACAAATGATGGAATTATGTATATAAATTGAAGACTTTAAATAAAATATGCTCTAAGTACCATGCCAAGAAAAAACATTGACGTTTTGTGTAGAATGGGATCTAGATACCAAGCTCTATTTTGTGTACAAAGCGCGAACTACCACGCATAAATAGCGTACGTAAACTGCAACAAAAGTAGTAGCAAATGCACTCAACAGATGGCAGGCGGTACGCTGCAGTTAACATATGAAACGTTATAGATGTTCGAACATTGTGATGTTATCGTAATTCTTTAAAATTGTATTCTCTTTGGATTTCAATGAATAATAGTTTCTTTGGTGATTTCGATTATTTATAGCATTCGAACGTTTGCATTTAGTTCTTTTGTTGGTTCGCTTTGCATTTGTAGGATCTCAACAGTTCGTTTCTCCGTTAGATGTCTTTTTTATCTCTTTACTTTTCTCCATTAGGATTGTTGTTTATTTCGTTACATTTCTCCGTTAGGTCTGCTGTTTATTTTGTTCCTTTACTTGGCATTTGTTTTCAATTACTGTATTGTTGTTATTGTAGTTACTTACTGTCAGGGGTGCCATCCCACAAGTTGGAGCTGAAGGTGGGTGTGCCTGTTTTATTGATGCGTAACTTGGATGCACCACGATTATGCAATGGCACCAGGTTACGCATCACGGACCTGAGAAGGCATATCATGCAGGCCACCATCATCACCGGTAGAGCCAAGAGAGAGACTGTATTAATACCACGAATTCCCATCATCCCAACAAACTTGCCATTCCAGGTTAACCGGCTACAGTTCCCATTGAAAGTGGCCTTCTCTATTACTACAAACAAGAGTCAAGGACAAACATTAAAAGTGGCAGGTATTCATGTGGCCACCCCATGTTTCTCGCACGGACAGCTCTACGAGAGCTAGAAATCTCTACGTATACTCAGAGAACAAGAAGTCTTGAAACGTCGTTTACAGGGACGTATTGTAATAGATTTTTGGCTCTCCATCCGTTCCAAGACAATTATATATTCCGTGCTAACAATGTCGCAAACAGTCATGTAGTTATTTATGCCCTTTCTTGGCACTTTAATGTCTGACTATTGAACCGCGGGTAACACCGCGGGGAGCAGCTAGTGTTAGTATAAATTCTACTGTACTACTGCAGCTAACAGAATGCACGAAAGAAATCCTCCTCACCTTTTTACTGACTCATGGCGTGAAGCAATTTCAATTCATGTCTTAAAGCCTGAAAAGGACTCCAAACATCTAGTAATGATCATAGCGTTTCCGTCACAGTTGTGTGGGAAAGATTAGCGAGGATGGCCAACTGCTGCCTTGTCTGGATCTTTGAATCCAGTCGGCTCCTTAGTTGCTTACAGTATGCAAGTATGGGTTCAAGAGATGTCAGTCCAGCTTTGATAACCAGGCCTTCCTGGAGGCCACTATACATCAGGCTTTCCTGTGAAGGCATCACTTTTTTGGTATATTTTTTCACATTGAGAAGGCTTAAGATACTAATTGGAATTTAAGTTTTCAATTGAGAAGTCTGTGCATGTTCTTTTTAACCATTCCCATTCTGTTTAAAACGTACCCGAGCTGAGAATGAGGGTCACTGTTTTAAATTTGAAAGAAGCCATGAGGTTTCTGAGCCTCACATTTGACCCAAACTGGCATGGTTACCACACCTAAAAAAAATTTGAAGTGACAAGTCCTGTCTGCTTTGATTTTATAGAGTCTTTATGCAATTTCAGCTTGACTGTAGGAATATGTTGTACGGATCTGCATGAACAGTTTATTTAAAGAAGTTGGACATGAACTCCATGAAGGCATTCAGTTGGCCTCTAGGGCATTTAGAACAAGCCCAATACCAAGTCTTTGTACTGAGCCTGCTCAGCCACCGCTGTACATCAGGTGACAGCTACTATGATGAACCAGGCTTATAAAATACTAGCCATGCCATACACATGCACACCATACCGTTGCTTGGCCTCCATTGGAAAAGCTGATTCACAATTCTCAAAGAGCGATGGGGCCCTTTGGGATATGCACAAAGGACTGCTTTATACAAATGTGTGTGCCTGATTTAAACATTTTACATTGAGGTTGGAGTAAACGTCCACTTTGGATTTTCCAGAGACCCAGTAAGATTGTACAGGTTATGCACATGAGTAGGAAAAACAAACCCATAATGTTCAAATACAGTATTAGTAGTGAGCTTCTTGATGCAGTCACATTGTTCAAATATTTAGGCGTAACATTGCAAAGCAATATGAAATGAAACGGACATGTAAGGTCAGTTGTGAGTAAGGCGGACAGCCGACTTTGGTTTATTGGGAGAATCTTGGGAAGATGTACTTCATCTGTAAAGGAGACCGTCTACATCTACATCTACATACATACTCCGCAATTCACCGTAAGGTGCGTGGCGGAGGGTACACTGTACCTCTACTAGGCATTTCCTTTCCTATTCCACTCCCAAATTGAACGAGGAAAAAAGAATGCCTATATGCCTCCGTACGAGCCCTAATTTCTCTTATCTTGTCTTTGTGATCTTTACGCGAAATGTAAGTAGGCGGCAGCAAGATCGTACTACACTCAGCTTCAAATTCCGGCCCTCTAAATTTACTTAACAGAAATTCACGAAAAGAACGTCGTCTTTCTTCCAGCGATCCCCAATTGAGTTGCCGGAGCATTTCCGTGACACTCGCGCATTGGTCGAACCTACCGGTAACAAATCTAGCTGCTCGCCTCTGAACCGCCTCTATGTCTTCCTTCAAACCGATCTGCTGCGGGTCCCAAATACTTGAGCAATACTCAAGACGTGGTCGTACAAGCGTTTTATACGCGGTCTCCTTTACAGTTGAAGTACATCTTCCCAAAATTCTCCCAATAAACCGAAGTCGGCTGTCTGCCTTACTCACAACTGTCCTTACATGCTCGTTCCATTTCATATCGCTCTGCAATGTTACGCCTAGATATTTGAACGACGCGACCGCATCAAGAAGCTCACTACTGATGCTGTATTCGAACATTATGGGATTGTTTTTCCTACTCATGCGCATCACCTTACATTTTTCTACATTGAGAGCTAGCTGCCATTCTTCGCACCAACTAGAAATTTTGTCTAAGTCAACCTGTATGCTATTACAGTCAGTTACAGACGACACCCTCCCATACACCACAGCATCATCAGCAAACAGCCGCAAATTACAACTTACTCTGTTCATCAGATCATTTATATAGATAGAAAATAATAGCAGTCCTATCACACTCCCCTGGGGCACGCTGACGATACACTCGTCTCTGATGAACACTCGCCGTCGAGAACAACGTACTGCGTTCTATTACTTAGGAAGTCTTCCAGCCAGTCACAAATCTGTGAACCTATTCCATAAGCTCGTATCTTCGTTAGCAGTCTGCAGTGTGGTACCGTGTCGAACGCCTTTTTGAAGTCGAGAAAAACACAATCCGCCTATTGCCCTTCGTCCATGGCTCGCAAGATGTCATGTGAGAAAAGGGCAAGCTGAGTTTCACATGAACGATGTTTCCGAAACCCGTGCTGATTCGTGGAAAGAAGCTTTTCCGTTTCAAGGAAATTTACTATATTCAAACTGAGAATATGCTCCAAAATTCTACATGAAACCGATGTCAACGATATTGGCCTGTAATTGTATGGGTCAGTTCTCTTTCCTTTCTTATACACGGGAGTCACCTGCGCTTTTTTCCAATCACTAGGAACTTTGCGCTGAATTAAAGATTCGCTATAAATGCAAGCTAAGTAGGGGGCCAATGCCGCAGAATAGTCTTTGTAAAACCGAACTGGTATTCCATCCGGACCAGCAGACTTTTTCGTATTTAGCTCTCTCAGCTGCTTCTCTACACCGGAAATACCTATTGCTATGTCCCCCATTTCGGAATTGGTACGTTGATCAAATGATGGTATATTTGTGCGGTCCTCCTGCGTGAAAGATTTCTTAAAGGTTAAATTTAGAACTTCAGCTTTCCGTTTGCTTTCTTCTATTATTGCCCCAGAATGATCAACTAGTGACTGGACAGTGGGCTTTGACCCGCTTATCGATTTTACATAGGACCAGAATTTTTTCGGGTTCTCGGAAAGATCTTTTTCTAAGGTATGGCTGTGATAATTATTGTATGCTTCACGCATCGATCTTTTTATAGACGCACGAATCTCTACTAACTTTTGCCTGTCATTATTTGCGTGTTCCTTTTTGAATCGAGAGTGCAACAGCCTTTGCTTTCTCAGCAGCTTTCTAATATTATTATTATACCACGGTGGATCTTTTCCATCCTTAATCGTCTTTACTGGCACATATTTCTCTAACCCTTCATTAACAATGCATTTAAATTTAGTCCACAATTCCTCTACATCCATAGTCCCAGAATTAAACGATGCCCATTCATTTTCTAGGTGCGATCGTAACATTTTCTTGTCGGCTTTTCCCAACAAAAACACGCTCCTAGCCTTCTTGACTGGTTTATGAACTTTGGTCACCATCGACGCTATGACGATATCGTGATCACTAATTCCTGTCTCCACACAGACATCGTTAATAAGGTCAGGCCTGTTTGTGGCTATAAGGTCTAGAATATTTCCATTGCGCGTGGGTTGCCGGTTTAACTGCTCAAGACAGTTTTCGGAGAATGTGTCCAAAAGTAGCTCGCAAGACCGTGTATAAAACACTTGTACAACCACGTTTTGAGTATTGCTCAAGTGTTTGGGTCCTGCAGCAGGTCAGTTTATAGGAAGACATAGAAGCAGTTCAGAGGGCAGCAGCTAGATTCGTTACTGGTAAGTTCAGCTGATGTGCGAATGTCATGGAAATACTCCAGGAAATAAAATGGGGACCGCTGGAGCAAAGACGACATTCTTTTCGAGAAATTCTGTTGAGAAAATTTAAAGGACCGGAATTTAAAGCTGAGTGTAGAACAATCTTCCTGTCGCTGATCACAAAGACAAGATAAGAGAAATTAGGACTCGTACGGAGGCATATAGGCATCCTTTTTTTTTTTTTTTTTTTTTTTTTTTTTTTTTTTGTTGTTGTTGTTCTATTTGAGAGTGGAATAGGAAAGGAAATGCCTAGTAGTGGTAGAGTGTACCCTCCGCCATGCACCTTATGGTGGATTTCGGAGTATGTATGTAGATGTAGAAACTAAGTATCCAATTGTTGCTCTCCTGCTGGTCTCTGAGGCGGGATGAAAGTGACCCCAACACACCTCTGCATCAGGCACTGCCCCATTAAATGTTTGTTTTAATCCGTCATGGATCCCCCATTTTGTAATGCTTGTGGCGTGTGTTGAATGTGTTGTATATAATGTTAAGAGGGCTGAAGTCATTTTTAGTACTGACATACCATCTATTTAAGCTCGCCTGAGGGGTGTGACCAGAGTTTTAAAATTTTGGATTTTGTGTGGATCCTGGTCTAAAATTTTAGGCTGGTTTTAGTGTGAGGCAAGTGGCTGGCTCATCCTTTTCTAAAGCCAGTGATCAGCCAGCAAGATCATCTGCTGATTGCTTTAAGTACTTCTCCAATGTTTCCTTTTGGAGGCAATGTCGTGATTTTGAGTTGTCACTATAGTATTGAGTTCTTTTGGTTTAGCTGCAAACATATTTTGCTAGTTGTGTCTTCTTTTAATTCTGTTGTTGGATTTCCCCCCCCCCCCCCTTTTTTCACATTCCTCATATTTCATTTGTTCGGGTGCTAAAGACCTCATTCTTTTGTGCCCAAAACCCCATATCCTACCATCCATCCAAAAGTTGCGACTTTGTGCATTGTGTGTTGAAACACTACAGTTACTCCTATGTTTCAGTGCAGTTTTTTCGTGTTGCAATGTCTAGATATATTACTGCATCATCTGTGAAAATCCTCTTTGTACTTCCAATGTTATTTTTTAGGTCGTGTATATATATTGTGAAAAGCAATGGTGCTGTAACACTTCCTTGTGGCACGCCAGAAATCGCTTTCATATCAGAAAACTTCTCTCTGTTGAGAATGACATGTTACATTCTGTTCACTAGAAACTCTTCAGTCTGATCACACAGTTGGTCTGATATTCTATACACATTTATTTTACTTGTAGACAACTGTGTGGAACCATATTGAATATCTTGAATATCTGCCTGCGAGCCAGTATCTGCTGCTTTCGGGTCTTGCGGAGTGCGAGCTGGGTTTCATATCATCATTACTTTTGGAACTCATATTGATCCCATCTGTTGAACAATTTCAATTGCTTTTGTATCCCTTTGCCAATTATTTTGATTTCTGCCATTATGTTATTTTTGCGATGATTTAGAGGAGGAGGAACAGTGCAGTCTTCCTTTTTGAAACAACTTTGGAAAAAGACGTTTACTATTTTGGTCTTTCATTTGTCATCCCCTCTTTTAATACCATTATGATCCCAGAGTATGTGACGTTACCAGTAGAGCCAGTCAAAACAGCTGCCACCCCCCTGCTTTCCCGCCGTGTTTGCTGCTCACTCCTGCCGGCTGACGGCTGGTGGAGGGGGAGTGATGATGTCACACTGCCGAGAGAAAGATGCTTCGGGACAGGGCGAGTCACGGTACTCCCGTGTTCATGTCTAGCCAGCCGGACCGAGCTGAGCTGCCTCAGCCTAGTCGGCACACGCCGCTGGCCTCTGTGTTGATACTGCGTGCCGGGCCGGGCCGAGCCGAAGAAAGTGGGGAAAATACACTTTTTTGATTTTCACATTGTAAAAGTTGTTGACAGTATACTAGACCACGCCACATCGTTTTATGAAATTGTGTTTTCCCAACAAGCTTTATCTTGCCTGTAAAAAATAAAAAGTCTACTCTTCATTTTGCACGAGTTTTTAGTTCCCCAATGCTCCTCACTCAATTTTGATGAAAGTATGTGAATGGTGGCCAAATTTTTGAGGTCATTTTGACTGGTTATTTTTGAATTTAGGGTATTTTGTGTAATAGACAATGTTGTAGAGGACACTTTTCTAAAAACAATCATGTCAATTGCAATGTTGTAACTTAACCCAATGCAGAGATATTCAAATTTTCGCTAATGTCTCCAGACTGAAAATTGGCGCGCACCGACAAATAAAAATGGCCGCCATTCAGTAAAGGTGCAAGATAAATTACTTTAAAAAACTGTTTTGAACTTCTCAAATATAGGGCAATCACATATAAAAAAATTAAAATATTTAAAAATGGTCAAGCAACCATCCCTGTACCACTTCATATGGATTGACCCCTTTGAGAGATCACAAAAAGTCCCAATGGGTGATGCCCAGTTATTCATAGCATGTAATAATATTTCATCAGTGAAGGTATTTATAGCATTTCCTGTTGATAAGTTTTTTTGAAAACCAAACTGACATTTTGTTAGAACTTTATTTCTACTAATATGTGAAGCTACTCGAGAATACATAACTATTTCAAAATTTTTTATTAAAGCTGTCAGAAGTGAGGTTGGGTTGTAGTTGTTGACATCAAATGTATCCCCTTTTTTGTGCAATTTCAGTCTTATCAGGGAAAATACCCTGCCGTAAACAGCTACTGTAGATGTGGTGACAATCCTACTTATCTTTTGGGAACAAGCTTTTAATATCCTGCTGGAAATGCCATAAATTCCATGTGACCTTATACTCTCTAGAGAGTCTATAATTTTTCTAATTTCTGAGGGACAGGTTGTATCAAATCGTGTAGGTATGGCAAGATCAAGAGGAAGGGATGACGGGAGCTTCAGTAAAAGAGGCAGGCAGGAAAACTGCCAATGTGAGAAAAAGAAGACAGTGATAGATATAAATATAGACAGTAACAGTGAGAATGAGATGATGTGTATAAAAACTTTTACAAATGGGTAAAAGGTTGTAACATACTCTGTGTTAAAATAGGGTGAATATGTTAGCATGCCAAAATTGTTGGCGAAGAATGAGGGTGATGGCAGCTAGTTTCTAATTTTCCTTTCAGATTCTTTTACACATGAACATATTTGCCTTTTTTGTACTCTGATAGGAGCATTTTCCAGCTAATTTTATATTCTGTTAAAGTACTGTTTTACAGATATATGTTACATGTGAAGTGTTAATGTGTTAAATACTACACAGGTTCATTTTTCTCTTTTTGTTGCAGTGTTCATTTTGTTCTAAAAGAGGGATGTGCGGTAATTATATTTATTCACAGAGGTCTTCATTTGTGAAGGTCAAGACAGTAGCACATTCCAAAGATGCATGAACTTTTTATGCAAGTTCTAGGAAAGAAAGATCTGTCAAAGGTACCTTTTCATCTTAAGTAATATAATATTGTTATGTCTTTACAATGTTAAGTATTATATCAAAATAAATCTGTGTAATCACAGTAAAATTGGTTATTAAATGAATCCTTTCAACTTTCTTTTGAAGGCAGGTGATTTGTTTTCTGTGGCTGATCAGGCAATAGTAAATGATCTCACAGAAGTTGTGAACACAATTGCAGAAATCACTAGTTTGCCTGATTATGTGAATAACGACAATGACCAGAGTGTCGTAGAAATCTGCATTACTCGTGTTACCTCCTGTATAAGGTGAGTTGCTCATTGTGAGATGCATTATTTGCCTTGTGTAATTTTACTATATTGATTGTATTTGGAGTTACATGTGTGGTTCAGAAATCACTGTAATCTAATGAGATGAGGTTTTAACAATTATTATTTTTCTTTCATGCCCTATTACGGTGTGAAAGTTGGAAAGATGCTTGTTTAATTGGATTCTACTGACTGGTAATCACAATATTGGTGTTATTGGAATATGTGTCTTTATTCTTCCAGGATTCTTTAGGTAATCAGTATTTGGATACTACTGTTCAACCTGTCTGATACATATTACAAGGGAAAGAGAAAAATATCATGAAGCAGTATTAGTTAGAATTCAGCTATTGATACAATAATACACACAATATTTTTCACTGAAGTAGTGGAGGGTGGATGCCATGGTCTTCACTTGTAAAATTTACAAACAATGAAGACAGAGTATAGTGTTAAAAGAAATTAAGTGCTTCATTGTAATTTGGCACTTCACTCTGTACAAACAACAAAAATATAGTGTTAAAGAAAAATACAGTATTCTCAACTTAATCTGGTTTTAAAAAGGTAATTTATTTGAATGGCTTCACCCATCATGCATTAAGTGTAAACAAATCATTCTACAAACTTATTACTGAATTAAGAGCCTATTCACTTCAAGTTTTCACACTGGTGTAATGGCTGCATATACTGATCACACACAACCCTTCACTCAGGAAAGGTGTATCAAGATTCAAGGCATCGTCTCGATATCTGTCACTTGAAGCTGGTCCAATATCTTGATCGTCAACACGTTACTGTGCAAAAACAAATAATCAATAATATGTAACTGTCAAAATCCACATAATTCAATTAAGCTAGTTCATTAGCAGACTAGACTTCACCATTACTTAACATTTTCATCATCATCGTCACCACCATCATAATCATCCAAGAATTTTTATTGGATTTCTATTCTGTATGTCCACTCCCAGGAACCACAGACATAGCTGAGGTGGGATGGCTTGCATGCCTCAACAAGACAGATAGCCAGACCATAGGTGCAACAAAAGCAGAGGGGTATCTGTGGAGAACCAGACAAACATGTGGTTCCTGAAGAAGAGCAGCAGACTTTTCAGTAGTTAAAGGGGCAACAGTCTGGATGATTGAGTTGTAGCATCACCTAACATGGCTTGCCATGCAGCTACTGCGAGTGACTGAAAGGAAGGGGAAACTGCAATAATTTTTCCCAAGGACATACAGCTTTACTTACAAATATATGATGATGGTGTCTTCTTGGGTAAAATACTCCGGAGGTGAAATAGTCCCCTATTCGGCTCTCTGGGCAGAGACTACTCAGAAGGATGTTGTCACAAAGAAAAATAAAACAGGCATCATATGTATCGGAGCATGGAATGTTTACTCCCTTAATTGGGTAGGTAAGGGGAATGGACAGGTTGAAGTTAGATATGGTGGGAATTAGCGAAGTTTGGTGGAGGAATGAACAGGAATTCCGGTCATGTGCATACAGGGCTATAAATACAAAAATCATTCGGTAGTAGGTCTAATAATGAATAATAAAGTATGAATTCAGGTGAGTTACTATGAATAGCTCAGAGAACACATCATTGCAAAGGTAAACAGGAAGCCAACACTGATCACAGTAGTATAAGTTTAAATGCCAACTAGTTTTGCAGATGATGAGGAGATGTAAAAAATGTATGATGAGATAAAAGAAGTTATTCAAACAGTTAAGGGAGATGAAAACTTAATTATGGTGTGGGACTGGAACTTGGTAGTAGGAAAAAGAAGTGAAGGAAAAATAGTAGGTGAATATGGAATGAGGAAAAGAGTGAAAGAGGAGATCGCTTTGTAGAATTTTGCACACACCACATTTTAATAATCACAAACATTTAGTTCAAGCACCATGCAAGAAGGTCTATACAAGGAAGAGTCACTGGAAGGTACCAAATTGAATTTATATTGGTAAGACATAGATGTAAAAACCAGGTTTTAAATGGTAACACATTCCAGGTGCGAATACAGATTTTTATCATAACTTATTGATTATGAACTGTAGATTAAAAACTTAAGAAACTGGAGAAAGGTAGATAAGTAATGAAATGTCCCCAAGACTGTGCTTTATTTGGAGAATACATTTCATACAAATTATGTTTCCTTTATTAAATGGTAAGTATCTGAGGTCCAGTCTTACTGTGACCAATCAGTGTTCTTCTTCACATGAATATAACAACTTGGTCTTCTTCTCCATTAACTAAATGCATCTGAAGATAATGAAGATAGACCCTAGCTCAAAAGAACTCACTTTTACCACAAATAACGAGTTACTCAGTTTTAAACTTTCATACAACTTCATTGTAACAACTACAATGTCTTCTGAAAATGCTCCTTATTACACATCAAATACATTCAAACTCCAGGCTAGACAATCATTAACAACTGAATAATACATAAAAATCAAAAGAACAATAACCAGAGGCTCCTCCTCTTTATTGAATGTTCATGGGAGCTCATTCTCCTGATCACTCTGCAAGTAACCTTTGTGACAGGTAACTTGCTCCCGTCTAGGAAAACCCCTGAAAAATAGAGAATCTTCGGACAGTATATGTCCTATAGGTTCTCTAAACCCACTCAAACTGACATTTGGTTATCCCAGTGGAGGAAGCATGTAGTGTATTTGTTACACTTACACCCTCTCCTCAGAAACAAGATACCAAATATACACTATGTTTTCTTTTTCCACATACAACAAACAATACTACCATTATAATATACAATAAACAATTCTTTGTATCTCAATAAAAATTAACTGTTAGTAACATAATATGATATTTCATCAAATCTAATATAAAATCTTTCCATAAAGGAAAAAGAATTCACCTCATCAAAGTGTCTTTCCAACTACAGTCTCTACACAGTCGGTAAAAATACTTTTACCACCTATTTGTTACAAGTTTGATTCATAGATCTCACATCACTTCCTACTACTTTCATCTCCAAATATATGTAAGTGATTTCCTATAAAATTGTTCATCTTATCACAGGGTCACTCATTTTACCTTTCTTTTGTCTCTTAGGGATCAGTAACCAAAAATCACCTTTTCTTGTCACTGCTAGCCTGGATCGTAAAAGTTTACATCAAATGCTTCAACTATTGGCTTTACTACTCTCCTCAAATCAGTTTAACCTATTGAGTCCTCTAGATACCATTTATTTAGACACAAGCAAGAGAAATCCATACCACTCTCCCTTCAATAAGTTTTTAATATAACTTAACATCAACCATCTTACATTTTATAAAATAGGCTGTATGTGTGTATGTTCCACATCTCCTCCTAAACTACTGGACCAATTTCAACCAAACTTGGTACACGTTTCCTTAATATCAGGCAACATGCGCTGTCGGCCTAAGAATCACCTACGATACATATGAAAGGAGATATGACGTCATAAACAATGAGATGCACGAAAAACTGCTGCGTCAAACGACAATGCTGCACATTTCATCCTAAATCCCTGGATCGATTGCAACCCAATTTGATACAGATATTTCGCACATGATGTATCAACTGCTGTAAGAGTACGAACGACATGCGACACTTTATTCAGGAAATATAACGTCATGAACAATAGGAATCGCAAAAAATTGCTACATAATGCGACGAGACTTTATAAATACACTATATGAGAATGACAGTGCTTGGCGACTTGCAACAAACTTTAAACATAATTTCAAACCTTTATTAAACTTTTTATTGCAGACAACCACATCAAAATAATGAAAGAAAAAAAGTTTCTCACTTGCTACTTTTCCGCTGTTCATGGAGCAAAACTATGGCATTTGGTATAACGTTACAATTTATAATTTCTACACTACCAATTGTACTCGCAGGAAATTTTGCAGACAGAATACACACTTAAAGCTGAATGTACATTCGAAATTGTCTCACAGTACGACAGGAAGTTCATGAGATATGAGGATGTAAAGAGTAACATTCATGGAAAATCGCCCCATCAAGCATCACATTTTAATTTATTACTTCTTTACTACTAATCATATTCGCAACAGATTCTACCGACCTACAGCACTTATAAAAATAAATATATTCCTTCAAAATTTTACAAATGTGCAACATACCTTTACTAATAATAAATCTGTAAATGTAGGCCTGTTGCTCTTTGCTTCATTCTTCAAAACTACTGGATGAATTTTCATGCGGTTTTCACAGGAAACATGAGCAAAGATTGGTTCAGGATTTAAGCATGATTTCATCAAAATAGAAACATGAAGTGTTTTCATAGACTGTTGTGTCTGTCTGTTCATCTATTAGAAACCACTTCTCCAAAACTACTTCACGAATTCACATGGTGTTTCACAGGTAACTTCAGCGTGTCTTGGAACAACATATAGACTTAGTTACATAAAAATCGGATAATGGAAAGAAGAACATCACAATTTAACATTTTTCATCGACAACTGTCATGTCTATCTTTCTTTTTCATCTCCAAAACTAATTGACGAATTTTCTGGTTTTTTTTTTCACAGTAAACCTGAGGGTATCTAGCGGTTACAGAAACGCTTCAATTCACAAAATCAGATCAAAAGAAGTAACATATCACAATCTAAACTTTTCTCTGAAAGCAATTGCATGTGTCTGTAGAGAGTAATCTCCAAAAGTACTAAATGAACATTCATGGGGGTATCACAAATAAATAAAGAATATCCTGGGGCAACATATAGGCTTCATTTCATCAAAATCAGACCAGGAAAGTAAAATATATCCTAATTTTAAGTTTTAGGTGTATTTAATGCTTGGAAAGAACGGCATCATGCAATAAAGAACTAATAGATAGTGCTGCGGGCGGTCGTGTTAAGTTCGGAACAGCGATCGGATTATTACCCTTTGAAAATACTACTTACTCTTTGACTTTTCAAATTTACCACATTTATGAAAATCGTTTTCTTGGTTTCTGTGTTCTACGAAACATGATTCAACACAATGAAAATAAAATTGATACAATCCTCGCCGTGTTTAATCCATGTATTAAATACTGATATCACAGTCTGAGGTATACATACAAATGCTGGGCAGAAGTGTACAGAGAGTCCACAGTGAATGGGAAGTTTTCAAAGTTTCTATCAATATTTAAATTTGAAGAAGTGTTTCCTAAAACACTAAGAGTAATTAAAGCACAAAATAAGAATAACTGGATTACTAATGGGATAAGACAATCCTCAAAAACCCTAAGATATCTCAGCACCATAAAATACTACAACAACCACCCTGAATTTCAAAACTTTTATAATACAAAAAGGTATATAGAAAAGTACTACTAGCAGCAAAAAGGCATCAAAATGATAAACTCATAAAAAAGGCTAGTAATAAGACCAAAGCAGCCTGGGATGTCACCAGTCAGGCAACAAACAGGAAAAAAGCAGGGCAAATGAATATACAGTAGCGACTTAATGGTACCTCAGTTCACGATCCCAAAAAACTAGCTAACTTTGCAAATAAACACTTCAGCAAGGTTGCTATCAAACTTCAACAGAAATTTGTCAACAACACACAGGACCCACATATACTGCTTAGTGTACCACACAATGTTCTTGCAACCCTCCACAGCAGAAGTTAGCAAAGTAGTGCAGAACCTCAAAAATAAATCTTCAGTAGGCTTAGACGAAATCCCTGTGTGCTTACTGAAGGACTGTACTCGGAGCATCAGCCACCCTTTAGCACACATTATAAATGAATCTTTTACCAAAGGTTGTTTCGTGGAGACACTAAAATGTGTAAAAGTCCTGCCAATACATAAGAAAGGTGACCCAGAAAGTATAGAAAATTACAGACCCATCTCTTTACTTTCATCATTTTCCAGAGTTATGGAAACAGTAATGAAAAATCGGCTCATGGCATATCTAACAAAGTATAATCTCCTGTGTGAAGAACAATCAGGTTTCAGGTCAGGCAAAACCACAAGTTCAGCTATAGCTCAATTTACAAATGCTGTTCTTGAAGCACTGGACAAGGGTGAATATGTAACTGGCATCTTTCTTGATCTTACCAAAGCCTTTGATACAGTTGACCACAATATTTTGTTAAATAAACTGGAGGCACTAGGTGTAAGGGGGGTAGCAAATATGTTGTTTCACTCGTATCTCCAAAACAGAGTGCAACAGGCGGAGATCACTAAAATTAACTCAAATTACATCACAAAACACCTTTCTGAGCCAGAATATATTAATATAGGTGTCCCCCAAGGAAGTGTCCTGGGACCTATACTGTTTTTAATATATATAAATGATTTTCCTCAGAGCGTGAAACATGGCAAATCAGTACTGTTTGCCGATGACAGTAATATATTAATCACAGATAGTTCACAAATTAAACTCAATCAGAAAGCTGAGGATACACTTGTGCATGTAAGTAGGTGGGTAGAAAATAACAAATTAATCCTCAATGTACAAAAAAAAAAAAGACCCACCAACAGCATCAACTTCCACATAAAAAGAAAACCGGTCACTAACTTTCTAAAAAAAAAGATGAAAATATTGAATGTGTATCAACAACAAAATTTCTGGGAATGCACATTAATTCGCAATTAAAGTGGACCAAACACATTACTGTTCTCGGGAAGAAAGTAGCCTCGGCTTGCTACACACTCAGAATAATAAATTCAGTGTGTAGCAGCTCATGTACCTAGGACAGCATATTTTGCGAATGTACATTCATTAATTAGTTATGGCATTATCTTCTGGGGAACAAACGAACAAAATAGGCAGGCAATATTCAAGCTACAGAAAAGGGCTGTACGTAACATCACAAACAATAGCTCGAGGGCACACTGTACAGAATTATTCAAATATATGGGAATACTAACTGTTCCATGGTAATGCATTTTACAGTCAACCATCTACATAAAGGAAAACATCAACCAGTACCCACCAAACAGCTCCATACATGAACATGAAACTAGATCCAGCTGCCACCTACATCTCAATAGAAAAAACACAATAAAAACCCAAAATAGTATATTATATAATGGAATAAACTATGTAACAGACTTCCCCAGGATATAAAAAATAAAGATAAAATACAGGACTTCAGAAATTCCCTAAAAATATCTCTTAGAGAAGTGCTACTATACTGTCCAGGACTACCTAAATTAAGATGCAAATGTATGTTCGTCAATTTTCATCAACAGTGACATATGAGCATGTAAATTTAATAAATATAATATTTTATTTGTCTGTAAGTGTAGATGATGTACTTAAGATTTTATGTTTGTATTGTATACAAATATGATAACATCCATACAATTTTTATTGTATACGGATGGATAAATAAATAAAATAAAAAGTTTAAGTCTCACACTTGGAGCGACAATAGCACATCTAATGGAAAGAGAGCCAACCGTAAGAATAATAATCATTTTCAGTGATATTTCTACTTTATTAAAGAAATACTTATTATATTTCAGCTTTCCATGCCCCAGACCATTGTCCAGAGATATGAATGTTCATGAAATAAATGTTTTAAATGGCGAATATAACTGATGTATGATGTAAACTACATCATACTCATGAAGACATTCCTATTTCTAACATGTTTCGCAAACATATTAGAAAATAACTACTGACAAATTTTCATGCGGTTTTCACAGGAAACTTGAACTAAGATTGGGGCAACGTATAGGCATGATTTCATCAAAATCAGATCACGAAGAAAAGGTACATTGCAACTGTTTGTTCACCTATTAGAAATATGTAATCTCCTAAACTACTCACTGATTTGCATGGAGCAACTTCCTTTCATAAAAGTGGAATCAGGGAAATTGTTTTAGATGTAGGTTATCATTGAAGTGTGGTTTGTGTAGTTCAGCAAACAAGTGGTAGAGGCGTTGTAGTGCACCAAATAATAAGAATGGGGTAGTACAACAAGGAAGCGAACGTCTGTGACAGAATTAAGCAATCTTATGTCTATTAATACCAACAAATATTGAACATAGTGTTATTGATTTCGCTTTGTGTATTAAATACTTAACGATATATCTTTGCTTATTTTGGCACATTTCACTTTTTTTTACCTGTATCAAAAACTTTATGAAGATACATCGTTTCAGACAATGACTTTTACTTACACTTGACATCTTCATGAAGATACATCATTTTGGACAATGACTTTTACTGACATTTGACATCTTGGATAACATAACTGAGTTTACTGACAGAGCGATCTAACAAGGATGCTATTTTTACTGACTGAGGTCTAGAACCCTAAAAAGCCGTGATACATACAGGCCCTCCTTCGACAAGCGTTGCGAAGTACGGGCATATAAGCTAGTATTAAATATTTCTCTCTGCTTATTCAAAATGTAAATACATTCTCTTTCCATTCTCATATTAATCTTTACATAATAACACTACTAATATTATTCACGATGTTGTTTTTCAGTTAAATTCGGTGAATACAAGGGTTCTTAAAAAATATATGACACTTGCTTTTGGCCTATCCATGTCAAGTAATGCAAGGCAAACTTCCACAGGGGTGGGTTTCTTAAGATAGTTCTGTACTTTCCTATTGATGATAAAATCATTTCCTCTCAACTATTTCTAAATCCAACTACACAATTATTCACTGGTCATAAAAGTGAAAAAAAAGGGAGGGGGGGTAAGAAGAAAGAGCAGCGAAAGGCTGAGGCGTATAAATAGCTGGAAAGAAGACAGGATGCAGGCAACTCCTACGGATTGCTAAAGCAAGAGATAAGGTGGCTAAGGACATAACATCAGTGAGGCAGATAAAGGAAGAATAATCAGTTGTAGCATTACACGACCCTTAGAAAATCCTGAATAGGTAATTCAACACCAGTAAACAGGTTATCGAAGAAAATTTGATAGGGAACAAATGGAAGTAACTGGTCCTCATACGTTATTACCACACTGTAACACATACCTTTGGTTTTATATTCCTTACTACATGTACCAGCTCCTGGGTAGGGTTCAAGCCAAATAATATATCCTCCACTGGTGCCTCCACACCAGAATTTGAATCGACATTGAATTAGTTTCGCATTTATGAATTGTTTGCACCCATGTCTTCCAAAGTATGGGACCATCAATTCACCAACAGAATGGTGCTGTACATGAGGTGCAAATTGTTTGAATCTATCATTCAGCATACACAGCACTGGATGGATTTTCCCAAACCGGTCTGATTTCTCTAAATGTATCATTATTGCACACATGCATATGGGAAAAGATGAAGTTAGATCGATCTCTGGACATGGCAATTGCTACAAGGTCATTATGACTATCTTTATCTGATCACCAGTACATTTTTCTGTGTGACACTGATACTAACCACTTAGCAGAAGTATTGCAATAAACACCAACATCTAATCTTCTGAACAATCGCATAGTCTATTTCTTTTTGTTGCATATTGATTTCTAAGCACTTCATTATCAAAAAATTATTGGAAATATTCAGGTGGTGTTCGCCCATCTTCATTAGAGGCCACTCAGGTTTGAATTACTTACTTCTCCACTTTTCCAGTTATACTCACTGAGGTTTTGAACTTTTTACTTTGACAGTCTGTATGGTGTTGTTGTTTTTGTACTGCTGGAGAGTCCTTTGTTCACATTAGAATAAGCATAAATATTCAAATTACAAAGTGCAGTAACATTAAGTTGACTTTCTGGTAAATGATCTACTTTTGGATTTTCTACTGAGCGAGGTGGCGCTCGGAACGTGGTGGTTCAAATCGACCTCCGGCCATCCAGATTTAGGTTTCCTGGGATTTCCCTAAATCACTCCAGGCATATGCTGGGATAGTTCCTTGTAAGAACACAGCCAATTTCCTTCCATATCCTTAACCAAACACTCTGAGCATGAGCTCTGTCTCTAATGACCATGCTGTTGATGGCATGTTAAACTCCAAGCTTCCTTTTTAATCTTCCTTGGATTTTCTTCAGCCCCCGAATCTTCATCTGTTACATCATCATTTGAATTTATTGGGAGGGTGTAATGTAACATCTACACCAGTATTTTGTATTTCATCATCGTTTGTTTCTAACAAGTCCAAAAACTCCAACAGTGTACATTGTTTCCAGTGAATATAAAATGATATCATGTTACCTTTATTTCTTTCTGGAAGGACGTTCAAAACATTTTTGAATTGCAATTGAAAAAACTTTCAATTGTGACATAAGCTTATAAATAATGTAGTCAATTCCTTTAAGATGTTATATTAACAGTAACAGAATTATTGAAACAATATGGAAGAAAATATACATACCCATCGCCAACAAGGCCAGTCAATTCGTCCACGCTAAAATTGAACTTATCTTCAAGACAAAATATTTCAGTAACTGTAAACGAGAGCATCCAAATAACTCTCACAGTGTGTTCCTGTCTCAATGAACTTCACTTGTATATGCATCACTCTATGGCAACAATGCATTATCACAGAAATAAGCAAGTTCAACAATGATTGACGTCATCCTTTCAGAAGGACGTCAAGGGTTATCTGGGTTAAACTACCGCCGGCATAGCCCTCCAGATCCAGATCCTTGTCTGCATGGAAAATGCTTTGTTAAGGCAGTGTCCCCTGTGGAGGGAATTATATTATTTATAAATATTATCTAGACTTTTATTATCACAGTTTCAGACCCGTGATTATCCATGTTAGGCATCTGGTTATTAGTTGCTTAACAGATAGCAGTAAATCAGATTCAGTTGAGCACTACCATCTATGTCTCATTTGATTTGCTACTGTTGATCCAGTGTATTTTCACTGAATGGGGAACTCGGATTTTAATACCAATTAACTACCAAAAAGATATTCATTTCCATCTGCTTCATAAGATCAATCAAAATGATCACTTATTCTACTTAAAAATACCTTCCCCTGTAAAAACTGTATAAACCCATTCTCCAAAATCAACTTCTTTTAAAAGAAATAATAGAAACTCTTAACCTATACAAAATAGCTTATTAGTAATTGTACACTAGTGTTAAATCATGATCCATTTGCCTTTTTTGTTGATTGAAAAGACCATAGGCTTTGGAAAGTTATTCGGGTCTCGGTATTCTATATACTCCCATAGATCTCATAGTCGACCACCAATTAATGCAGTATAGTAGACTTTTTTAATCCGAAAGAATCATTACTTTTACCAAGTACAGTTCTTCCTTAGTTCAACATTTACTATAAAGAGAGAATTTCCCATGGTGAGCATTCTACTGCTCTCCACATAAAACAAATCAGCAATCCTGAGACGGCTGCCTACCTGAAATAGATTAATAGACTCATCCTGTGCACAACTCGATGATGTGTTTCTTTGCTCAGGCCACGACTTCTTGCATGAGCTCTCTATTACCATCTATGTACTACTTATTCACTTTCCCCAGCATCCAGCTGTGATTTAGAAAACTGTGTGGTTATCCCTTGTGAATATGTTAAGTAATTTATCTAAAGTCTTTAGATATTCATCCCAGGTTTTAGAAATCCTAAAAGTTTTCCTGTTGTGTGTTAATAAAATTGTTATCATCATGTGTAACATTTGGCCAATCTCTATTAATATATTGTTGTTGTTATTATGAAAGATGTTGGTACCTCTCCCTCGCTGTCTGGATTTATTACTGCTTTGGTCATTATTATCTGTTCTTGTATTATTATTACCTGTTCTGTTTTCATTACCATTATTGTTAAGAAATTCTAGAAGGTAACACAGACAATTAAGCCAGGATTCCTTTCAATGAATTATATACTGTGAACCCGTTAGAATGTTATTTATCTGCTTGTCAGTCTAGCATATCTGTTTGTTCAAGGTAATCTAACTGATTATTAACTTTACCCAAAAGTTTATCTCTCACTCTCCAAGGTAAAAGACTTACGAACACCTCTAACAAATGTTCCTCTTGAATTGGGTCATCAGATATTTTGACTTATATAACTGGTGTTCTATGAAATCTCTATATCCCTTCCAGTCATCATGACTGTATGGATTAGATCCCAACAATTCTAATCGTAATTTCTGCTGGGGGAGGGGGGAGTAGGTAGGGCTCCATGGCGTAGCATACGGATTGCAGAATCCTTGCCTGCACAAGTATTTACGCAAATCATGACGAACGGAGAACCTGCGCCACCCCACAACACCCCATGAGCACTTCAGACATAACAAAACATCCGAAAGAATGACCGTTGTGAAACTACCAAACAAATATATGCGAAATCCATTTAATGAACACAAATTAACCAAGACATGCTTACTCAATTATAAATCCCTGCTGAAGGTACCAAAAACCACCCAATACACCAAACTTTTGTTAAATGTCTTGGTGCCCTCACAATCTACATTTATATAAATAATCTGCAAATCATATTTAATTGCATGTCAGACGGTTCATTGAACCACTTTTGGTTCATTCCATAAGAAATCATTTAATTAAAAAAATTAATTTGAACGTTGGTGATACAGAATTTTATGATTTTCTGTGTAAATAAGGTAAAAACCAAAAGTAAAGATTTTTTTTTTCAGTTTTTATCTTCAAAGTTGTTGATTTTCGTACTACTTTTTAATGTATGTGCAAAAGTTCGTGATGGTATTTCAGTGGGACCATAGTAAAATAAGTTATATTTTATTGCAATTGGCTTTGCTAACTACATCACAACTTTTGCTTCCTGGTTCATAAAAATTAATTAAAATCGAAAATATTCTTTAATATGTAAGCAAACTTTATTTTATGTTTTTAAGAGTGTAGCAAACAATACATCACACTAATTAATCTAAACAATGCAAGGAATTTTGTCGTTTTTACTTTATACAACTTTCAGTTTTCGTGTTTGTAACATATCAGAAAATAAAGACTTACAATGGAAAATAACAAAACAAATACATTACCTTATACTAATACAGTTATTATGGACTGTAGTAGACATCAATTGTTGAAACGAAATCAGCATTGCATTATAGGGATAAAGATTGCTACTATGAAACTTAGGTGATGCATTACTGAAACACACATGTAGCAGTCTTCCTGAGATAGTGATAGGTTTTGCAACAGTCTGATTACTCCAGCAGTAAACAAGATTATACTGCATTACAAGGTTTGTAAAAACTGTATTTCAAAGGAGATTGCTGTTTTTAGTCTTCAGAATTTAATCTTAATACAACTTAATCTACTCATTTTTACATCTTTTTATCTCTCATGGATTTCATCATTTTGATGAATTTCAGAGAGCCTGAAAAGCTACAGTTCGTGTAGGCTGAAATTATCCAAAGAAAGAAAATCTGAACTGTTGATAACTGAAAGCAAAGAATTTTGCGAAAAGATACAACTGAAGTGTATCATGTCTGATGACCCTGAGTTTTTGGATGTTGAAGGCTTGCATTTGTTTAATGCCTCATTGACATCAATAGGGGAATTTCCAGTATTAAAAAGGAAATGTGTCAGCTCAAAGAAAGACAGCAAAGATAAAGCTGAAAAAATTAAATGCAAATTAAGTGAAACCGTTTTTCTTGGAGAAACCGGTGAAATCAGAAAATACGTGGCTTGATGATTCACAAGCAGAAATGATTGATCAAATTAGACAAATTTCACAGTCCTAGTAAAAGTGAAATTTTTTGTTTGTTTTGACTTGCTTACCTAACCATTGGTCATGCACTCTTACAGAACGTCCAATGTAAGCAACTATAAGGCAAGAAAAACAAAGAAAAAAATTTGTCGATGAAAAGGGCATAATATAATAATGGAAAGTCCAGGTTGGAATAAATAATATAGTAAGGACAGTTACAACTCACCGCAAAGACGTGGCGACGAGATGCGACAGGCACATACAAAAGACACACACATACAACACATTCAGCTATCGGCCATGGCCTTCTTCAGAAATAGAGCACTCACGCAATCACACAGGCACACAACACAGTCATACAACCATCACCTCCGACTGCCACACTTCGAATCACGCTCTTCAGCGAATCGGGGACGGGAGGGGAGGGGGAGGGGATAGAAAGGTTACGTCATGGTGGTGGGGATGGGTTAGATGGGAATAACGAGATGCAGCTTAGGAATGGAGTGGGGAGGCGGGTGAGGGGAAAAAAAAAATTAAAATAAAATAAAGTAAAATAATATGCACACTGCAAGTGCACAAGACCACATACACACACATACGCACGCACGCACACACACACGCACGCGCACACACACACACACACACACACACACACACACACACACACACACACACATATACACACACACGATCACACATTCACACACCACTCAAATCAGGCGAGGTTTGGGATACAGAGGTAGGAACTGTAAGGTATGGAAAAATATATATATAGGGAAATTATCGTAGGTTGAGGCCTGGTTGATTTCGGGATCGGAGAATGTATTGTAGGGATAACTCCCATCTGTGCAGTTCAGAAAAGTTGGTGGTGGATGGGAGGATCCAGATGGCCCGGGTTGTGAAGCAGCCATTGAAATCAAGCATGTGCTCCGCTGCATGCTGTGCCACAGGGTGGTCCACCTTGTTTTTGGCCACAGTTTGGCGGTGGCCATTCATCCTAATGGACAGCTGGTTGGTGGTCATGCCAATATAGAAAGCTGTACAGTGCTTGCAGCACAGTTGGTAAATTACGTGGCTGCTTTCACAAGTGGCCCGGCCTCTGATAGGGTAGGATAAGCCTGTGACAGGACTGGAATAGGAAGTGCTGGGTGGGTGGATTGGACAGGTCTTGCAGCGGGGTCTTCCACAAGGATATGATCCCTGTGGCAGTGAGCTGGGTTTCGGGGTGGCATAAGGATGAACTAGGATGTTGTGAAGGTTGGGAGGGCGACGGAACACCACTTTAGGAGGGGTGGGAAGGATCTTGGGCAGGATGTCTCTCATTTCAGGGCATGAGGATAGAAAATCAAAACCTTGGCGAAGGATGGAATTTAGTTGTTCGAGACCAGGGTAGTACTGGGTGACAAGGGGAGCGCTCTTTTGTGGATGGTTACTAGTGTTAGGAAGAGGATTTGGGGTGTGTGAGGATATGGCACGGGAGATTTGTTTGCGGACTAGGTCTGTGGGGTAGTTTCTGTTTGTGAAGGCCTTTGTGAGACCTTCAGCATATTCAGAAAGGGAATTCTTGTCACTGCAGATATGCCGTCCACGGGTGGCCAGGCTGTAAGGAAGGGATTTTTTGACGTGGAAGGGATGGCAACTGTCAAAATGTAGGTACTGTTGGTGGTTGGTAGGTTTAATATGGACGGAAGTGTGGATGGAGCCATCAGTGAGGTGGAGGTTGACATCCAGGAATGTGGCATGGTTGGTTGAGGAAGACCAGGTGAAGTGGATGGGAGAGAAGGAATTGAGGTTCTGAAGAAAGGAGGATAGGGTGTCCGTGCCGTGAGTCCAGATCATGAAAATATCATAATGAACCGGAACCAGGCCAGAGGCTTGAGGTTTTGGGATGCTAGGAAGGATTCCTCCAGACGGCCCATGAACAGGTTGGCATAGGAGGGTGCCATGCGGGTGCCCATGGCTGTGCCTTGGATTTGATGGTAAACTTTCCCCTCAAAGGAAAAGTAGTTGTTAAGTAGGATGAAATTGGTAAGGGTTATGAGGAATGAGGTATAAGGCTTGCGTTCAGAGGGACGTTGGGAGAGGTAGTGTTCCAGAGCGGCAAGGCCATGGGCATGTGGGATGTTGGTGTATAGGGAGGTGGCATCCACTGTGACAAGTAAAGATCCAGGAGGCAAAGGGGTGGGAATGGTGGAGAGTCGGTGAAGGAAGTGGTTGGTATCCTTGATGTGGGAAGGTAGATTTTGGACAATAGGTTGGAGGTGTTGGTCAACTAGGGCTGAAATTCGTTCGGTAGGCGCACAGTAACCAGCCACAATAGGGCGTCCAGGATTATTAGGTTTGTGGATTTTGGGGAGCATGTAAAAGGTGGGTGTGCGGGGTGCTGCTGGGGTGAGGAGGGAGATGGATTCAGGGGAGAGTTTCTGGGAGGGGCCATAGGATTTTAGTAGGGATTGGAGATCTTGTTGGACTTTGGGGATGGGGTCAATCTGGCACAACTTGTAGGTGGAGGAGTCAGATAGTTGGCGGAGCCCTTCTGCCAGGTAGTCACTGTGATCCATAACTACAGTGGTGGAACCTTTATCAGTGGTGTTCCGTCGCCCTCCCAACCTTCACAACATCCTAGTTCATCCTTATGCCACCCCGAAACCCAGCTCACTGCCACAGGGATCATATCCTTGTGGAAGACCCCGCTGCAAGACCTGTCCAATCCACCCACCCAGCACTTCCTATTCCAGTCCTGTCACAGGCTTATCCTACCCTATCAGAGGCCGGGCCACTTGTGAAAGCAGCCACGTAATTTACCAACTGTGCTGCAAGCACTGTACAGCTTTCTATATTGGCATGACCACCAACCAGCTGTCCATTAGGATGAATGGCCACCGCCAAACTGTGGCCAAAAACAAGGTGGACCACCCTGTGGCACAGCATGCAGCGGAGCACATGCTTGATTTCAATGGCTGCTTCACAACCCGGGCCATCTGGATCCTCCCATCCACCACCAGCTTTTCTGAACTGCACAGATGGGAGTTATCCCTACAATACATTCTCCGATCCCGAAATCAACCAGGCCTCAACCTACGATAATTTCCCTATATATATATTTTTCCATACCTTACAGTTCCTACCTCTGTATCCCAAACCTCGCCTGATTTGAGTGGTGTGTGAATGTGTGATCGTGTGTGTGTATATGTGTGTGTGTGTGTGTGTGTGTGTGTGTGTGTGCGTGCGTGCGTATGTGTGTGTATGTGGTCTTGTGCACTTGCAGTGTGCATGAATTTTATTTTACTTTATTTTATTTTATTTTATTTTTTCCCCTCACCCGCCTCCCCACTCCATTCCTAAGCTGCATCTCGTTATTCCCATCTAACCCATCCCCACCACCATGACGTAACCTTTCTATCCCCTCCCCCTCCCCTCCCCTCCCCTCCCGTCCCCGATTCGCTGCAGAGCGTGATTCGAAGTGTGGCAGTCGGAGGTGATGGTTGTATGACTGTGTTGTGTGCCTGTGTGATTGCGTGAGTGCTCTATTTCTGAAGAAGGCCATGGCCGATAGCTGAATGTGTTGTATGTGTGTGTCTTTTGTATGTGCCTGTCGCATCTCGTCGCCACGTCTTTGCGGTGAGTTGTAACTGTCCTTACTATATTATTTATTCCAAAAGGGCATAATATCTATACCTGATCCTTAGCCTGGATAGTCCTTGCCTGCCAGAACTATTTGTCAATGAAAGTTTTATTGTAATGATGATACTAGCAGGCAAATGCCTTGCAAAAAAGATTGAGGTCCAAACTGGGATGCACACTGTTTGCATTCGTACAGCTCATCAACATGTGAAACAAATAATAGCTGAAGCAAACCTTAGCAAGGTCACCCTGCCAGAATATGAATCCTCACTTCCTACATACAATCATAGATTCAATTGTTTTCACAGTTAACACAGGAAAGCCAATACCGACATTCTAATAATGTAATAAATCATCATGAACCCTTTCACTGCTCCAGACATAAATATACGCCAATCGTTTCACTGCTCCAGACGTATATACACTTCCAACGGTTGTCTGCTACAATCGTCTATTTACATGAGACGTCTACAACGCGGCCAGCGAGTTGGATGTAATTGTTGCACAAGTATGCAGTTTAATTGTTGGTATACTGAAAGTTTGTATCACAACATTATGCAGTGGGGTGCTTTATGTTCTATATAATAAAATGGCACATTGTTATCATCCGTTTACAGACGATGAGCTGCTGAATCTTTTAAACCAAAGTAATAACGAGGACATCATCATGCCGAATCCTGCCGATTATGGGTGGACAGATAATGATGGCGATGAACCTTCAGGTGAATCTGTCACCACAAACGTACAAAATATTACTGATCCAGCAAATGCTGAACCAGCATATGCAATCCAGATTTTGATGTAACTGTCGATTCGTCATCAGATTTCGAAGAAGAACCTGAGAGTAAACCCAAAAAATTTGCTAAGAGAACAAAACAGTTGATTTTAGATGCAAAGACTCGGATTTGGACCCTAAAGTGTATAATTTCAATAACAGTGGTTCCAGTTGCAAATTGTGAATTTAGATGATTCATCTACTGTATATGACTGCTCCCAAGGTGTTTTTTTTTTTTTTTAAGCCAAGAAATTGTAAACTACATAGCTGAGCAATGTAATTTATATTATGATCAGCTTTGCAAAGATGCCAGTGAAAAATCAAGACTGCGACATTGGAAAAACACAGACAGTGATGAAATTTACTGTTTCCTTGCTGTAAATTTTCTGATGGCTCAAGTAAGAAAAAATGAAATATACAGTTATTGGACCAACAAACTCTTACTACCTACGCCAATGTTTGCACAGATCATGCCGAGAGACATACCTTCTGTTACTAAGGATGCTACACTTTTTTGATAACAGTGAGAATCCTGGAGATGACAATCTCTGGAAAATACAATGAATTGTGGATCATCTAAGAAAAGTATTTCCAGATGCTTTCTATCCTCTTAAAAATTTATGTATTGACAAAAGTTTAGTTCTCTACAAAGGTCGCATCTTCTTCAAGCAGTACATTCCTCCCAAGCGCCACAGATTCGGCATAAAGTTTTTTGTGTTATGTGATTGTGAAACTGGGTATATTCTTGACTTTATTATTTTTGTGGGTGAAGCAATGGACATAAAAAAGAAACTGATTTTGGTGTAAATGTTGGAATAACTGTACATATTGTGCTTACTTTACTAAAACTTTACCTTGGGAAAGGTCACACATTATATGTTGACAATTGGTACACCAGCCCAATGTTATATTCTTATCTGTATGACAGAAAGACTAATGCCTGTGGAACTGTGAGAATAAACCGTAAAGGCATGCCTGCTTTATATTAAAAAAAAAAAAACTTAAAAAAAGGTGAGATTGAGTTTATGTCAACAGATAAACTTCTTGCTCTCAAGTGACAGGACAAGCAGAAAGTGAGGATGCTTTCTACTCTTCATAAAAACGAAATTGTAACGATTGACAAAATTGACAGGAGCACAAATGAAGCGAAACGAAAACCAGCTTGCATCGTAAATATGGGGACCGTCGACAGGAGCGACATGATGCTAAGTTCAGTAGAATGTGTATGAAAATCTGTAAAATGGTATAAAAAAGTATTTTTTCATTTGTTGGATCTATCTCTGCTGAACGCTTATGCATTATACAAAACTCAAACGGGAAGAAATATTTCAGTATCTGATTTTCAACAGAGACTCATCAAGGAGATCACAGAGATTCACCAACGACCACAAATAAAGAGACGTCGTGGAAAGAGATCGACTGATGGTGACAACCCCTTACGCTTAACTGAGCGCCACTTTATTTCGCTAATTCCAGGAACGTCAAAGAAGAAGGTGTATTGTATGTGCAAAACATGACAAACGAAGTGACACTAGATATATTTGTATAAAATGTAATGTGCCTTTATGTTTGAATTTTTGTTTAGAAAGATACCACACTTTGAAATTTTACTAATGTAATATGTTATGTATTTTTTCTCCTAATAAAGTACCATTTAAAAAAACAAAATAGTATTTGTCTAAACAGATTAAAAAGAAGGTACTATTTAACGCTTTAATACTGGATTTGGCGTCATAATTTAATCGAAATTATAACGATAGACTACTACAGTCGTGTGTATATATATATGCACCACCTGAAAATTACGCGCACAGGGCGGGCGCCGCTCAGAATAAATGCGCAGTGAAAGGGTAAATGAAAAATATAATGATTTGACATACTTTTGTGGATTCGGCCATTTAAGGTTACTTTTGTAACTTAGTAATATCATCATTAAATCAAAACAACAATGATTTGACAGGCTTTTATGGATTTGGCCATTTAAGGTTACTGTGAAGTGGGGTGATTTCGAACAGTTTTGAGATTATTTCCACTATGACTTTTGTAGATTTTGTCAGATTGCATTTTTTTTTTATTTTTTTTTTATTTTTTTTTATTTTATTTTTTATTTTTTTTTTTTGGAAGTGGTGGGGTACATGCGTAACCCATGAAATATTCTAGAAACAGAACGTCCGTGTGCATCTACTTTTCCCCTAGACAGACAAATAAAGTGTCTGAAATCACCTCATGGACTTGGATGATTTTGGACACGTGTATTTTCAATCTCTGCCCGGTTTTTCAAAGTGTATGGAGTGATTTCGGACACAAAGTAACTTTTTTTTTTATTCTACTTTCTTTCTGTTTGATTTTAGTGACTTTTAACAGATTTTAAGGATGTCCATCATTAAAATAAGGGATAAGGACTGAGATAAATAATTTTATTTATTAAAGCTGTTTCTATACGTTAGTTTGCCACGCTGAATATCTAGAACTGCTTTCTTTAAAATTTCCGGGCATAATTACACCGATCTTGAACACCTTTCTTACTTTTATACATTTTCGGCTTTGTCCTAAATCACACCACAAAGTGCACAAATTCGAAAAAACCTCCATTACTTTGAAACTTTACACAAAACTTCTCACAGTGCCACCGCCTACTGATCTTGTTGGCAGCTGACACTAGAATACTTTTCCGCCAGTCGCAACAACAGAAAGTTTCTGCTCCATATCGTCCGAAATCACCCTGGTGTCCGAAATCACCCCGTTTGACGGTACTATTATAACTTGGTAATAAGAACTTATCAGTAAAACAAAATGTATTTTAATATGTTTCCACTGGAATACCATCATGAAATTTGGCACACACATAAACAAGTAAATTATAAGTAACATATATTTGCTTTCAAAATAAATTCTGAATTTGAAATTTTTAGAATATATGGGGGGGGGGGGGGGGGGGAGTTTTAGAAAATTCACAAACTACTTCTGCTTCTTGTTGCAACTTGGCACCACTGCATGTACAGGGTGCCCAGAAAAGGGATCCCTGATTTCAAAATTAAATATCTCCAAAGGTATGTTTATTGTGAAAGCTGTAAGAAGTTTATACAGCAGTTTGAAATAATAGTTACAAAAGCTGCTAACAGATGGTGCTGTATACTATACAGCTCATATCAGCATACATAAGTGAAATAATCGCATGAAAACACTCTTTGCCAACAATTACATCACAATGTTTTCAAAATGTTCACCATTGGAGTGTCTCAAGCAAAATGGATTCACATGCCACAGAGATTGCCAATTCAAGCTCATGCAGTGTGGCTGGATGCTTCGGTTAGACCATGTCTTTCACTGTGCCCCACAAAAAAGAAAAAGTCACAGGGAGTCAAATCCCACAAATATGGAGGCCAATCCATGCCTGCACCAGTAAATTTGGGATATTCCAAAGCAATGACTCGATTCCCGAAGTATTCCTTAAGAAAGCGAAACACTTGTTCAGTCCGATGCGGTCGGGCTCCTTCTTGCATAAACCATTCAGTACCTGGTCGATCCTCTAACGCTTGCTGTGCGGCGACAAATTGTTGAAAAATTGCAATGTAACGTGCACCAGTGACTGTTTCTTGAATGAAAAAAGGGCCAATAATGCCTCTGCTGCATACTGCAGCCCACACAGTAACTTTAGGAGAATATAGGGGTTTCGCTTCACACCAATATGGCTTTTTGGAACCCTAAAATCGCCAGTTCTGCTTATTCACATATCCATTCATGTGGAAGTGTGCTTCATCTGTAAACCAGATGCAGCCAACATCAAATCCTTCACTATCAATATTGTGAGCATCTGATTAGCAAAGGCAACCCTTTGTTTTACAGCTTGTATGGGTATGGCCTATTGCATTTGAATTTTGAATGGAAACATGTGTAGGCTCTTTCTCAGTATTTTCTGCATGCTGGAATGCTTCAAACCAGTCTCCGATGCAATTCTACGGACGGATGACATTGAATTTCATTGAATAATTCCAGAAAGTGTGGCGATATTTCCAGGCGTAACTGCAGTATGCTTGTGGCCAACGTGCCCCACTAGATCATTAGTTACGCTGCATGTTCATTGAAATTTTGCGAAGAGCGTACGAATGGTTTTCGCATCGGGTCCTTTTGGAACATTAAATTGTGCTTGAAAACTTCACCTTGTTGCTGTAGGACTCTCTTCTAACCTGTGGTACCCTAGTACCAGAAAAATGCGTTATTCAATGGAGTACATGGTTTTAATCTCTTCCTTTGGTATGCTAACCTCCTTTCATGTTTCAATAGTGGAACTGATTGCTCTGGAACTCAGATCACTAATTTATACTAGGCATTACGTATGGTGGTTACAGTGCAATCTGTTAGCAGCTTTTGTAACTATTATTTCAAACTGCTGTATAAATTTCTTACAGCTTTCACAATAAACATACCGTTTACTGCATTCCTCGATCGATCTTTGTTTTCGAGATATTTAATTTTGAAATCAGGGAGTCCTTTTCTGGACACCCTGTATGTTAACACTTGAGACACAACAGCAGTGCACAATTGATGTATGTATTCTTGGATTTTTTTTTTTTTTTTTTTTTTTTTTTTTTTTTTTTTTTTTTTTTTTTTTTTTTTAGATTCAGACTTCCAAAGATGCCAAATCACTGATGCACAGTTAATGGGAGCATCTGTAATGTTTAACATTTCACTAGTGACAGTACCCTCGGCAATGACTGTGCACACTAAACAAGGTAGACATCTTAGGCAAAGAGGAATGGCCTGTGACACCCAAAGTTAACTGACAGTGTGATGAATGTTGAGTGTTCAGAATGATTGTGGCTCAACAACATAAAACTACCATGGTAAAGGCGACTGCAAAACTCAACACTCTCTTGTTTAATACTGTTTTGATAACATCATTAAGGCTGGAGATTAACACTCATCTGCAGTTGCTGAAATTTAATAATGGAAGCTAGTGCAAAGCTGTGAAAAGTAGTGGTGTCACAATCATGAAAGATGGATACTTGATGACGAAGTGTGTGGTATGGTCTGATGAATCATTGTTTACATTGCTTCCAACTAACAACCTGGTTAATGTATTGAAAATGCTGAAAAAACATTACAATACGGCATGCCTGCTTCCTTCAGTCAAGCTTGGGTGAGGTTGTGATAGGGTGTGGGCAACTGTATTGTGGCATTCAGCTGTTAATATCATTACTTGCACTGAACCGTGTAACTGTGAATGAATACTTGCTAACAAACTGCTTACTACTGCTAACATATTGGTTACAAATACTGCTTTATTTCAAAATGATAATGTGCCCACACCCACTGCTAAAAAGGTTGAGGCTTTGGAAAATTATCAGACATCTCTTCTGGACAGCAAAATTACCAGGTCTCAACACAATTGAACTGTTAAGGGGTGTTTAGAGCAGAAAGTGAAGATCAGATTTACAGCTCCAACATTGTTGAAGTAATTGGCAGATGTTTTGGTACAAGAATGGATAACATTCTATTGGAAACTATAAAGGCCAAAAAGTCCTTCTCAGTGGCTCTACAATAAGATGCATTTCCTTCTATATGTTCTCAACATTGTATGAAATCATCCCACACATTACAGAATTTTGCCAAAATCTGCATTTGTTTAATAGTTATCCACAAAGTACTTGGAAAACTTGTGTAGAAATTGCATCAGTGCCATAGACTACTGATATTGTTAACAGCCACAGTTAAAATATTTTTCTGCCATCACAATAAAAGTTTCCACTTCATAATACTGCTGAACTTTCAACAATGAGACAGTACATCAGATGGTTATAGAGGTAAACATTTCCCCATAGATAAAAGTTGCAAAAAGTGCTTAAAAGAATTGGTGCTTGAAAGTGAAAATTAGTAATTCATTGTTATTCTGTAGCAAAGAGCAAATAAACTATACTATCCAAAATCTCCACAGTGTCTGAATCATTCCTCTGGATAGCAAGTGATGAAATAGAGCACAAAAGACACTAAAAACAATATTTGTAATTTGATACAGGCAGGAAAGCAAAAGACAAATAAAAATGAGGCATTATGTCTATTAATCTTGTTGTGCTTCATCCTTCAGGGTTCATACACCTTAAAATCCTTAAAAAGTCCTCATTTCAACGACTAAATTTTAACATGTCATTTTATTTTATTGCTTTTGAAAAAGAGAATTTGGCACGGGATTTTTAGTCTGTATTACACGATAAACCACGGCAAAAGGTACATGAGTATCGCGACAGCCATCTAGTGGTAGAACAGGTGAAACTATGATTTTCAGCAGACGCATTATCCGTGCGCCGCTTTAGAGACCAGTTCTATTCTGCCATGAATCCACGCATGCGCAGTAGGCAGCACATGCCCAGAAGGTGGAACTACAGTAATCTTTCTGCCTCTTAATTGTAAACAGGTTAGGTTATTTGTATACTGTTGTTGACATCTGTGGACACCCCTTTAACATCCAAGCTTTAAAATGGAGATTTTTCTAATTTCTTTAATTTTTAATTAAAAAAGAGGCCGTGTAAAGTGTTACATTATAATGTTATTAAAATCACCATAAATTCCTTCCCAACAACTGTGTAAAGTGTTCAGTATAATTTGTGGCCAAACTAAGTGGTACTTTTTCATACTACAATCTAAAAATCAATATTGTTACACAAGGGGATGTTCATTCTACAAACTTCAGATGCATTGAAGAAACGTTTTAATAATCAGGTAAGGTATTATTGTATTTTCAAGTTTATGTATATGTAAAAATTAATTCGTTGCAGCCTGCTGTTTATGACATTGCAGTTTTTTTACTTGTTTGGAGTTTTTATGTACTCTGTGTGTATACAGGGTGTTACAAAAAGGTACAGCCAAACTTTCAGGAAACATTCCTCACACACAAATTAAGAAAATATGTTATGTGGACATGTGTCCAGAAACACTTAATTTCCATGTTAGGGCTATTTTAGTACTTCTCTTTAAATGTAAATTGAAATAATTTGTGCAGACAATTGTCAAAATAGCCAATTGTTTCGTTAGTATATACTATACTTCCTCGATTCACCGCCAGTTGGCCCAATTGAAGGAAGGTAATGTTGACTTCAGTTCTTGTGTTGACATGCGACTCATTGCTCTACAGTACTAGCATCAAGTCACTGGCACACATTATCAGATTTCTTATGGGATACTCTACCTGTGCTGCTAGAACATGTGCCCTTTACAAGTACAACACAACGTGTGGTTCATGCACAATGGGACTCTTGCAAATTTCAGTCGACGTGTTCGTACGCTTCTCAACAACAGATTCGGTGACCGATGGATTGGCAGAGGTGGACCAATTCCATGGCCTCCATGCTCTCCTGACCTCAACCCTCTTGACTTTCATTTATGGGGGCATTTGAAAGCTCTTGTCTACACAACCCTGGTAGCAAATGTAGAGACTCTTCATGCTTGTATTGTGGACGGCTGTGATGCAATACACCATTTTCCAGGGCTGCTTCGGCGCATCAGGGATTCTATGCGATGGAGGGTGGATGCATGTATCCTCGCTAACGGAGGACATTTTGAACATTTCCTGTAACAAAATGTTTGAAGTCACGCTGGTGCGTTCTGTTGCTGTGTGTTTCCATTCCATGATTAATGTGATTTGAAGAGAAGTAATAACATGAGCTCTAACATGGAAATTAAGCGTTTCCGGACACATGTACACATAACATATTTTCTTTCTTTGTGTGTTAGGAATGTTTCCTGAAAGTTTGGCCATACCTTTTTGTAACACCTTGTATATAAGCAGTGACTCCTCAAAAACTCTTTATATTCAAAGGCTCCTTAAAAACTCCTTTTTTTCCCAAAAGATGGTACAAACCCTGTCCCTTCATCTTTAATTTCTTAGAAAGAACATTCAGTTTAGGAAACTGTTGATACTGTGAATACCTGTGTACAGATAAATAGATTCTTATTTAAAAAATCTATCAATCTTGTGTATGAGTGTCTTGTATTTTCATTTCAGAGTAGTCACTTTTTTAATGTAATTTACTACATTCTATCTATTAATCGAAATTTCATGTTGGAGTTGAATAATATAATAAGGACAGTTTACAACTCATCGCAAAGATGTAACAATGAGCTGCAACAGGCATGTAAGAAAGACACTCACATACAACACTTAAGCTGTCGGCCATGGCCTTCTTCAGAATAAAGATGATTCAAGCAATTTCACAGGCACACTTCACAGTCACAGCTCATTGTTATGTCTTTGTGATGAGTTTTAAACTGTCCTTATTTTATTACAATATTCTCTGTCATTTACATAAAGTGTGAACTGCATTTTGCTTAAAGTACAGTCTTTTATTCACGCAATCCCTCTACCCTCACTGTATTATATCTTCTACTGTGTCTCCATGATTGCTCCTGTCGGAGCTTTGAGTCCTCCTCCAGGCGTGTGTGTGTGTGTGTGTGTGTGTGTGTGTGTTGTCCTTAGTGTAGGTTAGTTTAATTAGTTTGTAAGTTGAGGGACCAGTGACCAAAGCGGTTTGATCCATTAGCTCTACAAACATTTGAACATCTTCATGATTTTCTTTATTTTCATTTCAGTATCTTTTTCCTGTGTGTTTATTAGCCAATCTTCTTTTCTAAGCATTTTCTGATTTTTCAGTTTTGCTGTCCATAGCTGCTGCATGCAGTTTTGGCATTTTTATTACACCCTTTCAACTGTCCTGCCCAGCTATTTTTTTTTAGCCTTCCACTATTATTTTAATAGTTCTCCTAACATGTTTTACATGTTTGAGTTGCAAAGGTACTCTCTGGCCTTAACCTTTCATTCTCTTTATTTCCACATTTGGTTTGTGCTTTGCAGTATTTTCCTTTCAGGTTGCATCTCATAGACATTACCAGCACATTTTCTTGTATGTGGCATCCCTTGTCCACGAGTTGCAATCATGTATGATACTGACTCAGTCTTACTTCTTCTTCATGACTGCCTCTCTAGGCTTGCCCACTAAATCAATTATTCCCGGATGCAACATGCAGTGCACTATTTCAGGTAAAGCTTCAGTTCTTCTATAATTTCTATAATTTCCTCTTGAAATGTTAGTGAATGTTGCATGCTTTGAATACACATATTTCTTTCTGTATTCAAGCCTGATTATTCCATTCCTTTTATCACACCATGTGCACTGCAAAATATTCATGATATAAAAGAAATTAGATTATATTAGGAGCAGCATGCTGCAGTTTTAAATTCATGATCCATTAATCACACATAGATAAAGTCAATGCACAATAGTTATTCGGTAGCCATGCACAATTACTACAAGACTAGGTGAAACAAATTCAGATGAAGATTACAAAAGTGATAGAACTTTTAGACTCCCTGGGTGGTAAATAACAATAATAATGTAACAAGTAGCTGTAAAAATTTGTGTCTGCAAGCACAGAAAGTATCCACAGATTTATATCACTGTAATGAAAACTGTAAATCTGCAGTTAGTTGAAGTAACATGTAGTTAGATCAAAAATGTGTGGTGTGTGAATATGATGCTGGTTCATTAATTTCAAATGCTATCCATCATTTTAATTACAAATGACTTTACCTTTTGGATAAAAGTAAAAATTATGTAAAACTTAACCAAGAGGGTAATTTTTTCCATTAAATATAGAAGGAGGTAGACAACTAACATTGCAAAAAGGCTTTAGTGCAATTAGATAAGCACACATTATAATATAATAGTGGGACTTAAAGAGCTGCAAAAATATCTGTACATATTCTGTGTTCTACAATTGATAATGGTTTTCATTGAATGTGTGATAATATATAATTTTGTTGTCTAAATAATCTTTTGACAGAGAGACAGGCTCAATCCAGCAACATTCTGAAGCTTTAGTTGGCTTGTTGGAATCATGTTTGAATCACAATTTAAAACCATCCCCGAAGGATGAGGATCCACCTCATGCAAAAATAGCTTCTGATATAATTTCCTGCATTTTCCTGGTAAGTTATTGTAGAAGTAAATTAATTGTAGCTTTATTCATATGTTTGTACTTACTTTGAGATGTGTGGTTGTGTTTCAGAATTATGGCAAAAAGGATGTGATGAAAAGAGCATTGCCAGTTGCTGTTAAGTTCCTTCACAAAGGCAACAAGGAACTCTCTCGTAATATGGCTTCTTATCTTTCACTTGCAGCTATAGAAAATGCTGATCTCTTATCACAGCATATCCAACTTATAATTGATTCAATAATATCAGGTTAGTATTACACTATTGGATGATATTTTAGTTTGTATTAAATAGTTATGATACAAATTTTCTTCACTGACCCAGTCTGAAACACTACCTTACTTTTTTACACCATACACTATTTCCTTCCCTTGTGTTACAGTAGTTACACATTAATAATTTATTGTGCCATGTTTTTACATATAAAATAGTTATAAAATTATATTTCAACAAACAATAAAATAATAAAAAGGAGCCCTAATTAGTAGATGACAAATCAATACTTGAACTGCCAGTATTGTAAAAAAAAGGTACTGTGAATCAACTCAATAAACTAGGTATTGAGACAGACAAAGGTATCCAAGAAAACTTTTGACAATTGCTGGACAGTCATTTGGTGTAACTGAAGACTCACACCTGGCATCTATGATCTAGAAGCAAAGCCTTTCATTAAATAAGTTAAAAAAATTAAGTAATGGAAAATCTTGGTTGAAATGTCAACAATATTATGAAAAGTTTAGATTGCTACTCACCATAAAGATGACATGTTGAGTTGCAGAGAAGTGTAACAAAAAGACTTATTACACATTTGAAAAAGAAAACACCTACACTTTCATAAATCATGAATGCACAACTCATGCTCACATAACTGCTATCTCCAACTGCTGTAACTAGAATGCAACTGCCTTGAAAGGCAGAGTGGTGTGGAGAGGAGGAAAGGGAATAGGGTACAGATGAGTAGAGAGAATCACTGCTTCTTGATATGGTGTGTGCAGTGACTAGAAGAGGGGGAGGGGGGTAGTGGGAAAGGTTAAGAGGAGAGAAGGGAGGACTGGTGGTTGTGTTGACAGAAAGTGGTGCACAATGAAGATAAGGAGATGTGAATTAGGAGGAGCTGATAGGAGAGGGGGAAGTGTGGTTTACCGTAAATTGAGGTTGGAATGATTTTGAGAGTGGAGATTATATGGTAAGCTTACATTTGTGACTGTTGTGACAGAGTGTGTTGTCTTTTTGGTAATATTCTATTCTTTTTATAATAAATGAATTGTTTTGATTTCCCAGGACCACATTTGAAATTAATGTGGTCTTTGTCACATAGTACACCGTGATCTTTTACATTTCACAATTATATTTATTGTTTTGTTTAATAACTTCTATTCATAATTGCCAAAATTAAATTTTAATTTTTCATTTACAGGAAATTACCCTTTGTGTCGTGTACTACCACAAATGTATGCTGTTAATAAGGAACCTCTTCATGATCATGTAATGGCACTTGTGTCATTGATGCCATTATGTGATAACTCTGAAAAATTGGCACTGTTAAATCTTTTTGCCCTTATTGCAAAAGAGAAGCCTCAGGTAAAGATTAGTAACATTCAACAGTTGTAACCTTTGCAAATTTCCAATTAAGGCATTCCAATTCTTCACTGATCCATCATCAGCTATTAGGGTTGTTTGATAATTATTTTGGTTTGATATGAAAGACAAAAATACGAGTTTTCTAACTTACCTTATTTTCTAACACAATAGTCTTGAGGTTAAACATACTTGGTCCAGGTTCAAGATTCCTTCTATAAAGAGATTTTCTTCAGACCCTCAAAATAGTCATTAACTGTCTGCATGGCTTCTTCATAGCTCAAAAATTTTTGTCCGGTTACGAAAGTTTTTAATTTAGGAGACAAGTGAAAGTTCAGGGGGCGAAATCAGGTGAATAGGGTGGATGTAGAAGCAGCTGAAAACAAAACTCAGTCAATTTTTTTTGAGTGAAATGGCAAGAATGTGCTAGTGTATTATCATCATGGAACAACACTTTTTTTTCTTGCCATTCTAGGATGTTTATGCACAATAGCTGCCTTGATTTTTTCCAGTAGGGATGCATAGCATTCTCCATTGATGGTTTATCTTATTTTTTAGATAATTTATAAGAAGAATATCTTTAGCATCCCAAAAGACTGATACTATCACCTTCCATACTGATGGATTGGTCCATTGTAACAAATTGATGTAAAAAAATCTGCTGGAGTTTTCTTGAATAGTTGCAAACACTCAGCAGATGTTTGCCTGTGCTTTTATTTCATCTCTGCAGTCATCAGTTGCAGCACCAATCTTGTACAAAGCTTCTTCAGGATCAGTTCATGATGCAAAATAAAATGGACTTGATCATTTTTGGTACCTGTGGCCTCTGCTAACACACACATTTTCACTCACCTGACTGCAAAAATAATATCATCATTTCAGTTGATGTTTTCTGGTGTCATCACATCTGTGTTTGGAACCTCAGGCCATGGTGCATTTCGTATGCTTCTCGTCCTGCCTAGCTTAGATTCTTTGATCCAGAGTCTCATTGTCTCATTGGAAGGATGTGAGTTATCCAATGGAGACATTATCCTTTCATTGATTTCTTTTACGTTTTTACCTTCATAGAAAGAATTGGATAACACAATGCATTCAAATTACTGACGCTTACTCTGAGTCACAAATACTTTAGCTCAAGTCACTATCTAACAATGAGCAAGTTTGGTCAAGATTTGTAACAATGAAATTTTACTCTATGTATTTGAAGCTTTATATTCGTGTACACAGCTGTTGCTCCTGTCATTTCTTACTTAGTGAATGACCCTCACATTTCCAGGACTGTTAAATGAACTTAGTTGCTTCATTTTGTGGTAAACTGTTATTGTGATGCATTATTAATTAAGCAGTATAATTATCCAGTGTATTTGAAGGTGAGAGTTGAAATACATGTCATTAAATGTGGTATGTTATTGAATACAGTATAAAAAGTTAACTGTTTTCTGAGAATGATTTGGTTGTGCCCAATAAAAATTATTTTTCTTGCATGGTCTGTTAACCATTGTCATTAGTTTCTGGTGACTTCTTTACTTTCAACATTGAATAAAATCCTACACTAAAATTCTAATATTGTATTTAATATGACAAAATTAAAATGGTAACATCTTTTAATATGACGTGAAAAAATTCTTTTCTAATTTAGCTTTACACAACATATTTTACTCTAAACAAATGTGAAAACAGTCATAATCCCTCTCTGTACTTTACTGTTGTTTCCTTTTGCAGTTATTGGAACCTAGCTTACCCCAGCTATGTGAGTATTTAAGTGCTGGTCCCACCGCATCAGCTACATTACAAGTGTTCTTGGACATGGCAGGAAAACGGCCTCACTTGTTACTTGATCACGTGCCAAAAATAAAACAAACTGCTGAGAGCTATCCAAACACACTTTGCCTAGCTGCACAAGTAATCTCGTCTGTAGGAAAACTGAGCAAGGTTTGTCAATTCACTACTCTCCTTCATATATGTTTTTTAAGAAAAATATAGCCTCAATCGTGTTTCCATAATATTTGGTACTTACTCAGAACTAAATTGAACGACACACGTTGAGAGTGTTTGTGTAAGAAATTGTCAGAAGAAACTGAAAAACTTTAAATAAAAACATTTTACTTTTTTATTTACGGAGAATGTTAAATTATGTGCAAGTAGACTGAAACCAAATTTTTCTCTTGTCAGCCACCTTTATTGTATTTTCTTCTCAATGTGTTATGGAGGTTTATACCTTCATAAGATATTGCCTAATATGTTGTGCATGTATGTCAGAGTGGAGCAAAAAAACTGGGATTACATGTTAATTTTCATCACTTTCACATAGAAAACCGCAAAACAAGAGACCAAATAGATTTACACTGGTCTTCTTGGTTTGAGATCGTGAAATAGCAACAATGATGGAAACTATCTTTCCAGTTCAAGCTGATGACATGGATGATTATTACAGCAACCATCTATTAACCAGTTATCTAGATTCCATATGCTGCAGTTTCAAGATAAGGTTTGTCGTAGTTGTAGTGCGAGCAGTTGCCCGTTTTTGCTCCAGACTGGAGACCTAGTCTGGATATTCACTTCTCTTTGTAACATTGAGCTGTCTGAGAAGCTAATCAGACTTTAATTTGGGACATACACTGTCACAAACCAGCTATGTGACATTACTTATGAAGTTGAAGATTGTTTGCTAACTCAAGATGACAGAGGCTAAAGAACATAATGCATGTCCTATGTATGAAGCCATATAAAGATCCCATAAATTTTAAGATCCAGCATGAGCCAATAAGGTAAAAGGCAATGAAAGTGATAATGTTGAGTTATATTTGATGAGGGTCACAACAAAAACGAGCACCAGGCAATAAGAGCTGCAGTATTCAGGGCTGATGAGTCGTTCATGCAGCAAGAAGACATGAACATCAAGATGCTGTTCTCTTAAGTGGAAGCAATGTCTCAAACCAAGTGCTGAAATACAGCAACAGTGTGGTGTAGTGGCTGAAGTAGGAGATTCTGAAGCAAAGTATCCCATGTTCAAGACCCACCTCGTATGTACATATTAATTTGAATATATGTTTGTAACACCTTCTAACTGTATTGCGAAATAATGCCCTAGAAGTTTCTGTGGGTGAACATGATATGTGTGAACTTCTAGCCAGACTCAGTTCCTTCTGTGCTCTTGTATGTATGTGACAAGTGCTTAATAAATTATCACTGAGTTTAAATCACTGTTCGTTAATCAACTAGCTAGGTCCTAAAGACACCCACTGAAAACCCTTGCAGAACCATAAAAAACTTAACTAAGTCAATTTACCGTATATGGAATGATTTATATTTTTAAATTCAATTTTATGTTGTTGTTGTTATAGCAAATGTTAGTAATGAGGAATTAGTTTTTATTTTGTGTGTGGAAAAATATATTCCAATATTAGCAGCAAGTAAACATATATACGTACCATCTTGCATGTTTGTTACCCAAGGTAAATGTATGATAATGACACTGACTTTTGTTTTAGGACCGAGCGCAAGAAGCACTGAATTTTGTGTTGGAACAGTTACACAAAGCAGACCGTGGGAGTCAGGGAACACTGCTTAGGGAAGCGACATTGCTGTGTAGCAGTTATCCAGTGTTGTTCACAGACAAGATGTTGGCAGAGGTGCGTGGGCACAAAAACCAGACCAACTCAGTCCCAGCTGCACAGCATCCTGCACCAGTGCACAGGTGGTAGCATGAGAGTTCAAAACCTTAAATATAATGTAAAGTGTTAGTTACTGATCCTCTAAATACCATCACCATCTTTTCTGTTTCTGATTATGCTTACAAATTATTGCCTTGATATTTGAAAGTTGTATCAAGATTTAAGTGAGTTTGAACGTGATGTTATAGTTTGTGCATGAGAGATGGGACACAGAATCTCTGAGATAGCGGTGAGGTGTCGATTTTCTTGTATAACCATTTCATGAGTGCACCATTAATATTGCACATCTGGGAAAACATATAATCTCTTACATTGCTGGGGCTGATAAAAGATCCTGCAAGAATGGGACCAACAAAGACTGAAGACAATTGTTCAGTGTGGTGGAAGTGGCACTCTTCTGCAGATTGTTGCGGATTTCATTGCTGGACCATCAACAAGTGTTAGTGTGCAAACCATTCAAAAAAACATCATCAACGTGGGCTTTCGGAGCCAAAGGCCGACTTGTGTGCACTTGCTGACTGTACAATACACGTAGCTTTATGTCCCTCCTGGACCACTCAACACCGAAATCTGTGTGTTGATTACTGGAAATGTGTTCCTTGTTCTGGCGATTCTCATTTCCCTTTGTATTGATTGGATGAGCAAGTACGAGCAAGGAGACAACCTCATGGAGCAATGGACCCTGCATGTTAGGAGGGGACCGTTCAAGCTGGTGGAGGGTCTGTAATGGTGTAGGGTGAGTGCAGTCGTGTAATATGAGACCCCAGATGTGTCTAGATACGACTCTAACAGGGGACACATACATACACATCCTGCCTCCATTCATGTCTGTTGTGGATTCCGACAGACTTGGGCAATTCAAGCAGGACAATGTGACATCTCACACATCCAGAATAGCTACAGAGTGGCATCAGGAACACACTTCTGAGCTTAATGACCTACACTGGCTACCAAACGCCTTACATATGAACATTATTGAGCATATTGGGGATGTCTTTGAACATGCTTTTCAGAAGAGATCTCTGCCCTATTGCACTCTTGCGGATTTGTGGACGGGTCTGAAGGGAAGCATGGTATCAGTTTTCTTCAGCACTTCTTCAGACATTAGTTGTTCCATTCAATGTCATATTGTGGTACTTCTATGCGCTCACAGGGGTCCTGCATGATATTAGGCTGGTGTTTTCAGTGCACATTACAAATTTATTTAAATTACAACTTATCTAAAATAAAAAGTGTGACTGTTAAAAACAACTACTCCCATCTATATACTGTTTACATATTACTCATTTACTTTACATAATTAATAAAATATTTAAAAATGAATCTTTGTTCTACTTTATGCGTTGCCTTACCATTTATCCAATTGTGATTAAACTTTGTCAACATATTGCTTGCACTTTTGCAAAGGTTGTAAACATAATACACACAGTTCAGGAGATATGACTTCGTAAACACTGACATGCATGAGAAAGCGCCACACTATGAATTATGTATAAATTTATTGCTTTGTTGTTACGAAATGTATTCACAACATACTTTGCAGACAGTATTCGTTTTTGCCAATGAAAGTACCTACAAAAGTATTTCATTGAATGACTTATAGTTGACATATAAACACCGAGATGTGTTGGAAATTACTGCATCATATTTGTTCCTATTTTGTGCACTACCATATCATTCATTCAATTTTGATGAAACTTTGCGTCCTTTATCTCCAAAACAGGAGGAAAGTCGCTGTCTACATAAAATTTTGTATGGTGCATGACAAAGGCTACTTTACCTACTTCGACAAAATCTAAGATTTTATTTCGATCTTGATGAAAATTTTGCACACTTAACTTTCAAAACAAGATTTCATATAATGTGTGATGCAGGGTGACTTGCAGTAAACTTAGACCACATAATTAATCACCATGAAAGTTAAGAGAGTTATACTATTTTCCACACTGAGGAGGCAATGGATTCAGGTTGAGGAGCAGTTCAGCAGAAAAATGAGGAGGTGGTTGAGAAAGGGGAACGTGTAAATGGGCAGAGAGAGGGGTAGGAAGAGATAAACAGAGAGGGGGGTGAGATGAAAAGAGAGGGGGAGGGGGAGTTGGACTGAGATAGAAATGGGTGGAAAGGTGGACTGATTTAAGACTGGAATAAATAAGTATCCAGGCAAGTTCGGGTTTTCAGCTAGTGCATTATAATTTAAATCTGTATTCTTCATAAAGCGCAGTCTCATATTTTGTCAAAGTTCCTTTTGAAATTGCCTTTTTTAAAATAATTCAGTGAAAGATGTCAATATTGGTGTTGACTTTAGTTTTCTTGTTCCTTTTGTAAAAATTCAATCTACATATGAACACAACTGAGTTTATTGATAAATCTGAAGCATTGAATTAAAATTTATGGTGCGGCCGGGAATCGAACCCGGACCTCCATGCTTACTAGGCAGACGTCTTAACTGTTAGACTACCACACCACTAATGATTAAGGCGCCTTGGAATAGTCTAAGTACGATTTCCCTCCACTTCACAAACTTTAATTCAGCTTCTGTGTTCCAAAGATAATTGCCACCACTGCCAAGGCTCTCCATGCAGCGGAATAGCACCTCGGCAATGGGCAAGTTGGAGCAATCCTGTTAAGGTGATATAAATATCATTCAATACAAATAAACAATCCCTGAGACGGATTTTCGTCTCAAATATGTCAAAGACATTATTGATAAATCTGAAGCATTGAATTAAAATTTGTGGTGCGGCCGGGAATCGAACCCGGACCTCCTTGCTTACTAGGCAGACGTCTTAACCGTTAGACTAAAATTTGTATTAAATGATATTTATATCACCTGAACAGGATTGTTCCAATGTGTCCATTGCCGAGGTGCTATTCCACTGCATGGAGAGCCTTGGCAGTGGTGGCATTTATCTTTGGAACACAGAAGCTGAATTAAAGTTTGTGACGTGGAGGGAAATCGTACTTAGACTATTCCAAGGCACCTTAATCGTTAGTGGTGTGGTAGTCTAATGGTTAAGACCTCTGCCTAGTAAGCATGGAGGTCCAGGTTTGATTCCCGGCCGCACCACAAATTTTAATTCAATGCTTCACATTTATCAATAATGTCTTTGACATATTTGAGACGAAAATCCGTCTCAGGGATTGTTCAGTTGTACAACCGAGTTTATTCTCGAGAGATAAGTCAACACGATACTATTTGGAAACAATGCAAGCTATTTTTAGTCTGCTTCACAGGCAAAGTCCAGTCGTGGTATCACAGTTTGTTAGAAATAAAATCACTGTAATAACATTGTAGCTAAAGCATTACACACTCTGCCCACATTGCCCTTCAATGTGCCATTAGAAATGGAAAAGAGCCACTCACTTACTGGCTTATATGCCGCAGGGCATCAAGACCCTATTAACGCCACAATGGTTCACAGAAATGTTATGCAAGAGGTTTAGTTTTGATTAGAATATCAGGTGGACAACCAATACATATTCTCTCTATTTCTCCTCGTTAGTAAATCTAGATAACAATCGTAAGTAGTCTGTGGTGCATGGGCAAGAGGAACTGCCACTGGGGAAGGCAACCGATTGATGTTCAGTGACACTGCTGTGAAGTGACAAGTTAGGGGCAGGGAGATGCTCAATTGAAGTTCTGTGAGTTGCTCTGGGACTGTATGGTCTGTTGGGGATGGAGTACTCGGTGGCTGCTAACCAGGACAGAGTTGACTCTGATGAGGCCACAGAGGTCTGCTCAGAGACTATGGTGTACAATGTGGACCTGTGGTGGATGGAGATGGTCCTTTGTATCCAGATTGGTTGGCACCAATTCTCATATATCCACACCAGAGTGCCCACCCATAATGTAAAGACCTTCACAATTATGTGTACTGGCAGTGGATGCAAAATTTTCAAGATTGTGCAGTGCTGGGTGGCTACGAAGCCACCCCATGTTGATGCAGCGTTCAGTTGGTATGTATCAGCAAATTAAGTGAAGAAGTGTATGTTACAATCTTGAACACGGCTGTTGTCAGCAACTGAACAATGGGGGACAAAAAGATTACCCCGCCCGAATAATTTATTTAAGTCCAAGAACAGAGTACTTGTGGAGTGCACATGGGGGTTTTTTAGGCTAGGCGCTAACTCTGATGAGCACTCGCCTGTCAGCATTCAAACAGCGAATTCAGGCCACGTTCGGAACAAAAATTCGAACATAAAAATATTAGCCGCGAACTTACAGAGTATTAGAAACAAAGTTCCCGAATTTGCAGCGCTGCACGGAAGTTATTGCGCTCAGATAGTTTTAGGCACCGAAAGCTGGCTAAATGATGATGTGGCAAGTTCAGAAATATTTAGCGAAGCGTGGAATGTATATCGGAAAGATAGATCTGATACAACTGGAGGAGGAGTGTTCATCGCCGTGGACAAAGATATTGTTTCTACTGAGATCGAGGTTGAAAGTAACTGTGAAGTTATCTGGGCACGCATAACAGGTCTAAAAGAAGTAAAGTTAATAGTTGGGTGTTTTTACCGGCCCCCCAGTGCTGCTGTAGCAGTTTTAGAATCATTCAAGGAAAGTCTACACCAGGTAGTGCATAGGTATCCGGGCCATGCAATATTAGTCGGAGGTGACTTCAACCTTAAGAGTATAGATTGGGACCTCGCTAGTTACATTTCAGGCGGTACAGACAAGCAGTCTTGCGAGCTACTTTTGGACACATTCTCCGAAAACTGTCTTGAGCAGTTAAACCGGCAACCCACGCGCAATGGAAATATTCTAGACCTTATAGCCACAAACAGGCCTGACCTCATTAACGATGTCTGTGTAGAGTCAGGAATTAGTGATCATGATATCATCATAGCGTCGATGGTGACCAAAGTTCATAAACCAGTCAAGAAGGCTAGGAGCGTGTTTTTGTTGGGAAAAGCCGACAAGCTAATGTTACGATCGCACTTAGAAAATGAATGGGCATCGTTTAATTCTGGGACTATGGATGTAGAGGAATTGTGGACTAAATTTAAATGCATTGTTAATGAAGGATTAGAGAAATATGTGCCAGTAAAGACGATTAAGGATGGAAAAGATCCACCGTGGTATAATAATAATGTTAGAAAGCTGCTGAGAAAGCAAAGGCTGTTGCACTCTCGATTCAAAAAAGAACACGCAAATGATGACAGGCAAAAGTTAGTAGAGATTCGTGCGTCTATAAAAAGATCGATGCGTGAAGCATACAATAATTATCACAGCCATACCTTAGCAAAAGATCTTTCCGAGAACCCGAAAAAATTCTGCTCCTATGTAAAATCGATAAGCGGGTCAAAGCCCACTGTCCAGTCACTAGTTGATCATTCCGGGGCAGTAATAGAAGAAAGCAAACGGATAGCTGAAGTTCTAAATTTAACCTTTAAGAAATCTTTCACGCAGGAGGACCGCACAAATATACCATCATTTGATCAACGTACTAATTCCGAAATGGGGGACAGAGCAATAGGTATTTCCGGTGTAGAGAAGCAGCTGAGAGAGCTAAATACGAAAAAGTCTGCTGGTCCGGATGGAATACCAGTTCGGTTTTACAAAGACTATTCTGCGGCATTGGCCCCCTACTTAGCTTGCATTTATAGCGAATCTTTAATTCAGCGCAAAGTTCCTAGTGATTGGAAAAAAGCGCAGGTGACTCCAGTGTATAAGAAAGGAAAGAGAACTGACCCATACAATTACAGGCCAATATCGTTGACATCGGTTTCATGTAGAATTTTGGAGCATATTCTCAGTTTGAATATAGTAAATTTCCTTGAAACGGAAAAGCTTCTTTCCATGAATCAGCACGGGTTTAGGAAACATCGTTCATGCGAAACTCAGCTTGCCCTTTTCTCACATGACATCTTGCGAGCCATGGACGAAGGGCAACAGGCGGATTGTGTTTTTCTCGACTTCAAAAAGGCGTTCGACATGGTGCCACACTGCAGACTGCTAACGAAGATACGAGCTTATGGAATAGGTTCACAGATTTGTGACTGGCTGGAAGACTTCCTAAGTAATAGAACGCAGTACGTTGTTCTCGACGGCGAGTGCTCATCAGAGACGAGTGTATCGTCAGGCGTGCCCCAGGGGAGTGTGATAGGACCGCTATTATTTTCTATCTATATAAATGATCTGATGGACAGAGTAAGTTGTAATTTGCGGCTGTTTGCTGATGATGCTGTGGTGTATGGGAGGGTGTCGTCTGTAACTGACTGTAATAGCATACAGGTTGACTTAGACAAAATTTCTAGTTGGTGCGAAGAATGGCAGCTAGCTCTCAATGTAGAAAAATGTAAGGTGATGCGCATGAGTAGAAAAAACAATCCTATAATGTTCGAATACAGCATCAGTAGTGAGCTTCTTGATGCGGTCGCGTCGTTCAAATATCTAGGCGTAACATTGCAGAGCGATATGAAATGGAACGAGCATGTAAGGACAGTTGTGAGTAAGGCAGACAGCCGACTTCGGTTTATTGGGAGAATTTTGGGAAGATGTACTTCACCTGTAAAGGAGACCGTGTATAGAACGCTTGTACGACCACGTCTTGAGTATTGCTCAAGTATTTGGGATCCGCAGCAGATCGGTTTGAAGGAAGACATAGAGGCGGTTCAGAGGCGAGCAGCTAGATTTGTTACCGGTAGGTTCGACCAATGCGCGAGTGTCTCGGAAATGCTCCGGCAACTCAATTGGGGATCGCTGGAAGAAAGACGACGTTCTTTTCGTGAATTTCTGTTAAGTAAATTTAGAGGGCCGGAATTTGAAGCTGAGTGTAGTACGATCTTACTGCCGCCTACTTACATTTCGCGTAAAGATCACAAAGACAAGATAAGAGAAATTAGAGCTCGTACGGAGGCATATAGGCATTCTTTTTTTCCTTGTTCAATTTGGGAGTGGAATAGGAAAGGAAATGCCTAGTAGTGGTACAGTGTACCCTCCACCACGCATCTTACGGTGAATTGCGGAGTATGTATGTAGATGTAGATGTATTGCCCATGCCTAAGCTCATAAGCGTGAGTGTAGCCAACTCCAGCATTACCTTGCTGTTTACATCTTCAAATAGAAACAATATAATAGTTAAGGTACAGGATATATTGAGATTCATTGCACTGCAACTCACATATCATTTATTGTGGAAAACATTATTTGAGCATGTAGAAACGGTTGAGGTATAAGAATTTGATGTGGATACATTTACTACAACAAACCACTTCTTACTTATGTTTTATTGGGTGAGCGGATAGGCTGATAGTTTATGAATGCGCTTTCGAATACCACTGGAGTAAATTTATTTTTTAGACCTCTTGCAGGTAATATTTTAAATATTAATTAGCTAAAAATTGTAAATTTTAGGCGTTTATAGGTTTTTAGAAGATTCTATTTTATATTAATCTTATCTTAAATCAGACAGACACGTGTTCATAGTAATAATATTGAAAATGGATGTATTTTGTTTGTAGTTACTTCAACCGCCATGTGGTTTTTCTGTAGTTTTCAGCTAAGAGAAACATGTCAGCTGATTAACATATGTCGTAGGTCTACTTCAAAATGGCTGATGTGAACGTTTGTGAGTGCATAATTGCTCTCCAAAGTGGTGTTAGTGCATATGAGACTTGACATCATTATGGTGTTGATGCTTCCACAGGAAGGAGATTGATCAGATGATTCAGAGATAATGATGAGGTAAGCAGACTTCCAATGCCTGGAAGACCACGAGTCTCTACTCGAAGAGAAGATGATGAATTGGTCATAGTGGCCCAGACTGTCCCTTTTTCAGACATTCTGGATCTAGGGACAGCTTCACATTTCCGGGGCTCATCAAAAACTGCTGTCAGACAATTAAATGAATATGGAATCAGGTCCCACCATGCTCTCATTAATGAACTGTTATCTGACGATCAGGCCATGAATTGTTATCTGACGATCAGGCCATGGACAGACTGGCAATTGTGAATTTCTCGGAAAATGTTGATTGGAGGAAAGTAATTTTCACCAAAGATTGCACAATTGAGTACACAAGCAGAGGTCCAAGATACCCGCTTCTTGGCTACATGTGTTAGAAGTGGGCACTTAAGTGTGAAATGTTGGGGCTGGGTGTCTTATATGGGTGCAATTCAATTCAGCATGCTATGAACATTTCCTAGAAAATTTAATCATACCTGGTACCCTGAAGGACGTTTCATTTAACAACGTGATAATCATCCATCACATACCAGGGCTAGGATTCAGAGCTGGTTCCAACGGACAGAGAATATTCGTCATTACCTACCATGGCCTCCAAAGTCACCTGATTTCAATCCCATAGACTGACCGAGGTAGCGCAGTGGTAACACACTGAACTCGTATTCGGAAAGATAGTGGTTCAGTTCCACCTCCAGCCATCCAGATTTAGGTTTTCCGTGATTTTCCTAAATCACTCCAGGCAAATGCCAGGATGGTTCCTTTCAAAGGGCATGGCCGATTTCCTTCCCCAATACTTACCCAAAAATCCAAGCGTGAGCTCCTTCTCTAATGACCACACTGTCTGTGGGACCTTAAACCCTGAGATTCCTTCCTTCAATCCCATAGAGAACGTATGGGCTAAACTTAAAGAGACACAAACACATTGCATAAAAACTACTGTCTTGTAGGCACACAGAGTTTTTAAGAGTGATCCAGGGAAACATTGTCCATTTACATAAAAATGGTTCTCTTTCATCCATTAACTTTGATGTGAACCACGTGTATTTGAACATCTTTGAAAAAGCAGGTGTTCTGAATTGCTGTAGAATTAATGAGTGCAGTTTTATGAAATCGTCCCTGGACACGATTGCTCTATTGGTCTTCAGCAAATCAGGAGCACTCAGAATTTTCTTAATAAAAATTATAACCGGTCATTAAAAATACAAGTCATAAGATGACAAAGTGGAGTACTCTTTGGTGGGATAACTTTTATGATGCAAATGAAATTACTATGGCAAAAATTGAATATTTGTTACTAATTTCATAACTTTACACTGTTTGTTGATATTCTGTAAAATAAAATAAAAAAGTATGACTATTCTGATTTTTTTGAAAAAAAAAAAAAAAAAATAAAAAAAAGAAGAAGAAGAAGAAAGAGAGAGAGAGAGAGAGAGAGAGAGAGAGAGAGAGAGAGAGAGAGAGAAAAACAACGGAGAGGACCCGTACACGTAACCTCCGGGTGGTAACTGTAGACCTTATTGCTGCATGGAACAGGGCTAACATTATGCTTCTTACAACATGCAGTGCACTTCAACATCAATTTTCTCAAAAACCAAGGCTAAAAAAATGGATAACCTCATACTCAGCATATGCCTCTCTACAACATATCCAAGACCCATAAAAATCCGTTATTTACATTTCTGATGGTCCCCTTGTTAGCTAAACACTATAGATTCACCATGTGGCAGTGAAAGTTATTAGAAATACATGCATCCATTTTCAACATTTTTACTTTGGCTATCATTTGTCTCTTTGTTTAAAGATTAGGCTATTACAAAATGGACTATGTTTAAGAATGTGGAAACAAGAAAAGCCTTTAATTGCACAATTCATAGTGACTTAATGATCATCATCGTCATTAAAGACCTATTACGCCTCCAGCGTTCAGACTGGAGCATAGGCCTCCAATAAAATTCCTCCATGATCTCCTATTCAATGCTAACATTGATGCTTCGTCTGATGTTACACCTTTTACTTCAAAATCATTCTTCACTAAATTTAAGTACTTTCTCCTTGGTCTACCTTAACTCCTCTTACCCTCTGCTGCTGAGCCCATGAGTCTCTTAGATAACCTTGCTTCTCCCATGCATGTAACATGACCCCACTGTCTCAGCCTGTTCACTCTAACTGCTTTATCTGTGGTGTTCATTCCCAGTTTTTCTTTGATTTCCTTAATATGGACACCTTCCTGCCATTGTTCCCATCTATTAGTACGTGCACTCATTCTTGCTACTTTCATATCTGTAACCTCAAACTTTCACTCCTGTACAACAAAGTTGGTTGAAAGATAGAGCAGTGCATTGCTAACTTAGTCTTGATACTGACTTCCTTCTTGCAGAAGAGAGTAGATCTTAGGTGTCCACTCACTGGATTAGCTTTGCTACACCTTGATTCAAGTTCTTTCACTATGTTGTCATCCTGTGTGGAAGTATATCCTAGGTACTTGAAACTATCTACCTGTTCTAACTTTGTTCCTCCTATTAGGCACTCAATCTGTTTAAATCTCTTTCCCATAGAAATTACTTTTGTTTTGGAGATGCCGATATTCTTATCACAATTCTTACATCCCTGCTCGAGCTCTGAAATATTAGTTTGCAACCATTCAATCGAATCTGCCATTACAACTAAGTTGTCTGCATATGCAAGGCTGCTTATTTTCTTTTCACATATTTTAATACTGCCCTGCCACTCTTGTTTTAAAATGTGATCCATGAATAGTATGGACAACAGTGGTGACAGCCTTGTCTTACTCCTGAAACTATCCTGAACCATGAAATTAATTTGCTGTCTACTCTTAACTGCTGCCTGACAGTCTATGTAAATACCTTTAATTGCCTGCAGAAGTTTGCCTCCTTTTCCATAATTTTGTAGAACTTTCAACAGCTTTCTCCTAGGAACACGGTCAAAGGCCTTTTCTAGACCTATAAAACATTGATACAATTCCCTGTTCCACTAATAGCACTTCTCCATTATCTGCCGTAAGCTAAAGATCTGGTCCTGACAGCCTCTAAGAGGCATAAACCCACACTGATTTTCATCCAGCTTGTCTTCAACTAGTATTTGTTTACGTCAGTAATACCTGAGAATATTTTCCCCAGAATACTAATTAAACAGATATTTCGATAGTTGTTACAATATTTTCTGTTTCCATGTTTGAAAATTGGCGTGATTATCGCTTTTGTCCAATCAGACGGGATCTGTCCTGACTCTCGTGCTTTTCAGTTATTTTGTGTTACCATTTGAGACCCGACATTCCACTGTATTTGACGAGTTGTGGCTTAATTTCATCCACCCCAGTCGCTTTATTGCACTGCAATCTGTTGACCATTCTCTCCACTTCCTCAAATGTGATCCACTATCATTCCTATCCCATTCTATCTCATACATTACTTTAAATTATTTGGGCCAGGTAATCTTTTTGTCCTCCATTGTACATATCTGAAGATTAAGAAGCTCACAGCTAATGAGTTGCAGGTGATGTTTTATTGATTTTAACCATTTTAAATAATTTAAAGGGTTGTTTTATACTTTTCATTCCTCAACTTGAGTGACATATCTCATGGCATTTAATAACAGTATATGTGATGTAACTCAGTAAAAAAATTATTTGCTTCTGAAGAAGACACCCATAGGGGTGTCAAAACCTTAGTTAAGATCAATAAAATATTACCAGCAATTGATTGGCTGTGTGCTTGTTAATCTGATTATGGTGCATGTCAGGTGTGGTGTCTGGCATCATTTCTTTGCAGACCACAGCTGTGACATGTTGTGCTTGATTGAATCAACTGGCCAAGAGGTTAAAATCCAAATGTGACATGGGCTATAGTATAAAAGAACACCTGAGCATGCTTCATTCTAGTCCCTTACCTGTTTCTTGAATTGCAAATCCAAAATTGTCCTTTGTCGAGTCAGCTAACACAAGGAAATTTACTGGATGATGACTTTGTTGTAAGAAAGTACCGTATTTTCTGACGTATAAGATGCACTTTTTTTCCTACAAAAATGGTACAAAAACTGGATGCATCTTATACAAGTTACCAGTTAAAGTAGGTACCCACAAGTTCGATTTCTTTTAAGGGATTTCAAGAAAATTGTGTAAAATACAGGAAATAATGTTTTAAGTAGGAAAATTTGCTTTAAGTTTCTCTCTTACATTTTCATAGTTTTTATTTGATATATGAACATAATATGCACCAAAATACCTGTCAGGAGCTTTATTATGTAGTAAAGGTTTTTTGAATTTCGCACTATTTTAGTGCCAAGTGTAACTGAAACTGGTAACTTCATAGGAAGTATAAACTTTCGACGTAATTTCATTCATCATAATAGATTTTTTTGGCAATCCTGTAATGGTGTCATTCATTATTTGAATAATGAAACATTGCTCACTTATTTGCCCATGTCTCACCTGACGATATTTGTGAATTTATTCGTATTCTCAAGTGCAAATATGTACACAGGTATTTTTTGTTATGTTTGCACAGCTTCTGCATTTCACAGTTGTTGTATTTTTGAGATTATAATATGCTGTGCCCCATACAGTGCGCCGACCAATACACAGACGCAAACGATCCATCATTCTCACAGTTTATAGAACATCACAAAAATACTTACATAAATATTTGCGCTTAACAATAAATTCTCAAAATGCATAATTTTGAACATGGAAACCCCTACTTGTAGTGCGAAGTTCGCGAACTGATACTCGGCACAATGTCTGATTGGAGCAAAGCAGAGCCACCTAGGTGTCAATGTCGTAAGCCTTCATGACACTTTCGTCAACTATCACGTCATAGTAAACAGCAGTAGGCGAAATATCTGTTTGAATAAGTGCAAACTGTCAAAAAACTCTACCGCATAATGTTTATGAACACTACTTGAAGTCACAGCCTTAGATATTTGATGTACCTGAACAAATGTATTATAATTGTTGCAATTGACGTATTAGGTGTGATTTACTTTTTTCCTAAAAAATAAGTCTTAAAAGTGGAGTGCATCTTATACGCCGGTGTGTCTTATATACCGGTAAATATGGTAAAAATGTCCTAAAAAGGGCACCTGATGGTCTCCATTGATCTACAGGCCTGTTTCAGCTGCCTGTAAGAACAGTGTTCCTAAGCTTAAAGAAATAGATTCGTTTAGCAGGAATACAAAATACCATTTTGTTGTTATGAGTGCATCTAAGTGTTTCATCCTGTGAAGTGTACATTTATGTAGATTAATCGCTCTGTTCCTACACTTATTTAGAGTTGGGCTTAACATTGTTCAAACTGTTAAAGTGTATATATTGGGAGTGCCGTTTTTTGACATTTGTATTCTGGTGCTGTGTCTTCGTAGGCTTTCCCAGTGTAATAAATCATCTTAGCCTCTTTGGCTTTTCTGCCAGGTACTAAAATTAGATTTTAGTGTTCGGCAGAAAACCTGAAGAGACTAGGTAGTCTGTTGCTGCATGAACAGCAAATAAAACAGTGTTACAGCTTGTGAACAGCTCTGCTGTTGACACTAGCAGTCGCTGTTTCCGTGATTGTTTATGATTTTGTTTGGGCTGTGGAGCAAATAATGGACTCTTCTGAAAGTGGCATGATGTACTGATAATTGGTGTCAAAGAGCAGACTACCATGATGATTTGTCCATTATCAACAAATTTTGAGCTGCTAGTTACCTATATTACTTCAGAGATGGATCAGCTTTCATCAGTGTGTGAATCCTCACTTCCACCTTAAGAGAAAGACCACTAAAATATACCTTATTAAGAGAGTTTGCTTAATTATGCCACCAAAAACATTTAATTATAATTTATACTTAATTCCTGTAAGTTGAATGTCCATTCTGCATATAAATAATTGAGGGCCCTTTCCTAGTTAAAAATTATGACCTGGCCTCAATCACATTACCAAAAACTGTGCAGTTAGGAAATCATTTTAGGCAACTAAAGTACTACCGTGTTGTTAACAGCTCTACTTGGAGACCATTGCAGCTGCCCTCATAGATTTTTTACAGATGAGGTTGTCATTCACCATTTAGTAGAATTTACAGTAGATCAAAAACATTTGCAAAATTAACTAGACAAGATACAATGATAGTCAGAAAATTATGACTACTTACCTACTATTGATATAAATCTGTCCAGGCGATAACAGTGTCATCTGACAAGGAGTGATTGTTAGTCAGACACACTTGTGGCACATGTAGTGTAGTATCCATGTGTAGAATGGGGAACGTGTGCAATCTTTCTGAGTTTGACAGAGGGCAGCTTTGATGGCCCAGAGGCTATCCACAAGCATTTCAGGAACTGCACTTGTCTGGTGTTCAAGGAGTACTATGCTGAATGTCTTCAACAAGTGATGAAACCCAGGTGAAACCATGTCCAAACATCAAGGATTGGTCTGCCACCCTTCATTATGGATGTCAGATATTGTAGGCTTGGCAGACTGCTAAACCAAGAAAGATGGTGAACTGTGGCAGAAATAACATTAGACCTTAATACTGGGCAGAGCACAAGTGTGTACACTCCTAAGGATGGGCCTCCACAGCTGATGACCTATCCATGTGCCAGTATTAACACCATGAAATCAGGAAGTATGATTGAACTGAGCATGTGCTCATTGTTACTGGACATTGATGAATCCTTATACCTTCTACTTTATGACAATTGGAGTGTTCAAAACTGTCATATTTGTGGGGAACAGTTCATTGACACCTGTACTGCAGGATAGAGAAAAGTTTGCAGTGGTGTAATTGTGCATAGGGGAACATTAATGTGAGTGTCCATGAGGGTTGTGTCCGAGTGGTTCGGCCGAATCCATTATTCGCCAAATCTAACATACTGGCTTCGGATTCAAGATTCAGTGTATAATGGCTGAATACTACCTAATTTTGAATCTAAAGTGTTATATGGAAACCTTCAGTTACGAATGTTGTAGTTTACTTTGCATAACAGTGCACTCTCATTTGCTTTATATACTTCATTATCCATTGAACCGTTGAAAGATATGACGTCATAAAACAAAATGATCTGACTTTTAATTTATTGAAGTGAAACCACTAAGAAAGTTATGCAATTGTGTGACTATTGTGAAAACAATCTAGTGTATTTACCCAAATTTAAGCTACACTTTTTCTGGTTTTTGGGGTTCTGAAAAATGGTGCTAGGAGCTGCCAAAAGTAACTCTTCCCATATAAGCAGTGCTCCACAGGCTTGCTTTGTAGGTGTAAATATGAATACTGGCACTAAAACTTTCGCACTTAAAAAAAAAAAAAAAATGGCTACTGAATTTTTAATACATCATCCATCGAAGGAAATAGAACTTTAGTGTTGAATATAGCTGCTATTGTCAGCAACCATTACAATGTAAATGGATAAAAATGCAGCCCTCAGTCCCAAAAATATAATTCTTTAACCTGGTTTCGGCAATAACTATGATTGCCTTCATCAGAAATTATAAATTCAAACAAGTCACTATGTGCTGCACACCTGCACGGAAGCATCAGACTAATTTATAATTTCTGATGAAGCAATCATAGTTGTTGCCAAAACCAGGTTAAAGAACTCTGTAACTGACTTTTGTACATTTATAGCCATTATTGTATACCAATCCACTTGTTTGTCTGTATAGAGACCAGAAGAAGGGCACTCAAGCATCCGAAACCGGTCATCTAAAATAAATAATAACAAGCAACTGGTTGCTGAATTTTATTAATTTATTAAATAATTATATTTTTGTGACCGAGGGCTGCATTTTTATCCATTTACTTTATTATTGCTCAACTTCAAATGTAGCAGTGTTTCAAATATTAGTAGCAACAAAAATAAATTTCTTTACATGAATACCAACAATACAAAAGGCTTTAGGATTCCTGCATGTGTTGCCTCATTCTGATTTCACATATTGTATCATCGAATTTTGTGATGTGCTGGCGTATGTGAACAGTAATGAAGCACTAGGATTTCAAGAAGAAAGTTATTTATTATGTGGAGAAAAAAGTTCTAATTGTGCGCCATCCAGGTGGGATGGCATCAATACAGCAACAACTTGACGTCTGTTTCAATAAATCATTTAAGGTCAAGCTTAAATGCATGTACACTGACTGCCTTTCCAAAAGTGATAGACAACTGACACCAACGGGTCATGTAAAACGTGCAAGTGTGCCAATGGAATGAAAACATATGGAAATGAGTTCCAAATCAGGTTGCATGACAGGCATTTAAACATGTTTGATATCGAATGTTTTATATTTCCGCATTTAGTTTCATTCCATTCTTATTTAGTAAGTGTTTAGTGTTACTACAATTACCATACATTTGAAGTCTTATCTAAAAGCTTCTACATAAAGCCAACTGTTGCGTCAATATGCCAGACACTTCAACCACTGCCTTCTGCTACATAATTTACGTGTTTTTTATTTTATTTTATTAGGTGCAAAGAATTTTTCCTACGAATTGTGATTCGTGAATTCCACACTCTTCGCCATGAGAATAATACAAATGTAAGCATTACGCCATGTAATCTTCCATGTTAGCTTTTACCACATTTAAATTCCGTCTGCCTGACAAACCCGAAAGACAGTGGAGAAACACGGGAGAAGATACATATAACGTTAATGTTTACATTTATATTATTCTTATGCTGAACGGGAATAGTTAGAAATGAAGCATGGCAACTGACTTCTAGTACTGATTTTTAAAACTACTACTAAATGAAACTTTAATTTCCTAAATTTTACTGTAATATTGTCATTTGGGATCGATCCCAGAAGGCTTTATCTTCATCATTGGCTGTGATAGAGTAGTAATTCTTTCTAAATACATGTACTTGAGTTGACAGATTATTTGGGTTCGAGATTCGGAAGATTCGATTCGGGTTCGGAATTCGGCAAATGTTTTATTTAAGATTCGGTATTCAGATTAAATTCGGTAAAATTAGGGTTCCACCCATCCCTAGTGTACAGGGCTCCAGTGGAGCTCGTTCAGGGTACCATGATGGCCAAGAAGAGTTGTACACTATTTTCAGGCCACATACACCGCTTCACGATGATCATATTTCCTTAATGAAGGGTCATTTTTCAGTATGATAATGTGCCATGTTACAAGGCCAGGTGTGTGATGGAGTGGTTTGAGAAACACAGTGCTGAGTTGCAATTAATGTATTTCACCTGGGATGTGGTAGAATGTTGTGTCAGCACTCATTTCCTCTACGTAAGGGACATAATAAAGTGAGAATTTATGTCTTGTTCTCCAGGGACAAGGACAATGTATTTTAAGATCATGAAGAGATGAGGGTACACTGTGTAATGATTCGGCTCTTTTAGACAGTCTATGTGTGTTTCATTTGGTCTGAATTTGTTTTATATACTCCTACTCCCTCCTCCACTTCTCTCCCCCTCAACCCCACCCCACTCTTTCTCATTGCATTTCAATGCTGAATATCACTTTTGTAGTCCCTGCTTGCTCCATCAGGCAGCACTGTTATTTAGAAAATTACAAAATTTTCACATACACAAAAATCTTTCTCAATAAAAACAAAAAGCAAACAACTCAGGACAGTATCACACAATGAAGGGGGCAAAAAGAAATATACCTGTCTATAAGTACACTTTGTTTAATGGTTTTTAAATTAAACATAGTACAAGATGTCAGGTTGTAGAATATTGATGATTATTGTACACCAGTCTATTAGTGATGATATTACTGTTTTTGTGTTTGTGTGTACTAGGTTACCCTGTCATTTGTACAGTGATGTTTAATATGAAATATGATTCATAGAGCATTTAGCTATATTCCTATGAGCAAAGATTTAAGGAAGGTGAAAGTCAGATATCATCTAGAAAAATGCACTTTCAGCAGAGAATTAAACACTGTACATTTGTATGTACAGTGTAATTAGGTTTACACGTTGTCAAGTACTTGTATTTATGGGTATGGAAAACTAGTGGTCAAATTGCCTTTTTTCTTCTAAGCCATACTTTGCGAATCAGTTCTTATTTGCTACACTTTGATTAATGTAAAGTTGTAAGTTCTGCACCCAAAAATAATATTGTTGTTACTGAACATCTAAATTGCAAACTTTTGTTCAATTTTAAGTTCGCAGGTTAATCAGACTTGCGGAGGTGTAACAATTGTGAAAGTTGGAGGAAGTAGACCTGACCTTCAACAACAGCAGCTTCTACATTCTCAACAACAATCTGCTTTGGCATCTGTTACAGCAAACAAAGAACTAGTTTGCTCATCTCAAATGGCCAGGTAGCTTCCTCACACTTTAAAATTTAGTTTTGATATTACACCAAGTAACTAAAATTATCATTTCAGTTACCGCAATATTACTAGTGCTCATCTGTGTACTTATATATTTAATTTATTAAATATAATGTATGCATAATATTAACATTTCTAAAATGAATGTGTCTGTACAATAATTAGGGTGTTAAAGATAAATTAAAAATAAAACATTATAATACATTTGTGGGATGAGAACATTATGAAGCAACTGCTGGAGATATGCATGAAAGGGAAGCATTGGGTGGGAAGGGAGTAAGTCAGGGTTGTAGCCTTTCCCTGATGAGTCTGTACATTGAGCAAGGTGTGAAGGAATGTAAGAAGAAATGTGGGAAGGATTAAAGTTTTGGGAGAAAAAATAAAAATTCTTTGTTTTGCTGATGATATTGTAATTCTGTCAGACAGTGAAGCACCTGGAACAATAATTGAATGGAATGGACAATGTTTCGAAAGGAGAGCATAATATGAACATTAACAAGAAAAATACAATGGTAAAGGAATGTACTCCAAGAGAATCAGGTGATGCTGAAGGAATTAGATTAGGTAATGAAACAGTAAACGTGAATTTTATTATTTGGGCAGTAAAATAATATATAATGTTTGCAGATCATAAGATATAAAATGCAAAATGGAATGGTAAGGAAAGTATTTCTGAAAAAGATAAATTTTTGTTGAAATTGAATATTAATTTAAGGGTTAGGAAGTTTTTCTGAAGGCATTTGTGTGGAGTGTTGCTTTGCACAGTAGTGAAAATGGAAGCTATATAGTTTAGACAGGAAGGGAATAGAGGCTTTTGAAATGTGGTGCTACAGGAAATTGCTGAAATTTAGGTGGGTAGATGGTAAAACTATTGAGAAGAACAGAGGTGTAGAGAAAAGAATTTTCTGGTTTACCTTGACTAATATAAGGGATCGATTGATGGGATAATTCATAGGACAAAATGTAATCGCCAATTTATCATTGTATATATATTACAGGCAGGCATTGTTTGTTGGTAATGAGGATCACCCTGTGGCTAAACAACAGTACCTCCACTATGACAGCTGCCATCCATTCCACATCAAATGTTCCCTTCCCTACAGCTTAGGTCTTCATGACAAACTAGTCTGCTCCAGTTCCGAATCCCTGAACCAGTACACCAATAACCTAATAACAGCTTTCAAATCCCACAGCTATCCTCCTGATCTGGTACAAAGCAAATTGCCAGAGCCACTTCCTCATCCCCCCAAACCCAGAACCTTCCACAGAAGAACCCCAGAAGTGCCCCTCTTGTCACCAGATACTTTCTGGGATTGGATCGGACTCTGAATGTGGCTCTCCAGCAAGGATACGACTTCCTTAAATCCTGCCCCGAAATGAGATCCATCCTTAATGACATCCTTCCCACTCCACAGAGAGTGTCTTTCTGCCGCCCACCTAACCTTTGTAGCCTCCTAGTTTATCCCTATGAAATTGCCAAACCACTTTCCCTAACCTCTGGCTCCTACCCATGTAACCGCTCCCATTGTAAAACCTGTCTTATGCAACCTTCCACCACCACTTACTACAGTCCCGTAACTCGGAAGGTGTACTCGATCAAGGGCAGAGCCACTTGTGATAGCACCCACGTGATTTACCAACTGACATGCCTGCACTGCGAAGCGTTCTATGTGGGATTGACCAGCAACAAACTGTCCATTCGCATGAACGGTCACAGGCAGACAGTGTTTGTTGGTAATGACGATTACCCTGTGGCTAAACAACACTTGGTGCACGGCCTGCACATCGTCGCACGGTGTTACACCGTCCGGGTTATCTGGATACTTCCCACCAACACCAATCTTTCAGAACTCTGGAGATGGGAACTTGCCCTTCAGCATATTCTCTCTTCCCGTTGCCCACCTGGCCTCAACCTCCGCTAAATTCAAATTCCCGCCCACCATTCTATAACATCTTTGCCACTGTTCTCTGGTCAGAGCCTCTGCCTCAAGTGGTATCTCTGTCCAACTTCTTTCCTTTCTTCAAATGTCTGCATGGGTGTATTTGTGTGTGTGGGTATGAATTTTTTTACCTTTCTTTTTTTCCCCTAAGGTAAGTCCTTCCACTCACAGGATTAGAATGATCCCTCATCCACTCCCTTAAAACCCGCATCCTTCCCTTTTTCCCCTCCTTCCTTCCTCTTTTCATGACGAAGCAACCAATGGTTGTGAAAGCTTGATGGTTTGTTTGCATGTGTTTTCAATTGTGTTATGTGTGTCTATCGGCGAGCCTGTACTTTGGGTAAGTCAAACAATCTTAATTTTTATACATATTTTGCCCACCAGGACAGTCTCCTTATAAAATATTCATTTCATCAATATATAAAGGAGATGAAGTTTACTTACCAGGTCAAGGAGCACAGGTAGTGATAGTAACATAAATACAGTAAAACACACACACACACACACACACACACACACACACACACACACACACAAACGCAAGCTTTCGCTACCCAGTTGCTTCTTCAGGCAGAAGGAAAGGAGAGGGAAAAGGAAATAATGATGGTTTTAAGGGAGTGGATAATGAGCCATTCCAATCCTGGGAGAGGAAAGACTTACCTTAGGGGGAAGAAGGAAGGTAAACAAATACACACACAAACACACCTAGGCAGACATTTGTATAAAGCAAAGAAGTTGGACAGAGATACCACTTGAGGCAAGGGCTCTGTCCAGAGAACCGAGGCAAAGATGTTATAGATGGTGGGCGGGAATTTGAATTTAGTGGAGGTTCAGACCAGGTGGGTAATGGGAAGAGAGAATATGCTGAAGAGCAAGTTCCCATCTCCGGAGTTTTGAAAGATTGGTGTCGGTGGGAAGTATCCAGATAACCTGGATGGTGTAACACTGTGCCAAGATGTGCTGGCCATGCACCAAGGCGAGTTTAGCCACAGGGTGATCCTCATTACCAACAAACACTGTCTGCCTGTGACTGTTCATGCGAATGGACAGTTTGTTGCTGGTCATTTCCATATAGAACGCTTCACAGTGCAGGCATGTCAGTTGGTAAATCACATGGGTACTATCGCAAGTGCCTCTGCCCTTGATCGTGTACACCGTCCGGGTTACGGAACTCGAGTAAGTGGTGGTGGAGGGGTGCAACTCGTAAGGTGTGCACTATCAAGGGCAGACCCACATGTGATAGTACCCACGTGATTTACCAACTGACATGCCTGCACTGTGAAGCGTTCTATGTGGGAATGACCAGTAACAAACTGTCCATTCGCATGAACGGTCACAGGCAGACAGTGTTTGTTGGTAATGAGGCTAACCCTGTAGCTAAACACGCCTTGGTGCACGGAATGCACATTGTCGCACGGTGTTCCACTGTCAGGGTTATCTTGATACTTCCCACTAATCTTTCAGGAGTGGAAGGACTTACCTTAGGGGGAAAAATGAAGGTAAACAAATACACACAAACATCCACACACAAAAACTCCTAGGCAGACATTTATATATACAGGGTGTCCCAGCTATCTTGTCCACCCAAAATATCTTTGGAACAATAACAGCTATCGGAAAACAACTTTCACCGGTATCAATGTACGGCTGGGGCCCATGAATGTACATATTTGGAAACATTCTAAAACGAAAGCAAATGTGTTTTTTAACACAAACTTATGTTTTTTTAAAATGGACACCCTATATATTTTCTTCAGCAATCCATAGCATGACAAATCACATAAACAATGGCATTGATTGCATCACAGTATTCCAATTACATCCCAAGATATTGCGACGTGAAGTTGACACTTGAAAAACCCAAAATGCGCAGCTAGCGCATGTCCTGAGGCTCAGGCATGAACCCTATGCTGCCCGTAATCGCGATGTGACTGAAATGCGTAATCGCACTTCCATACTTACCAAGAGGTCTGAAACAAATAATACGGTCTGCTGCCCAAAGTTAACTTCGCTCATCGTTAATGCGTTACTAAAAAAGTAATGCCGATCAATGTTAAAACTTTACTTTACTGTAGATCTAGTGCAAGTGGCAGTGAATCATTCACTCCTAATAGTAAAATTCATGTTGATGGTTTTAGTGAAATGAGCAAGTGGTCTAAAGGTTTTACCGTTGTTTAGGTAAAAATGTTTTGATTTGGGAAGTTCAGGTAAGACATAGAAGATGAATGTAAACATGTTTAACCAATTAGTTTTATAATCACATAATTATCAATGTTATGTTTATCTAATGCATTACATGACGAATTGTTTCAAACAAATGTTTCTGAACATCACTGGGTAAAATGGCCCTTTGTAGAAACTTGCACTGTGATACCAGCACCACATAATAAAGATAGGGTTCACGTATCATGCTCAAAGTGATAACCATTGGCTTACATACATAGGGTCACTCTGCAGATGAAGGATGCCCTACTTCGTGCTACTGTTTCCTCTTTGATGGCTGTACAAGCATCAATAATGTGTTGCTTCATGTCCTCTGGTGTTGTTGGTTCATGTTGGTAAACAGCATCCTTCACTGCTCCCCAAAGAAAAAAAATCCAGCGGTGTAAGGTCCGGAGATCGGGCAGGCCACCTAACTGAGCCACCACTTCCAATCCACCTACCAGCGAACTTACGGTTTAGAAGTCGTCGTGCTCTTAAGTCGTTATATGCAGGGCATCCGTCATGCTGATACCACATGACCATTCTCCTGTTCAGAGGTACGGTGTCCAGGAGAACAGGAAGATTGTGTCGTATAAATCTGGAGTATTGGCTGCCATTTTGGACGCCATTTACAAAGAATGGTCCGATAATGGTATCTCCAATAATCCCACGCCAAACATTCACTTTCACTTACTCAAATCTCCTGATCTTTTGACGAATCTCCTGATTTTTTAAACTGGATCTCCTGATTTTTTACGTTCTGAGGGTTGGCAGGTATGTTATAGACCAGTATCATTGACATTAGTTTCCTGTAGAATTTTGGAGCATATTCTCAGCTCGAATATAGTAAATTTCCTTGAGATGGGTAAGCTTCTTTATATGAATCAGCACAGATTTAGGGAACATCGTTCGTGTGAAACCCAGCTTGTTCTTTTCTCACATGTCATCTTGCAAGCCATGGATGAAGGGCAACAGGCACATTGTGTTTTTCTCGATTTCAAAAAGGTATTTGATGCACTGCCACACTGCAGACTGCTAATCAAGAAACGAGTGGAAAAAGGATGAAAAAGAACAAGCTTTCGGAACACGATTCCTTCTTCAGGTGGGAGAGAAGGTAAGAAAAAAAGATGGGAACAGAAGGGGAAGGTAATTTACGATGTAGTCATGAGGATGGTGTTTATGAGTGTGGAAGTCAGAGATACTGTATATTAGTACTGAGCCACACCAGAGAGGTTATATATAACAAAAGAAGAAAGATCAAGCAGTAAAGAGAAGAAAAAATGAGTAAATCGAATGATGTTGACCGGTGGAGGGTGTTGGGGGGTTGTCTAAACTTTTTTGATTAACAGGGAAAGATGGAAAGATATAGAGGAAAACACACACACACACACATACACATACACACAAAGAGTGAGAGAGAGAGGTTGGGGGGAGGGGAGGAGGAAGGAAGGTAAGGAAGGGGGGTGCAAAAAAATGAGTAATGGATAGGTGAGTTGATGATGGAGGGGGGGGGGGGGGAGAAGGAGGTTAGCATAGATGTAAGCCAGGAGTGTGGTGGGAGAAGAGGATATGTTGGAGAGCAAGTTCCAATCTCCATAGCTCTGAGGGAGTGTTGTTAGGTGGTATTACCCAAATGACACATGTGGTGTACCACATGCCAAGGTCCCTAGTCTCATGCTGGGGGGCATACTCTGCCACAGGATATTGGGTGCCCCCAGGCAAACAGTCTGTTTGTGACCATTCATCCACTCAGCCAATTTGTTGGTTGTCATACCAACATAAAATGCTGCTCAGTGGACATATGTCAGTTGATATGTGACATGTGTTGTCTCACATGAGGCCCTTCCTTGAATAGGGTAGGTTTTCCTTGTGGTGGGGCTGGAGTATGGTTGTAGGAAGAGCATTGGACAGGTTTTGCAGTGGGATCGGTTACAGGGGTAAGAAACATTAGGTAGGGAGGGTGGTTTTGGGATGTTGTATGGTTGGACAAGGATGTTGCGGAGGTTGGGAGGACGGTGTAAGGATACTCTGGGTATAGCCTTCCACCGTCCTCCCAAGCTCCGCAACATCCTCGTCCAACCCTACAATATCCGAAAACCACCCTCCCTACCGAATGGTTCCTACCCCACGTCTTTCCTTTTTACCCTAGCCAGCTTCATCCTAACCCACAAAAAGCTACTAGCAACAAACTGTCCATTCGCGTGAACGGATACATGCAGACTGTGTCTGTTGGTAATGAGGATCACTCTGTGGCTAAGCATGCCTTGGTGCACAGGCAGAACATCTTGGCACAGTGTTACACCGTCTGGATTATCTGGATTTTTCCCACCGACCCCAACCTTTCAGAACTCCAGAGATGGGAACTCTATATAACATCTTTGCCTCTGTTCTCTGGACAGAGCCTCTGCCTCAACTGTCATCTCTGTCCAACTTCTTTGCTTTTTACAAATGTTTGCTTTGGTGTGTTTGCGTGTATATGTGTGTGGGGGTTTGTCAAACTTTCTTTACTTTTTATAAATATATTTCCGAACAGGAATGATACCCTTTTTCATACTCCATCTCATTTTTCGCATGACATCGTCTCTGCTTGTTGTATCCTCTTTCTTATCTCCCCTCTTCACTTACTCCCCTCCTCCGCTCCTTCCCCCTCCTCCCACCCAACCGTTCCGCTTGCCGTATAGTCAGACTGTGTTGGGTGGCCAGAGATGGTTCACGTGTGTGGATGACTGTGCCTGAGTGATTGTGTGGGTGAATGTTCTCTTTTTGAGGAAGATTGTGGCCAAAAATTTAGAATTGTGTGTGTGTTTGTGTGTCTTTTATTTGTGTCTGTTGGTGGCCCAACGTTCGTCTTTACACCAAAATAAGACAGAGCGGAGCTTTGATCACACTCTCGCTGATAGCTGTTTTTAATAGTGGCCTCGATGATGAGCATTGCCATCACTGCTGCCACGAATGGCATTTTTAATCACATTAATGTACTTTACTAAATTACTTTTCTCTTGGGGTAAAAAATGAAACCTGGATATGCCCATGTTTTCTTCTTTGAGTCCACTGGACATCAGCTCAGGCACGTTCTGCCAGAGGTGCTTAGGGTTGGAAATGTGTAGGACCCAGACTTGGGGCTTAACCTTCATTGGTAGACCATATGGTTGCACTGTTGGTGCTGGCATCACCTCCATGTCAATAAGAAGGTGGAGATATCTGCAGGGCTGTCAGAATTGCAGGCAGCAGTGACTCCGGCGGAGACATCAGGAGAAGTGGCTGTTCTGCTGGCACTCCCTGTGATACATGGGTGGGGTGTGCATGCTAACTGGCATGTCAGACAGGTGCAGCGGCAATGAAGGTGTCAGGCAGCATTGACCTACCAAGCGATCACAAAGTTGATTGTAATGTCTGGTGCACATGCCGACATTATACAGACCTCTGCGTCTAGTTATAACTTAGGGTGGAATCCATACCTGCATGCACAGGTAGTCCTGGACTGAAATGGGGCATTGACAGTCCAGCTCTATTTCACTGGGCTCTTCTCACCAAAAGCTATGAATCAGTATGAAGATAGAAGAAACCATACCAAGGTTTCACTGAGGGTAAAATGGAGGGGCCAAAATGTGTCAGATACTGTGAAGGATGCAAGATTAACTTAATTCATGTGATAAAAATTTTGGGGAAATTGTCTTTGAAAAAGCTGTGATTGTAGCAGACATGATCGTCAATGCACAATGAACAACATATGTGGTCTGACGACCCTGCAGTTTAGTCCCCTCAAAAATTGTATAATATATGGAGAATGGGACTACCACATCCAGCACTAAGCTGTCTGTTTCTTACAGCAACAAACCATCAATAATGGAAAAAACGATTTTGTGAATTGCAGCAGTTGCGGAGGGGATAGGGTGCATGGGAAAGTGGTTCTTCGGGCCTACCTTTTTGGACATACTTAACCACCTAATTTAAAAATGGATCAGCAGCAGATGCTAGTTTTTCCAAAGCCATCCACTTTTTGTTGAGCTTCAAAATTGATGTGAAAACAAAGTAGCTTTTCATGATAGAAAGCTGGGTCTGGTCCCACTGGAAGTTGAGACAACATGTTTGCGTTAGCATGTTGACCCACAGGCAGGAAACTGATCTCAAAATTAAACCTGGACAAGCAGAGAGCACAGTGCTAGATACAGCGTACAACTTTATTTGGCAATGATGTAGAGGGGTTGAATAAGGAAACGAATGGTTTATGATCAGTAATTATGTAAAACTTAGGACCATACAAAAAGATGCGATTTTTTTTCAAGACATACACTATTGCTAAAGCTTCCTTCTAAATCTTTGCTTATTTGCTCTTTGCCACAGTCAGTGTTTTGGTGTTGGAAGTAGGTCTCTCTGAACTGTCTGCATACTTCTGGGCTAGAGCAGCTCCAACCTGTGTTGCTAGGTTTCAGTGGTTAAGTCTAAATGTTGTACTGGTTGGAAAATGATTAAACATAGGGCAGATTTCAACATATGCTTGAGAGTTTAAAATGTGCCCTTGTGCAGGAAAACGAGGTGCTCTTGTTCAGCAGTGGCCACGCTATCAATACTAAATTGGAGAGAAAGGTTTGATGCCTAACAGCCTACTTAAAAACCTAGGTAAACAATTGATGGTTGAAAGAATTTTGTAGATAAGCCAGCCACTTAGAAGACTATTAAAAGTTGGTGTAAATTAGGCAAATGTTCACCCGAGACCACGATATCATTCAAGTAATTAGCACACCCTGGGGCTGACGTTGTTATGTTTTTCTAGGAAAACCTGCCTACTCCATAAATATTTATAGAGGCCAAAAGGTGTGTTGATTACAAACAGGCATTTGTAAGTCTCCTCTAAAGGAATTTGTAAGTATGCCTTGAAAAAATCAATTTTAAAATATTATTGACCTCCTGTTGACAAACTGGTGAAAATTTCATTCAGGTACGGCAAAGGGTACATGTCAATGATAGTTTGTATATTTAAAGTTGCCACAAAGGCAGATGTGGCCAGTTGGTGTTCTTATTAAACCCAAGGACTGGACCAGGTTCTTGTTGAATTAGGGCTAACAACCCCCAGTGCTGTGAGGCAGTCTAATTTTGCCTTTATCAGGTCACAAAGGGTCACTGGGAGTGGCTGAGCCCGAAAAAATTAGGGCAAAGCCAAAAGTTTCATAATAAAGTGAACCTGGAAATTATTTGCACAACCCACTTTGGGGGAAAATAAAGAAGAAAACTCAGCCTACAATTTGTCCAATTATGATTAGCAACCAGGTGGACTTCATCTGAGATAGTGAAGTCAAATACCATTAACATGTCTAAGCTGAAAAGATTTCAAGATTTGTGTTGTCAACCAGAAGCTATGTTAGGCTTTGTACTATAGATTTATAAGTCACATAGACTGAAAATTTGCCAAAATAGAAATACTTTGTTGGTAGTAGCTGACTAGTTTTCTAGACAGCAGTAACGGGAAAGGGAGAAGGTTGTGGCTGGGGGGAGGGGGGAGCATAGGTCTATATATGTTTGTTAATTGACCAGAGTAATCATTTCCTCCACATCCATTTTCATGTGTAATACTTTACAGTAAATCATGACAACAAGGAAAAGTTTATGTGGAGACACTGAAATAACACAGTTAATGTCTGTCCCCACATTCAGGTTTTATTGCTGTTGTTCAACATTAGCTTAGCCCAGAGTTTGATGCTCAGAGTGATCTATAGTGTTCGTTTGCAAACTTCTAGACAATGTTGGCTCATTTAGAAGTAAACAAACTAATTCAGTGTAAACAACACTCAAGCTGTATACAGAATGGTATGTGTATAATTCAGTGTGTTTCATTTTCAATCAGCTTACAGAACAACTGAAGAACTGAGTGATAAAGTTCTACTATTCAAATAAAAGTTGGTGAATAACGCAACCAGCCATATATGATTTTAAACATGTTTTATTTCAGGGCCATTACGGGTTTCAGGTTACTTTGCCCATCTTCAGATGGATAAATTTTCTTTATATATTTATTTCACCTGCCGCGGTGGCGAAGCGGTCTGCGGCGCGTCAGTCACGTTCTGCACGGCCACTACGGTCGGGGGTTCGAATCCCCCCTCGGGCATGGATATTTGTGCCGTCCTTAGTATTAGCTATTTCATAAGTAGTTTGTAAGTTTAGGGACTGATGAACCCGTAGTTGAGTCCCATAAGCTCTACAAACATTTGAACATATGATATTTATTTCTGTCAGTAGCATTCGTCTGCTACACTACAAGAATATTTTGAGTACTGCTGGATGGCGAACTTTTATTTTGGTGTTTCCATAAGTTCGCCATTCAGCAGAACTCAGAATATTCTTGTACAGTAAAGAAGCAGATGACCTGCTACTGACAGAAATAAATATATAAAGAAAATGTAGCCATCTGAAGATGGGCAAGGTAGCCTGAAACTGGTAATGACCTCGAAATAAAACTTTTCTAAAAGCATATGTGGCTGGTTGCATTATTCACCAAATATTATTAATGACCACAGAGTTTACAAAATCCAATATGGATAACATAATCTTAAAAGTTGAAAGGTTTCCTTGTATCACACTACTTCAGTACTATACTAGAGTCTTCATAGAACTTGAGAACTTTTCTTCATTTACTAATATACACTTTGTTTTCTTATGTTTTACTAATTTCTTCATTATTTACTTATAAAATTTTCTAATTTGCATTCTGTAAACAGTGTTTTGACTTGCTCCATGGCCAAGAGATTTTGGCTTGCTTAGTCCCCAGAAATATTTAAACACCAAAACTCCCACCTATAGAAGTTAAATGTCACCATACCAAATATCAATCCAGCATCTCTGAATATTGAGAATTCAATGCTAATATAATAAGTTTGTTATGTCTTTATATATCAACTCTGTCCTTGACTATCTAACAGCAGAAAAACAGTCCCCAGAATCTTATCTCTTATTCATAACAGGTTACCAGTTGTCTGCAGACTGTGCAATCCATAAATGTTTACGTAGTTAAAGAGGAGAGCACACTTTGGCAGTGAGTATTCATTGTAGTGTCCTTATTACTATATTAAAAATAAAGGAAAATATGTCATGAATGAAATAGTAATATGTTCTGTAATTTAATTGCAAGTAAATAGATAAAGGAATACACTGGGGGGGATCCTTGTTTTTCTGTGTTTTAACAGTGTGGCCACTGCACAGCACTGATGGCAAAGAGTCTGCTGAGAAAGAAGATTATTTGGGGATGTGAGGGTGGGAGGATGGGCGGGTGGGGAGGAGAATAAAACATCATCGGGTGTCTTAAAAATAGTTGTACATAAAAAGTAATAAACTAATTATGGAGGGATGTACAGAGTTATTTACTCTAAAAAGAGAAGCCCCTTGTAAGGAACGAGTGTAAAGTTTTATTTATTATGTAAAGAAAAAACAGCCGTGATCGTAATTATCTTTTATTTAGATGACCAGTTTTGGCAGTTTAAACTGCCATCATTGGACCTTTCATTTACATGCACATCACAGATTAAACCTTTGAAAATGTACTTGTTCTCCAGTATGCCAACAATAATATTGTTGAACAAGTACGGTCATCTAAATAAAAGATAATTATTGGTCTCGGTTGCTTTTTATGTAATAAATAAAGTGAACAGATCACCTCACAAGAATGACAAACTTGTGTAAAGTTTTATAGTTGCAATAGATTGCATCAAACTTAAAAGTGGTGTTCTGAAAAGTCATTTATTTATAAGTTGAGAGAAAAAGTTTTGTTCCCTATAGCTTTCAAAACAATGAAGGCTGTCCCTTAAAGAAGAAGTGTGGTAATATACATGGCAAAAGCAGACATCAATCAGGGCATCTGAATTAAAAATATTCTCAACCAAGAAACAAAGATGATCTGTGAGAAAATTGCTTCAGCCGGGAGATAAAGATATCGTCCTATCTGATGGCGCCATCCACACCACTGCCCACATCATACCCACTAACCATCACCGGTACTTGCATTTGAACAGCTGCCATCCCTTCTATCCTAAAAATTCTCTACCATACAGTCTTGCCATCCATAGATTGCATATATACAGTGATAAGAAGTTCCTTGCCCTTAATGCTGAAGGTCTCACAAAAACCTTCACAAACAGGCACTAACCCTCAGACCTAATCCACAAACAGATATCTAGGGCCACATCACTAATACTCCCGCCATGCCAAATAATCAGCTATAAAAGAGTGCCACCTTCATCACTCTGTTGCAGTTGCACACCCTCCAGCCAGGGCTTGAGTTATCCTCCCCACCTTTCCTAAACTTGTGTCTCATGGCCCACCCAAACAACAAAACATCCTTGTCAATCTGTATGCCACTCTCACTTCTCTCATCTCACCACAGGAACATGCCTGTTGAAAAGCCAGATGCAAGACCTCTCTAGTTGACCTATGAAGCTCTGATAGCAGTCATGTATATCAAATCTGCTGCAATCAGGGCACACTTATGTTGGTATCACCACCAACCAGCTGTCCGCAATTATGAATAGCCACTGCCAAACTTTGGTCATCCTGTGGCAGTACATGCACTGGAGCCCGACGTAGTTTCAATGTCACTTCATGAGTTATTTGGATCCTTCGCACCACTTCCAGTTACTCAGAACTATACAAATGGGAACTCTCCTTGCTGTGCGTACTCTGCTCCCATATTCATACAGGCCTCAGCTTCTGATAACTCACGATTCCCATAACCTCCACCCCACATTTCCTTTTCCCCCATTTTGTCACTGTCCCCAAACTCACATCCTCATTTCACCCCCTGCATACTCTGTTTCCCACCAATCCCAACCACTTGTTTTATTACACATCTAGTCTGTTCACTTGCCACCCTTTCCTTTCCGTATCCTTGGCCTTCAAATCCGCTGTCTTCTGCTGATCTGCTAGTCTTCTGCTGATCTGCTAGATCTTAACCCCAACCCCTCTTCCTGCAGTCTACCCCTCCCCCTTCTAGCTACCCCACCCAACTTAACCCTCAACCTTTCTTTCCCACATACCATAAAGCAGTGCAGCAGTATGTTTCTAGCTGGCATGATGTGTAGGGGGTTCTAGTGTGTGTGTGTGTGTGTGTGTGTGTGTGTGTGTGTGTGTGTGTGTGCGTGCGTGTACTCTAGCTCATAAATGGAAACAGTCCAAAACGTGGAAAGTTTTCCTTTTCTTTTTTATGTCCATCTTTTGCCAGATTAATGCTTCTGCTTTGCCATTTGCCAAAAGTAGGCTCCATAATTCCTCAGTAGGTATTAATCTTCAAACTAATAATACAACCCACAAATAGTCACATATCTGCTTCCTCTTTCCTAACACACATCAGTGATATTTTAGGGCCAATAATATGATGATCTAGTGACACCATTAGGGAAGTTATATATTAATGTACCTACAAGCGAGTTAATAGTCTTTGCCCTGATGAAGGCCACTGCAGCTTAAATGATTTGTTAATACATTTTAGTATTTTAAATATTTTGTAAGATATTGAAGAATACTCTGAATGCTTTTAATGAGATTTACGTTGGCCTTGGAAGCCTATTAATTTGTAACAATAGTTTTCGGTACAGAAGAATGTTTGACAAATGAGCAGATCTCATGGGTTGTTTCTTACTGTAAAGTATATAGTAAGGATATATAAGAATGAAGTACAGAAAGTTTGTCTTCAGCAACAGCTTTATATTAATGTGAATGTTCATGAAATGGCGCAGATTCTCACTCAACTATTATCAATAATAAATAAAGTCTGCAATAGGCTGCATAGGTCATTGTATTGATTAAAGTCATGAAGTGATTGATGTTGTTATGGTCTTGTCTGGTTTGATGCAGCTCTCCACCCTACTCTGTCCTGAGCAAGCCTTTCCATCTCCTCATAAGAACGGCAACCCACAACCACTTGAATCTGCTTACTATACGCATCTCTTGGTCTCCCTCTGCGATTTGTACCCCACACACTTCCCTCCAGTGCTAAATTTACAATTCCCTGATGTCTAAGAATGTGTCCTACCAAGCGATCCCTTCTTTTAGTCTCACCAATTCTGTTCAGTACCTCTTCATTAGTTATGCGGTCTACCCACCTAATCTTCAGCATTCTTCTGTAGCTCCACATTTCAAAAGCCTCTATTCTCTTCCTGTCCACACTGCTTATCATCCATGTTTCACTCACGTACAAGGCAACACTCCACACAAATGCCATCAGAAAAGACTTCCTTACCCTTAAATTAATATTCGATGTTAGCACATTTCTCTTTTTCAAAAATGCTTTTCTTCCCATTGCCATTCTGCATTTTATATCCTCTGTACTGCGACCATCGCATGTTATTTTACTACCCAAGTAACAAAACTCATCTACCACCTTCATTGTTTCGTTACCTAATGTAATTCCTTCAGCATCGCCTGATTTTCTAAGACCGCATTCCATTATTTTTGTTTTGCTCTTGTTAATGTTCATTCTATATGCTCTCTTCAACACGCTGTCCATTCCATTCAGCTGCTCTTCCAGGTCCTTTGCTATCTCTGACAGAATTAAAATGTCATCAGCAAAACGCAATGTTTTTATTTCTTCCCCCTGAACTTTAATTCCTATTCCAAATTTTTCCTTGCTTTCCTTCAGCGCCTGCTCGATGTACGAATTGAATAACATCGGAGAAAGGCTACAACCCTGTCTTACTCCCTTCCCAACTGGTGCTTCCCTTTCATGCCCTTTGAGTCTAATAACTACGATCTGGCTTTTGTACAAGTTGTAAATAACTCTCCTTTCCCTGTATTTTACCCCTGCTGACTTCAGAATTTGAAAGAGTGTATTCCAGTCAACATTGTCAAATGCTTTCTCCAAATCTACAAAAGCTAAAAATGTAGGTTTGCCTTTCCTTAATCTATCTTCTAAGATAAGACGTAAAGTGAGTATTGCCTCCTGGGTTCCAATGTTCCTCCTGAATCCAAACTGATCTTCCCCGAGGTCAGCTTCTACCAGCTTTTCCATTCTCCTGTAGATAATTCGTGTTAAAATTTTGCAATCATGACTTATCAAACTGATGGTTCTGTAATTTTCTTACCTGTCTGCACCTGATTTCTTTGGAATGGGGATTATTACATTTTTCTTAAAGTCTGAGGGTATTTCGCCTGTCTCTTACATCCTACACACCAGTTCAAATAGTCTTGTCATGGCTGGCTCTCCCAGAGACTTTAGTAGCTCTGAAGGGTATGTCATCTACTCCTGGGGCCTTGTTTTGACCTAGGTCTTTCAAGGCTCTGTCAAATTCATCTCTCAGTATAGAATCTCCTATTTCATCTTGATCTATTTCCTCTTCCCTTCCTACAACATCGTCTCTAAGTTCTTTTCCTTTGTAGAGCTGCTCTATGTACTCTTTCCACCTTTCAGCTTTCCCTTCTTTGCTGAGAACTGGTTTCCCATCTGAGTTCTTAATATTCGTAGAGTTGCTTTTCTTGTCCCCAAATGTCTCTTTTATTTTCCTGTAGGCGGTATCTACTTTTCCCCTTGCTATACATTCTTCTACAGATTTGCATTTGGCTTCTAGCCACTCCTACTTAGCCATTTTGCACTTCCTGTCAATCTCATTTTTTAGTCGTCTGTACTCCATTTTGCCTGTTTCATTTACTGCATTTTTATATTTTCTCCTTTCATCAATTAACTGTAGTATTTCCTGTGATATCCATGGATTTTTTGTAGGTCTTGCCTTTCTACCTATTTTGTCCTCTGCTGCCTTCACTATTTCATCTCTCAATGCTCCCCATTCCTCTTCTACTTTTTTATTTCCCCCTGTTTCTGTCAATTGTTGCCTAAATCTCCCTCTGAAATTCTCCAGAACTTCACTTTCCTTCAATTTATCTAAGTCCCATCTCCTTATTTTCCTACCTTTCTGCAGTTTTTTCAGCTTCTCATGACTAACAAGTTATGGTCAGAGTCTACATCTGCCCCTGGGTATGTCCTGCAGTTTATAACCTGGTTCCGGTACCTATGTCTTACCATTATAAAATCTTCTTTTGTGATTCTTAAACCACGTGATTTTTACGATTAAAATTCTGTGCAAAATTCTACCAGGCAACTTCTTCTTTCATTCCTCCTGCCCAGTCCATATTCACCTATTATTTTTCCTTCTCTTCCTTTTCCTACTACCGAATTCCAGTCTCCCATCACAATTAAGTTTTCCACTCCCTTAACTGTCTGAATAATTTCCTTTAGCTCCTCATATATTTCTTCGATCTTCTCATCATCGGCAGAGCTAGTTGGCATATAAACCTGTACTACTGTTGTCGGTGTTGACTTCGTATCTATCTTGACAATGATAATGTGATCACTGTGCTGCTCATAATAGTTTACCCACATTCCTATTTTCTTATTCATTATCAGTCCTACTCCTGTGATACCCCCAACTGATTTTGTATTTATAATCCTGTACTCACCTGACCAGAAATCCTGTTTATCCTGCCATCGAACTTCACTAATCCCCACTATATCTAACTTCAAACTATGCATTTCCCTTTTTAAATTTTTTAATTTTCCTACCCGATTAAGGGATCTAACATTCCATGCTCCGATCCGTAGAATGCCAGTATTGTCTTTCCTGATGACAACATCCTCCTGAGTAGTCCCCGCCCGGAGATCCGAATGGAGGACTATTTTACCTCCGGAATATTTTATCCGAGAGGATGCCATCATCATATTTCCATACAGTAGAGCTGCATGTCCTCGGGAAAAGTAACGGCTGTAGTTTCCCCTTGCTTTCAGCCGTTTGCAGTAGCTGTGTGGCAAAGCCACATTAGCTGATGTTACAAGGCCAACTCAGTCAATCATCCAGACTGTTGCCCCTGTAACTACTGATAAGGCTGCTGCCCCTCTTCAGGAGCCACACGTTTGTCTGGCCTCTCCACAGATACCCCTCCGCTATGGTTGCACCTACGGTACGGCTATGTGTATCGTTGAGGCACGCAAGCCACCCCACCTCGGCAATGTCTGTGGTTCATGGGGGTAGATAAGTGATTACAATATGACTTATATGAAATAAAGTCATATTGTAACCACTTCATGACTTTAATCAATACAGCGTCCTATGCAGCCTATTGCAGACTTTATTTACTATTAATCATGGTCGCCTTCCTCCTCTGTGACATCATGTCACAACTATGTGTATTATCAGTAAGCCTCTGCATTGTCACACCAATTATATAGAGATTTCATGGTGCCTGCTTCCACATGTATTGCTTATGGACCAGTAATTACACAGATGGTGCTTAAAGGACCGCAGCATATTTTTTCCTTGCGCCATTTTTAAATGAACAAAAGTAGGGATGGCTAGTGATATTAAGAAAGCTTCCTTAGTTATGCACTTTGGTGCGTTTCATAAATGTAATCATACAATCTTGTCTTTCATGTAAGATTTGCATATTTAAGGTAACTTTTGTTTCATTTTGTTGTATTATAGTAGTTTCTTTTTTTTTTAATAAAAGAATGCAGCAGGAAGGTGGATGGCTAAACCGACAAGAAGCAAATCGACTTGTAGTTAGTCGACCAAGATTAGGGGGTGACAGCCGTAGTACAGGACGTCTGCACACATCAGCTGCCCATCGTAGCATGACAAGACTCAATGTTGGTGAGTATTTCCATGTATTCCTCAACAAGAAAGAAAGAATGCACAAACATTTGGTATCCCTACTGTTTAGCCACAATATCTTGACGATTTACGTGGTGGTTGCTAGGAGCTCCATTACGGCTGCTGCGGGGAGTGGAGGTTAAGGGGAAGGTAGCTTGCTGCAGTGCTGGAACCGTTACTGTAACAATGTGTACAGTAATCTTTCACTTCAAGGACCATTGTAATGATGGCAGCACTTGTAACTAAATGAATAACTGTCAACTAGTGCCAACATTTGCTGCTTGTGGCAGCACCAGCAAAATCGTCAAGTTATCATGGCCAAATAGTAGATGACTGGGAGATATTTTAGCTTGGCTTTCATAACAAACTGAGAGACATATGTTCTGGATGCAGTTCTATAATTAACTAGAACTCTGGAGAATGTAAAGTTGCACACTCCTCTCGTTTGATTGATTGATTGATTGATTGATTGATTGTGTGTGTGTGTGTGTGTTGTGAATTATGAGAAATAGTGTAGCATTTAACATATATTAAAAATCAGCTTGTTTTAAGATTTGTGTCTACATTTTTATGGGAGGGTAGCACGTACATCAGTATACATACAGTACAGACCAACATTCAGAGCCTTAACTTTGAGATATTTAAAATTTCCTGTTTTCTGAGGGCATAGGAATTCTTGGAATTTGTAATCCAGTAGAAGTGTATGTGTGTGTGTGTGTGTGTGTGTGTGTGTGTGTGTGTGTGGGCGCGCGTGCACACACACACACACACACACACACACACACACACACGCACACACAGACATACAACACAAATTTAGATCAACCTTTCACATCCATCCTACATTAAATTGATATTTATTTTTAAGAGGATCAACAAAAGTGCTAATAGTGTTCAACTATATAAAAATCTTAAATCATTACCACATGGTTGTGTTGTAACAAATTTATTTGAAAAGACCACACGCACAGAATTTCAATTATATATATAGCTAGCTTTTGCAACCATTTGTTGCTTCTTCAGGCAAAGAGCAGGGAAGGAGAGGGAAAAGGAAAGGATGTCCTTTTCCCTCTCCTTCCCTGCTCTTTGCCTGGTTGTGAAAGCTAGAATTTGTGTGTGTGTGTGTTTTATTTATGTTACTGTCACATACCTGTGCTCCTTGCCTGGTAAGTAAATCTCATGTACTTTATATATATTTTTCCTGCTAGGAGTTATATATAAAATAGACAAAGATTACTCACCAGACGAAGGAGCACAGGTGTGACAGCAGCACAAATAAATAGAACACACAAACACACACACACACACACACACACACACACACACACACAAACACTAGCTTTCGCAGCCTAGCTGCTTCGTCAGGCAGAAGGGAAGGAGAGGGAAAAGGAAATGATGAGGGTTTAAAGGAGTGGGTAAGGAGTCATTCCAATCCCGGGACAGGAAAGACTTACCCTGGGGGAAAAAAAGGAGGGTAAACAAATACACACACACACACTGATTTACACAGACACAAGTACACCTAGGCAGACATATATATATATATATATATATATATATATATATATATATATATATATATATATATATATATATATATATATATATATATATTGGTGTGAGGGAAAACATGAGAGTGGTCTTAGTACTCTGTTCCTGTTTGAGCTAGGGACATGAGAGAAAGTTTTTGGAGTATCAGCTATAACCCGGAGCTTGCACCCAGTCAAATTATGTGAATCAATTAAGTCCTTTTGGAAAAGTTGTCATCTGGGGTGAAATTAATGGCACAATTTGTATGTGGTGCATCCAGTTTTTATGCGCAAAAACTTTTTCTTATGTACATAACTTCTGCACTATAATTTTGTGTGGATTGGTTCCAACTTTGTGTGAAGTTATATAAATGAATAAATTCAAAAAGAATTTTTTTGTTATTGAGTTTGTATGGTTAAAAGTTGAGCTAAATTTAGCACTTGTTGAAAATGATTGGATATCCTAACAATGATGGACTTAAGAGGTAATAGTAATTTGTTAATTGATAATTGTTCCATTATTTGTATGTTAATTGCAATAAGCTGAGTAAAATAATTGTAAAATGAAATGTTGCATTTAATTAATTTTTCAAGAAGAAATTTTGAAGACTTTATTTGCAACCCCTGTTGACTGTGACACAACAACTAATCAACTATCGTAGAATAAAAGTTGGGAACCAAAATGAGAAAGGTGAATATGTCCTCTCCAGTGTCAATTACGTAAAAGAGAGGAACTAGTGTCTCAACTTATGTGGTAGCTTCAGAAACATTTAAACGAAGGAAAAAAAACCTTGATGTAATCACATTTTTTTTTCTTATTAGTATTATTATCCCTATCACATGTTAAAATTGTGCCTCTATCACACATCATATTGTGTCCTACATACCATGTCTCATCAAATGTACACCATGCATCACATTATGCCACAGATCAAGCCCCATGAAAGTCTTGCCAAATCATTTCCTGTTGTGTAACATATCACTTCAGGTTCAGATGTTAGATTTTGCTCCACACGTCATTTTCTGTTGTGGTATGTGAAAGTTCTTCTGCATTGTAACATCTCATATCATGTGACTTGTCATGTCATGTTCTGACATGTACCATATCACAAGAAGGAAGGAAGCTTAGGATTTAATGTCCCGTCAAGTGTGGTCATTAGAGACGGTACTATATCATGTCATGACACCTTGTGTTGTGATACGATTCATGGTATCACATTATGATGACATCGTGGCATGTTGTGCTCCATGATTAATCACAATATATCACATTGTTTTTAAAGAATGACTCACCACTTCATGTCAGTAGCACATCTTGTATCATAATTATGAGATGCCACTTCATGCAATATTAATGCTCTGTGTCAAGTAAAGTAACATAACACATTATGTCGTGTTGTAGAACACAATTCATGGCATAAGGTCACCCAACATGGCATTTTTCATGTTGTGAGATACCAACTCAAGGACATGTGCTGCAGATCTGTATTCATTATCCAAGCTCAGTGTGATTCAGTACCAGCTGTGTTGAAGCCATTGTTACTGGCATAGGTGGCTAAGGTGGCTAAATGTAGGACCTTACGTGCCTGTACATCCCTGTTAATTCAGTGAGGACCATTATTTCCTTGTGAAATGAATACATCTTCATCTGTACTCTTCAAACCATCTTACAAAATGTAGTGGAGGGTACTTTATTTACCATTGTCACTTCCTATTTTTTGCTGTAGCAGTTGTGTGTGATTAACAGGAAGAATTATTGCTGGTAAGCATCTATGTAGATTCAAAAGACCCCACAGAGCATCTGGTTGGTTGTTCCTTAGAGTGAGCTGTGTGGGTTAGTGCAAGGGTAGCAGAGAAGATCTGTCTGTTGTTGATCTTGCAATTGTGATTCAGCAAATTTATCATACCCGATGTGGCGGAGACTTCCCTAAAACTAGACAGATCATTTGTGACTGTATTATTTCCACTTTGGAGATGTTTCATGTTGGTGGTGACTGAGCTAGACAATAATCATTGTGATTTTGGCCTCTGATGGATGGTGGTCATTAATAAGATGAAATATCTGCCCTTCACATCACCTGAAAGAAATGCACCACCTCATACACTCTCAGTAGTTGGCAATCACAAGAAGACTACTTGCATTGGGATTCTGGCAGTTTGTGTGAGAAGAATTGGGGGGGGGGGGGGGAGGAGTTGTTGCATGCCATCATATCTTGATGCTGTACAGTGCAGAATCACGGTTGACCTTTGGTGCACCAAGGTTATAGCCCATGCCAGACACTCATTGATGATACAAAAACCTGTTGCATCTGTGGCATCCACTCCCATTTGTAGGTCTTTCTTTCACCTGCTGAAAATTTTGTTAATGGCAGCAACATAATGATCTTGCCAAGAAAGTACCTTAGTTCTTTTAAATCACGTGGAGGTGGTAGAAGTTTGAAGGAGTCTGTAAGTAGTAGAGTGAAGTTAGTTCCGTCAGTGTTTACCAAATGCACTAAGAAAGATCAATTTGCACTGGCGAAACTTACAGTTGTCTTTGTTAATAACAGCACTGTTCTCGCTGAGCTTGTTCAAAACTTGTTTGAGATGTCACTCGTGTTCTGTGGTAGAATTAGGGAAAACTATAATACCATCTAAATATTTGTAGCAGAATGCTATTTTGAAAAAAACATTCTTGGTGGATCTTTGCCACATTTTTGATATGTTTCAAGACCGTGAGGTGTGAACAACAAATTTAATAGACTGAAGGGGATGGTAATGGCTGGTTTTTGGATGTCTTTCTCGCTCATCGGTATTTGAAAGTACATCTTGTTGCATTTTATGACACTTAAAGATGAAGTACCTTTTGAGGTAGTGAATAAAGTCTTTATGTATTGGATTGGATGGCTGTCAAAGATTGTACAAACAATCAAAGCTGTACAATCACTACACAGTCTAGTTGTACTATCCTTGTAGGGAACCAATTTGATGTGGGACACCCACACGCTATTGGAAGATCATAAAATTCTGATCCATAAATATTCATTGCCAGTTGTGCTTAATTCATGTGACAGCAGTCTTCTTTGTATATGGTGGACAGGAGGGCTGCTGTTGCGATAATCTTGTGAAATGTTCCATTGTGAATTGAGTTATAGATAAATAACATTAATTTTGCTCTGATGTTTGATGTCATTAAGAGCCAGTTCAGGGAAGAGAGGTGTAGGGTATATTTCACTAACCATATATCCTCGTGCCACTAGAGGTGAGGCGCCAGAATTAAACCCTCCTGAGTCTGAGAATATGAATGTGGTGACATGCAGCATGCAGTAGGTATCAGTGAAGGAAGTAGTTGTTGCTGAGCAGGTGTGAGTTGGCTTATCACTAAGTATAATTCTGCAGTGGTGGCTTTTGTGTCCCAGCCTCGTCGCCGCTTTCGTGTCTCATTTCCATCGTAGGTGTCGGTGGCCGAGTAGGAAGACCGACACAGGAATAAAGGTAGCACGCTTGTGCAGGTACGGAGGTGACCAGCCAGTGGGACAGCAGAAACTAAAAACACTAGAGTAAATTAGAATGAAATATATATTGCACAGAATTTATACAATACTTAACTTTTACATAGCTCAGTACAGGAGAGTGCTGAAACATAGTTGAGCTAGAGGCCTGCCTAGTGCCTGTCTGATAGCCAAGTCTTCAATGGTGCCTATCTGACTCCAAAGTGTTAACTGGTTCCTAGCTCAGTCCCAAGTGAACGACGTCGTTCAGTGGTGGCCACGAGCGGAGTTGTAACAGAGGGCGCTCGTGGCTGACGTCGTAAGAACGCCGCGCTGTGCGTGCATGGCGGCGCGCGGCGAAAGTAGGTGGCGCGCACTTTAGACTTGTGCAACACCACAGTGGCGATAATGATCTTTTAAAGCAAATTTTTCATCCCAGAGGTGTAAGATTTGTTTCTTAGTGCACTGGTATCAAAGCTGGAGTTGTTGTAGCTCATTATATGATTGCAGTGCATTCCTAATAATACTGTCAAAGGTTGTTGGCAAACTTTTGGTCATGTGTATTTTTCATCAGATCCAAAATAGTAACCTACTGTGAGCAGAGGGGTCTGTTTCCAATGATACCAGGAGTGGAATTACCACTGTCTTATTGAATCAAGATGTTGTGGGGTTAGCCATGAAGCAACTAAAATTGGCAGAGGTAATGAATGTGGTGTTACCAAAGAACTTGGTAGAAATATGCTGCTGTTCTGAGTATGGTCATGTATCTCATAGTTAATTTCACATTACCGTATCTTATTTTGCAGGTTCAAAATCTTCCTGGTCAACTATGTTCGTGTTTATGGGAGGTCCCCACTAGACTGTTTCCTCTGTTCTTCCACATAACATCTGCCTTGTCACTTACTATGCTGGAGAGATCCACTGGGAAGTAAGAAATCTCCAATCCTAGCAAAGGAAACTCCAAGCTGTCAATTTCAGTTATATTTACATAATGTGAACTTATGCTTGACATCACAAGAAATAAGAGTTCATGTTTCATTACAACCGAAGTCTCTCTTTCAGTCCCTTCGATTTAACTTATTGTCTTTTAATCCAGGAACTTTCAATGCAAATCTGTGACACAGTAAGTAGTCACAGAGTGCTTCTTCACTGACATATTCTTGTCAATGTCACTGCAGAAAAATTACGGGCACACATTATACACGATCTTACTTATTCTTGTTTGTTATGTTCATCTTTTGTTGGGAACGACACTGTAACTACATGAGCACCAAATACCGGTACTGATTTTGTGACGTGCTAGCTGAAATCAGTCCTTACACGGTAATAACCAAACTGTTTGCTATGCGGAGCTGAATATATGTCGCTGAGGAGGGTGACAACAAGCAAATATTGTATTTGTCAATCATCCAATACCTACTCTGGTGCCTTGTTTACAATATTAATTAGTAAATCAGTCAGATATTGCTTAAATCATTTCTACAAAATATGTATTAATAGACTGCTGACTGTCCTGATCATATTTTCAAAAATTTTGATTGTTTACGCTATGGTCTGAAAGGTGTGCCATAGATGTTTTGAATACGTAAATACCTATCTCAGATCTTGTTATTCAATTGGAAACCCACACAATGTGTGACAGCTCAGTGCTGTGTACCCATGTAGAACCAATATTGTTCTAACCTGGTGGTGGTATTGATGCCCAATTTCTGGGTGAGCGAGAGTTTGTTATGGTCCATTGAAGGCCATTGTCTTCCAAGACAGCTGCCTCAACATCTTCGGTGACCTCAGTGCAACCAGCTGCACAATACCATAAATTCTGCCTAGTAACATCCTGCTAGTTGTCTAGTGGGTCTTGGTTGTGAGACAAGGGCCAGCTTTACTTCTGGCAGAAATGGTTTGCTAGCCCAAAGGTATATAAGATTCACATCCACTAAAGCTCTGGATTTACATAATAGTGAATGTCCTCCATGTCCTTGTCATAAAGAACTTGCTGAAATTGTTCTGATTTCGTGATAGGTGTTGGAGCAGTACCGAACTTTGCTATTTTGTATTTGTTTCTATCCAAGGTCATAAGGTTTATGTGGGTGATTAAATTGGCCCACTTGCCAAGGTTGCTGAGCAGGGTGACAAAATTTGCAGTCATCAGAGAGTCTGTGTATGGCCATGAGGTACTAGATTATTGCAAACCTCATTGTAAAATGGACCACCCAAGACAGAGGCAGATTGAAGGCCGATTACAATCCGGTGATTGTGGTGGAGAGTTATCGCAACGTGAACTTGATCATAGTCTGGATAGTTAAGATTGATACAGGTACTGTGTATCATGGGTATAAACACAACATGACCATCTGGTAAATGTCCAACTGATTCCACAATGTGGTATGACTACATGGAGTTAAATGTAGATAAACATGAGTTGGGAGGTATGACAGACTCGTTTCTGGTACATAGATTTCCAAAATTAGAAGTCTGCAACACTGATTTATTTCGGTCATGTGGTGAGACACTTTTTGAGATGAAATTGCAAAGCAGATCATTTGTAGGAAGTCATTGTTGGGACTCAAAAGTCACATTGTTTGTACCTGTTGCATCGCACTACTAGATTGTATTTTCCTTTTTGATAGGTGCCTGTTGGTGTGTGCTATAATGTGCAATGCCCTGATGAGGAACACTTTCCATGGTCTGTCCCCTTATCCCCCCCCTCTCTCTCTGTGCTGATTGATAGGTAGGCAATAACTTCTGATCTTAGCTTTATCTTGGCATTGCAATGGCCCAGACTAGACATCAGACTTGTTTTGATGTTTACTACTGTATACCGACAAAATAGATACTGTTCTTAGGTTCTGTAAAAGATTTAAAAGTCCTTTTTCACACTTTCTGAATTAATGGAAATGAAGTAAAGCAGGACAAGTGAAACTGGGTCAGTGTGAGTGTGTTGATTCCACTTAAATTTTACTAGTTCTTCACTAGGGAATTGAGGACACCAGGAAACTTTCACAGATAGCACACAATTGTGATTTTGCCTTTTCAGTGTTCAGTTTGGAATATAGTCCCCCTAATAAAATTCCTCTGTGATCTATTATTTCATGCTAACATTGTTTCTTTGTCTGACATTAAGCCTGTTAATTCAAAATCATTCTTGACCAAATCCAAGTATTTTTTCCTTCCTATAACTCGACTCCTCTTACCTTCTACTACTGAACATTAGTCTCTTAGGTAAAATTGCTTCTCCCATGCGTGTAACATGACCCCACCATCTCAGCATATTTGCCGTAACTGCTTCATCTATGGTGTTCAATTTTAGTTGTCCTTAATTTCCTCATTATGGACACCCTCCTGTCATTGTTCCCATCTATTAGTACCTGCAATCATCCTTCATACCTGTAGCCTGAGTTGTTTGGAAAAATTGAATGGTGCATTACTAACTTAGTCTTGGTGCTGACTTCCTTCTTGCAGAAGGGAGTAGATCATAGCTGAGCACTCACTGCATTAGCTTTGCTATATTATTTCTTTCACTATGTTGCCATCCTGTGAAAAAATACATCCAAAGCGCTTGAAGCTGCCCACCTGTTATAACTTTGTTCCTCTTAATTGACAGTAAATCTGTCAAATCTCTTTCCAACAGACACTGATTTTGTTTTGGAGATGCTGATCTTCATATCACAACCCTTACATCTCTGATCTCTGAAATATTACATTGCAACCTTTCATTCAAAGCTGCCATCAGAATTAAGTCATCCAAATGTGTGATATTGCTTATTTTGTTTGAACCTTTTTCAATCTCACCCTGCCAGTCTATTGTTTTCAACATTGATCCATGAACAGTATGAACAACAGTGGGGACAGGTTACAGCCTTGTCTTACCTCTGAAACTACCACGAACTGTGAACTCTATTTGCCACCAACTATGACTGCTGTCTGACACTTTGTATAAATACCTTTTATTTCCTGCAGAAGGTTGCCTCCTATTCTGTAATATTGTAGAACCAACAATTGCTTCCTCCTAGGAACATGGTCATAAGCCTTTTCTAGATTTATAAAACATAGATACAAATTCCTGTTCCATTCATAACACTTCTCCATTATCTACCTTAAGCTGAAGATCTGGTCCTGACAACCTACGAGGAGCCTAAAGCCACTCTGATTCTCATCCAACTTGTCTTCAACTAATTCCAACACTCTTCTTTCAACAATACCTGGGAATATTTTGCACACAATGCCAGTTTAAGTGGTTACAATTTTTTATGTATCTATGCCTTAAAATTGGTATGATAACTGCTTTCGTCCAGTCAGATGGAACATGTCCTGACTCCTACACAATTTCAATTATCCTGTTTAACCATTTGAGATCTGACATTCCATAGTATTATGATTAATTAGTCTAAAACTGATCATCATAGTCTCACCCCAGGACACCCTTCCCTCCTTCCTCCAAAATCTCAACTTCATTTCCCCCACCTGTTTTATCTGCTCTTCATCAATCAGTGTGCCACCATTTTGGAAGTTGGCTTCCACCTCACTTATGACTACATCAATACCTCCATCCACATTAAACCCACAAACCAATAACAGTACCTTTATTTTGACAGTTTCTAACCCATCCATACCAAAAAATACAGCCTGGCCACCTGTGGATGGTGTGTTTGCAGTGACAAGAAGTCTCTTGCTCATATGCTAAAGGTCTTAAAAAAACTTTGCTGGCAGACAACATACCCTAGACCCAGCCTGAAAAGAGATTTCCTGTGACATATCCCCCCACCCTCCCAGTCCCCTCTCCCACACAATAATCATCACCCAGTACTGCCCTGGAGTGTAACAATTAAGTCACATACTTCTTCAAGGTTTTGATTTTCTTTCATCATGCCCCACAATGAGAAACATCCTGCCCAAGATCCTACCCACCCCTCCTAAACTTGTATTATATCACCCACCCAACCTTAGTCCTTCTGTATGCCACCCCCACTCACAACCACCTACCACAGCACTCATATCCCTGTGGGAGACCCTGGTGCATGACCTGCCACCTCTTGCTATTCCAGTTCTGTACAAAGGCCAGGCCACCTGTGAAATCAGCCATCTGATTTACCAACTCTGCTGCAATCACTGCACAGCTGTTTTTATTGGTATGACTTCCAACAATCTGTCCATCAGGATGATTTTTCCACCGCCACAAACTGCTGCCAAAAGTAGGTTGACCACCTTGTGGTGCAACATGCTGCTGAGCATTACATGGTTGATTTCAATGGTTGCTTCAGAACCCAGGCCATCTGGTCACTAACAGCTTTTCTGAACCTTGCAGAGATGGAAGTTATCCTTACAGTATATTCTTTGGTCCTGAAAATATACATGCCTACAGTATTTAAAGTGATCTGTTGTCACCACACACCCCCACATACAATAGTTTCTGCCCTTCCAATCCTACACCTCATTAACCAATACCTACAATAGGCCTATATTTTATTTCCCAACTCTGAAATCCTTCCAATTTGGTGCCTCCCACCCCAACATTGCTAAATGCCTAAGTGCATCTCTCTGCACCAGCACACTTCATAAGGCATATTGATGCCCACCCTCACCTTGCACCCTCCCCCTTGCCCGTACCCTCCCTACTTCAGGTTGCACTTACCACCAAGTGTCACATGGAACAAAGAGCTGAAGATTATGGTTTTGTGTAGTGTTTTTCTGTTTGTTAGTGAGTTGTGCCTGTTATTATGTGCATGAGTGTGTGTTCTATCTGTTGAAGGATGTGGCTGAAAGCTATAAGTTATGTGTGTGCAATTCCCTTTTACACTTCTTTCATTTGTTCAATAACAGTTTTTGCAAGAGCAGCTAGCTAGCCTAATTTTATTGTTTAATTCTAACCTGGACTTTTCGTTGTAAGATTTACTGCTTTTTCTCTATGATAAATTTCAATCTTCTTTGTGTGCATTCTAATTTCACAGAAAAATGATATTTCATGTTGGTCACTGCTGCAATAGGATATTAATGAAAATATACTTATTTTATAGGTGGCAGTCGTGTTGGATCTGTCGGAGGTTTGCATAAAAGCATGACAAGATTGAGTTCAAGCCAACAGATAAACCAGATTTCTGTCGCAACAGCAGCCAGTGGAAACAGAAGTGTTACAGCTATCAATGGAGCTGGAGGTGGAGGACGACAGTACCATGTTTCAGCTGTGGCAGCAGGTGTTCCCCATCACCAGCAACATGTTTCAAGTGGTGGGGTCACTGTAACCACTACAGCATCACCAAGTAAAAATAGCATGTGAGACAATCATTATTATTTGCTAATTTCACCCAGTGTGATAATATGGTACAATTTTATTTCTCTTGTCACTTTAACCCTAGGAGCACCAAGGTATTTTAGGTTACACGGAGCACCAACCAAGGGCAAATTTTGCCCGTGTTACAAAAAAGCTGTAAATCTGTACAAATGTATTTATTTCAAGTAATTCTGTTTCCAATGTAACATCAGTTTAATTATTGACAGGAAGTTTCAAAACCTGAAATAAAAACACTTGTACAAATATGTTTTAAGGTACATTGAAAATTTAAAAAAAAAAAAAAAAAAAAAAAAAAAAAAAAAAAAAAAAAAACCCCTCTCTTCACTTGGAGAGAATACTAACATTTACAGATGACATTTACCTCCTACACACAAAATGGTTGATTCTGAATGTCTCTTACACAGATGTAGACCACAGCTTGCCCATGTTAACTTGATTTTTGTGATGCATTCTTCAAGCATATGTAGCATCTTGCTTTCCTAGTTGGTTCTTCATTTGCAGCATTTTTGGTCACCTCTAGCTTCGTTCCAAGGAGCTCTCCCATTGCACAAATAATGGGCAACTGGAGTCCTTTCAAGTCCCCGGATTGCTGTGCTACATGTGGTTTCAAAAGTTCAAGGCCTAATTCATGAAGATACAGTTTCCTCGCATTTGATTTTCCTTCATTCCACTTAGGCACATTCATATTGAACACCGTGTATGAGTTTATTGCAGCTATATCAAGTAGGCTGTAGAACATGGACAGTGACCACCTTCTCATACCCCTTTTTGAGAGTCCACCCTAGCCATTTGATCTATGGCATCCACTCCTTAGTCTCATTGTAGTATAGGTTTATATGAGTTTTCTTCTTTGGTGTATCATCATCTACTCCTGCATCACGATGTTGTGTTGACAACATCAATAGATCTTTTTTTGTTTTTCCTTTGTGATGTAAGAGACAATTGTTACTGGAGGCTTCTTAGTGGATGGATCTGTGAATGCAAATTTGGAGGAATACAGCTCTCAACCTGCTGTCCTTGCGATATATATTTTCTGTTGGATTTGAGTGTCCCAACCAATGTGAGTTTGTAATCTTTATACAGAATGTCCGCTAATTCCACAGAAGTGTAGAAACGGTCGGTTGTAATATTGTAGCCTGTATTATTTATTGGCTCCACCAGTCTCTTCACAACCTCAAGAGGACCTTGTTCACTGGCAGGTCTACTGTCTTTTCCAGCATACACTTCCATTTTTATAATGTATCGTTCAGTTGCACTACTAAGAATTCTAACAAGTATATTCCATATTTTCCAGGTTTGTCTTTGAGGAAAACTTTAAAAGGACAACAACCTCTGAAAAGACACAATTATATTGTGAGGTCCACTTCTGTAGTACATTGGGAATGTTCCATTCAGTGCTTCAAAAACTTCACGCAGCGGCACAAATTTATCACTTACACGTCTTTCTGTCCTGGTTCCTTTATCATCAAAACGAAGAATATTCAATAGCTGATATGCTCTTGTCTTACTCATAGTGCCTCTATATATGGCTCTTCCCAATAAATTTGAACATTAATCAGATAATGAAATATTGGTGTCCTGGTAAATTCCCATTATGATCAAAATTCCAATCACAGCATATATTTCAGTTTCATCAACAGGAGATACATTTTTTTCTTTCAGCTTCATCATTTGTTTGCTCAACAATTTTCTGTACTATTTCAGGTATGAAAAATTTCTTGAATGATCAGATATACTTGTTACTTTCCCAGCAGTAATTACTCCCTGATGTTCACAAACTTTGTTGGCAAAATACCTTTTACAATGCCTTGGAGCTTCTGCAAGGTACACCCTACCAGAACTAGTAACATATTTATTGGGAGTGTACCTACATGGTTTGATTCTTCTTCGTCCCCCAATTCTTCATTTGAGCTCACTTCTACTTCTGTGTGAGTCGATTCAGAGTCGCTGAAATCTGATAAGTCATCGTCTACTAAAAGTTCAGCAAGAATGTCTGCGTCGTTCAACCCTCTACAACTCATTTTATAAAATGTACTTTACAAGAAAGATGTTTGCTGTACTGTGACAAATTGCTAGTAACAATAGTTAGTCTCAACAATGAATATCAAACTCAACAATCATACTCTCAACAAGGCACAAAAAACAATCATTATTGTGAAACGAAATTTATTATAAGAAAAATGTAGGGGCAATTTTTGCCCGTGCTTGGTGGTTGTAGGGGGCATGAAGAATTATGGTTGCATGGACTCCCAACCCAGAGCAAAATGTGCCCTTGGGCATAAAATTGCTATATTTTGTTATCACTTTTTAAAATTGTAACCATGTAAATGTGTAGGGTAGTACTTTATAAGGTGAGAGACAAATAGAAAAAAAGCCTGTAAACATTGAAGGATATTAATTATGATTTTTTAATAAAGGAAAAGGGTACGGGCAATTTTTGCCCATGCTTGTAGGGTTAAAGATATTGTATTTTCACCTAAATTAGTAGGGGCCTCATGAAGTAATTGCCAATTTTTTTCTTTCTTAGTTTCATTTACCATAGGATAAAGACATCTACTTTAAGTAAATATGTATTTAGAATCGAGATTTTTCTGTAGTTCTTAAGAACATCGAGACATTTATTTAATTTTTCACACTACTTTTCCCAGTTAAAAAAAAAAAGACTCTGGTGTAGTTTTCCTGATGCCTCTTGATTTCATTGTTGCAAAAATTTTTGAAAAACTTTACATGGAACATGCCACCATGATTTTTCACAGGAAGAGTATGTGACATAAGAGTGAAAGTGGCAGACAGAAAAGTGCAGTGTAAAAAAGAAAAAGAAATCTATACAAAGCTACTTATATTTCACCAGGGCACATCAATGGTTTTGTACAACATACTTTTTGCATGAAAGAGTTTATATGCAATATTGCAGAAAGTCTTTGCTCATCCCATAAATAAATAGATCACATATCTTAGTAGACCATTTATACAAATAAGAGGCAGATGATCTTTACATTCCAACTGCCTTGATGAAACTGTTGTACCTTTCACTTCATCTTGAAGTTAGGAAAAACATATATCTCTCACATAGTATTAAGAAAAGAAATCCCTTAGTATTTTGAGCAGTTTCTCTCTCTCTCTCTCTCTCTCTCTCTCTCTCTCTCTCTCTCTCTCTCTCTCTCTCTCTCTCTCTCTCACACACACACACACACAGACAGACAGACAACTGCCTGCCATCTGTGGTCGTTGTAGCCAGACTGTGTGATCCAGGCTATCCAAGGCAAAAGCAGTCAGTGGGGACAAGGACAAGGAAGCAGCATGGAGAGGGAAGTAGGAAGGGAGGGGTTGAATGCACAACGGGGGTGGGGGAATATAGGAGTGCTGTCTGACAGACAGGTAGGAAGGGAAGGGGAGAGACTGGAGTTTATAGCAGAATAGAAGATATATGTGAGGCTAGAGTGTGATCAAGGGGGGTGAGAGGAGAGTGGTGGGGGCAGGAACTAGCGAAGGATTAGACATGGGGGATATATTATAGGGAGAGTTCCCAGCTGAGCAGTTCTGAAAGGGTGGTGTTTGTGGGAAGGATCTGTACGGCAGAGTCTGTGTAGCAGTCATTGAAGTGAGCCACATCATGCAGGACTGCATGCTCTGCAACAGGATGGTCCCTCTTTCTCCTGGCCACAATTTGACGAAAGCCATTCATGCGGACAGACAGCTTGTTACTGGTCGTGCCCACGTAGTAAGCTGCACAGTGCTTGCAGCTCAGTTTGTAGACCAAGTGACTGTTTTCACATGCTGCCCTGCCTTTTATGGGATAGGAAGTGGATGTGACTGGAGTAGGTGGTGATGGGATGATGGTTAGGGCGGATTTTTTCATCCAGGTCTATTGCAGGGATATGAGCTATGGGGGCAAGGGATTGGGAGTCGGAATGGAGTTGTGTTGGACAAGGGCATCACATAGGTTTGGTGGAAAGTGGAATAGTCTCCATATAATACATTACATGCTCCCGCAATCCCCCAGACCTAAACTTTCACTGGTTCCTGCCCCCACCACCCTCCCTTCCTTTCCTTGCCCACATTCTAGCCTCACAAATGTCTTCCATTCCACCACACACTCCTGTCTCTCCCATTCCCATTCACCCTGTCTGTCAGACAGCACTGGCATATTCCCACTCACCTGCCATACATACATCCCCTCCTTTCCTACTTCCCTCTCCATGCTGCCTTCTCACTCCTACCACTGGTTGCTGTCGCCACAGCCTTCAAAGTTTCTGTAGTCTGATTACAGCAACCAGAAACGACGGTAGTGTGTGTGTGTGTGTGTGTGTGTGTGTGTGTGTCATAGGTGCCAACTATTACGGATTATCCGTAATTGTTATGGATTCATCACCGTATTTACGCAGTTGGGTAAGGTCGTAAAAATTACGGAAATAATTTTAGTATCTGATGTTTAAAAAATTTTGAAAAAATGACTGTTTACATTTCGCTAATCATAACGTTATTAAGGGTTTTAAATATCGTAATGCTTTTCTTCCTGAGTACGTAGCAAAGCTGTATGAAACGCAAGCATGTAGTAACCTCCTTCAGGAAACGTTAACGCTGGAACAAGTCCCTCCTATTCATCCTCCACCACACCTAACAAATGCACAAAAGAGTTGCAGAACCTAAATTCTTTGGTCTACAACGAGTACATGGTCTCTAGTCCCAGCACAACAGTCCACGTGGTTTACCGGGCGGTGGGAAGTTGGCCAATTCGTTTCGGAACTTTAGTGTGGATTTCGAGTTACTTGTTTTTACAGCTAATCTGATTCTTTTCATTTACAGTAGTTTTTATCCATGGAAACTCATTATATATGAATGGAAAGCGTCAGAAATAAAGCATTTATGATCTAAATCAGGTTTGTAATTTTTAAAATTTTCTTGGGGCGAGAACTTGTTGTCGGGTGCCCCCCCCCCCCCCCCCCCCCGGCTGTTCGACGTCACCCTTCCTTTGGGCCGAAGCATGATTACTGACAGCCTCTTCTCAAGGTTGGCAGCTATGGTGTGAGTGTGTGAAAGAGAGGGAGAGAGAATTTCTCCATCTCACAAAGGCTGTAATGGCCAAAAGCTTTGTAGTAAGTTGTATATGTTCTGTGGCTCATCAGGATATCTCCGAGGTGAGTAGTCACCTGTCATTCTCAAAAATATTGTTGAATCCACTCTGGAATTTCCATTTTTTAAGGGATCATATACTCTGTGAAAAATACATTATATTAATAAAGAAGTAATGTCTTTGAAAATATAGCAAAAGGAAAGTAATAACAGTGGAAGATCTTAGTCCAGTTAACACAAATTTTGCAAATTTTAACTCTAAAAGTTATTTGTACAAATGTTAAATATAAATACTTAGAAAAGCTAACCCAGTTGCAATTTAGACTTTTTAAAACCTAATTAAGCAACCAGAATGGTAGGATGTTTATAGTGCTGATAATATAGATGATAAATATAATGCTTTCCTCATCACATTTCTCACACTGTTTGAAAGTTGCTTTCCGCTAGGACTCTCAAAACAGAACAGAGTATAAATTACTGTCAGTATGTCTGCCTAGGTGTGCTAGTGTTTGTGTATATTGTCACGTTGCAATGGAAGTAGGCTTGACTTCAAAGGCAACTAAACACAGCACTTATACTGAAAGCATGTTTATTACGAACTCAACATACACGAAGCACTGACTGCCTCTCAGGCAGAGTGCTCTGCTATTTATACAGAGACAGAAGTTACCAGAAATTAGAAGAACAGTTAACATAAGAAACAAGTAGAATTTACAAGTGAACATAAGAAAGATGTAGAACCTTCTGGAATTGTAAATTACAAAGAAATAAATTTTTGCCGGTGGACGGGATTGAACCGGCGACCTTTTGCTCCGCAGTCCGTGACACTATCCCCTGCGCCACGCCGGCAGTTTGTATTCGTGGTCTCTCGCGGCATTGCTCCCTCTCCTGGAGAAACAGCGACCCGCTGTTATGATCCCTGTGGAGCCAGCTACAATGTCCTGGATCTTGACCGTGTCATGGGTCCTCTGTATGACAGTTCAAGAGAATCCTTCCTTTCTCCGTGATTATCGACGACAGACGTTCCTGTCGTGGCTTCATCAGGAACATTAGCATCCTTAAAGTCCTTGAACAATAAGCCATTGTCGTCTACCTGCTCTTCAGGATCGTAGTAAGGCTTCATGCGCAGGACGTGAACAATGTCTCTTCGTTTTTGACGTTTCGACGACGGCTCATAATCCTCAACTTCGTATGTGATGTCTGGCAGGCGGCGTATGACACGATACGGACCAAAGTATCACTTCAATAACTTTTCTGACAGTCCAACCTTCCGTACAGGGGTAAAAATCCATACCAGATCTCCTGGGCTGTACACAACAGGTCGGTGCTTCTCGATATACCACTGACGGTCCTTCTCCTGGGCGTCCAGTGTCCGTATGCGAGCCAGCTGTCTTGCTTCTTCGACCCTGGTGATGAGCTGTTTAACATAGTCATCCTGGGTGTCGTCCGGTTGGAACGAGAACAGTGTATCCATTTTCGTCTCAGCTTCATGGCCATGGAGCAGGAAAAACAGAGTGAAGCCTGTGGTGTCTTGTCTTGCGGTATTGTAAGCAAATGTCACGACTGGCAGAATTGTATCCCAATCCTTCTGCTCAACGTCGACGTACATTGGCAGCATGTCGGCTAACGTCTAGTTAAAACGTTTCGTAAGACCATTTGTCTGAGGATGGTATGCAGTTGTCATTCTGTGGACAATGTTGCACCGTGACATTACCTCTGATACTAGTTTTGACTGGAATACTTTTCCACGATCAGATATCATGACACGTGGTGCTCCATGCTTCAAAATAATGTCTTCTACAAGGAATTTTGCGATCTCTGGAGCTTCTACAGTCGGCACAGGTTTGGTGACAGCGTAGCGTGTGAGGTAGTCAGTGCAGACTATTATCCAACGGTTACTGGTTGTCGACTTCGGGAACCTCCCTAAAAGATCGATCCCAACTCGGTGGAATGGAGCTGCTGCCGGTGGAATCGGTACGAGATGTCCTGGAGGTAATTGCTGCACATGCTTCCATCGCTGGCACTCTTTGCAGTGTCTCACATAGTGCTTGACAGATCGGTAGAGACCTTTCCAGTAATACCTGCATCTGATTCTGTCAAGGGTCTTCACGAATCCCAGATTACCGGATATTGGAACATCATGGAAATATTTGAGAATAGCTGGCTGGAGATGAGCTGGAACAACGAGTAGCCAATTGGGGCCCAGTGTATCGTAGTTGCTCTTGTACAATGTTCCGTTTATAAGTTGGAACTCTCCATTGGTCGGTTCTCCTTTCTCCAAGGCCTCGATCATTTTTAATAGTGTTGGTTCTTCCCTCTGTTCAGCTGTAACATCATCTAATTCACTGAGAGCTGAAATTACATTAATACTGTTGTGTTCCACTAATGGATTCCTCGAAAGGCAGTCGGCATCCTTGTGTTTGCGCCCGTTTTTTAATAACACTGTGACATCGTACTCTTGGAGTCTTAGTGCCCATCTTGCTAGTCGACCTGATGGATCCTTCAAGCTAGTCAGCCAACACAAAGAATGATGATCTGTCACGACGGTGAATGGTTTGCCGAATAAATACGGCCGGAACTTGTTGATAGCCCAGATAACCGCGAGACATACTTTTTTAGCTGTAGAGTAGTTTATCTCGGACTTTGACAGTACTCTTGACGCATAGGCTATCACTTTTTCGGCACCTTCCTGAACTTGTACAAGCACTGCACCAATCCCATAGCCACTGGCGTCTGTGTGAAGTTCCGTTTCTGCATTCTCGTCGTACAAGGCTAGCACTGGTGTGGAAGTTAGAGCCTCCTTAAGTGCTCGGAAAGCGTTTTCTTTTGTTGAATCCCAGTAAAATTTGGCATCTCCCTGCAGAAGTTCTTGTAATGGACGTGCCTTGTTACAAAATCCTTTTATGAATCATCGGTAGTATGAGCACAGCCCGAGAAAACTTCTGACATCACGAATGTGCTGAGGAGTTGGAAATTCTGTGACTGCCCTTACTTTATCTGGATCAGGACGAACACCATCTCCGTTGACTAGGTGCCCCAGGATTTTTATCTCTTTGGCGACGAAGAGGCACTTCTTTGGATTGAGGCGGAGACCTGCAGCTGAACACACTCCAACATAGTTGACAGGCGACTCAGATGTTCTTCAAATGTTTTCAAGAAAACGACAATGTCATCTAAATAGCAGAGACACATCGTCCACTTAAGGTGTCGAAGCAAGTTGTCCATCATGCGTTCGAATGTGGCTGGAGCATTACATAATCCAAATGGCATTACTTTAAATTCATAGAGACCGTCAGGTGTAATAAAAGCCGTCTTCTCCCTGTCAGCTTCGTCAACCTCGATTTGCCAGTAACCTGTCTGCATGTCCATAGTTGAGAAGTATGTAGCTCCTTTCAAGCAGTCTAAGGTGTCATCAATACGCGGCAATGGGTAGACATTTTTCTTTGTGATACTGTTCAGCCGCCGATAGTCGACACAGAATCGCCACGTGCCATCCTTCTTCTTTACGAGGACCACCGGAGACGACCAAGGACTCTCCGAAGGTTGAATAATGTCATCACGCAACATCTTCTCCACTTCCGCCCGAATTATCCGTCTTTCAGCTGGCAACACTCTATACGAACGCTGGCTAATTGGCGGATGGTCCCCAGTATTGATACAGTGCTTTATCGTGGGCTGTTTCGTCTGACTTTTCCCCTGCTGAGGTGTGAATGCACCCAAAAATTGGCGTAGTATACCTAACACCTGCTGGCGTTGTTCCTTGGTCAGTCCAGGCCCTATTGTCAGTTCCACGTTTGTTTCCTCCAGCGTGTTGTCTGTACTAATAGCAGGGCATGGGTCTTCATTGATGACGTTGAGTTCACCGTCCTGGATTGGTTCAGCTGTCCCGATACACATTCCCTTGGGGATAAGTTGTGACTGTCGTGACAATTTGTGATCCAAATCTCTCCTTGACCACCGGTAATGCTTATGACAGCCCCTGGTATGTAAATTTCTTTTGTGAGCCTGATAAACTTTTTACTATCAACAAGAACTTCACAGTTTAACCAGTCATCTGTGTTTGTGACTGCAACTCTTCTCATTGTCAAACGCGGTATCGTCACATTCTCAACGACGAATAACTTCCCAGAAAATTCTGTATTACGTGTATCCATCGGAACAACTTCTTCAATTTGCAGCTCAGATCTTCCACAGTCAATAATAGCTTGGGATGCCTGAAGGAAGTCCCATCCGAGGATGACGTTGTGACTACATTCTGTTAACATGACAAATTCAAACGGCTGCGTCCTGTTGTTGATAGTTATTCTTGCGACACAAGTTCCTGCTGGATGGACGTACTTTCCATTCGCGACCTTCAGCACAGTTGCTCCCGTATTACAGAAAATTGTCTTCTTTAGTGTGCAGCGGTAATTATCCGATACTACAGAAAAAGAGGCTCCTGAATCAACAAGTGCCCGGACAGGTTGGCCGTCGATTATGACGTCGATGAGATTTCCCGACATCTTAGCGACTGTCGTCCATGGAGGATTTTCATCTGCGGCGGCCTCACCTTCGTAGATGGTCACCTTGCTTAGTTTTCCTGGGCGCGGCGGCTAGGGGAGCGGCTGGTACCTCTGTACGGCGACGGTGAACGGCTGCGGCCCGTCGGGGAGCGACCTCGTCTAGGGTACGGCGATGGGCTTCTTCCCATAGGTCGACTGAACTCATCAGCAGGTGACTGCCTTGGATAGAACTGCTCAGACGGCTGACGTCTTGCGGCAAAATAATCATCGAATACTCGCCTCCTCTCTCTGCAGTAGCGTACGACATGTCCAGGGCGTCCACAGTGGAAACACAGTGCTGTGTTGTCTTCTGTCCTCCAGACGTCTGTTCTGCGGGGCGTCATAGTTACCGGGGGAGTTGGCTGTGGTCGCGCCGGTCGGTTCATGGGCTGCCGTTTGGCGGCTGCAGCGTAAGTCATAGCGGGGCGACGCCATTCTTCACGTGGGGTGCGATTGACGGGGCAGACAGGAGCTAATGTTTGAAATACCTCGTCCTCAGCGGCATCGGCTACCTCGTGACTTACAGGGCTCACATCCACGGCCATAATCTGATGCTCGCTCGGTCTAATAGTCCCGGCTGCCATGCACTGTTGTAATTCTTCTCTCACGATTTGTCGTATGAGAGGAGCCAAGTCCTGCTGGTCTTCCACAACGGCCATAGGGACTACATTTGGGAGTCTGTCATACTTCTTGCGTCCAACCCTCCTTTGTTGCATCTCTTCAATACGCTGGCACCACTTGATGAACTCTTTTGTCGTAGCGACGTCTTTTATCAGAAGAGCTTGGTACATATCTTCTGCAATTCCCTTCATCAGGTGCGTGATTTTGTCCGCTTCAGTCATGTTCGGATTGACTACGTTACACAGGGCCAAAACACTCTGTATGTATGATTGTGTCGGCTCACCATGTCGTTGGGCCCGGTTCTTCAGTTGTTCTTCCGCTGAGCGGATTTGTCGCTGGCGGTCTCCAAATGCCTTCTTAAGTTCCTCCTGGAACGTCTTTCAGTCATTCAAGTTGTCTTCGTTGTTCTCGAACCATTGCTGGGCTGTTCCATCGAGGTAGAAATAAACGTTGGCCAAGCACATTGTATGATCCCACCTGTTGTACTTGGCGACTCGGTCGAACCCTTTTAGCCATTTGTTGGGGTCCTGTCCAGCATCTCCAGAGAACACCGACGGGTGTCTGATGTGCAGCTGGCTTATTGCTGGTTTCGTCTCCATCGTTCTTCTGATAATACGGACTTTTGGAAGGACGTACTCGGTGTATCCCTTGTATTCCGGTTACAGTCCGTGTAAGCGACGGCTTTTACGTTGCCTAATCGGAGCCACGGTGATGCAGCTGTTGCACAATGTACCCGGCGCCTCCACCAAACAATGTTACGTTGCAATGGAAGTAGGCTTGACTTCGAAGGATACTTAACACAGCACTTATACTGAAAGCACGTTTATTACGAACTCAACATACATGCAGCACTGACTGCCTCTCAGGCAGAGTGCTCTGCTATTTATACAGAGACAGAAGTTACCATAAATTAGAAGAACAGTTAACATAAGAAACAAGTAGAATTTACAAGTGAACATAAGAAAGATGTAGAACCTTCTGGAATTGTAAATTACAAAGAAATAAATTTTTGCCGGTGGACGGGATTGAACCGGCGACCTTCTGCTCTGCAGTCCGTGACGCTATTCCCTACGCCACGCCGGCAGTTTGTGTTCGTGGTCTCTTGCGGTAATATGTGGATGTGTGTGTGTGTGTTTACTCTCCTTTTTTTCCCCCAAGGTAAGTCTTTCCTGTCCCGGGATTGGAATGACTTCTTACCCACTCCCTTAAAACCCTCATCATTTCATTTTCCCTCTCCTTCCCTTCTACCTGAAGAAGCAGCTAGGCTGCGAAAGCTAGCTTTTGTGTGTGTGTGTGTGTGTGTGTGTTTTATTTATTTGTGCTACTATCACTACCTGTGCTACTTCGCCTGGTAAGTAATCTTCATCTACTTTTTATATATATATATAAATAAATAAATGATGAGTTGTTGTTGGCTGAACTGTTGGTCATAATATTTTGTCAGTGTCTGAAGATACTAAATAGAGACCAGCATGAAATCCCGTGGAGACATTAGAAGTGGCAGAAAATGTGTGGATAACAGCAACTACAGTTGCATCTTCAGCATGAGTTGGCAGTATCATGTCTTCATGTTTCTCTTCAGAAGATGACTATAAGGCATTATCATCTTCTTCTGCATCATCAACAGAACTGATGACTGATTCTTCAGCACTACAAGTGTTGTCGTCTGCTTACGTCCATTCTTCCATATTGACGGTAGAAGAGGGCACCCACCAGGTGTAAGCCTGTAGAAGAGCAAAATCAGAATTCAAAGGTGTATCCCCATCAGGAGCAAATTCTGTTGTTGGATCATTGGTTTCGCCCCCCATTTCAGCTGCATTATCAGGTGCTGTCCAAGCCTCCTTAAAACAGTTACTTATGTTGTCCATTGTAACTTCATCCCATGCAGCAGCAGCTATGTTTTGAATAGCTTGCAGTACATTGCAATTTAGAGCTGTTTCTTGTAGCTTGATTGCAGTGATGGCAGCCTTAACAAATCACCATCTGTAATTATGTTTCATTGAGGCGATTATTCCCTTATCTAATGGCTGCAGACAGCTCATGGTGTTAGCTGGTAGGAAGATAACTTCTATGTTGGGAAGTTCCAGGTTATCCATGTGATGTTCCGAGCAGTGATCCAAAGTTAGAAAAATATTTCTCTTCCTCACAGCCAATTGTTGTTAAACCTTCAAGCGCCAGCTATGAAAGAGAGACTTGATCATCCAGGCTTTATTGTTATTCTCGTAGTGGCATGGCAAATTGAATAGGTTAACATTTTTTAAAACAACATGGATTTTTGTATTTTCCAATCACTAATGGTTTGAGCTTCTCAGAACCATCTGAATTACAGCACTCAGTCTCTCTTTGCTTCGTTTTCCTCCATGACATTTTTCGCCCTTGACATGCAGTGTTTTTTCAGGCATTGAGTTATAGAAAACTCTGGCTTCATCCATATTAAATACATCTCTTTGATGAAAATGGGAGAACTTGGTTTTAAATTCCTGTACACACTCACTGACATATTCCTCGTTTACTTTAATGTGCCTCCCCACAAACACTGGCATCAATGATTTTATGCCTCTTCTGAAAATGCCACAGCCACCTCTTAGAAAACACTAACCCAGAAATTCCCTCTTTTTTTTTTTTTTTTTTTTTTTTTTTTTTTTTTTTTTTTTTTTTTTTTTTTTTTTTTTTTTTTTGTGATTTCACGAGCCTTTTCTCTAAGTATGGGTCCACACAATGAAATTTTCTGTGAGTGCATGTGCTGGAAGTGTTCTAACAGGGAATACTCAACTTCTTCATGTTTGGCCGGCCTACTGCGCTTGCTGTTGCTGCTAGTTTTGTGTCTATTTTATCTCTATATCATATTATTGATGAGAGAGTAGACTTTGGAATCTGGAAGGATTCTGCAACCTGTGTTTTGGTCTTCTCTCCTCAGTTGAACATATGCTGAATTTGCTGTTTTTGTTTTAGCGTCAAAGCATTATGACTGTGTTTCTGTTTCGGTGGCATATTTTATTGCGAGTGATGGAGCGAAAGGGAAAAACACGTTCACTGTCCACAAGCAAACAGGCAGATAGATCTCCGGATTGTAGCATGTCACGCACTGTGTGCAATCTGCTGTGTTTGTCCTTTTTCCAGACTAAATCTAAATTATACATTTTTCTTCCAATAGTGTGTGTGTTTGTAAAGAGGAAGACTGTAACCTAAGTTTTCTGAGACAAGAAATACATGCCATACACATGAGAGACATTGCTATCATTTTTTATCTCGTCATTTTTTTTTTGTAATACCTCTTAAAGCCTGAAATTTTATATGTGACATTCATTGTTGTTTACTGATGATGCTACTGTCAACACTCACAAAATATTGAATATTTGAGAGCAAACATTTCTCAGAATATGCTATAACTTTATGTTGTTACCTTTTGTTTTAAAGTAAGAGTACTTTGTCTTAAATTTGCATGTGTACATAACAATTGGCATAAACATATGTCTTGATACTTCATACAAATTAATGTTAATTATTTTTGCAGTTCATTTAGTAGTTTGTTTCTTTGTCTCAGTTTCTCCTCATATTTACAGGGGCAGTGGTACAGGGTTACGGGATGACCTAATGCTGTCAATATCTACATCATACCCACAGCCCACAACTCAACCGGGTCCATTGGTTATCCAAGCAGGAGGTACTTTCTAGTACATTAATAATAATAATAATAATGTTACAGAGGAATTTCTCTACTTCCTGTCACATATAAGATTTTATCGGCTTGTATTCTTGAAAGAGCACAAGAAATACTAGAACCCAAAATCTCAGATTTCCAAGCTGGTTTCAGGCCAAACAGATCGTGCCCAGAACAAATTTTAAACCTAAAATTAATCACAAGTATAAGGAAGATGTGAGGCAAGCCTACAGTGTATGTCTTTGTCGACTTCAAGAAGGCATATGACTCAATCCACAGGCCCACACTATTTAGGATTCTTGAGGAAAAAGGATTGGATTGTAAAATACAAAAAAATCATTCAACAGACGTTAACAAATACAAAATTCAAAGTGAAATTTATGGGAAAACTTTCAAAACCATTTGAAATTAAATCTGGGGTTAGACAGGGTGATGGGCTGTCGCCTTTGTTGTTCAATGTAGTTCTGGATAGAGTCATGGAAGAATGGGAGAAGAAACTTGAAGAAGAAAAGTGCTGGAAACCAATTTCATTAGAAACCAAAAAACATAACCTAAGAATCCCCTACTTAGCCTTTGCAGACGATCTCGCAATAATGGCAGATTCTAGTGAAAGGGCTATAAAACAGGTAGAAATTCTAAAAGAATGTGCAGAAAAAGTCGGGCTACAGATATCATTTGAAAAGACCGTGTTCACAACAACAAATTTAGAAATTTCCAAATTACAAACCAAATACAGAGAAATCAAATATCTTGGGGAAATTATCTCGAAATAATTTGCACAACAAGAAAGAATACAAAAAGCTCATAAAGGTTTAGGATTAGTGCAAAACCTCTATAATAAAAGATGCTTATCTTTAAATGCCAAAATTATGCATTACAATACAGTCATTAAACCATCAATGTTATATGCCAGCGAAACCTTGGGAATAAACAGGAAAACTGATCTAGAAAATCTAAAGAAAGAAAAATAATTAGAAAAATTTTGGGACCAAGATGGACCGAGAATGGATACAGATTACAGAAAACATCAAAAATTGAAGAATATTCTAACATAGAGATAGACATGAGGAAAAGACGCCTCAAATTCTATGGCCACATAATGAGACTCCCTGAACACAGATTAACAAAAAGAATTGTCAAATACGTAGATTCTCTTGTTAATGGCGGAGAATGGATCCAAAAAGTTAAAAAAGATTTGGAATTAGCCAAAATTACTAAGAAAGAAATAGCTGCAAGGAACAATTTTAGAATAAACGTTGAAAAGTGGGAGGTTAAACCAGAGACAAAAGCACCGAGAAATGGAACAAAATGGAGTGAAGAAAGAAGAACTAAATTTTCTCAAACAATGAAAAACTGATGGGCAAATAAAAAGAACCAGAAGACCAAGAAGAACGGAAAATGAACCAGCTTTACTTAGCGTCTTCCACATGGGAGCTTTACGACTAATAATAATAATAATAATAATGTTGATGATGCAGCATGTGCTGGTGTTTTTCTTTGGTAACAGCAATTTGTATTTTGGTACCATTCCACTCTTTTTATTTGTAATGCCACATCAAAATACCATATCTTCAAATCATTGTCAAGGAAAGAAGGAAAAGTCTTCAAACACAAATTAAAAATTATTATTAATAAAATAATCAATTAAGTGTCCAGTGCACTTCCTATAAATGAGGAGCTGTCAGATGGAAACAAACACCTGCCGCATCAGGAGCATGGAATAGTTCAATTAAAAAGTAATTGCCACATACATTTTGACATTTACTCACTGGGGGTAAAAAGTGATCAATTTCTGTTTCATAGAATGTCTTCGGCCACTGATGGAGCTGCCTAACGAACTTTTGTCCATGTATGTTTTTCTTCAGGTTGCCAAATATGACAGAAAAGAGGGATGATTCTATCTAAGAGTATTCCTGAGATTTTTTACTTTTTGGCATGTCAATTTGTACAAAATGACTTCATAACACTGTGCATTAATTGTGGTTCCACATTGAATGGACTTGACAAACAGGTGACCTCAGTACTCAGAAAAGGAGGTCATCTTCACATTACCAAAGTTGTGTGAACAACATTGCCTCTTGTTTTGTGGGGGATATGTGGGATGTTTTCACTGTTAGTTTTTTTGGGTGGGTGGGTGGGGGGGGGGGGGGCTTGAAATGGTGGAACCACATTTTGTCCTGTAGACAAACTTGTTGCACAGTAACACCAGCCCCACACTGCCAATTGGATGAAAGCTACACTTTAGCAATTTGGTTGATTATATTTCGAGAAAACCATAAGCTAATTTTTATGGTTTGATAAATCCCCTCTATTTAAATCTATGGCTTGATATTGTGTATTATGAGACAATAAATTTCAGTTCCATTTTAGTCAGAGTCTCTGAAAGTTTAGTTGGTGTGGCTCATGGCGAATGAAATACTCAACTTAAGAACAAAATTTTGCAAGCCATACCCTAAGACATTGCCAAATTGCATTACAGATGTGAAGATTAAATGTCAAATACAATAGCCCATTGACATGAGACTATTGGCTACTGTGTACTTGGTATTTAATCTTCACACTTGTAATGCTATTGGCTTCAGCTTTGAACTATGGTATGTGATTCATTATTCTTAAGTTGAATATACGACAAGAGCTGTGGCTTTAATTAATGTACATTACCGGTATGTGATGTAACAAAGTCTGTTAATCCCGTGGTCCTCCCTTAGCATAAGGTTGTTTAAGGGCTGATCAATTTTGACCTTGGTAAAGAAAATGAACCAAGTTCATGAATACACTGTGTTGTATAACGTTATCTGTGGATCAACAGATCAGGTTCAGAGTTGACCTGTGTTAGCATGAAACATACTTGGCAACACAGCAACATTCAGCTATCAACGCGTTTGTCACGCTTCGATCACAGATAATGACCGTAATTTATCAACACCAAATATAAACACAGTATAAACAAATAGCATGGATCTTTGTACACTACTTGGTAGTTTTTATTGAATGTGTAGCATTGTGGAAATGCAGGAAATCCAACAGGAAAAGGCGCGTTCTTCAAACTTTTCAAAAGAGGAAAAGCATTCTCTCGTAGAAATCGTCTTGGGTCCACAGAAGCACATAATAGAAAGTAAGAAAACAGATAAAGTATAATGAACAGCGGGGAAAGAAGTGACTTCAATTCGCGGAATTTATTGTGCTATTTGATAGAAATCACGTATGGTCTTCCTCACTTCATTTAGTTCACTTGACATTTTGATAAATTCATTCTTCAATGAGGCAATGCAATTCGATACTTTTTGGACAGCTCTACCAGCTGTTGCTACATCTACATTAAACAAATCACCAACCACCATCTGAAAACTTCCTGTAGCATAAAATCTTAGAGTTAGCAGAAGCATGCACATTGGAGTCGGTGGCTGTTTTTTTTTGTTGGTTCAGAAGATGCTCTGTCTTAATTCCTACAGTTGCACCCTATATTTGTCCAGTCGAAACCTCTGCTTAAATGATCTGTCGTTCAGTTCCACGAATGGGTTCGACCTTTCACAGAAAATGCAGGGGGCATGTTGGATCTCAATGTCATCCACACTAGACTCATCGGAATAGTCAGATATCTGTAGATGAAAAGAAATAAAAAGATTCACAGCGTTATATAAGGCATTTACACATGACATATATGTTTAATACTATTTTTACTGATCAGTGCACATGCAATTTTAAACAGATGTTTGGTAGTTAAAAACTTATTATGAATTGTGTAGTTGCTGCTACTCTTGCCTAGACAGCACATTTGTAAAAGATGTTCAGGAGTTATCTGCTACTTTCATTTTCACAATGGTAACAGTTAGTGCCAAATTTTTCAGATGGCGGTTTTCTACTGCCACTTTTAAATTGATTACATAAATTACTAGTTGTCTTCAAGAATTGTTATGAGATCAGTAATGATTATGTGGAGTCGCTGTTTATATAGCCGCTAATTTCCCTAACCTAACTATAGAGATTTAATACACGTTTTGAGCTTCAAAACTGTGGTTGTGACATATTCACATATTTAGTTACCAGTTTTTTTCTATAACAACTACTTTTTATTATTTATTAGAATTTTCTGTGTCCATTTGTACAAAAGAGATGCCTTGTTTTGTAATGACGCTACTTGGAAATCCGACGATTAAAGTAAAACTTTCATTTGATCGGAAAAATTCGTCCAGTCAAATGTAGCTTGGAATGAATGGGGAATGTGACTACTTAGCATAATGGTAAGGTCGTAGCTTCCTGTGGTGAGAATTCCATCATATGCAATTTTTTAAATTTTTAACTCAAGATTACTTTATTTGTTGTTTTTATTAACTTAATTGAAATGTTTAAGTTCTAATACGTTGTTCCGCACGTTTCATAACAGAACTAACTTTTTTATTCACTCATTTTTCATCCTATGATCCTCCCCCATCTCGACTGTAATCTGCTTGTGTCGTTAATAAGATAACTCTAGTTCTCAGCGATATAAACGAAGATCACAGTTTATATAATGCAAATTACCAAGTTCAGCTTGAACTGAGATAATTTTCTACGCTAATCTAAGTCAACTTCTTTATACAATCAGCCCTTAGTATTTTTTACGTCTAGGGACTGATGGCAGCATTTAGGTCCCTTAGGAGTGCAAACATTTGATTTGAATCCTGTGACGAAAATATCATTATTGATAACTTTGTCAAAGATTCCAATAACCTCTATATGCAATTGGTTGGCTGATTTGTCAACTTCAAATGAATTGTTCTATAGTTTTTAATTTTGATGTATCTGTTTGAGTTTGGTAACAACTTTTAGACCATTATTGACTTATATAGTAGTTTGATTTGGTACCCATCCCATATCAGTTGTATGATCTGTGTACAAAACATGATATAAATAGAGAATAAAAAATAATGTTCAGTCTCCATTATACAAAAAGAACTGAGAAAGTATCTGCCCTTTTTATGGGGTTTGAACTCACTGAGTCTTTTAGAGTACTAAAGTTATGTGGATACACTTGTGCAAGAAGCGTTATCTTCTCTGTAATTTTACTTCACTTCTATAGTCCGCATCACATGGGAAGGCACCCCAGTTTTCAGACGTTCTGTGCATCCGCCTCCATTATCGCACTGGCAGCCAATAATATTCATTCATTACTTGTGTGGTTGCCCATGAGTTACACAATGTTTCTCGCTCAGGCTCAACTGTTGGCGCTCGGCTGTAGATCTTCTCAATGCTTTCCCTATTTGTCTGCGTCTATGTGCAAATATGCTTTCGTACATGACGTGAACTATAGTCCTTCACTTCCTCTCTGAGTCGTTTGAATTTCGTAATTCCATACCCTTATTTCAGAAGCCATCACACTTCCATAGTCAAGTTTTTTTATTTGTTTTTTTATGTAACTTTGGTAAATGAATACACTTTGTAAATTAAATATAGTTCAGTCAATGTGGAGTACTTGTATTGTTGAGGTAGTCTTTTCCTTATATGATCACATGTTGTTGTGATCTTCATTCTGAAGACTAGATGGCTTCAGTTCTACTCAAGCCTCTTCACTTCTACATAACTATAGTCTGATTGCTGCTACAGTGTTGCCGTATAGGCAGTCGGCTGCTCCTAGGCTGCAGTCGATGCACTTGGGTAAGAGGTTGCAAAAGGTAATGGCAGCAATGCAAAAAACTCTGTTGACGAATAATTTTTTAAGTAATCAGTGATTGAATTGCATCAGGAGACCCATTTTGTAGTTCTCAATGTAATCTTATGTTATAATTCATCCACACGTGATATACTAAGTATCTGTCAATACGGCTTTCAACCATCTCCAGCAGAACGAAAATCATGGTTTCTTCATTCACAGTGAATAATGCTTAACTCTATGAGAAAACTCAAACAGAAAAATAGCAAATACAACACTAAAAGCCAACTGTATTTTCTCGCTATCATTGGTTACATGGGAATACCCTCACATTGACTAGTGGTTACACAAGTTGCCTTTTTGTGAACCAATCTGCAGTCCTGTTTGCCACTTAATCACAGTTTATTAACGACACAAGCAGATTACAATCGAGAGGGGGGGGGAGGATCATAGGATGAAAAGTGAGTGAATAAAAAAAGTCAGTACTGTTATGAGACATACAGTAAAACCTCGTTTTTACATTCTCGGTTTTTACGTTTTCCTGCCATTTACACCATTTTTTGTCGGCCCCGTCAAATTTCCTATGTTTACAATGTTAATTCGCCCTCATTTTTGCATTAACATATTTACGCTTTTCCCACGTTTTACACTTTTTGAAAGCATTTTCCTGAAGAAAAATGACATAATGTACGTAAATTGACACTATTCAAACGTATATTTCGCGTTTTGTTGTTGACTTAAAGATGCGCCGATTAGTAGCAGTGTAGTTCTTCTTTTCACCAGCTTCTTTGGCAGAGCGACTGGCATGAAGAACAGAACAGTTTGTTAACGAGAGAATAACGTTGATTTGTGGCGGTGTAGTTCGTCTTTCCGCTAACTTCTTTGCCAGAGCGGCTGGCGAGTACTCAAACAATCAAAACCAGTTGCTTTTTTGAAGTGAGAATAAATAGTTCCGCTGTTTTCTGGTTAATAAAGAACTTTATCTGGCACAGTTGGGTATCATAATACCCACAACCTCAAAAAAGCGATAATAGTGAGAGATGCCAATCCTATGCAAACGTCACAAAAATGTTTGTACTCAAGAACGCGAATAAATTCTCGAATATTGTCGTGTGAAACATCGAAAAATACAAAACAAACGGAACTGTAGGAGTTTTACTATGTAAATAATTAATTCCGGTAAAAGGCAGTAATTTTGAAGATTTGTTACATTGCCTGGCAGCGACATCCAAACGATATCTATCGAAGCGGTTCAGGTAATTTTGAAGATATGTTATAGCCCAGCAGTGGCGTCCTTGATTATAATGAATGAAATTACGTCAAAAATTTCTACTTCCCATAAAATTACCAGTTTTTCCTGGCGCTTAAAATAGTAAAAATTTGGATAACCTTTATTTTATAATCAACTCCCTGGCAAGTATTTAGATGTCTATTATGTGCATATATCACACATAAACTACAAAAATGCAAGGCTGATCCAGTAAGCATATTTTACCATTTAAAACATTATATCCTGCATTTTACATTTTCCTGCATTTTACACCATTTCACTGAAGTCCCCTTAAAAGCGTAAAAATGAGGTTCTACTGTATGTAACAAGATATTAGAACTTAAACATTTTAATTAAGTTAATAAAAACAATAAAGTAATCTTGATTTTAAAATTGCTTTTGAGAGGATTCGAACCCTATAACTTCACCACAGGAAGCTATGACCTTACCATTACGCTAAGCAGCCACATTCCCCATTCATTCCAAGCCACATTACACAACCCTGAATTTTAACCTTCAGAGAGTAAATGTAAATCGTTACAAAACTTCTCTAAGCTGATACCTGTGATATAATACTTGTATATTTGACACTGAATCACAGCCTTTATGAAAAAAAATTAGGCACAGGCAGTTGTTAAAAGTACAGACCAATCAGTTTAATAAATGTTGGTTGCAAAAGTATGGAAAAGGTGGTAGAAGCTGACCTTGGGGAAGATTAGTTCGGATTCAGGAGAAATGTAGGAACATGGAAGGCAATACTCACTTTATGACTCATCTTAGAAGATGGGTTTTAGGAAAGGCAAACCTATATTTGTAGCTTTTGTACATTTGGAGAAAGCTTTTGACAATGTTGATTGGAATACACTCTCTCAGATTCTGAAGCAAGCCAGAGTAAAAAATAGGGAACGGTAGGTTATTTACAAACTGCACAAAAACCAGACATCAGTAATGAGAGTTGAAGGGCATTAAAGGGATGCAGTGGTTGGCAAGGGAGTAAGACAGGGCTGTAGCCTTTCTCTAATGTTATTCAATTTGGACAATGGGGGAAGGAAAGATGATCTGGCCTGAATAATTTAAAGCCCAAGCTCATAAGTGCAAGGGTTGCCAACTCCAGCAGTCTATGCAGCTTCAGCTTGCTGTTTACATAGTCAAATAGAAGCAATACAATAATTAAGTATAGGTTGAGATTTATTGCACTTTAACTCACATAACATTTATTTTGTAAAACATTATTTTGGCGCGTGGAAACGGTTGGGGTATAAGAATTCTTCCTGAGTAGATTCACTACAACGAACCGCTTCTCAAATACCTTTCATTGGGTGAGTGTATAGGCTGATAGTTTGTGAATGTGATGGGTACGCGATCGAATCCCAGTTGAGTCAATTTTTTATTTTTATTTTTTAGACCTCTTGTTGGTAATATTTTAAACAATAAGACAGGCATGTGTTCATTGTAATAAAAATACAAAAAAGTTAAATTATGCAGCTTAGTGCTCTGCAGGTATGACACTGGCGACAGATGTGACTTAGCAATAATAGCAGATACAGGAATAAAATTTTATGCCTTCCTACATTAATGTGGGTATAATTTCTTAAATTTATACAGCATCTGTCTGTGTAAGACAAAACTAACATTTTTTTATTTATTTTTTCTGCAGGTGGGAATAACAATGTTTGCCTGATGACTCAGTCAGGGACACGATTGGCAACGACAGCTGTCTCCAGTGGGCGATCTTGTCTCAGTGGTTCAGGTAATGTGGCAGCAAGTTCACCACCTCCTGTTACATCTGCTGTTACTACAAGACGTCCTAACACAAGTGTCACTATCATCAACAACTGTCAGAATAGTGTAGCTGCTACTGCTCAGGTAAGTCTTGCATTGATATTGTAAATGTTGAGCCTCTTTTTCTTGTTTTTGCTCCTCCACTTTTCTCTTCCTCTTTCCCTCTTTAACAATGAAGAAGGCCGTGTAAAACATCATTACATTACTGTGTACCTAAAAATAATATAAGGAATGTAGAGTATTGTAGCATACTACAAAAACTGTAAAAAAATTCAGGTGTACACAACTTTCAGAAATTCACAGAGCAGAGTATTACTAAATATGACAGTAAAAGAAGACATAGAAGATGTTCTTATTTTTGTTAGAGTGATCAAAAGCATTTTAAAATTTAGTTAAGTTCCAAATATTTAAATAATTATGTTTTAAAAAATAGATTAGTAAATTGGTGCTTACAGTTCATAAAATAAAGAAGAAAAACAGTGCAATAGCAATAGCGAGAACATTTATTAAAATAAAAATAACTCTCACATCCCCGATCTGAAATAAGATTTATATCTGTGTAGGGAATGAAGGAGATAAACAAGAAGTAAAACATTGATTAGCATGAAATTTAAAAAAAATCTACACTATACAATATCATGCACAAGCAACAAAGCAAGAAAATGTACTGTTTAAAGTCATCTAGTAAAGATTTGTACCCTGCAGAGTGGGTGGTGGTCCCCCCCCCCCCCTTTTTTCATTTCTTATACTACCAGATAAATGAAATACCCTTGGTCGTTCAGTGATCTTAAAAACGTAACTCATTTACTCTGTGGTAGATCGGTAGTGTACAATTCTGTCTTAAAAAATTAGCAGAACATAGTATATGGCACATATATAGCTACACAACGAATATTCATTACATCTTAATTTTTCACTTGGCATCTTTATCTGGTGATTTAATTGTGGATGTATTACAATCAGTAACAATCTGATTTCTGTATAATCATTCATCTGTACCACCACATTTCAAAATCTTCTACCATCTTTTTGTCTGAATTCCCTATCGTCCACATTTCACTCCCATAAAATGCTACACTCCATCAAATGCTTTCAGAAAGGACTTCCTAACATTTAAACTTATATTGGATGTCAACAAATTTTGCTCTCTTCAGAAGCGCTTTTCTTCCCACAGCCATTCTGCATTTTATATCTTTTTTACTTTGACCCTCCAAAGTTATTTTGTTACCTGTTGTATCTCAAAAGACCTTTATTGAATCACATGTGATATATATCGTACACTTGTTGACTATTGGAAAACTCAACTGAAACTGCCCTGCATCCCGCTCGTCCACCAGGCCGGTCGCCTAGGTGGCGCTAGTTGCGGCTGAGGGCAGCGCCGTATGTGGCAAGCCGGCGGGTGGCAGGCAATTCGAGTGTGGCACGGCCACAACACATCTCCCCCCTCTTAAAAAAGCAAGATAAGAATGGAACAATTGTTATTATCCTTATATGACATACCGTGACGATAAGATTACAAAAACTGGTACATATAAATATCAGTAGACACGCACAGTGTACAGTGAATATAAAGTAAAGAAAATGCTATTTACAAGAAAATGCCCCGAAGGTAAGTCACTGACAAATATATGCATTTATTAGTAGCTGTCTGTTGGAGAGAAACACGAGGCATAGACACATACTTCGGCGTTCAAGCTTTGCACACGACTATTGCCTCATGTGCACTGTTATTCATTTGTATAGAAGAAAACAGAAAAACTGAATAGGCACTTCTACGTAGCACAGGATTGTTGCAAAAAAAAGAGAGAGAGAGAGAGAGAGAGAGAGAGAGAGAAAGAAAGTTTTCTTTATAAATACCCGTGCACTGGAAAATCACTTGTGACGTGCATGGCTGTTTTGTTTTTTGATACACCGCATGGCACTAGTGTCCATTTCTTCGGTATTTGTCATGAAGTCTCTTGTGGGGACTTTGAAGTATGGCCTAAAGTGGCCCTTGCGATGTCGAGGATGTCTGGATCCCAGTATTGGGGACTGGCCCTCCTGGAGTATGCACTGTTGTGTATGCCGAAATGGAGGGAATATCGGTGACATTGGTATACCGGATTCCTCATCGGTTGCGCGGGACAGCTTGACAGGCTCTTCGTTTGCCGGTGTCTGTCGAGGAAGGGGTGCTGGGTCAACTTCCATGTCTGATGTGTCGGGTTCAGTACCAGGGGATGTACTTGGTAAGAGCAGGACCCGCTTTTGGAGTTGGTCGTAGTGCCGAGCTACTTCTGCGGCCGTGCGAACCTTGTATAATCGCTGTCCTGTTTGTTCCAGTATTCTTCCTTTCATCCACTTCTGCCCTTGGCCATAACTGTTGCGCCAGGGGAAAATTTTGCGGAAGTAGCAGGGGCTTGTGCATTGAGTGGGGGACGAATGAGGTGTAAAAGTGTGCGCAGCTGTCTGCCGTGCAATAGCGCTGTAGGGCTGGCGTGCCCATAGGTGTGAAACGGTAAGAGGCTAAGAAGTCGGTAAGTGTCTCTTCAGTGGTAGCAGAGGTCAGAAGTTTCTTCATTTGATTTTTGAAAATCCTGACGAGGCGCTCAACCTCGCCATTAGATTGAGGATGAAAGGGTGGGGATGTGAAATGTTTAATGCCCCTGTGGGCACAGAAGTCTCAGAATTCAGAAGATACAAACTGACGGCCATTGTCGGATACCAATGTTTTTGGGTATCCTTCAAGGGCGAAAACTTTTGATAACGCGGATAAGGTGGCTGCTGTTATGGGAAAGGATAATCTGGAGACAAATGGGGAGTTGGAATAAGAGTCGACTACCAGAAACCAATAGTTGTCGAGAAAGCGCCCAGCAAAGTCAATGTGAACATGTTCCCACGGGTGCTTGGGCGATGGCCAAGGAACTGTTGACGTTTTAGGGGCAGGAGCCTGGGCGGCGCATACCTCACAGCTTGCCACCATGTGCGCGATGTCGGCGTCGATGCCCGGCCAGTACACATGACGCCTGGCAAGCAGTTTTGTTTGTGAGATTCCCCAATGTCCTTGGTGTAATAGTTTCAGTACTTCATTCCGTAGGCTGAGAGGGATGACCACTCTCAGTGTAGAAAGGAGAACCCTCCGTTGCGAGAGGTGAGTCGGAGTCGTAGCAAGAAGTAGTTCCTAAGCGGATCCGACGCCTTCTTGGCTGGATGGTTGGGCCATCCTTCCCTGATGTGCTGGAGAACTTGTCGCATCACTGGATCCGCAGCCGTGGCTGCAGCTAGCCGTTCCCCCGTGATTGGAAATCTGTCCACTGCGAGTTGTTCTGCTTCATCAATGTGGAAACAGAGAAGTTCATCCTTGTCAAAGGCGCGGTCGGGGGCCTTGGGGAGGGGACATAATACATCCGCATTGGCATGTTGTGTGGTTGGGCGAAAGTGGATCTCGTAATTAAAGCAAGAAAGGTACAAGGCCCATCTTTGCAGTTGATGTGCGGCCTTGTCAGGTAAAGAAGCAGAAGGGCTGACGAGCAAAACAGGGGGTTTATGGTCCGTGATTAGGTGAAACTTTGTGCCATATAGGAAAACACTAAATTTGCGTAGGACACACACTATAGCCAGTACCTCCTTTTCAATTTGTGAATAATTATGTTGAGAAGAATTGAGTGTTTTGGACGCATAGGCTATGGGGCGTTCTGAGCCGCCCTGTTATCGGTGAGCTGGTACTGCTCCAATGCCGTGTTGTGAGGCATGTGTAGCAGGAACAAGCAACTGTCCGGGCGTGTATGTAGCTAGGCATGGAGCCTGAAGCAGAAGAGTTTTCAGGCGGTGAAACACCATTTCACATTCCTCTGTCCAATGATACGAGACATTTTTGCAGAGGAGCCTATGGAGTGGATGGGCCACCTTGACCACAGACAGTATGAATTTATGATAGTAGGCAATTGCACCCAGGAAAGCTTGCAACTCTTAAACATTTTGAGGTCTTGGGAGCACCTCTATGGCCTTCCTCGCTGGAAGGCTTGAACTCTAGATAAACCACCGAGGGTTGAAAAAACTGTGATTTTTGTAGGTTGCACTTAACACCAGCAGTCTGTAAAACGGAAAAGAGTTGTTGTAAATTTGCAAGATGTTACTTGGTTGTTTTACCGGTGACCACAATGTCGTCCTGGTAATTTAGACACCCCGGTATGTTGACCAATATTTGCTCTAGGAAACGTTGCAAATTGACCGGCGAGCTTGTCAGACCAAAGGGGAGACATTGATATTGAAAAATGCCGAATGGTGTGTTTATAACAAGAATCTGACGAGAAGGTTCTTCCAAAGGTAGCTGGTGATAAGACTCAGAAAAGTCTATTTTCGAAAAATATTGGCCTCCTGCTAGTTTCGCAAACATTTCCTTCGGTTGAGGCATAGGGTAGGTGTCATTTAAGCATTGTGAATTGATGGAGGTCTTAAAATCGGCGCAGAGGTGGAGAGAAACATTTGGCTTGCGTACAACAACAACTGGTGCCACCCACACACTTGCTGTAATGGGCAATAGGACGCCTGAGACTGTGGACGTGTCCAATTCCTTTTTCATGTCATCGCGCAAGGCTACTGGAAGTGGGCGTGCGCAGAAGAATTTCGGCATTGCCGTGTTTTTGAGAGTTATGTGGGCTTCAAAGTTGTTGGCACGTCCTACGCCTGGTGAGAAAAGGTGTTTGAATTCCATGAACAAAGATTCTAAATTGGAGTAAGGTATTTCTTCTGAGACGACATTAACAGTGTCATCAACAGAGAATCCAAACAGTCGAAAGGCATCGTACCCAAATAAGTTTTATGACCCAGTATTGTCAACCACAAAAACTGTAAGCGTTCTGGTTACCAATTTGTAAGACACATCTAATTCCATCTGCTCTAGCAGCGAAATTGGCTGCTTGTTGTAGGTGTGTAATTTGCGCGTGACAGGGTTCAAAGGGGGTGAACATAGCAAGACATGCGTGTCTGACGTGGTAAGAGTAGCTGTCGATCCAGTGTCTAACTGCATGTGAATTTGCTTTCCCAAAATTGTGACTTCAATGTAAAGTTTGTTAGAAGCAGCTAAGGTAGTGTTGACATAAAGAATAGAAGAGTTGTCTTGCTCATTCTCCTGAACTACTTGTACTAGCTTTGATTTGCACACAGAAGATATATGTCCTAGCTTTTTGCAACTGTGACAAGTTGCCCAGCGTTGTGGGCAGTCATCTCTAGTGTGTTGTGAAAAACAATGCGGGCAAGAGGGTAACGAAGACTGTATATTGCTTTGTTTACTGTGAGTGCGGCCCTGTTTGGCCCATTTACGGGAAGGCTGCGTGCGTATTGCTGCAACTTCCTCATCTCCACCGTGCGAAACGACGTCAACATGTGTCTTATCGAGATGAACATCACAAACATCGCCACAAGACTCAATTTGTGCACCCGCTGCTTTAGTAATTTCAAATGATTGAGCAATGTGCAACACCTGGTCTAAATTGAAGAGCCTTTTGCCGGACGTCTCTATCCGACGCATTGCATTAATAGAACGTCACTGACAATGGAACTACATGGGCCTGCTTTTGATAAAAAGACGAGAGGGAAGTGCACATTTGTCTAAAGATAGGGCTGAAGGTTCTTTCAACGGCACCAGCTGGGTCAGAAGATGATACAACTTTGGGGAAATCCAAGACAAAAAAGAGACTTACATAAATCTTGATCATCAATGCCGAATCCATGAAAGTGTTGGCGAAGACACTTTTTATATTCACACCACCAATCTTTTGCCGTCTCGTCATAGGGAGGAAACATTGGCACATACAACGCCGACTGTCGAGTAGACTGGAATGAGATGAGCAGCTGTTGAAGTGCTGTGTTTTGTGTCTTGAGCTGTTCCATCAACTGAGCTAGTATCTGTTCCATAGTGGCCCTGGTAGCACTTATCCCATCCTCTTTCAAAATTACATTATTGAATCACATGTGATATATATCGTACACTTGTTGACTATCGGAAAATTCAACTGAAACTGCCCTGCGTCCCTCTCGTCCGCCAGGCCGCTCGCCGGTTGCCTAGGTAGCGCTAGTTGCGCCTGAGAGCAGCGCCATATGTGATGAGCCGGCAGGCGGCAGGCGATACGAGTGGGGTGCGGCCACAACATTACCCAAACAACAAAACTCATCTACTTTCATTGAGTCATTAACTAATCTAATTCCGTCAACTTTGCCTGATTTTATGACACTACATGCCATTAACCTTTTTTTTAACTCTTGTTAATGTTCATCTTATACCTTTCTTTCAAGACACTGTTTATTCTGTTTAATTCCTCTTCCAGGTCCTTTGCTGTCTCTGACAGAATTACTATGTCATCAGCAAACCGCAAAGTTTTTATTTCTTCTCCCTGAATTTTAATTCCTTCTCGAAAATTCTCCTTGCATTCCTTCACAGCTTGCTCAATGTACAGATTGGGAAAAGGGTACAAACCTGTCTTACTCCCTTCCCAACCACTGCAACGCTTTCATGCCCTTTGACTGTAATTACCGCTGTCTGGTTTTTGTATAAGTTGAATATAACTATTTGTTCCCTATACTTTACACCTGTTACCTTCAGAATTTGAAAGAGTCTATTCCAGTCAACATTGTCAAAAGCTTTCTCCTGATTTACTAATTCTAAAAACGTAGGTTTTCCTTTCTTTAACCTATCTTCTAATAACTTAGACATTAAGCAGTATGTCGCATGAGCTGCTAATTTGTAAAAATTTACGGAACTGAAATAACAACTAAGATTGTCAAAACTGGTCATCTAAAATAAAACATTCAACAAGCAATCTTGGCATATACAGTCTTAAAAAATAATTTAGATAACCCTCTCGCTTGAATAATGTCGGGCGTATACATCTACAATCATTGCTTGCTGCTGCTAAAAAATTTCACTTATCACTTCACCGTTCAGATGCGAAACTGCACAGCAGACAGCTCGACAGTTTTAGTGCTAACATATAAAGGAAACGGCCATACAAGACAGACAAGAATCAGTGGTGAATGACATGCCATGGGGTGCTGCATCAGTCATACTCGTCTTGAGTAGTGAACTGAGTTAATAAAGTCGATTGTGTAAAAGCATCTTTATTCCCACTTGAGACAGTGACAGAATGGTTACTAAAGTTTTGGCATGCTTAGTTTACAGGGTGGTAGGATGCCTTTCCTGCCACCACCCACATTACCTCCCTTCCCCCATGATATTATCAGGGCGTTAAACCCCCCTTTCCTCTCCCCCCCCCCCCCGCCCCCACCCCCCACTCACCAACTCGTGAGAAGAAATGTGTGTTGCCAAATGGTTTTGCATAGATAGTGTTATAGATGTTAAACTGTATGGACAGTTTCTAAATACCAGTGTTAATTTTCTGGGCAGTTTCAAACTGAGGCTGGTTTGATTCCCCGTTCTGCAAGCAGCATTTTAACACACTCAGCTATCCAGGCGGATTGGAAATACTGTAGTAGACATGGTGAAACAGCAGTAGGGAATCGAAAAGGAGCTATTGAATTAAAATATAGGCAATGGCTGGGATTGGAGTCCAAAACCTTCTTAGTAGGTAGTTGATTTATCCACTCAGTCACTGCAGCCTTATGTTATATGTACTTCTGCATTCATATATGCAAATATTCTGTAAAATATATCAAACCAAACTCTTGTGTATCCACTGAGAAAGGTGGCACAGTGGCTGAGAGATCAGACTTTTTTTTTTACATTATTGACAATGCATGCTGGTTGGCAGCATACCACCTTCAAGAAGGCTACTTGGAATAATGGTCAAACTTTTAGGTAGTTTTATGCAACATTAAAATGTGAGCACAAACAAAGAAGACTTTTATTGACATCTAATGGCAGCCAATGATGTCTAATTTGTATAAGGTCATGGGTTTGAATTATATGTCACTTGTGAATAGGAAAACATTCTCGAACAGGCCTTGGGATCAGGGTAAATTTGCCACTTGTTTTTCTCTCCATTCTGTTCATTGACTGCACATAACGGAAAGTAATGGTGTGTGCGCATATGTGTGTATGCGTGTTTATACTCCTAGTCAACACCATGTATAACAACTTTCTTTGTGTACCTTGTCGACCTGAATAAGTGTTTCATTGGTACTCTCTCTTACATGTACTCGCGCAAAACATTAATGCCTCTGAAGCCCCTTTGGCCATATGAGTATTCACAGACACTGCTAGAAAATGCAACACTTCAAATTCTGATGCATGTTCCTGTAAAACAACTACCGCACAAACTGGCAAGATGAACACACACACACACACGTGTGTGTGTGTGTGTGTGTGTGTGTGTGAGTGAGTGTGTGTGTGTGCGCGCGCGCATATGTATCAGGAGTTGAAGTGTTGCATTTGCTTTCAATAGTAGTCATTAGGCAAAGAGGATCCAGAGGCATAATGTTTTATTTGTTTCCTAGGATATTAGGATTTCAACATCATAATAATGATAACCTATTTCCAGTGTTATAATACCAGTAATTAAAGAAGTGTTATAAATTGCTAAGCAATGGAAAGTCCAGGTTGTAATTCAACAATATAATGAAGATAGTGTGCAACTCACCATGAAGACAATCGTCGAGCTGCGACAGGCACTTAACATCAGTATTATGATGATAGGTAGAAACTCACTGTAAAGATGATTGCTGAGCCACAGACAGGCACATAGAATAGACGAATACATTAACATAACTTTTAACTGTTGTCCACAGCCTTCATCATTCACACATAACTCGTGCACATATGGCCGCGGTGGTACAAGCAGCATCTTGACAGTTAGTCAGGAGGGGAGGGCAGTGGAGATGGAAATATGCCAGGCAGGGGTGTGGATAGGATGTTCCATACTGCATGGTGGAAAGTAAAGGCTCTGATGGGTCAGAACGTGATGCAACTTGGAACTCCTCACTCACTCACTGCCAAGATGCTAGTTGTAGCATAGCAATCATAGATGGTAGTCATTGGTGCATGAGTTATGCCTGAATTATTGTATAACTGTATGTGTATCTTTTTCAGATGAAGGCTGTGGCCAAAAATTAAAAGTTGTGTGAATGTGTTCTTCTATTCTATCTGCCTGTATGCAGCTCAGCAATCATCTTTACAGTGAGCTATTGACATTTTGACCTGGACTTTTCATTGTTAAACATCAATACTGTGATTTGATGCAAGTGTTTCTTTGTTCTTCAGAGAATCAGTGTATTTGAGCCATACCCAATGCGGGATACAGTTCAACACTTTTGTGAAAAACATTTGGACAAGATAAAATCTTATATGGATAAAGTTTCAGTTCGAATACCACCACCAGCGAAGTGTACAATTGAGGGTATGTTATTCTGCTTGTTATAATATAAAACTAGTCTAATCTAAAGGATTTGTGTTATATTGTATTAATATTTTGATTGCTGTCTTGGATTTTGTTTTGTGCATCAATGCCAGTGATCAGCTATTTCAGTACACTTTGTTTAATTCAAACTCATATGAATGATGGTTTCTGGAGGTAACAGGCTGGGTAAGGATTTCAGGCGATCGAGGAAGTGGTTGGTGTCTTTGATGAAGGATGGGAGACTGCACATTATGGGTTGAAGGTGTTAGTCTATGTAGGCAGAGATTCGTTCTGTAGGGCCTTGGTAACTGGCCACAATGGGGTGGCCGGCATGATTGGATTTGTGGATCTTAGGAAGTAGGTAGAAGGTGGGGGTGTGGGCTGTCGGTGGGGTCATGAGGTTAATGGAGTCAGGTGAAAGGTTTTGTAGGGGGCCTAAGGCTTTGAGGATTCCTTGAAGCTCTGCCTGGACATCAGGGATAGGATTGTCTTGACAAACTTTGTAGGTAGTATTGTCTGAAAGTTGACGCAGTCCCTCAGGCACATACTCCCACCGATCAAGTACCACGGTTGTGGATCCATTGTCGGCTGTGAGTAAGACGATGGAACGGTCAGCTTTCAGATCACGGATGGCTCAGGATTCAGCTGTGGTAATGTTGGGAGTAGGATTAAGGTTTCTTGGGAAAGACTGAGAGGCAAGGTTGGAAGTAAGGAATTCCTGGAAGGTTTGAAGAGGGTGATTTTGAGGAAGAGGGGGTGGGTCTCACTGTGACAGAGGACGGAATTGTTCCAGGCAGGGCTCAATTTTAATGATGTCTTGGGAAACTGGATCATTAGGAGTAGGATTATTTTCCTTCATGGCAAGGTGATATCTCCAGCAATGACTAAGAGTATAGGATAGTAAATCTTTGACAAGGGCTGTTTGGTTGAATTTGGGAGTGGGGCTAAAGATGAGGCCTTTGGATAGGACGGAGGTTACAGATTGGGTTTAGAAGAGAGGTTGACTACTGAATTGGGATGTTGTGGTTCAGGATTGTGTGGTTTAGGATTTAGAGTTTTTTTTTTGGGGGGGGGGGGGGGGGCGGTGGAGCTGGAAGAGGGAGATTGAGTAGATGGGAGAGACTGGGTTTCTGTGCAGCAAGAGGAGCTTGAGGTTTATTGGATAGGTTGTTGAGGGAGAGTGTATTGCCTTTCCGGAGGTGGGTGACCAGGAGTGGAGGGTGGAGGGTGGCATGCTGTTCCAGTTTGAGGTTGGCCTGTAAGAGGATGTTCTGACCTATAGGTGTGGATGTGGGAGTGGAAAGGTTGAGCATTTTGATTAGGGATAGGAGTAGACAGGTGTGTTCATTGGTGGAGTTGATGTATAGGTTAAGGATTAGGCGGGTGAGGGCTGTGGATTGTTCTGTCTGCAATTTGTATAAGGCAGGATGAAAGGATGGGTTACAGTAGAGATGGGAACTTTTAGTGTGAGGCCCTTGGGGGTGATGCCAAATGTCATACCCAAAGTCCAGGCTCGCCGATAGACACAAAAACCAAATAAAAACACACACAAACATTCAAGCTTTCACAACTGTTGATCGCTTCGTGAGGAAAACACGAAGGAAGGAGGGGAGAAAGGAAAGGATGCGGGTTTTAAGGGAGGGGATGAGGGGTCATTCCAATCCCGGGAGTGGAAGGACTACCTTAGGGGAAAAAAAGGAAGGTAAACAAATACACATATACACACGCACACACACCGAGGCAGACATTTGTAAAAAGCCTATATATCTATCTGTACCTTGGTGCTTTTGCGTGTGTATGTGTGTGGGTGTGTGTGCACTTGTTTACCTTTCCTTCCCCCTCCCCTCCCCTAAGGTAAGTCCTTCCACTCCCGGGATTGGAATGACTCCTCTTCCACTTCCTTAAAACCCGCATCCTTCCCTTTTTCCCCTCCTTCCTTCATCTTTTCCTAAAGAAGTGGCCAACGGTTTCAATAGCCTGAATCTTGTGTTCATGTATGTTTTTGTTTCTATCAGCTAGCCTGTGTTTTGGTTAAGTTATTAGATTTCTATTTTTTTATACACATTTATTCCAACAGGACAAATTCCTTTTTTAATATATATATATATATATATATATATATATATATATATATATATATGTGTAAATATGAAAAATAGAAAACGGATGACTTACCCAAAAGGACCGGCTCGTCGATAAAAACAAATAAAAATAAAAATCACACTCAAACACACATACAAGCTTTCGTCACCACTGGCAGCTTCTTCAGGAAAAAGAGGAAAAAAAGGGGAGGAGAAAGGGAAGGATATGGGTTTTAAGGAAGTGGAAAAGGAGTCATTCCAATCCCAGGAGTGGAAGGGCTTACCTTAGGGGACAAAAAGGAAGGTAGACAAATACACACACTACCAACCTCTCCTCCAAACCTCTCTCCCAATCTGAAACCTCTGTCCTATCCAAAGGCCTCACCTTTAGTCCTACTCGCAAATTCAACCACACAGCTCTCGTCAAAGATCTACTTTCCTATACTCGTAGTCTTTGCTGCAGATACCACTTTGCCACGAAGAAAAATAATCCTACTCCCAATGATCCAGCTCCCCAAGACATCATTCCAATTGAACCCTGCCTAGAACAGTTCCGTCCTCCATCACAGCGAACCCACCTGCTCTTCCTCAAAACCACCCTCTTCAAACCTTCCAGGAATTCCTTACCTCCCACCTTGCCTCCCAGTCGTTCCTGAGAAACTCGCATTCCTACTCCCAACATTACCGCAGCTGAATCCCGAGCTATCAGTGATCTGAAGGCTGACCATTCCATCATCATTCTCCAGCCGACAAGGGATCCACGACCGTGGTACTTGATCGGCGGGAGTATGTAGCTGAGGGACTGCATCAGCTTTCAGACAGTACCACATATAAAGTCTTTCATGGCAATCCCATCCCTGATGTCCAGGCAGAGCTTCAAGGAATCCTCAAAACCTTAGGACCCCTACAAAACCTTTCACCTAACTCCATTAACCTCATGACCCCGCCGACACCCTGCACCCCCACCTTCTACCTACTTCCCAAGATTCACAAACCCAATCATCCCGGCCGCCCCATTGTGGCCGGTTACCAAGCCCCTACAGAATGAATCTCTGCCAACATAGACCAACACCTTCAACCCATCATGTGCAGTCTTCCATCCTTCATCAAAGACACCAACCACTTCCTCGATCGCCTGAAATCCTTACCCAGCCTGTTACCTCCAGAAACCATCCTTGTAACCATTGATGCCACTTCCTTATACACAAATATCCCACATATCCAGGGCCTTGCTGCGATGGAGTATTTCCTTTCACGCCGACCACCCACTTCCCTACCTAAAACCTTTTTCCTTAATACCCTAGCCAGCTTCATCCTAACCCACAACTTCTTCACTTTTGAGGGCAAGACATACCAACAACTAAAGGGAACAGCCATGGGAACCAGGATGCCCCCCTCGTACGCAAACTTATTCATGGGACGCTTAGAGGAAGCCTTCCTGGATACCCAAGCCTGTCAACCCAAAGTGTGGTACAGATTCATTGATGATGTCTTCATGATCTGGACACACAGTGAAGAAGAACTTCAGAATTTCCTCTTCAACCTCAACTCCTTTGGTCCCATCAAATTCACCTGGTCCTATTCCAAATCCCATGCCACATTCCTCGATGTCGACCTCCATCTGTCCAACGGCCAACTCCACACATCCGTCCACATCAAACCTACCAATAAACAACAGTACCTGCATTATGACAGCTGTCACCCATTCCATATCAAACGTTCCCTTCCTTACAGCTTAGGTCTTCGTGGCAAACGGGTCTGCTCCAGTCCTAAAGCTCTGAACCAGTACACCAATAACCTAATAACAGCTTTCACATCCCGCAGCTATCCTCCTAATCTGGTAGAGAAACAAATTGCCAGAGCCACTTCCTCATCCCCCCAAATTCAGAACCTTCAACAGAAGAATCCCAGAAGTGCCCCTCTTGTCACCGGATACTTTCCGGGACTGGAGCGGACTCTGAATGTGGCTCTCCAGCAAGGAATGGACTTCCTTAAATACTGCCCCGAAATGCGATCCGTCCTTTATGACATCCTTCCTACTCCACCGAGAGTGTCTTTCCGCCACCCACCTAACCTCCGTAACCTCCTAGTCCACCTCTATGAAATCCCCAAACCACCTTCCCTACCTTCTGGCTCCTACCCTTGTAACCGCCCGCGTTGTAAAACCTGCCCTATGCACCCTTCCACCACCACTTACTCCAGTCCCGTAACCCGGAAGGTGTACACGATCAAAGGCAGAGCCACTTGCGATAGTACCCACGTGATCTACCAACTGACATGCCTGCACTGTGAAGCGTTCTATGTGGGAATGACCAGCAACAAACTGTCCATTCGCATGAATGGACACAGGCAGACAGTGTTTGTTGGTAACGAGGATCATCCTGTAGCTAAACACGCCTTGGTGCACGGCCAGCACATCTTGGCACAGTGCTACACCGCCCGGGTTATCTGGATACTTCCCAATGACACCAATCCTTCAGAACTCCGGAGATGGGAACTAGCCCTTCAGCATATTCTCTCTTCCCGTTGCCCACCTGGTCTCAACCTCCGCTAAATTCGAATTCCCACCCACCATCTTAACATCTTTGCCTCGGTTCTCTGGACAGAGCCTCTGCCTCAAGTGGTATCTCTGTCAACTTATTAACTTCTTTGCTTTCTACAGTATGTCTGCCTAGGTGTACTTGTGTCTGTGTGAATGTGTGGGTGTGTGTGCATTTGTTTACCCTCCATTTTTTCCCCCAAGGTAAGTTCTTCTTCACTGTGTGTCCAGATCATGAAGATATCATCAACTCCAGAATTTCCTCTTCAACCTCAACTCCTTTGGTCCCATCAAATTCACCTGGTCCTATTCCAAATCCCATGCCACGTTCCTCGATATCAACCTCCATCTGTCCAACGGCCAACTCCACACATCCGTCTACATCAAACCTACCAATAAACAACAGTACCTGCATTATGACAGCTGTCATCCATTCCATATCAAACGTTCCCTTCCTTACAGCTTAGGTCTTCGTGGCAAACGGGTCTGCTCCAGTCCTGAAGCTCTGAACCAGTACTCCAATAACCTAATAACAGCTTTCACATCCCACGGTTATCCTCCTAATCTGGTAGAGAAACAAATTGCCAGAGCTACTTCCTCATTCCCCCAAATTCAGAACCTTCAACAGAAGAATCCCAGAAGTGCCCCTCTTGTCACCGGATACTTTCCGGTGCTGGAGCGGACTCTGAATGTGGCTCTCCAGCAAGGATACGACTTCCTTAAATCCTGCCCTGAAATGTGATCCGTCCTTCATGACATCCTTCGCACTCCTCCGAGAGTATCTTTCCGCCGCCCACCTAACCTTCTTAACCTCCTAGTCCACCCCTATGAAATCCCCAAACCACCTTCCCTACCTTCTGGCTCCTACCCTTGTAACCGCCCGCATTGTAAAACCTGCCCTATGCACCCTTCCACCACCACTTACTCCAGTCCCGTAACCCGGAAGGTGTACACGATCAAAGGCAGAGCCACTTGCGATAGTACCCACGTGATCTACCAACTGACATGCCTGCACTGTGAAGCGTTCTATGTGGGAATGACCAGCAACAAACTGTCCATTCGCATGAATGGACACAGGCAGACAGTGTTTGTTGGTAACGAGGATCACCCTGTGGCTAAACACGCATTGGTGCACGGCCAGCACATCTTGACACAGTGCTACACCGTCCGGGTTATTTGGATACTTCCCACTGACCTCTTCAACCTCAACTCCTTTGATCCCATCAAATTCACCTGGTCCTGTTCCAAATCCCATGCCACATTCCTCGATGTTGACCTCTTGCTTGCTTTCTACAGTATATATATATATATAAAATAAAGATTTTTGACTTACCTAAAGTACAGGCTCGTCGACAGAAACATAAAACACACACAAAAACACACAAACATTCGAGCTTTCGCCACCACTGGCAGCTTCTTCGGGAAAAAAGAGGAAGAAAGGAGAGGAGAAAGGGTGTATATATATTATAAAAAAACTCAAGCCATGCCATAAATACTATGTAATTACAGAAATGGTACAGAAAGGACAAAAGAAATGGGAACAGTAGGAATAAAAGTAATGTGGCTGGTATTGGTCTGTAAAGTAGAGATATGGTATCCTGGGCTTCGCTAGAGTGTTGTATCCTGTACTTCACTGGAGGACTGTTCATGTTGTTACATTACAAACTCGCCATTGTGTACCTTGAACCATCCCATCACACTAATTGCCTTGTGACATGGCGCATAAATGCGTTCAAAAATACCACTGCCATTATAAAACATGATTGTCATGAAGTGTATGTAACCTGCAACTGGTGTACGACATTTGTTGGTGATCGTGGAGCCTTGCATGTCTCCACTGGACCCAAGATGCCCAAGTGAATATTCCCCAAAGTATAATTGAGCTGCCACCAGCTTGTCTCTGACCCGCAGTACAGGTATCAAAGAGCTGTTCACCTGGAACACAATGAATTTACACTCTCCCATCGGCATGATCAAGAAGGTATTGGCTCTGCCACTGTGTCCATGTCTAGTAATGATGATCACTTGCCTATTTCAGTTTTACTTGTCAATGTTGTGGTGTTATCATTGGTACACGCATAGGTCGTTGGCTGCGGGGATCCATTGTGAGGGAATGTTAGGTGTACTGTGTGTTCAGATACATTTGTATTTTTTAAAGTGGGATCTTAGTTACGCACCAGTTCGCATCTATTACCAGTCTACCCTGCCTATGAAGTCTGTAATGAGGGATGGCCATCGAATCCCTCAAAGTTTGGATGCAGCTTCACCTTTGTTTCGCTTCTTGTTGGCACTCACCGTAGCTCTCGTCGAACACAGTTGTGAAGAGTCTGAAATGAACTTGCCTAGCCTCTGGCCCATAGTAATGTGTTCTAAGTAAAACTCAGATAGATTGTGCACCTTCACCATTGCATGTTCACTGATATTACATGCACTATGCGTGTGTATAACTAGTAGTCATTCCTTATCAGGTCATGTTGCTATCACCTGTACCGATTTATATCAATAGTAGGTAGGTGGTCATAATATTCGGCTGAGTATCATAGGTCTAACATACACAAACACTTCTGTACTACATTGATGCCTCGCTAAATTCACTATTGTACATGCAAAAACTATAAGTTATACTGTGATTTGATGTACTGATGTTCATGCTGTTTGATCACTATTGAGTGTAAATCAGTTATTGAATAAAATTTAAACTAGATTCTGCACTTTTTATAGTCTCTTCTGGGCATAGTAAAACAATTATAAAGTTGATATAATTGTTTCTTTTAAGGCCACAAATATTCTGCCAGCATATCTTTTTATTAGGTGTCTAACTTATTATCTCACAATTATTTACAGTTGAAATAATGAGGCTTCAAATCACTGTTCTTTGTTCAGTTTTTAAAATAAATTCTGGTGTAGGCCCCTCATATCACTCTCTCATCCTTTCCACCTTTTTTTCCCCCCATGCTATGGGTAGCTTCTTTTGTAACTTGGTGCCTCTGCTCTCCATCCTTTCCACTTTAATTTTCCTTGAGGTGCAGCTGCCAGAAATGGCAGTTGTGTGTACTAGAGTTGTGCCTTTTTTATTTTAGAGGTGTGTGTTATCTCCTTTTTTTAAAATAGCTGTTGCGGAAAGCTTTAGTCATGCTCGCATGTGCGTGCGCACGGGTCTGTCTGTGTTTGTTTGTGTGTGTGTGTTTTGTGTAAGTTTCTGTATTTGTCTCAGCAGCATCTTTAGAGTTAGTTGCAGTCTATGTTAATTATATTAATTGATATTACAACCTTAACTTTCCATTATTAAATATACTTCTGAAAGATAAAAGATGTTAGGAAGAGGAGATATGTATATAATATTATAGTTTAGATAAATAGAAATAGAAAAGAGATGACTTACCAAAAGGACCAGCTCGTCGATAGATATGAATAAAATCACACACAAACACACATACAAGCATTCGCCACCACTGGCAGCTTCTTTAGGAAAAAGAGGAAAAAAGGGGAGGAGAAAGGGAAGGATATAGGTTTTAAGGAAGTGGAAAAGGAGTCATTCCAATCCCAGGAGTGGAAGGACTTATCTTAGGGGACAAAAAGGAAGGTAAACAAATACACACACACTCACAAATATCCAAACACAAACACACCTAGACGGACATTTGTAAAAAGCAAAGTAGTTGGACAGAGATACCACTCGAGGCAGACGCTCTGTCCGCAGAGCTGAGGCAAAGATGCTAAAGATGGTGGGCGGGAATTTGAATTTAGCGGAGGTTGAGACCAGGTGGGCAACGGGAGGAGAGAATAAGCTGAATGGCAAGTTACCATCTCCGGAGTTCTGAAAGGTTGGTATCAGTGGGAAGTATCCAGATAACCCGGACAGTGTAACACTGCGCCAAGATGTGCTGGCCGAGCACCAAGGCATGTTTAGCCACAGGGTGATCCTCATTACCAACAAACACTGTCTGCCTGTGACCGTTCATGCGAATGGACAGCTTGTTGCTGGTCATTCCCTCATAGAATGCTTCACGGTGCAGGCATGTCAGTTGGTAAATCACATTGGTGCTATCACAAGTGGCTCTGCCCTTGATTGTGTACACCTTCCAGGTTACTGGACTGGAGTAAGTGGTGGTGGAAGTGTGCATAGGGCAGGTTTTACAACAGGGGCGGTTGCATGGGTAGGAGCCAGAGGGTAGGGAAGGTGGTTTGGGGATTTGATAGGGATGGACTAGGAGGTTACGAAGGTTAGGTGGGTGGCGGAAAGACACTCTTGGTGGAGTGGGAAGGATTTCATTAAGGATGAATCTCATTTCGGGGCAGGATTTGAGGAAGTCGTATTCCTGCTGGAGAGCCACATTCAGAGTCCGCTCCAGTCCCGGAAAGTATCTGGTGACAAAAGGGGCACTTCTGGGATTCTTCGGTGGAAGGTTCTGGATTTGGGGGGATGAGGAGATGGCTCTGGTAATTTGCTTCTGAACCAGATCAGGAGGATAGCTGCGGGATGTGAAAGCTGTTATTAGGTTATTGGTGTACTGGTTCAGGGATTCGGGACTGGAGCAGACTCTTCTGCCACGAAGACCTAAGCTGTAGGGAAGGGAACGTTTGAGGTGGAATGGATTGCAGCTGTCATAATGGAGGTATTGTTGTTTATTGGTTGGTTTGATGTGGACGGATTTGTGTAGTTGGCCGTTGGACAGATGGAGGTCGACATCAAGGAAAGTGGCATGGGATTTGGAATAGGACCAGGTGAATTTGATGGGACCAAAGGAGTTGAGGTTGGAGAGGAAATTCTGGAGTTCTTCTTCACTGATGGTACAGATCATGAAGATTTCATCAATAAATCTGTACCAAACTTTGGGTTGACAGGCTTAGGTATCCAGGAAGGCTTCCTCTAAGCGTCCCATAAATAAGTTTGCGTACGAGGGGGCCATCCTGGTTCCCATGGCTGTTCCCTTTAGTTGTTGGTATGTCTGGCCCTCAAAGGTGAAGAAGTTGTGGGTTAGGATGAAGCTGGCTAGGGTATTAAGGAAAGAGGTTTTAGGTAGGGAAGTGGGTGGTTGGCGTGAAAGGAAATACTCCATTGCAGCGAGGCCCTGGGCATGTGGGATATTTGTGTATAAGGAGGTGGCATCAATGGTTACAAGGATGGTTTCAGGAGGTAACAGGCTGGGTAAGGATTTCAGGCGATCGAGGAAGTGGTTGGTGTCTTTGATGAAGGATGGGAGACTGCACATGATGGGTTGAAGGTGTAGGTCTATGTAGGCAGAGATTCGTTCTGTTGGGGCTTGGTAACCGGCCACAATCGGCGGACCTGGATGATTAGGTTTGTGAATCTTAGGAAGTAGGTAGGGGTGCGGGGATAGTGTAGCAACTATGTTATAACTTCTTTAGGAAATTTTTAGTGCCTAAGGTGGCTATTCACTTTGACTTTTTGTTCCTTCAGTAATGACATTTCTAAACTGTTGGAACTGTCATGCCCTGGTGCCAACTCTTCTCAGCCATCAGAGTCACAGCATCTATTCATTTGTTTGTTGGTTTGTGTTTCTATTATGTTCCCATAGTATTTTTGCAAATTGTGGAGTTTCCATTTCAGTTATATTTCCAAATACAGCAACAGCCTTACTAATACTGTACGTACAGCTACAGCACAGTGGAGCTAGTGCACTATCCTTCTATCGACACTTATCACTGTCACATTTTTCAGATCAAGTGTCATCAACAGCTATTCAAACTGGTACAGGATTATATTTTAAGCTTGCTTCCAATCATTTTTCACCATACGAGCTGAGGCACTTCTTTTGTGAATTATTTAATAAGCTTTGCAACATTTCTTTTTGGTGGTGGGACATGTTTCTTTTATTGAATTTGTTTGGATTGGTCCAGTGCTTGTCTGCATCAACCCTGGGGCAGAGTTGACATTGCTCAATAACTTCTATTGATCAGATAGGTGGACAGGTTAGAGATCCGAAACGGGCTTCGAAATGTTGCTTAAAACCCGCTAGCGGGCTTAATGATGTCACCGGCTCAGCCCACTGCGCTCATGGGCTTGCCGACGCGGCTCGCCGCCTTCGCCGGGCCTGGCGGTACCCGCAGCAGACTCACGAGCCGCGTTGTCGGTTACACGGAACCCGCGGAGGCTGGCGAGCCGAGCCGGCGGGCACAGTGGGTACAATGAGCCGAGCCGGCGGGCGCAACGGGTACAGCGAGCCAAGCCGCCGGGCGCAGCGGGCGCAACGGGTACAATGAGCCGAGCCGGCGGGCGCAGCGGGTACAGCGAGCCGAGCCGGCGGGCGCAGCGGGTACAGCGAGCCGAGCCGGTGGGCGCAGCGGGTACAACGAGCCTGGCTAGACGAGCCTAGAGAGCCAAGCCTAGCCTGTGACTCTCGACAGTAGACGCGCAGAAGTTTTGCAACAGATACAACCTACACGTGATAATTACCTATGATTTTATATTACTTAAGCCTGCTTTATTCCAAACTTGATGAAATGATCAATCATCACTTTCAAAACAAGATAATTGTCACTCTTGCAGGGATTCGTGTAGTGCATGGCAGAGGGTGATTCAGTTACAGAATTTCTTACAATCTATGTTTTTATCAATATCTTGATGAAATCTGCACACTTGACATTCAAAATAAATGTCAAAGTCTACATAAGATTTACGTGGAGGATGGCGGAGGATACTTCACGTATATAATTTACAAAATTGATAGTATTGTTGAAACGAGATAGAATGGCTGGCCAGTACGTATGTTTGTGCTGTACCGCCGACAGTAACACAAATGAAGAAACAGAAAAAGAGGACAAAAAGGACAAGCTTTCGGAACACAGTTCCTTCGTCAGGTGGGAGAGAAGGGAAGAAGAAAGGATGGGAACTATCGGCGGTACAGCACAAAGGTAAGTACTGGCCAGCCATTCTATCTCGTTTCAACAATATTTATCATCTCTGAGGAGAATTCTCATCATTAATCTAAAATAGAAATAATACTATCAAACTTGATGAAATTTCGAGGACTTGACGTCAACTCTAGCGGAAGGTCACTATCTATGTAAGATTCATGTGGTACATGGCGGAGGGTACTTCAGTTAACAATTCTATAAAATCTAAAGTTTTATTACGATCTTGATGAAATTTCACACACTTGACATTCAACACTAGCGGTAGGTCACTGGCTTCGTAAGATTCGTGTGGTACATGGCAGAGGGTTCTTAAGAATTCTAGCGGAAGGGCACACTGTCTACATAAGATGCGTCTGATACATGGCGGAAGGTACTTCACTTACGAATTCGACTAAACCATAACAGGGGTACCATCATGTATAAGATTTTGTTTCGTTAAGGGGGGCTGATTTGATTTGATTCTTTCAGGGAAGCCAAAACAGTCTTGGTCTAACCCGCCACTGCCCGCACCGAAACTAAGTTTATTGTGCGGTATCGCGCCCTGTATATCTAGTAAAGTCAACTAATGCCCTTGAACAGTGCAAGGAGTCCCTTTACCAGTTCTTTATTAGACACAATTTCTTCGGGTCTGGTTGTCCCAAATATTCTGTGCCTTTTACTCTCCAATGTAATGCATTCGAAGATTAGATGTGATGCAGTTTCATCACCGTCATCACAGATCCTACATTTAGGGTCCTCTTCTGTTATTCCCATTGTATGTAGGTGTTTTTTGAAATTCCCATGGCCTGTCAGCAATCCAACCATGAGTCTAATCTCTCTCCTGTTCAGGCCCAGGATTGCAGAGCTTCTTTTAAAACAAGGCTTTGGCATCATTACCTTGCCATGTTTTCGTTGATGGACTTTGGTCCAATATTCTACGTGCTGTCTTCTGAGCCAGTTACGTAGCTCCAATTTAATCATTGCCTTGGTGATTGTCAGGACAGGTTCCGGTCCAATAAATGGAGCCTCTGCCCCCATCCTGGCTAATCTGTCGGCATGTTCATTGCCACTGATCCCCAAGTGGCCAAGGACCCACAATAGGTTTACTCTATTGCTTTCCCCTAGCTCCACCAGAACCCTGTGACATTCTGCAACAATTTTAGACCTTGTTGTAGGAGCTGCCAGTGATCTCAGGGCTACCTGGCTGTCTGAATAGATACAGATGCTACGATCTTTGTAGCACCTATGCAAATTCTCCTCCACACATGCCCTGATGGCAGTGATTTCGGCCTGGAATACTGAGGCCAGTTTCCCTAGAGAGATGACGCCCTCCAGTCTTGGCTGCACCCCGTATACCCCGGCCCCAACGCCTTGGTCTGATTTCGACCCGTCAGTGAACCAGACAATATCCCCCGTACGGTGTCGAACTATTTTCTCCCACTGCTCCCTACTTCCAATTGTTATACTGAAAGGCTTGTTGAAGCAGTATGGGGTTATAATATAGTCGGTTGGCATTTCCCCAACCTTTCCTATATTTACCTCACTCACTATTTTAGTGTGTGATTCTGGATATCCCAAAGAGTTCCAGTAGTTGACAGATTTGAGTCTGTAGGCACCAGCTGCCGCCTCCATCTTGACCCAAAGGTGTAATTGGGGTATATCCAGCATGGAAGGGGGACGGGGGTAGCTTACTCCACACTTAGTTCCGTGGTCTGTGATTTTGATCAACAGAGCATCTATGTCTTGTCGTGGAAGAGGTAGAATAGACAAAAATACAACCGTTTTCTGTGCAATGTACATACTTCATGTATTTTCCATCTGCATTGTTCACTACTGTGTCAAACGTTTCCCAGGTGCCACTCTTTCTCTTCTTCAGCATATTTGCAAGTACGTACACTCTATCATGTAATTTTCTTTTCGCATCCTCTACGGTCTCACAGCCAACAGATTTGTTAGAGGCTATGTCATCGCTAGAGTCGGTCATTTTCGCTCTGCCAGTGATACGCAACAAAGCGAGATCGAGCACTCAACTGCCTTGTTACGTCGCGACTAGTACTTCCTACTTATTTTACAAATGCCAACGGCAGCGCGTTGAACCAAACTTTGTTTACGGCCAGAGAGGGCCGAAGGCATCCGACAATACTCGACAGTACACGATCGAGGCACGTGGCTCCGCATTCTAGAAAAATGTTCAAATGTTTGTAGAGATTTTGGGACTTATCTAGGGGCCATCAGTCCCTAAACTTACAAACTACTTACGAACTAGCTTATACTAAAGACGCCACAAACATCCATGCCCGAGAGGAATTCGAACCCCCGACCGCAGCGGCCGTGCAGACCGTGACTGGCACGCCACAGACCGCTCGGCCACTGCAGCCGGCCGCATTGTACACTCACGCTATTGTCACAGTGCGGCTACGTAATCTGAACGTTTGCCGAAATGGATAGGTATCGCACAAATATACGTCCTCACAAAGTACGTTTATAAGGAAAACTTAAATAATTTTCAGGTTTCATCGACTACTCAAACTAAGGCTCAGCAGGGTGAATGACAAATCTACACCAGCGTTCATCCTGGCAGTGGGGGACATCTTCCTTTTAGTTATTAGCCTGTACCTCAATATTTTAATTTCTTAGATTTTAGTATTAACAGCAAATGAATTTTTATCAGCTACCCGCAAAACAAAAATTATTACTTTGCAAAATAATTTTATTTTAATTCCGCACAAATTTCTGTAGAAAAATATATTAATAGAAAATGTATTATGCATTCGCTCCAGTTATTCCATAGTATTATCACAGTTTTTTTTTTTTTTTTTTTTTTTTTTCAGTTCACATATTTTTCCTTCAGAAAAATATATTAAAAACGACTGTAATGTCTTTCCTTTGCAAACATGCTGCAGCATTATTTTATCGTAAAACAATACATTTATATTCTTAATATTCATTTCGATCGCCTTCAGCAGAAATGGCCATTATAAACTGAATGGGTAATACTGCGACAGTACACGCTTTAGTATCTGTCGCTGAGGAGTGTGATGGAAATGTTTCAACCTACATCCCACGTGCGCATCCAAGCAGCACAGTGGCTGATGCAGACGACAATTGAGACGGGCGGCACAGTGCAGTCTATTGGGGCCGCGCAGACTCGCAGTAGAGGGGACGCGACGCTGATGCGACCTGCACCTGCGCTGGGCTGTGTGTTCCTGCAGCCGAGGCACAAAAATGAGAGGCGGGGAGCGAGCACTCTGCCGTACGCTCTGTATCAAAAGTGGCGCTATTGTTGGTTCTTCAAAATGTTACAATGTATGTAAAACTATTGTACCATACTGTAATCAGTCCATAGATTTACAAACTACTTAAACCAACTTACACTAAGAACACACACACACACACACACACACACACACACACACCTGCGTGAGGACTCGAACCCTCAGCGTGAGTGACTGCCAAGTCCATAGATTATTGGCTGTTCTAACAACATTGCCTTACGACTGAAAGTGTGTTTCATAGACTAGTGATTCGTTTTTCATCATTTAAGTTCTCGTTCTCTTTTCATTTGTGCATTATACTTTTCAGTTACAGCGTACTTATATCTGTACAGTTTTGTTTAGTGAAATATTGTAACATCATATGATCAACAACCAATGCAGAAAATTTGAATTTCATAGTATTACATCGTCGACAGTCTAGTAGATAAATGGATGCAACATTTTGTGACTTCTTAAGTAAATAAAACCAATCATTTTGTTACTAAAAATCTAGTAAAAATCTAGATAATTTTGTCAGAATTGTGATAGTTACTGTAATTAATGCTAAAGAATTTTTGAATCTATACATAATGTGGTTAGAATTTCAAATATAAATTTTAAAGCTCAAGTCAACATTCCATATCTTTGGGAGTCGGTACGTTTATCCTTTCTTGGTTGTCATTTTTTGTATCAGTAACTTACTGGAAGATAAGCTTATGATTCGAAACATAGGTCATTCTTTATTAATAAGTGAAATAAGGCTTTCGTTTGGTTAAAACACACACAATTGTGAGATTTCAACGTCTAACGTACCTCAATGATACCGCCGATTCCGGTTCATTTGCAATAGTCTCTTGCAAATTACATTCATGTAAGTCAGTGGCGTTCTATATAATTTCCTATTATACTTCTGAAAACTGCCTCTTAGTCAGTCCGATGTAAAATTAGCATCACTTGTCTTCGTAGTAGTTTGACATCTTCCAGATTTTCCATTCACTCTAATACATTTATTTGGTGATATTTTTAATGCAGTAATGAATAAAGCAGTACTTTGTCGCTAAAATGAGTTTGAAATTTGACAATTGATATGACCACATGATTCCCGATGCACAGGGATGGAAATGGAAGCGCCAGTGCCTCGAAAACGAATTAACATTTATCGTTCTGCTTGGTTTCAAATGAAAAGTCAGAATATTGTCTACATTTCAAACACAGCAACTTTTGATCAAAAATCGACTGTACCAAAAACTCTATGCAATGTGATTTTACCAAAGCACATTCTTAATTTTCGTGTAATACTTCACTTAATTCGATGCTACACAGGAATGAAAATAAATTTAGGCCCTTATTACATCAAACTATAATACATGTAAAATCTTCTGCAAATTGTTTTCTTAATATGGAGTGACAAATGTTTCACTTGATCTGCAAGAAAATTATCGTGAGCTAAAAGAATTATTAAATTTATTGAATGAGTTGAGAGTATAGCATTAATGTTCGGAAATGATTTTCAGTACAATGGTATGAAGTTGTCTCGACACATTACAGAAAGAAACTGATGAATAGTTGATCTGAAGATCAAGTGTGCAAAATTTCAACAGAATCGTAAGAAAACTGTTGATTTTGTCGAATTCTGTGAGTAAAGTAGCCTTCGCCATCCACCACATGGAATATCGTGTAGGCAGTGATATTCCTCTTATTTTGAAGATCAAGTATGCAACATTTCATCAAAATGGGTATAAAACTGTAGATTTGTATGAATTACAAACATATTGTCGCCGAGCTCACGGGACAGCGAGTATGGATATGGGGCGTCGAGTACCCACGGAGCTCATGTCTGGTGGCTACGAGCCCGCGACTACGATGGGGCGGCTGCGCCAGCGCACTTAGGCTCGTTGTACTCGCGCCATTACAGCGGGGTTGAAGGGAAGCACTTGTACTATATGTAACCTGCATACTCGGCCCGTTTCTGACCTCTGGAACAGGTGAGGTTTAACAGCTTGTAGCAGTTACAGTTTGAAGCAATCAGCCACTCAGAAAGCATCAATAAGAAGTTTAGTATGATTTCAAATATTTATTTCACAATTTGCAATTTTGTATTATGATATGTTACGCTATTGGCTAAACTCTGCTAGCACTTGAAAATGGTTCACTAACCAAAACCGGTAGCATTGAGTTAAAAAAATAAAATAAACAGCTATAGTCAACATGTCATTTTGCAATTCTATTCATCAGTCGGTGTTTAAATGAAAATACCGCCGTTGGACCTGCTAACAGTTCCAACCAACAGTACTGCTGTGATTGCTATCTCCTTTTCTGAAGCACACAGTTATAGCTTTTGGAACACAGAACCATCATCACCAGCTGCTGCATATTGAGGGACCTAATTATATTGAGAGAGTAAATTATTGGATTTATTGTTAACAAGATGTTATGCTCTTGCATTTCATGTGACAAATTTGTTTTATAATTAGAATATGTAACAATGTAATCTCTAGGTTGGAATTCAACACTATAGTTAGGACAGTTTGCAACTCACCACAAAGACATCTGTGTGGTGAGCTGCAAACTGTACTCATTGTATTTTATAATTAAAAATGGTTTATAGAATGTTACAATATCATGAGAATATAAACAGACATCAAAGAACATTAAATGCATTTCGTCACCTGATACTTACGTAATAAATGGTTTAATATATGACTAAAGATTTTTTTCTTCCCCCCCCCCTTGTTAATTTTTACAGAAAGGCGAGCCAAAAAAGTGGCAAAGCTACATTTTGCATGTCAAGGACGTGGTGAACATTGTCTGTACAACAGGACATTCTTCACAATGAAGACAAGAAATCCACGTATTTGGATTCATCTAATGTTCTTAGCTCTACAGGTATGTTAACCATAGTGTTTATAATTGCCTTATGTGTGCAGCATCACCAATGTGGCTTATATATATTATATATATTTGTAATTATCAGTACGAGGTTTATAGACACACACAAAAATTGGCGAATTTGGCTAGAAAATTAGAAGAAATCAATTTTTATATGTACAAAAGATTACCAACTGAGAACGGCTCAACTCGTTCTATTGCTTTGCTGTGTTCATAATTATTGGGACAAAGTTTGTATGAAAGAAAAATGTGGAAAAGTTGCCTGCAAAAGTCTAGAAAAACTGAAAAAGCTTCTTTCTAAGGAATTTTTGTATGAAATCGAGCCCATAGTCCAAAATTCAAATATTAGATATGCATAATTCTCTTTTTGTTTTGTTCATCATGGTCTAGAAGAAGTTTTCAGGAAAAACAAAAGTCAGGAGAATTACAAATGACATTTGGAAAAACTCCAAAAATCAAAGTTTTGAATACGCTCTCAGCCATAACTGATGTAGTAATGTTATATTTGTCAGATTATATTATATTCTGCATATGCATGTATATTTTCAAGAAGAAATATTCCACAAGATGCCTGGGTGGTACCTTACAATAGACTTCAATACCCTTAAACTCGATCACCCTGAATATTAGTATTTGAAAATATGTGTTGAGAAGATTTGTACACTCCACAAGCCACCATATAGTGTATGGCATAAAACACGTTGCATTATACTTATGCACCATTTGATCCATCACGAAGAAAGTTAACAGAAACTTAGGAGGAAATTAATGGAGAGGGGTGGGGAGTGCTAAGACAAAAGGGGAGGTACAAAGAGGAGGGAGGAGGACATAGGCAGAGTGGGTTGGGGGGAGGAGGTTATGAAGAAGTGATGTGGAGAGAAGAGAGGACAAAGAGGTACTAGATAGCGTGGGGGGAGGGTGGCTGTGGTTACAAAGAGGTGGACCTATGAAATATTGAATCAATTATTGCTGGTGGAACCAGGACTGCAGCTGGTCAAGAGTATAAAGGAAGTGGGATACCAACAGCTGTATGTTTAATAGAAATATTTATTGTTTCACTATATAAATATTTCTATTCAATTAAATTAAATTCAATAAATATTTCTATTAAACATAAGGCTGTTGGTATCCCACTTCCTTCATAGGACTTATGAAAGGTTAGAATAAATACATAAGCTAGGAAATGTAGTATCATGTACAAAAACCATTATTTATGTTAGAAATAGGGAAGGAGGAGATGGACAGTGGTAAGAAGAGATGGACTAATGAAAAACTGGTGCAAATGAACACCTGAATGAAAAGACAGAAAATGTCATTCTTCATCTGCAAGCATTTCTATGAATAGATTATGATTGTCAGAATAATTGAGTCTGCTGAGTTTTCAATAAATCCATGATCATACTCAAATTGTTTTATTTCAATCCACACAAATTCTAGGACAGATTTTGTTGTTAATAAAAATATACTTTTTTTAGGTTGTTATGCCAAGATTGCTAACAAAATATTTTTATTTTCCTTTACTGGTTTCAATGATTTAAATCACCATCTTCAGAATGGTTTACAAGGTCTTCACTTAGGAGCACATGTCAAATAAAAAGATTCTTGATGTAAAATGAATAAAAAAGCATGGGAAACATATTAAAAAATATGTCACTAAAGTGAATTGTCATATTAGATTAAAAGGTAAAATGTTACTATTTCTGATCTAAGTACAAGACAGACTTGAGTCAAGGAAAATAAATATATTTTATTAACGATCTTGGTGTAAAAACCTAAAGAAGATGTATTTTTATTAACATTTGAACATGTCACTGTCCATTCTTGTTACATTTCAGGTAATCATAAAAATTTGTTATATAAATCTCTGATAACACACAACATCTCTTTGACGAAATTTATGCAATGCATTTTTCACTTTACAGTGCAGAAAATTCATAAATTTGTTGTATATCAAATGTTTTATCTCCAGCTTATGATGGCTTCAAGAGTATTCCTTCTACAGTGACTGTAGATGTCTATTTCTTCAAAGTCCAGTATTGTGTTCATTGACCACTTATCAATATTGTGACATTGATTACTTATAAAGTAGTTTTATTGGTCCTATCTTTTTGAAAGTATCTTCTGAATATTATTCTTTTTTATTGTTATTATGTGTGGTTGTGTACTGGATGTATTGTTTTGCTGTCTTGTCTTTTCCATTCGTACAATAAACATTTCAGAAACTGAAGCGACTACCAACTGCCATTGTTATGCGATGTAAATTTCTTGTTGACAGTCACATTTAGTTTTCTCATTGATCTCAAAATATGGTTCATTATCATTAAAAATAACATCCTCACCATGAATTTTTATGACAATTCTTTCAATCTCTGCTTTGTGCACAGCCCATAGCTGGACTTTACATCAAGGTGACTATTGTTTTGTCCATAAAGGCTTCAATGTGCTTCATACTTAGAACCAATATATGCAGGAATTTCATTAAACAAGGCATTATTTCATGGAAGTCTCAATGAGGAAATGGAAAAAAAATTATGAAAATATGGGAGAGATAATAAAATAATCATTTAAAGAGGTAAAAGTTCAAAGAAGTGTATGTTTGTCAAAGCTAAAATCAAATATCAAATGATTTTGATGGTCAGAAGAATATTACATGTGAATGCATAGACATCTTCACAATAGTAGAGATATCCTTAATTTTTTGTTATTTATATTGTTATTATTTTTGCCATAAATGTTTTCACAAAATCATAAAACTACAGGAAAACCTAAAGTGGGCCATAAAACATACTAGTGTGATTTTTTTTCCATTGACGTCAAATTTACGTCCACCTTTCCACTTTCTATATTCCATACTGTTACTGAGCAACCTGAAGCTTAGATTTGGCGGTTTAGCTTGTACATTCTTTTCCAAATTCCCATTATCACTTTCAAGCCAGAAGATTGTGACACACACACACACAAATTTCTCTCATACTGAACTTCGAAAAAACTAGATATTCACAGCACAATTCTACACTATATAGCACTTGAAACTCCCGGTAACATGACTTGGTTTGTCCTCCCCTAACTCGGAGCACTGCATGGATATCGGTCTGTCATCTCGCTTTCTTATTCATCGATTTACAGTTTTCCACGTGGGTTTTGAATTTGTTCAAAAGAGGAAATGTATTCATAATAATGTGTTTCTGATTACAAAAAAAATCGATTAGACAAAAGGTAAATAAATAAAAATGTGCAGCCTGTGTTCCCGGTATCTCCCCCTTCCAACTATAATCTCATGTCAAAAGTTTAGGTGCAGCCTATATTCGCAAAATTATGGAAATATGCAATTCTTTGTCGATTATTAATTCTCAATTGAATAGAACAATGATTATTTTATAACAAATACACCATGTTAACAATGACTAAACAAAAGGCCTGTAAACTGTATTCTGGTATCAGATGATAGCTAAATTTATAAGATACAATAAGTAGTTTTGAGAGATTCGATTGTTTACAACAGCTCATTCTGGTACTGGTGGTGGAGGCATCCTGACCTGTCTATCTGTAGCTTGGCCAAAAGAGTGGGCTACTGTCCCAGTTTCCCAAAAAAGATCCTCTCAGAAGTAAACCTTATCATCAGTCTGGAATTTGAAGGTTGGCCAGAGAAACTAGAAAGATGAAGGAAATGAAGAGCAGTCAGGTAAGGCCATTGGGCTCCCTGAGGAGATAAGAGGAACAGCAGAAGAGCATTTTCCCTGGAGTGGGCTGACCATGACCATAATTCCAACATTTTTGCCTTACAGGTACAGACAAATCTTTTTGCCTCCCAATTGTACCAAGATGAATAAGCCACAGAGCACACATGAGTGATGCCGTAAGAATTGTAAAAGGACACAAATTCCTCAGACATGAGCTGAGGGTCGTTATCAGACTGAATGGTGGCAACCCGACATCATGAAAACAAGAACACAGAAATATATTTTATATAGTAATACTGCATTACAGTACATGTTAGTTATTCACATTGGTATCTCTGCGCAAAGCGAGACACACAAACATAGGGGTTTTAGACAGTAACAAAACTTAGTTTAATACCATTAACTAATTAAATATGTTTATCAGTGTGTTATTCAAGCTTACCATCAAAGGTTTCACTTTTGTTTGCATATTATTAAACAAAATGCAAAAAGTTCATACAGTAATGTTACTTTTGTATTTTTGTTTGTTTTGAAGCAGTAAACATAAAGAATCTCCATAAAAGTTAAGAATATGCAGCCAGGTTGTTTAGGTCTTTGACTGCTGATATTTCGACTGAAGCACACCCATCCATTTTCAAGGCAACTGCAGAGAGGGAGCTCTGTGCATGGATATTTACTTTGGTTTTCAATGAATATAGGAAAATACCACTCAACAAACAAGTAACTGACAGTGCCATCACAAAAGGAAATTTGGAAAAAGTATCAACTACAGTAAGCCACTGTTTGTTGTTGGGGTCTTCAGTCCAGGGACTGGTTTAATGCAGTTTTCCACCCTACCCTATCCTGAGTAAGTCTTTTCATCTTCTTGCAAGGACAGCAACCCACATCTGTTCGAATCTGCTTACTATATTCCTCTCTTGGTCTCCTCCAATGATTTTTACCCCTTCCCTCCAATTTTAAATTCACAATTCCTTGGTGTCTAAGAATGTGTCCTACCAATCAAGCCCCTCTTTTAGTCAAGGTATGCCTTCCATTATTAAGTGTAATGGTCAGGAGAAATGTTGATGGTACATTGGGACATGCTGTTATAGGAAGCCAACCCACATTGACATTCTGTCTCTAATGGCCATAATGTCAACAGGATGTTAAATGCTATCTTTCCTTCTTCTTCACATTGACTTGCATTTGCAGGCATTTAGCTGTCACCATCTGGCTCAGGGGTGAAGGGGTTCTTTGTTGGAGCACAGAATTCAGTTTATTTGAAACCCTGAAATTTTGTCAGCTGAGCTATCCCAACAAAATGTTGAAAAATCAAAAACATAAAATGTACAAAAATGCAAGCCTTACTACAAATTCCTTCCACCATAAAGAGTCACAGATCTCATGGGAAACGAAGTTGGTTATTTTAGTTAGTGTTCATGGAACCAACTATTCCTCGCCTTGTCATATTTTTTTTATCTAATTAATTATCTACCAACATCTGTAGTGACTATATCAAAATTATACATCTTTATTTTTGTAATAAATATAACGACTTGGCAATTGTGCCATAATGTAATTACATAAGAATAAATGTAATGAACTGGCGATTGCACAGTGTCATAATGACATAACAATAACTTATATTCCACCATGCAACCAAACATAATCAACATAATAATGAAGTACACTTATGTGCATAATGTCTTTTAAATATCAGCTTATGTTGCCATGGGAAACAAAGTCGGTCTTTTAGTTAGTGTTCATAGACCCACATATTTGTTATCTAATTAGGAATGTACCAACATTTAAAGTGACTATATTAGTATTATACAATTTTACTTCTATAATACATACAATGACTTTGCAATCGCACCATAATATAATGACATCAGAAAACATATAATCCCATCTAAAACATAAAATGTACAAAAATGCAAGTCTCGTGATGAATTCCTTCCACCATAAAAGGTGGTGAGATCTCATGGTAAACCAAGTCGGTTATTTTAGTTAGTGTTCATGTACTAACTATTCAACACCTCGTCGTATTTTTTCATCTAATTAGTTATCTGCCAACATCTGCAGTGACTATATCAAAATTATACATCTTTATTTCTATAGCAAGTATGACGACTCGGCACTCACACCATAATATGACATCAGAATAACTATAATGATTTGGCAATTGCACATCGTCATAATGACATAACAGCAATTTATATTCCATTATGCAACCAAATGTAACCACATACAATGAAGTACACTCAAATGTGCATAAAGTTTTTTTAAATATAAGTTTATGTTGCCATGGGAAACCAAGTAGGTTATTTTAGGCAGTGTTCATAGAACCACTTATTTGTTATCTAATTAGGAATCTACCAACATTTATAATGACAATATTATTATTAGACATCTTTAACTGTATAATACATATAATGACTTCGTTATCACGCCATAACAGAATGACATCAGAATACATATAATGATCAGGCATTTACATATTTATATAGAATTCGGGCATTTACATATTTATATAGAATTTATATTCCACTATGTAACCAAACATAATCATGTAGGAATGAAATATCTCACATTTGCATAAAGTATTTTAAATATTAGTTTACGTTGCCATGCGCTTGCCAAGTCATTATATTTGTTATAGAAATAAAGATGTATAATTTTGATATAGTCACAACAGATGTTGATAGATAACTAATTATATAAAAAAATATGATGAGGTGTTGAATAGTTGGTCCATGAACACTAACTAAAATAATCGACTTGGTTTACCATGAGATCTCAGCATTTTTTATTGTGGAAGGAATTCTTCATGATACTTGCATTTTTGTACATTTTATGTTTTTGATGGAATATCACTTCTTTTTGTAGGTAGTCCTTCCCAGTAAAATTTTTTGTACATCAGCAACAGATTTTCTTAAAGGCCACTCCCTATCCTTATTACACTAATTTTCTTCTTTGATAAGGAGTCTTCAGTATTGCACTAATCTTCTCCACACATATTTGTTCAATGTTCTTTGATAAAAAAAAATCTTTAACATGGCGCCAAGGCTGATCCACCGACATACAACTCGTAGATCATCATAAGCTGGGTTTAGACTAGCAAGTCATTACAGCACTTTACTTTCTTGTAGAAACTGGACAAACTTCTTGCCATTATGAATACATCATAATAGGATTCATTTCTTTTGTGTTCTTCGTAATAATTAAAAGAGCTGCAGTATAAATGATCCACCTACTCGTCATTTTACTTGCACTAACTAAACATATATGTGGACGGTGAAAATTTCTTGCTTACTTCTTGCAAGTGTTATGTAAATCACAATAACTTGCAGCAATAACTTCTACAAGCGACTTGCTAGTGTAAACCCAGCTAGTGACTTATAGTTAATATTGTCACGTTGAAATGGGAGTAGGCTTGACTTCGAAGGCAGTTTGAACACAACACTTATACTGAAAGCACGTTTATTACAAACTTAACATACATGCAGCACTGACTGCCTCTCAGGCAGTGCTTTGCTATTAATACACAGAAAGAATTTAGCAGAAATTAGAAGAACAGTTAACATAAGAAACAAGTAGAAATTACAAGTGAACATAAGAAAGCTGTAGAACATTTTGGAATTGTTAATTACAAAGAAGTAAATTTTTGCCGGGGAGCGGGATTGAACCGGCGACCTTCAGCACCGCAGTCCGTGACGCTAACCCCTGCGCCACACCAGCTGTCGGTGTACGTGGACTCTCGCGGCAGTATATTTCCCTACCAAAAATTCAGCTCAATGATCTTAAATTTTTTTTAGCCCAAGCAACTAACGAGATAGGTGAATATAAATGTATGTTTTGTTTTGTATACTATATCTCTGTATAGTACACAATAGAATTTTACTTACGGCAGTGGTGGCGAAGTATGCTGATGTTGGCAACGATGACAAATGAACACTTTGGAAAACCAGTCATGTAGAATAACAGGCGTAGTCTTTTGTGTTGACCATGAAGTAAATAATTAATTTTGTTCCTGCTCTGCAGTTGTCAGGTTCTTCTAGGTACCACTCATAAAGCGAACATTTCGCTGCCAACATTTGCACACTACGCCATTGCTGTAAGTAAAATTTAGCCTTTACATCAAAGGTCTAAAAGTGGCGTAATTATATCAATTTATTCCTATTTCTTATGACTGTTATATCCGTACACAAATAATTATAGATATGTTTTTTAAAGTGACAGGGAGAACAATAAGACTGTATTTGGTAGTGTCAGTTTAATAATAGGTGTCTTTGTTTCTGCCAAGGATTGTTTTGTTTTGGTGTCCAAAACATTGTTATTCAATGTTCGTCGTACATCGATATCTTTGAATTTATGTTAACAACCATCAATGTTCTTCTAATGTCGATCATCCCTAGGGTAGTAGTTGGTAGCACTTCAGAATTTAAATCGTCAAACATCTATTTTGTTTTACCACTCTTATTGGCTATGTACATTCATGATTATTGTATTGTGCACATCCACAGCAAACCATCTTTCGAATTATGTAAGTTTCATTGGTCTCCTTATAAAATTATCGTAGGAAATCAGTACTTCAGTTTTCAAGTTCTCCACAATGGTGTCCCCATATCTCTGGTGTATTGTGGTTTGAAACCAGCGTCTAACTTTTGGCCTCTGGTCTAACATTTTTGCCCCACGTTGCAACAAAATTTTCGACATTATGAGCAACTGTTCTCATTTATAGCTGAAATCAAGGTAGAATGTAGGTGTCATTAGTACTGTCTCCATCTGCTGCAATTTAAGCTATATCTTACAATTTGTTCTTTATTCTCTAATCAAGTGCCACATGTTATATCTGACGACTCTACATGTAGTAAAAAAGTGACGTCCACGTTAAAATGACTTTGTTGTTGAGAATCTAGTACTTTACCACAATACCACTAACAATACAATGTTTACCCGCCGAAGTAGCAGATACTATTCCATCAAGCGAAAATGTGTTGTCAGAATGGAATTTATATTTACAGATGTTTGAATTTTTCCTTCCATTACAAGCTAAACACTATCTAAATACAAAATTTGACGACTGTGTGTCTGCTAGAAGTACCTTAAAATTTTGATGGTTGGTGAGTCAGTGAGTGACAGAATTAGCAATTTTCAACTGCTAATATATTGTAAAATATAAGGTGTAGAATAGTAAAATTTGTAATAGTAGATAGTCTTTGTAACCAAAAATTCAGGCTTCTATGTTTATAGGTAATTGACATACGGGGGGGGGGGGGGGGGGGTCAAAAGTGCCATCTACTGCTCGACTTGGCGGGAGCCCTGCCTTGCCCCCAGATGATCGGGCAATTACATATTGACATATAAAAGGAATTTATATTCCACTATGTAACCAAATGTAATCACAATTGAATGAAATACCTCACATTTGCATAAAGTATTTTAAATATTAGTTTACGTTGCCATGTGATTGCCAAGTTATTATATTTATTATAAAAATAAAGATGTATAATTTCGATATAGTCACTACAAATGTTGGTAGATAATTAATTAGATTAAAAAAATTATGACAAGGTGTTGAATAGTTGGTTCCATGAACACTAACTAAAATAACCAATGTGGCTTCCCATGAGATCTGATGACTTTTTATGGTGGAAGAAATTTATAGCAAGACTTGCATTTTTGTACATTTTATGTTTTTGATGGGATATCATTTCTTTTTGTTGGTAGTCCTTTTCTGTAAATTCTTTGTACATCAGCCACGGATTTTCTTAAAACCCATTCCCTGTCTCTTTGGTTTGCTGTGGTTTCGATTGGTTTGATGTAACCAAATTTGGAAGTCTGGATAAGTCAATTGTATTGTTATTGTTCAATCATTTCATCATGTACTGCAACATGTGGTGGATCTCTATACAAATATCAACAAGTTACTGTTGTATTTCGCATCAGTTTGTGAACTTCATAATACACAGAAGTTGTGGATAAGGCATATTTTCCTCTATAAGTGACAGTAGTATGTATTATTAATCATTTTAGTGCATTGTAGTGCACACAATTGTATGGTATGAAAATAGTTACATATAATTCATAAGTTTCTCTTGGAATCAGTGGCTACAATTAAAACTTATGAGATTTACAGAATAAAAGTAGTTTCTTTCTAGAGAAAAAATTAAGCCTGTGAGCTTTAATAGTAACTATTAGATAAAAGAAGAATTTCTTTAATTTTCATCATTGTGTGCTCCACGTGGAAGTACTTTTAGACTTCTTGATGATTTCGTGTGGCATTTTTGGCCGTTAGACCCCATCAGGGATTGTGTTCGGCCTGCCTGGTGCAAGTCTTTTGGTGACACCAAGTAGGCGACTTGCACATCTGTGATGATGAAACAAAAGCCAGTCCCTGAGTGGAGAAAATCTGGGACCAGACCGGGAATTGAACCCGAGCACCCTGCATGGCAAATCACCACGCTTGCCATAATTATTTAGTGAACTTGCAGTATAACGCACGTTACATTAGTTCCGTATTTCATTTCCCATATTTTTCTGAGATACAACTTAAAAACTTCTATTTAACGAAGGTCTATTTCTTCTTGGAAATAATCCTCCTCCTCTTCTCTGTATCATTTGTTGTACACCAGCAATGGATTTTCTTAAAGCCCACTACCTATCCCTTTTTTTAAATTTTTCTCAGAGGCTTTGATGCAACAATTTTCAGCATTCATATTGACAGTACGTTGGTGCTCACATGAACACCAATATTTTACTGATTTTCTTCTTTGATAAAGACTCTTCAGCATGCTGGGTTTTGCACGAACACTAATATTCCACTAATCTCCTCCACACACTCGTCCAATATTTTTGCATGTGACGCCATGACCAATCTGCAGACATACATTCTTTAGACCATCATAGACTTACAGTTAATGTATGTCTGCGACACATCGACGTTATGAAAACATCAGACTATCGATATTTCGCTATTGAAGATTCAACTCGATGCTCTAAAAAATAGTTGAAGATGCCAAGCCACAACCGAGATAGGTGAATATTGTCGCGTTGAAATGGAAACAGGATTGACTTCGAAGGCAACTAAACACAGCACTTATACTGAAAGCACGTTTATTACGAACTCAACATACACGCAGCACTGATTGCCTCTCAGGCAGAGTGCTCTGCTATTTATACACAGACAGAATTTACCAGAAATTAGAAGAACAGTTAACATAAGAAACAAGTAGAATTTACAAGTGAACATAAGAAAGATGTGAAACCTTCTGGAATTGTTAATTACAAAGAAAAAAAATTTTGCCGGGGAGCGGGATTGAACCGGCGACCTTTTGCACCGCAGTCCGTGACGCTATCCCGTGCACTACGTCGGCAGTCAGTGTTCATCATCTCTCGCGGCATTGCTCCCTCTCCTGGAGAAACAGTGACCCGCTGTTATGATCCCTGTGGAGCCAGCTGCAATGTCATGGATCTTGACCGTGTCATGGGTCCTGTTTATGACAGTTCAAGAGAATCCTTCCCTTCTCCCCGATTATCGACGACAGACGTTGCTGTCGTGGCTTCATCAGGAACATTACCGTCCTTAAAGTCCTTGAACAAGAAGCCATTGTCGTCTACCTGCCCTTTAGGATCGTAGTAAGGCTTCATGTGCAGGATGTGAACAATGTCTCTTCGCTTTTGTTGTTTCGACGATGGCTCATAATCCTCAATTTCGTATGTGACGTCTGACAGGCGGCGTATGACACGATACGGACCAAAGTATCGCTTCAATAACTTTTCTGACAGTCCAACCTTCCATACAGGGGTAAAAATCCATACCAGATCTCCTGGGCTGTACAAAACAGGTCGGTGCTTGTCTTATACTGCTGACGGTCCTTCTCTTGGGCGTCCAGTGTCCGTATGCGAGCCAGCTGTCTTGCTTCTTCGACCCTTGTGATGAGCTGTTTAACATAGTCATCCTGAGTGTCGTCTGGTTGGAACGGGAACAGTGTATCCATTGTCGTCTCAGCTTCACGGCCATGCAGCAGGAAAAACGGAGTGAAGCCTGTGGTGTCTTGTCTTGCGGTATTGTAAGCAAATGTCACGACTGGCAGAATTGTATCCCAATCCTTCTGCTCAACATCGACGTGCATTGACAGCATGTCGGCTAACGTCTTATTAAAACATTCCGTAAGACCATTTGTCTGAGGATGGTATGAAGTTGTCATTCTGTGGACAATGTTGCACCGTGACATTACCTCTGATACTAGTTTTGACTGGAATACTTTTCCACAATCAGATATCATGACACGTGGTGCTCCATGCTTCAAAATAATGTCTTCTACAAGGAATTTTGCGATCTCTGGAGCTTCTGCAGTCGGCACAGGTTTGGTGTCAGCATAGCGTGTGAGGTAGTCGGTGCAGACTATTATCCAACGGTTACCGTTTGTCGACTTCGGGAACCTCCCTAAAAGATCGATCCCAACTTGGTGGAATGGAGCTGCTGCCGGCGGAATCGGCACGAGATGTCCTGGAAGTAATTGCTGCACATGCTTCCGTCGCTGGCACTCTTTACAGTGACTCACATAGTGCTTGACAGATTGGTAGAGACCTGTCCAGTAATACCAGCGTCTGATTCTGTCTAGGGTCTTCACGAATCCCAGATGACCAGATATTGGAGCGTCGTGGAAATATTTGAGAATAGCTGGCTGGAGATGAGCTGGAACAATAAGTAACCATTTGGGGCCCAGTGGATCGTAGTTCCTCTTATAAGTTAGAACTCTCCATTGGCCGGTTCTCCTTTCTCCAAAGCCTCTGTCGTTTTTAATAGTGCTGGATCTTCCCTCTGTTCAGCTGTAACGTCATCTCATTCAGTGAGAGCTGAAATACTGTTGTGTTCCATTAATGGATTCCTCGAAAGGCAGTTGGCATCCTTGTGTTTGCGCCCGTTCTTGAATACCACTGTGACATCGTACTCTTGGAGTCTTAGTGCCCATCTTGCTAGTCGACCTGATGGGTCCTTCAAGCTAGTCAGCCAACACAAAGAATGGTGGTCTGTCACGATGGTGAATGGTTTGCCGAATAAATACGGCCGGAACTTGTTGATAGCCCAGATAACCGCGAGACATTCTTTTTCAGTTGTAGAGTAGTTTATATCGGACTTTGAGAGTACTCTTGACGCATAGGCTATCACTTTTTCAGCACCTTCCTGAACTTGTACAACCACTGCACCAATCCCATAACCACTGGAATCTGTGTGAAGTTCCGTTTCTGCATTCTCGTCGTACAAGGCTAGCACTGGTGCGGAAGTTAGAGCCTCCTTAAGTGCCCGGAAAGCTCTTTCTTTTGTCTCATCCCAGTAAAATTTGGCGTCTCCCTACAGAAGTTCTTGTAATGGACGTGCCTTGTTACAAAATCCTCTTATGAAACGTTGGTAGTATGAGCACAGCCCGAGAAAACTTCTCACATCACGAATGTGCTGAGGAGTTGGAAATTCTGTGACTGCCCTTACTTTATCTGGATCAGGACGGACACCATCTCCATTGACTAGGTGCCCCAAGATTTTTATCTCTTTGGCGACGAAGAGGCACTTCTTTGGATTGAGGCAAAGACCTGCAGCTGAACACACTCCAACATAGTTGACAGGCGACTCAGATGTTCTTCAAATGTTTTCAAGAAAACGACAATGTCATCTAAATAGCAGAGACACATCGTCCACTTAAGGTGTCGAAGCAAGTTGTCCATCATGCGTTCGAATGTGGCTGGAGCATTACATAATCCAAATGGCATTACTTTAAATTCGTAGAGGCCGTCAGGTGTAATAAAAGCCGTCATCTCCCTGTCAGCTTCGTCAACCTCGATTTGCCAGTAACCTATCTGCATGTCCATAGTTGAGAGTATGTAGCTCCTTTCAAGCAGTCTAAGGTGTCATCAATACGCGGCAATGGGTAGACATCTTTCTTTGTGATACTGTTCAGCCGCCGATAGTCGACACAGAATTGCCACGTGCCATCCTTCTTCTTTACGAGGACTACCGGAGACGACCAAGGACTCTCCGAAGGTTGAATAATGTCATCTCACAACATCTTTCCACTTCCTCCCGAATTATCCGTCTTTCAGCTGGCGACACTCTATACGAACGCTGGTTAATTGGCGGACGATCCCCAGTATTGATACGGTGCTTTATCGTGGGCCGTTTTGTCTGACTTTTCCCCTGCTGAGGTGAGAATGCACCCGAAAATTGGCGTAGTGTACTTAACACCCGCTGGCGTTGTTCCTTGGTCAGTCCAGGCCCTATTGGCAGTTCCACGTTTGTTTCCTCCAGCGTGTCGTCTGTACTAACAGCAGGGCATGGGTCTTCATTGATGACGTTGAGCTCACCGTCCTGGATTGCTTCAGCTGTCCCGATACTCATTCCCTTGGGAATAAGTTGTGACTGCTCATGACAATTTGTGATCCAAATCTCTCCTTGACCACCGGTAATGCTTATGATAGCTGCTGGTATGTAAATTTCTTTTGTGAGCCTGATAAACTTTTTACTATCAACAAGAACTTCACAGTTTAACCAGTCACCTGTGTTTGTGACTGCAACTCTTCTCATTGTGAATGGCGGTATCGTCACATTGTCAACGAGGAATAACTTCCCAGAAAATTCTGCATTACGAGTATCCAGCGAAACAACTTCTTCAATTTGCAGCTCAGATCTTCCACAGTCAATAATAGCTTGGGATGCCTGAAGGAAGTCCCATCCGAGGATGACATTGTGACTACATTCTGTTAACACGACAAATTCAAACGGCTGCGTCCTGTTGTTGATGGTGATTCTTGCGACTCAAGTTCCTGCTGGATGGACGTACCTTCCATTCACGACCTTCAGCACAGTTGCCCCCGTATCACAGAACATTGTTATCCGATAATACAGAAAAACAGGCTCCTGAATCAACAAGTGCCCATACAGGTTGGCCGTCAATGAGATTTCCCGACATCTTAGCGACTGTCGTCGATGGAGGATTTTCATCTGCGTCGGCCTCACCTCCTTAGATGGTCGCCTCGCTTAGTTTTCCTGGACGCGGCGGCTAGGGGAGTGGCTGGTACCTTTGTACGGCGACGGTGAACAGGAGCTAATGTTTGAAATACCTCGTCCTCAGCGGCGTTGGCTCCCTCGTGACTTACAGGGCTCACATCCACGGCCATAATCTGATGCTCGCTCCATCTAATAGTCCCGACTGCCATGCACTGTTGTAATTCTTCTCTCACAATTTGTCGTATGAGAGAAGCGAAGTCATGCTGGTCTTCCACAATGGCCATAGGGACTACGTTTGGGAGTCTGTCATACTTCTTGCGTCCAACTCTTCTTCGTTGCATCTCTTCAATACGCGGGCACCACTTGATGAACTCTTCTGTCGTAGCGACGTCTTTTATCAGAAGAGCTTGGTACATATCTTCTGCAATTCCCTTCATCAGGTGCGTGATTTTGTCCGCCTCGGTCATGTTCGGATTGACTATGTTACACAGGGCCGAAACATTCTGTATGTACGATTGTGTCGGCTCACCGTCTCGCTGGGCCCGGTTCTTCAGTTGTTCTTCCGCCGAGCGGATTTGTCGCTGGCAGTCTCCAAACGTCTTGTTAAGTTCTTCCTGGAACGTCTCCCAGTCATTCAACTTGTCTTCGTTGTTTTTGACCATTGCTGGGCTGTTCCGTCCAGGTAGAGATAAACTTTGGCCAAGCACATCGTATGATCCCACCTGTTGTATTTGGCGACTCGGTCGAACCCTTTTAGCCATTTGTTGGGGTCCTGTCCAGCATCTCCAGAGAACACCGACGGGTGTCTTCTGTGCAGCTGGCTTATTGCTGGTTTCGTCTCCATCGTTCTTCTGACAATACGGTCTTTTGGAACGATGTACTCGGTGTATCCCGTGTATTCCGGTTCCAGTCCATGTAAGCGACGGCTTTTACGTTGCCTAATTGGAGCCACGGTGATGCAGCTGTTGCACAGTGTACCCGGAGCCTCCACCAAACAAAGTCGCGTTGAAATGGAAACAGGATTGACTTCGAAGGCAACTAAACACAGCACTTATATTGAAAGCATGTTTATTACGAACTCAACATACATGCAGCACTGGCTGCCTCTCAGGCAGAGTGCTCTGCTATTTATACACTGACAGAATTTCCAGAAATTACAAGAAACAAGTAGAATTTACAAGTGAACATAAGAAAGATGTAGAACCTTCTGGAATTGTTAATTACAAAGAAATAAATTTTTGCCAGTGGTCGGGATTGAACCAGCGACCTTCTGCACTGCAGTCCGTGACGCTATCCCCTGCGCCACGTCAGCAGTCGGTGTTCGTCGTCTCTCGCGGCAATATAAATATATGTTCTGTCTTGTATACATCTGTCTCGTACACGATAGAATTTTACTTACAGCAGTGACTGCATTGTGTGCTGAAGTTGGCAACGATGACAAATGAGACACTTCGAAAAACCAGGAACGTAGAATTCGACGCATAGTCTTTCGTGTTGACCGTGAAGTAAATAATTAGTTCTGTTCCTCCTCTGTACTTCATCATTTCTTGCATGTACCCCTCATAAAGCTAACATTTCATTGCTGACATTTGCACTCTACGCCAAGCTGTAAGTAAAATTTAGCCTTTATGTCAAAACTCTATATGTGGCGTAATTATATCAGTTTATTCCTATTTCTTAGGACTGCCATATCTGTGCACAAATAATATTTGATATGTTGTTTAAAGTGACAGGGAGACCAATAATACTGTATTTGGTAATACGAGTCTAGTATTATGTGTCATTGGTTCTACCAAGGTTTGTTTGTTTTGGCACCGAAAACATTAACATTCTCGTACGTCGATGTCTTCTTTCGATGTTCATCATACATTGATTTCTTTGAACTGATGTTAACATTGATGTTACCATCTACGTTTTTCTAATATCAGTCATCCTTAGGGCAGTAGTTGGTAGCACTTCAGTTTTTGATGTTTGCCTTTTATTAGAGACGGAGAATTTAAATCATCAAAACAACTATTTCGTTTTACCACTGTTCATGGCTATGTACACTCATGATTATTGTATTGTGCACATCTACCATCTTTCGAATTATATGTTTCATTGGTCTCCTGATAAAATTATCATAGAAAATCGTTACTTTAATTTTAAGTTTCACGTACAATGGCGTCTTCCTATCTCTGTCGTATTGCGGTTTGAAACCATCATCTACCGTTTTAGCCCCCATGTCATGTGACTGAATTTTTGACATTATGAGCAACTGTTTTCTCATTTATAACTGAAATCAAGCTAGAATGTAGGTGTCATTGGTACTGTTTCCATTTACAGCAATTTAATCTATATCTTACCAGTATTTTTCATTCTCTAATCAAGTGTAACATGTCATTTCTGATGACTCTTCACTTAGTAGAAAGGTGGTGGCTATGTTACAATGATTAAGTAATTAAAAAAAATTGAAAAGTAAAGATACGGATCAGGAATCGAACCCGCGACAATTCGGACGTGAACTCATCACTCTACCATAAGACCATTACGACTACAATAATTATAATGCCAAGTTAGCAGATACTATTCCATCAAGCAAAAATGTGTTCATGAATGAAATTAATATTTACAGATGTTTGAATTTTTTCTTCCATAAAGGCTAAACACTTGCTAAATACAAAACTTGACTTCTGTGTGTCTGTTAGAACTACCTTAGAATTTTGATGATCGGTGAGTCAGTGTGCGATATTGCAAAATGACACAGGTGTAAAGAGCCCTAATAGTATCTGCAACTTCGCTTCATTTCCCTTGGATACCAAGTTATTTAGTATTTACCAAGGAAAAGGCACTTACAATCTGTGCGTGCAGCTAGTGAAATTTTGTTGTAGCCACTCAATATGTCTTGATAAACAAATTATTAGTGAATTGAGGTCCAGCTACGTCGTGCCTCCAGACTTTTTCAAATTCTTTTGCCACTAAGGCTAACAGACTTTGTTTCCTTTTTCTTTAGATTCCAATGAGAGTGAAAGTCATGTTAAAATCTCGTCACACTAAAACATTTTTGTAAATTCTTCAGTTATGTTTTATTGCGTGTGATTCTACAGAACTTCCAAGTGAATCAAAATCATTAACAACAATCGTAATAATAATTTTAACAAAAGATAATGTACACAGAGTTTATACACAAATACAGAGGTTACATATTAATTTATTCTGTGGATTTTCTCTGCCTTCCCTAGCTTCCACTGTGCATTGACCAATTGCTCATCATATCTGCAACAAAGACAGATTCTCACAGTTTAAATAAAAATTTTAATGTTTGTTAAGCTTAAGGGACTTAACTATTGGGTCATAAGTCCCTAAACTTAAAAAACTACTGATGAACTATCTTACACTAAAGATGACACAAACATCCATGCCCGAGGGGGGATTCGAATCCCTGACCATAGCAGCCATGCAGACTGTGACTGGCACACCGCAGATCACTCGGCCACTTTGGCCGGTGATTCTCGCAGTAGCTACTACATCTACATCTACATACATACTCCGCAATTCACCGTAAGGTGCGTGGCGGAGGGTACACTGTACCACTACTAGGCATTTCCTTTCCTATTCCACTCCCAAATTGAACGAGGAAAAAAAGAATGCCTATATGCCTCCGTACGAGCCCTAATTTCTCTTATCTTGTCTTTGTGATCTTTACGCGAAATGTATGTAGGCGGCAGCAAGATCGTACTACACTCAGCTTCAAATTCCGGCCCTCTAAATTTACTTAACAGAAATTCACGAAAAGAACGTCGTCTTTCTTCCAGCGATCCCCAATTGAGTTGCCGGAGCATTTCCGTGACACTCGCGCATTGGTCGAACCTACCGGTAACAAATCTAGCTGCTCGCCTCTGAACCGCCTCTATGTCTTCTTTCAAACCGATCTGCTGCGGGTCCCAAATACTTGAGCAATACTCAAGACGTGGTCGTACAAGCGTTTTATACGCGGTCTCTTTTACAGGTGAAGTACATCTTCCCAAAATTCTCCCAATAAACCGAAGTCGGCTGTCTGCCTTACTCACAACTGTCCTTACATGCTCGTTCCATTTCATATCGCTCTGCAATGTTACGCCTAGATATTTGAACGACGCGACCGCATCAAGAAGCTCACTACTGATGCTGTATTCGAAAATTATAGGATTGTTTTTTCTACTCATGCGCATCACCTTACATTTTTCTACATTGAGAGCTAGCTGCCATTCTTCGCACCAACTAGAAATTTTGTCTAAATCAACCTGTATGCTATTACAGTCAGTTACAGACGACACCCTCCCATACACCACAGCATCATCAGCAAACAGCCGCAAATTACAACTTACTCTGTCCATCAGATCATTTATATAGATAGAAAATAATAGCGGTCCTATCACACTCCCCTGGGGCACGCCTGACGATACACTCGTCTCTGATGAACACTCGCCGTCGAGAACAACGTACTGCGTTCTATTACTTAGGAAGTCTTCCAGCCAGTCACAAATCTGAGAACCTATTCCATAAGCTCGCATTTTCGTTAGCAGTCTGCAGTGTGGCACCGTGTCGAACGCCTTTTTGAAGTCGAGAAAAACACAATCCGCCTGTTGCCCTTCGTCCATGGCTCGCAAGATGTCATGTGAGAAAAGGGCAAGCTGAGTTTCACATGAACGATGTTTCCTAAACCCGTGCTGATTCATGGAAAGAAGCTTTTCCGTTTCAAGGAAATTTACTATATTCGAACTGAGAATATGCTCCAAAATTCTACATGAAACCGATGTCAACGATATTGGCCTGTAATTGTATGGGTCAGTTCTCTTTCCTTTCTTATACACGGGAGTCACCTGCGCTTTTTTCCAATCACTAGGAACTTTGCGCTGAATTACAATGCTAGTCCGCTCGTGTGCAAATTGAAGCCTTGATAAACTCAAGTCGATCATGAAGGAGAATGTAGTTATTTTGTAACACTACATATTGCCCCACTCAGACTTGAGTTATCAAGCATCAGTAACAAAATCATCAATACATAATACTAATATACATGACTTTGTTTTAAACCATTTTCTTTCGAGGTCAGCCTCCTCAATTTTACATTATATAAAAAGTTAAATCATTCTTCATAATAATGACAAACTATCCTTGTCAGGAGAACCACAACTCTTCAGCTGCTGGGAATTACCCCCCCCCCCTTTATTTTTTTTAATCTGGATCATATTGTAAATGAAGCCATAGTTTTTACATTTTCATTCAGCTTAAAATAAGACAGGGAAAAAATCAGCACTTAAACGCAAAGAGACATTGCAGGAGAATAGTGAAACCCAAATCCTAAGGCCGGTCTACAAGTGGGAACCAAGGTTTAAGACTTCAAAGAAGAGACCACTAAGTCTTTAATTTAACAGCTAAGGACCCTAATCAAGAATATGTTTAAAGTTTTATACATTTCGAATCTACACAGGAATGGTTATTAGCTGAAAGTAATTGTAGGAAGCGTTTGAAGGAAAAACCGATAATAGTTGGACATATTTTTGACTTACCTGTTAATATTTTAGTGGATAGTGGACGTGAAATTTCCATCATTTCACAAGAATTCTTTGAGAGAATTACGGTCATTCATGTCCAACATTACCTGTCAGTGGTGTAAGCATATTAGGTATTACGGGGTATAAGAGTCAGTCAATATGAACTGAGATGCAAAAACCAGTTCAACTGGGTGATTTAATATGCATGATAACTTTATTAGTAGTACCTAAGCTAAACATTGATTTATTACTTGGTATAGCTATACTCTGTGTAGTTTCAACGTCCGTTTGTGTAGAACTCTGTACTGACGTAGACTAATAACCTTTATTATTCCCAAAATACTTTTTGTTTTTGTATGGTCTATACCGTTGTTATTGGCTTCTTGCCCTCGTATGTACTTCACATAAATACACTTCTTTCGTTTGATTGTCCCTATTAGATTTTGTCTGTTCTTTATTAGTATCATACTTTTCCCAGGATTTTTGCAAAGAGTCAACCCCTTCTGCAGCGTCCAATAACTCTCAATTTTCCATATTTGGCCAATATGTTTCTTTAAATTGATTCTTAAAATCCTCCCATGATTTAAACTCATCAGCAAGAGCTGACACCCATAGCAATGCCTCTCCCTCTAGATGTTAAAAGTGAGAGCAATCTTTAGTGAGTTAACATTACTAAGTTATATTAGCATTTACAGTTATTTAGAGACCATAAATTACTCTGAAAAGTTAATTTGGTGCCAGAGTTGCCATTTATATGAAGAATTAATACCAAATACACCCTCCAATTGTATAGTGGTTAGAATCATGAAGTCTGTATTGTAGATAAAGAATTGACAGGAATTCCAAATAGGTGTCAGGATACCCTGGACTATCTGATAAATTTTAGTTATAATATAGAAGTTGCGTCCAGAAAGTAAGTTCTGTTTGGTAATAAAATGAAATTGTACACAGATACAGAAGAAATTTTTATTGCACAAAATTCTACAACTCTTAAACTACTTTCCACATAACTGCTGAAATTTTGTAGGCACTTGTCATAGTGTGCCACAAGTTTTTGCATGCATCCTTCACAGATGGTTGCCGCCTGTGTATTCAACCATGTGGTAACAGCTCTTTATCCTCGTTGAAGTGTTGACCACCAAGGACAGATTTTAGGTGTAAGAAGAGATGAAAGTCGCTAGGAGAGAGGTCCAAGCTGTATGGAGGATGATCAAACAGGTCCCATTGAAATTTCTGTCAAAATTGTTTGGTCACATTAGGTGTGTGAGGTCAGGCATTATCGTGGAGAAAAAAAAAAAATCTTTTGACAGTAATCCTCTTCTTACACCTAAAATCTGTCCTTGGTGGACAACACTTCAACGATGATGATGAGCTGAAAGAACATGTTACCACATGGTTGAATACACAGGCGGCAGCATTCTATGAAAATGGCACACAGAACCTTGTGCCATGCTATGACAATTGCCTACACAATTTTGGAAGCTATGTAGAAAAGTAGTTTAACAGTTGTAGATTTTTGTACAATAAATATTTTCTCTGTATCTGTACCCATTAGTCTTATATAACCAAACGGAACTTACTTTCTGGATGCGCCTCGTATTTTACAGTTGTACTCCAGTCCCTTGTCATTTTATAGAATCGGAAAATCTCTCGTACAATTTATAACAGGATTTACAGCAATCAGTGGTGCTGTTGTTGACAACATTTCTGTAGACACAATGAGATCATTCATTTCACACAGCAGAAATTCTTGAGACAGTAGTGCTCGTAATATTTGTTGAAATTGCTTGTCAAATCAAATGTGTGATGGAGTTGAAACAAGCAACCAATTGCAATGATGCCACATGCAATAGATTACTTTGAGCCATTGCTTGTGTGTCAAGGCATTTGTAAATGGGTGTCACCTGTGCTTTTTTCCATTCCCTCAAGAATTTACTTCTGGCTAGAGATCTGTGATATGTGCTAGCTAATTATGGGACCAGTCCAGTGCCTTATCATACTTTCCATAAAACTAAGCTGATATTCCATCCAGATATGGTGACTTATTAGTTTTCAACGACATGATTCCCTATGACTATTGCTTAACATAACACAGTCTGTGCAACTGTCAAATGACAGTATGCTTTTACAGTGTTCTGCACAATTGATTCCTCAAACATAAAATGTAAAACTAGAGTTTTCCTGTACTTTCCCTCTTGGGCCACACCAGACTGGTTGAGCGATGACTGGATAGAAGCCTTCATCTTGCTTAGCAATTTTATGTAAGGCAAGAGCTTTCTCTGGTTGCCAATGAGATATTTCACTCAAATATGGCAGTGTAAGTTGTTGTATTATTCATGTATTATAATTCTTTGACACATTTGTACACTACCTGAATGAAATGATTCCAGCAACTGTTTTATAAACAAAATAACCTCTGCCCGACCCATTTCACTGGTCCTGAAGACTTTCCTACTCATTTATTAGTCTTTTGTATTTTGGTGCCTATTGTCACTACAGCTCCATTGTGATCACTGATCCCAAATTCTATGTGAACTTCTGTAAATAGAGAGGAGGAAGTTGTTTCCAGCATGTCTGTTTCTGGCATGGCTACCAGGGTATCACCATCTGTTTTAGGTAATGTCAGAGAAGTGTCATGCCGACTCTCCATTACATTCCTCGCACTTCAATCAGGCTGCTTTGGTGAAATACTATATCCTGTGCTTCAACAGGCATCATATGGCTCCTGCAACTTCTTAGCTGCTCTCCAAGCTCAAGCTCAAGAGGTCATTGAAAGGAACATTGTTTCAGACAACAGGGGACATTATGGCAGCAATGAGAGCCAAGCTAAACATTCCGAAAGATCCTTTTTCAGTATGCTTCCAATAAGGGTGACACCACTCGAGGCAATGTGCAGAATCTCAAGGAAACCATTTCGAGGGCGACTAGTTGTCCAACACATCAGACAAGCCAGGTTCCCCCCCGCCCTCCTGGCCATACATTGCATACTTTTCTAATGGACCTCATATTCAGATTAAATGTTGACATCTATTAATTTAAAATAATAATAACAGCCATGAAAAAGGTTTAATAATTATTGACAGCAGGTGGAGACAATTTTCCAAACTGTGCTGATGATCACTTTGAAAGATAAAATTCTTATCTTCTTTTCAACCGGCTGAATAAATCAGAAGTCAAAAATGTCAGTTTGTGTAACAGTGTTTATCTGTGACATCGCCAGGAAGAAAATGAAGTTAAAAACCATTAACATAATTTCCGTGTGCTTGTTTTTCCTTAGGCTCGCTCCGATTCGGCTTTAAGTTCACGAGATTCTTCTGTCAGTAGCTTGAAAAACTGTTGGGATATTTTGAAGTGTGAGAACAAAACTTTTTTGACATTAGTCACATCTGCTTTTCCATGTTCAAAGGTAAAATGTAAAGGTTTTATATTTCTTAAATTTTTACATAACTTTGTATCTAATACATTTCTCAATTTAGTTTTTTTTCCCTCCAGGATCAAGATGCATTATTGAATGAACTCAGGCATAGTGGTTTCTTTGATGTATTTGAATGTTCTGGAGGACAATGGGGTTGTTTTCTTTGCAACCATCCAGAGAGGGCAGTAGGTTTTCTTCAAGATAGTCAGCCAGTCATTGAAGGACAGTTAAAAGAAAAGAAAGGTCGCTGGAAAATTTTCAGGAGGTGGCGCACGCGGTATTTCACACTTTCTGGAGCACATCTATCCTATAAAGGATCGGTATGTATTTCTATGTAAAATACTTATGTACTTGTTTAAGTTATTTAACTTCCTCCTTTCTGGAAATGGACATTTCTGTGAGGCATGTAATTGTTATAATAAATTAAACACAGTTTGCTGTTACAGTCACTGCTCATTTATTATATAGAAATTTGCATTTTATGGGTCCTAGTTAGTTCTGAAAATTTGAAAACAAGGGTATTTAATGTAGAAATTTTCACTGTTGCCACTAAAAACAGCAGTGCATTGTTAAAACTGCCAAGTTTTACAAAAATTCCAACACAGTTAAAAATGATCTTGGTATAAAAAATGCGTTGTCTACCAATACTACTCATTTCTTACATCTCTCAATAAATTAATAATATATATGGTCATAAAGCGCCATAATACTGAGACTATGTATAGATTCTCACTAACACTGCTTAAGTATAAATTGCTTTGGACTGCATATTGCAATAATTTGATTCACTGGAGATGAGAAATGCAAACAAAAATTAATACAGCAACCGCTGACCTGCAGCTGGTCCCATAGCAATTGGTCACACACAGTACTTAAGTGAGTACAGTATTTGTGACTTAGTGTAAGTGCTCTCACATATTCACCCACTGCTACAATGACAAATCACACACAATGATTTGAAAGATAAAATGCTATCCCAGTACATTTGAATTCAAAAATTTGAAATGCCACATTGATCATTAAGAGATATAACCTTAGATTAAAAAATGAACACCAGAAAAATGTGTTTATCTTGAGGTGGCATAAATGTCAAGACACAAATACTCTGATTTTATTCATCGGCTCTGACTTTTGAGAGAACTTAGTGACTTCCAACAAACTTTGCACATAATTTCAGACCACCCTCAATAATGAAAGTACAAAACTTGTATCGGTTCCTACATTTTCACTGTTTTTACAGTCAAACTTCACCATGATGTGTAAAAATTTAATTTACTTCTTATTTACTACAAAATAGTCCACTGAAATGTAACTGCAAATTACAGTGCTGTATGGACACATATTTAAAGAGATACGATATCTTAAAAATATAGATGCATGAACAACTAGTTTTTTGCTTAAATTATCAGGCATAAAAAAATTCAACATGAGGCATGACTTTTTAATTTAATATTTGTTTACTGCTAACTTCATCTGTAAAACATTTCACAGTCAGTATTTACGTACATTTCTAAATGTACATGGATGATAATATCAGATTATAGTAGAGGTGTTGGCCAATTACTGGAGGAAGAACTAGGTCCAGAGCACGAGGTCACAAAATGTTTCAAACATAATGCGGGTATGAGGTCAGGTAACAGAGGATACAGGCACTTTTGCAAAGTTTTCACAAAGGAGGATACTGTAGTTATAGTGGATGGTCCAGGAAATAGTATTGACAGAGACTGTGAATCATGATCCTTGTTTTAAGTATAGATAATAAGCAGATTAGGAAGACTGCTATATCTGAATACAGGAGAGTAGTCAATCCCTCAAAAATTGAGTATGTTAGAAAAATGATCAAAAATATGAACTAGGAAGATGTTAATAGAGTTTGTGACATGAATGAAAAATATAACATATTCCTTTAAAAGTAACTCAAATTAAACAGAAGTCTACAGTAAAACCATGGATTGCACAAGGAATAAGATTTTCTGTAAGACAGAAAATTTATCTTGCAGCAAAGAATAGTTTCAAAGCTGATGATACAGCTAAATATAAGGAATACTGTAAAATATCAATAAAATTAATTCAGACATCTAAACAAATGCACTATGAGAAGACGATAGCAATGTCAGGCAAAAAATTAAAAACAAATTTGGATATGGTGAAAGAGGAGACAGGTAGAACCAAAAGGAGCAAGAGCGGATAGCATAAACAGTGGATGATACATAAGTAAATAATGGGCATAGTATGGCAGAACTATTTAACTGGTACTTCATATCTGTTACTGACAGTATGGGACTGTCAGGGTCAGTAAGTAATGCACTTGAATACCTAAAACTAGCACTTACAAATAACTTCAGGTACATGAATATGTCACTCACTTCACCACAAGAAATAACTACCATAATAAAAGCTTTAAAAACAAAGCATTCTAGTGGTTACGATGAAATATCAACAAAATTACCTAACATGTGTTCTTGTGAGTTTAGCACAATTTTAAGTTATTTGTGTAGACAGTCTGTTATAACCGGAACATTTCCTGATTGGTTAAAATATGCGAATATTTAACCTCTATTCAAGAAAGGGGATAAGGAGATACCAAAAAACTACAGATCAATTTCACTTTTGCTTGCATTCTCAAAAATTCAAGAAATATGTATATATGTAAACATACACTTACACAAACACACAAAAACTGAGTAGGTGTATGTTTTTCATTTACATGTGTATCAACTAACCAGTGCCTTTTCGCCTGGTAAGACAAACCTTTACTTTTTATAAATATTTTTATGACCAGATATGGGTCTTAGTTTTGATTGCAAAAATCGCCTGTGTTATGCTCTTCTTGCTGGCTAGCAGAAGCCACGTGCTGTTACAAGTAAACACTTGAAATACAACAATATTCATTGCAAATTCGACAACTCTTAATTTAAACGGGGGTGTAAAGCTAATTTTCCAGTCTCCGGGACTCATTTTCATATGTTGTACACAGTATAAATCTGCATTCAACACTCCCTGCGGGAAAATACAAGCCTAATGGTAATGAATGGAAAGTTGGGTGTGGGGATAGTCAGCTATTGATACCACTATGCTGTAGAAATACCACTGTTCCAGGAACCAGCATCAGAAAATGTTGCTGAATTTTGAGTAAATTAGTGATGCCAAATTTCATATAACTAACAAATTCACGAATTTTCAAGATTTTTTTAAAATTTCCGATATTGAGAAGACTATGTACATCTACAGTGAGAATGTACTTAATTCATTAGATAATAAATTACAAGCAGTTGGTATTTTCTATGATTTGTCAAAGGCATTTGATTGTTTGAACCACAGCATCCTTTTAAGTACATTAGAAATTCTATAGTGTTGCAGGCAGTGCTGCAAGAGGCAAGTGAATTAATCCATCAGATACCATAAGATTGAGAAGATTAAGTGTTAAATCCAACTAATAAATGTTTTTACCAACAGCTGTAAAGTTTGTTGTTTATTTAACTACCGGTTTTGGTATTATAATAATACCATCTTCAGGTTCTCTATAAATAGTTACAAAACAGTGTTGTATTTTAACATCATACTCCACATATGACATATAAAATATATAAACACCAACAAATATAATAACTCAATAATCAGTACTGAAGCAATATTGTCGCATTGAAATGGAAGCAGGCTTAACAACTAACCACAGCACTTATACTGAAAGCAGGTTTATTGTGAACTTAACATACACGCAGCACTAACTGCCTCTCGGGCAGAGTGCTCAGCTATTTAGACACAGACAGAACGTACCAGAAATTAAAAAAACAGTTAACATAAGAAACAAGTAGAATTTACAAGTGAACATAAGAAAGATGTAAAACATTCAGGAATTGTTAATTACAAAGAAATAAATTTTTGCCAGTGGGTGGGATTGAATCGGCGACCTTCAGCACCACAGTCAGTAACGCTATCCCCTGCGCCACGCCGGCAGTCGGTGTACAGTTCACGCACTTAAACGTGGCCTCTGAGAGGAGAACGTTGGGAGCTGAAGCTTGCATTCAGCTCGTAGCGCATTGGCTGTCACAACAAGCCCCGCCTCTTTCTCCCAGTGTCGCCAGCTTATGGTCATAGCTTACATGTTTTAAAACAAACATCTAAGGGGTTAAAGCGTCACAGTTGGAACACGAAATTAAGTATCACTTTAATGTTTGAGTAATAGAAAACTGGAACGTGTGTCTACGAAATATTAATATTTTAGAAGGACTTAGCAACGGTTTCTGCCTCTTATATTGTCGTAACTGACTAACAATTGTAATTAACATTCATCACACGACTTTCAAAGTCTTCCTTTTTCTAAAAGACGTCGTCGGGGTATGTGGACTTATGTTAGCAAGTAACAAAGTGAAATACAATAATCAGTACTAGACACAAATCAACAATACCTTGATGATGTCTATGGTGTACAATGCTGTTACGAGGTAAGGTTGGTAGAGAGCATAAACATTCCATAGACACACGAACTCTGCTGACTTCCGCCGATCACAGAGAGGCCACGAAAAAGTGCGTGAACTGTACATGGTCTCTCGCGGCATTGCTCCCTCTCCTGGAAAAACAGCGACCTGCTGTTACTTTCCCTTTGGAGCCAGCTGCAATGTCCTGGATCTTGACCTTGTTATGGGTCCTCTGTATGGCAGTTCAAGAGAATCCTTCCCTTCTCCATGACTGTCGACGACATAAATTCCTGTCATGGCTTCATCAGTAACATTACCGTCCTTAGAGTCCTGCTCTTCAGGATCGTAGTAAGGCTTCATGCGCAGGATGTGAACAATGTCTCTTCGTTTTTGTCGTTTCGTCGACGGCTCATAATCCTCAACTTCATAAGTGACATCTGACAGGTGGCGTATGACACGATACGGACCAAATAATCGCTTCAATATCTTCTCTGATAGTCCAGGGGTAAAAATCCATACCAGATCTCCTGGGCTGTACACAACAGGTCAGTGCTTGTCGTTGTACCGCTGACGGTCCTTCTCCTGGGCATCTAGTGTCCGTATGCGAGCCAGGTATCTTGCTTCTTCGACCCTGGGGATGAGCTGTTTAACATAGTCATCCTGAGTGTCGTTCGGTTGGAACGGGAACAGCGTATCCATTGTTGTCTCAGCTTCACGTGAAGCCTATGGTGTCTTGTCTTGCATTATTGTAAGCAAATGTCACGACTGGCAGAATTGTATCCCAATCCTTCTGCTCAACATCGACAGCATATCGGCTAACGTCTTGTTAAAATGTTCCGTAAGACCATTTGTCTGAGGACGGTATGCAGTTGTCATTCTGTGGACAATGTCGCAGCGTGACATTACCTCTGATACTAGTTTTGACTGGAATACTTTTCCACAATCAGGTATCATGACACGTTTTGCTCCATGCTTCAAACTAATGTCTTCTACAAGGAATTTTGCGATCTCTGGAGCTTCTACAGTCGGCACAGGTTTGGTGACAGCGTAGCGTGTGAGGTAGTCAGTGCAGACTATTATCCAACGGTTACTGGTTGTCGACTTCGGGAACCTCCCTAAAAGATCGATCCCAACTCGGTGGAATGGAGCTGCTGCCAGTGGAATTGGTACGGGATGCCCTGGAGGTAATTGCTCACATGCTTCCGTCGCTGGCACTCTTTACAGTGACTCACATAGTGCTTGACAGATCGGTAGAGACCTTTCCAGTAATACCTGCATCTGATTCTGTCTAGGGTCACCACGAATCCCAGATGACCGGATATCGGAGCATCGTGGAAATATTTGAGAACTGCTGGCTGGAGATGAGCTGGAACGACCAGTAGCTATTTGGGGTCCAGTGGATCGTAGTTGCTCTTATACAATGTTCCGTTTATAAGTTGGAACTCTCCATTGGTCGGTTCTCCTTTCTCCAAGGCCTCTATCGTTTTAATAGTGCTGGATCTTCCCTCTGTTCAGCTGTAACGTCATCTAATACAGTGAGGGCTGAAATATCATTCATACTGTTGTATTCCACTAATGGATTCCTCGAAAGGCAGTCGGCATTCTTGTGTTTGCGCCCGTTCTTGAATACCACTGTGACGTCTTACTCCTAGAGTCTTAGTGCCCATCTTGCTAGTCGGCCTGATGGATCCTTCAAGCTAGTCAGCCAACACAAAGAATGGCGATCTGTCACAATGGTTGCCGAATAAATATGGCCGGAACTTGTTGATAATCCAGATAACTGCAAGACATTCTTTCTCAGTTGTATAGTAGTTTATCTCGGACTTTGAGAGTACTCTTGATGCATAGGCTATCACTTTTTCAGCACCAATCCCATAACCACTGGCGTCTGTGGGAAGTTCCATTTCCGCATTCTCATCGTACAAGGCTAGCACGGTGCGGAAGTTAGAGCCTCCTTAAGTGCCTTGAAAGCTCTTTCTTTTGTCTCATCCCAGTAAAACTTGGCATCTCCCTGCAGAAGTACTTTTATGAAACGTCGGTAGTATGAGCACAGCCTGAGAAAACTTCTCACATCACGAATGTGCTGAGGAGTTGTAAATTCTGTGACTGCCCTTACTTTATTTGGATCAGGACGGACGCCATCTCCATTGACTAGGTGCCCCAGGATTTTCATCTCTCTGGCGCCGAAGAGGCACTTCTTTGGATGGAGGCAGAGTACTGCAGCCTGAACACACTTCAACACAATATTTTGTTGTTCAAGTTCTACACAGCAACTTTCAAATATAAGTTCTTCGTTAAGAAAATTAAAATCATCTTTCCTCTTTCCTTATATTCTAGCAAGCTGTTAATCAGAATACAGGAGCCACCATGAGTTTTGTTTTTTCTGCAAAAACTACTAGTTACATTAAAGTTTTCTAATTTATTTAGAACTGTGATAGTCAGTTTTTGCAATTTTATTCTGTAGATAGGTGGCATGCAGGCCATGAATGTTCCAGTGCGTTAAGAACGATGAATTATACCTATTTACTGTTTTCAACACATCTTCCTTTGTTGTATCTTTTTCTACTACATGTTTTAGCTCACCCCCCCTCACTGACTGTCAGTTTCCCCTATTTCGTATAATTTTGCACAGATCAATAAACATTTTGCTGAAAGTTGCGGAGCCCAGCCTATTTAGATGTAAGCCATCCTGCCCTATACAATCATCTCTAATAACCTTGTTTGAGTCTACAAATATTGCTCCTAGTCTGTTACACTGATCACGGATGTTGCATTTTATTTTGTCTATATATTTGACACTTACCGATCTTCTGCGCAGTATGCTGCTTATTATAATTCTTGAATACGGATAGATATTTTTTGCCGATCGAATAACATTCCGCGTTTAGTTGACCAAGACCTCTTCGCTGCAACTTCGGAGTGAGTTTGTGCCGACGTGTATGAAAACGCCTTTGTAGTTTTCACTGTTGGCTACGTTTTTTGAGTTGTGCTTGGCCTGTTGAATGTTCTTGAAGTGATTATTTAGCTGATTCATTCTTATTCCTGGATGCACATCGATTTCACAGTCTGGAACCACGGCGTTTTTTATCATTGAATCACCAATTATTAAGAAGTCGTTTTTAGTGTTCACTTTTTATTTCTTTTCCTGCTTGTCCCTCTTTTTGTGCTGTACAACAGTTCATTTGTATTGCTTTGTTGTATCCACATAAGTAGCATTGTTTGTCGCTTTTCCACGCCTAGGCCTAACCGATTTGTTTACCGTTGCATCATTTCCACAATTAGAAACACTTGAATTTTCTTGGTTCTTTTCCACGCATAGGCATACCCCATTTTCAGAATTAGAAACACTTTGATTTTCTTGGTTTTTGTCACACAGGAATACAGTCCTTTCGCACTCTTCTGTATTTCCATCACTTGCAGGTTTCGCATTTTCTTCTTTCAACGCAACTATTACCTTTCTAAGTTCTTCAATGTCATTATTTCGTATCATGATGATTTCATTTTTCGAGTTTATTGTGTTGACAGTTTTGTGTCCCAACTTCGTCGCCGCTTTTGTGTCCCAGCGTCGTCGTAGGTGTCGGTGGCAGAGTGGAATGAGACCGACACGCTGGTGCAGGTACGGAGGGGAGCAGCCAGAAACTATAAACACTCGAGTAAATTAGAAAGAGATATATTGCACAGAATGTAACAATACTTAACTTTTACATAGTACTGCAGAATGTTGATACATAGTTGTTAGAGGCCTGCCTAGTGCCTGTACAATAGCAAAGTCTTCACTGGTGCCTATCTGATTACGAAGGTCCTAACTCGTTGCTATCTCAGTCCGAAGTGACCAGTCCTTCAGTGGTGGCCACGAGCGGCGTTCCAGCAGAGGGCGCTCGTGGCTGTTGTCAGAAGAACGCCGCGCCGTGCATGCATGGCGGCGCGCGGCGAAAGTAGGTGGCGCGCACTTTGTACTTGTGCGACACCACACCCCTCCCCCCCAAACCGCCGCGCCGTCGTGGCGTAGGGCTGAGGGCCACGGCGACGGCACTGGGAGGAGGGCCTGGGCGGGGGCGTTACTGGTGGGACGGGCGTCATAGCTGAGGCCGGGATCGAGACGCCGTCCGCGCCCCGGCATCCGCCTTGAGATCCTCCAGGGAACCCGCCGAAACCTGGGGAAGGGCGCCCGCCTCCGCCCAGATTGACCAGGTCATCTTCTTCTGAGGTGCGTAGCCCAAGCTGGAGGGGCCCGCACGGTCCCGGAGTCCCTCTCGGTGACGCTTTCATCTGCGGCGGCGACGACTGCGTCGGAGGTGCGTCCACCTCCATGGGTACGATCTCGTAGTCCGGGGACGAACGATGTGGTTGTGCTCCCTGGCGGTGAACTGGGTCTGGAATCAAGAAACCGGAGACAGGATCGCGAGGCCTATGCAGGCGCAATTGGTTTGCGTGGCGCCGCAGCTCCGACCCTGTGGAAGAACGTACAACATACATATTGCTACCGAGCACGCGATGTATGGTGCCCGGCAACCATGTCTTCTTGTTTCCAGCAAACACCCTGTACAGCACCGGCGTAGAAACCTGAAAACGCGTAGCGCCATACGAACCGACTCGGTGCGTGGGAGGCTGCAGCAGGTGAAGGAGAGTGCGGTGACGGCGGCCGTGTAGCAGCTCGGCAGGAGACGGGCCGTCACGTGGCATGCACCGATACGTAGACAGGAAAATTTGAAGAGCTTGCTGCCTGGAGTGCTGACCTTTCATCTTCTCCATGTGAGACTTGAATGTTCGAACGAAACGTTCTGCTTCACCATTGGACTGAGGGTGAAAAGGTGCGGTGGTGATATGCTGAATACCGTTCACACGACAAAACTGTTGAAATTCCGCACTAACAAACTGAGGTCCATTGTCACTGACGATAGTTTCAGGCAAGCCTTCGATGCAAAACACTGATGTTAAGGCACTGATTGTACTAGACGCCGTCGTTGAGTTCATGGCAATCACAAAAGGAAACTTGCTGAAAGCGTCTACAACAATTAACCAGCGCGTATTCCAGAATGGTCCGGCAAAGTCAATATGTAAACGTTGCCATGGTCCCTTGGGGCGTGGCCAGTCTGAGAAATGTTGCGGAGGAGCCGCCTGATGCTCCGCACAAACAGTACACTGTGACGTCATGTTCTCTATCTGAGCGTCCATACCAACCCAGGTACAATGACGTCTGGCCAGTTGCTTTGTCCTAACAATATCCCAATGTCCTTGATGCAGGAGGCGTAACACTTCTCGTTGCAGGGAACGAGGAACAATCACTCTTGCTTGGCCGTCGTCGGTATGCAACAACAGTACACCCTGACTTAAAGATAATGCATGACGTTGTGCAAAATAACGTCGAACCAGAGGCCGATCAATGTCTTTGGCTCTGGCAGGCCAACCAAAGCGAACAAAACGTGCTACCACACTTAAGTCTGCATCCGCAGCTGTTTCCTGTGCAACCCGACGAGAGTTCAAAGGGAAATCCGCGACAGCGGAAGCATCTCTGGAGTCTATCTGAAAACATGCCATTTCTGAAGAATCAAATGACACATCCTGGCCAACCGGAAGTCGGGAAAGTGTGTCCGCGTTGGCATGTTTAGTGGTAGGTCGGTACAAAATCTCATACTGATAATTTGACAATATCAAGGACCATCTCTGAAGCTTTTGTGCCGTTCGTGGCGGAATTGGCTTTGTGGGTGAGAACAACGACGTGAGAGGCTTGTGGTCAGTCAACAAATAGAATTTTCTGCCATAGAGATAATGATGAAACTTTGTGACGCCGTAAATGATTGCTAAGGCCTCCTTTTCTATCTGACTGTAATTCTGTTGCGTCGGCGTCAGTAGCTTGGATGCAAAGGCAATAGGACGATCATGACATCCAATACGATGTGACAGAACCGCGCCCACACCGTACGACGAGGCGTCAACTGCTAACACTACAGGCTTCTGTGGGTCAAAGGGAATCAAACATGCATCACTGAGAAGTGCAGACTTTAGTTTGTCAAAAGCAACCTGGCAATCTTTGGACCATACAAAAGGAACATTCTTCCTAAGTAAGTGATGCAGTGGAGCTGCAATCTGAGAGGCATCGGGAATAAATCTGAAATAATAGTTAAGCTTTCCCATTACTGCTTGCAATTCATGCACATTCTTAGGAGGAGGCAAGTCTTTGATTGCTCGAAGATGTGATTGTAAGGGATGTATTCCTTGGGCATTAATCACATGGCCTAGGTACTCTATTTCAGTTTCAAAAACCAAAAACACTTTGCTTTATTACAACGTAGACCTGCTGCGGTCAAAACTTTGAAAAGGCACTCCAGGTTTGCTAAATGTTCTTCAACTGTACGTCCGGATACCACAATATCATCTAAATAGTTCGAACAACACGGTACAGAAACTGTCAGCTGTTCCAAAAAACGCTGAAAAATAGCGGGAGCGGAAGAACTGCCAAAGGGTAGGCGTTGAAATTGAAAAAGGCCCATGTGAGTATTAATGACGAAAAATTTTTTTGACTCGTCATCAAGTGGAATCTGTAAGTATGCCTCTGCTAAATCAATCTTAGAAAAGAAGCGAGACTGTCCTAATTTGTCCATCAGTTCCTCAGGTCTGGGCAGGGGATAAGTGTCTACAATTGTTTGACTGTTCACTGTTGATTTGAAGTCCGCACAGAGACGAAGTTTTCCTGAAGGCTTGGGTATAATTACTATAGGCGAGGCCCACTGACTCGCAGAAACAGGAGAAATCACCCCACTATCTTGCCAACGTTGAAGTTCTTCGGCAACTGTATCACGCAAGGCGATAGGCACTGGTCTAGCTTTACGAAACTTTGGAACTGCAGATTCTTTTAAAGTTACATGTGCCACGAAGTCTTTTGTACAACCTAGTTCCGGCGAAAACAAGTCACTATATTTGTCACACAATGCATTGATTTTATCCTGAGGCACTATTGACGAAATTTGAAGCACATCTCTTTGAATCGATAAACCAAACAAGTCAAAAGCATCTAGTCCAAAAATGTTCTGTGTAGATTTGGCCTGAAGAACAACAAAAGCAACTGTTTTTGTTACACCTTGAAAAGAGGCAGGCAGGCTACACATTCCTAGCACGGGAATATTTTGACCTGTGTACGCTGTTAGCACTTGCTGACACGGCGACAATTTTGGCGAACCCAGAAGTTCATATGTGTCTTTATTTATTAATGTAACAGCGGAACCAGTATCAAGCTGAAATTGCACCGTCTTATTTTCGATCGAAAGAGTCACAAACAGTTTGTGCTTCTGGCGCACGACAGGTGCGCGAATGTGGGCAACGTCTGCTACGGTTTGTTTGCTGCGTCTGCGCGGGCCGCGTAGTGAAGTAAGCGGCGCAGACTCGGCGCGCAGCGGATTAACCACACTGTCACTAGATGACACTACCGCCGGATCGGCGGCCGCGCAATGCGAAGCTGCTCCAGATGTACTAACTACTGCACTACACTTTTGAGTAGCTACTTGGTGTCTACTGTCACTAGCTACACAGTACTGGGCACTATTACAAGGAGCAGTTGCAGAAGGCACTATTTTCACTACAGGAATGCACTGTTCATAGTCATTTTGCTTGTCCCGAACCCTTTTCCGTTGCACTGTTTTACGCGCTCGTCGGCGCTTGCTACGTGGTGCACTATATAGTTTTGCCATAGGCGCAGAACTACTTTCTTGCAATTGAGAACCAAGGAAAGCAGTGTTCAATTCCACAGCCCGTATAACATTTACAGAATGAACTGTCCTCGCACTCTGCGAAGCACTGTTTCTAACGTTACTGTTCTTTGAGTTTTTAATTTGCATACACACAGACTGCACATGTCCCAATTTGCCACATTGATAACAAGTTGCGTTGCGACTAGGGCAATGAGCACGCTTGTGGCGAGACACACACTGGGGGCAAGATTTACGTACATTTTTCTGAAATGAGCGTTGGCGCCCGTTATGCAAATTATTGTGTCTAACACTACGGGGCGACCTTTGCGTCGCACTTTTACTCTGGCTACTGTTCACTGTCTGTTCAGCACGGCCGATAGAAGAATAAGAATCACTAGTGCTATACTGAGAACTACGGCTAGGAAAGCGTCCGTTGCGGCGCACTGAATTTACACTATGGCTTTGCATTTCTACATCAGCTAAGTCAAAAGTATCATGCGCTTCTATAAGCTGCAGTACACTGTCTAATGAGGGGTCAGATTGTTTCAGAATTGCTGCCCGAATTCTGGGGTCCTGAATGTTCTGCGTAATCGCATCCCTCAACATCACGTCACTATACGAAAGTCCACAAGAGCAAGTAAATTTACATTTGCGGGTTAAGCCCTTCAATTCCGTAATCCACTCTTGGTGTGACTGTTCCGGTAATTTTTCAGTCTGAAAAATCGGTACCGTGCAGCAGCTACGAGAACTTTTCTCTCATAATGAGCATTTAGTGCCCCTACTATTTGTTCAAAGTCTACATCACGAGGAGATGCTTGCGGGAATAGTTCCTGCAGTAATACGAAGGTTTTGGGGCCCACCACGGACAATAAAAGATGCTTAACAGTCTGACCTGTAAGTTGATGAGCCACGACGAGTTCTTGAAACTGTGCGAAATAGTCGCTCCATTCTTCCTCACGTTCGTTGTATTGGCGAAACGTAGGAAGTGTTGCGGCGGCAGGTGTGGGCTGCTGAAGCAGCGGCTGTTGTTGTTGGTGAGCTGCCTGCGCTGTGAGCTGGGACACCGCCTGGAGTAGCTGGGTAATTTGCGCCGTCTGTAACTGAATAATTTCCATTAAGTTTGGGTTTGGGGTAGTGGCCATGCTGACCGATTAGGCGCCGCGTATACAAGTAACTTCTAACAAAACACAAATGCAATATGAAAGAGGACGCTCTGCAACAAAAAAGTCCACAAAACACGTAACAAAATATGTTCCCCCAAAAATCTTATAATAAGGGTGGGTGGGCGGGAGCAATTTTTGCGTGCTCCGACTGCTGCTGTCTGGCTGCTGTAAGCGGGCTGGTCCAAGGTTCTATCACTCCTCGTCGCAACTTTTGTGTCCCAACTTCGTCGCCGCTTTTGTGTCCCAGCGTCGTCGTAGGTGTCGGTGGCAGAGGGGAATGAGACCGACACGCTGGTGCAGGTACGGAGGGGAGCAGCCAGAAACTATAAACACTCGAGTAAATTAGAAAGAGATATATTGCACAGAATGTAACAATACTTAACTTTTACATAGTACTGCAGAATGTTGATACATAGTTGTTAGAGGCCTGCCTAATGCCTGTACAATAGCAAAGTCTTCACTGGTGCCTATCTGATTACGAAGGTCCTAACTCGTTGCTATCTCAGTCCGAAGTGACCAGTCCTTCAGTGGTGGCCACGAGCGGCGTTCCAGCAGAGGGCGCTCGTGGCTGTCGTCGGAAGAACGCCACGCCGTGCATGCATGGCGGCGCGCGGCGAAAGTAGGTGGCGCGCACTTTGTACTTGTGCGACACCACAGACAGTTCATTCCATTCATCACATAAACATTCGCCACACGACCATGGAAAATAGTATTTGCGTACTTAAGGTTCACTTTAGCACATCTTTCATGCATCCAAAATTTGCATGTGATGCACAGAATATCTTTTATTATGCGTTTATCGCACTTTCTACAAGCAGAAGAGTTGTATAACTGCTTCTTTGAGGAGGTCAAAGTGTCACTGCACTGAACTTTTGACGCCATCAGTGGGACTGACAGATGATATAGAGAAAGTCCAGAGAAGGGCAGCTTGTTTTATATAGGGGGGAGAGAGTCACAGAAATAATGCACGAGTTTGGATCAAAATCATGAAAAGAAATGCATTATTCGTTGCAGTGAGATTTATTTGCAAAATTTCTGTCACCAACTTTCTTTTCCAAATGTGAACATATTTTGCTAGCACCCACCTACACAGGGAGACATGATGATCGTAATAAAATAAGAGAAATCAGATCGAAAACAGAAAGATTCAGATGTTCCTTTTTCCTGTACACTGTTAGAGAATGCCATGCACTTAAATGTGATTACTGCAATTTTTAGGCAGATGATGATCTTTAAGTGTCTGTCGAAACAGGAAATATGATCTCTTTGTAGGAAACTATATGCACTGAGTAACATTAAATTGTGCCAAGCTACAATAGCTTTCTTAATTTCTTTCCTGAAATTTGTTCATAATTGTTTTCTGGTTATTGATCATTAGCCGCAGCCTGGAGTGCCACATTGTGGATTGCGCAGCCTCCCGTATCCGAGATTCGAATCCTAAGCTTTATTTTTAAGGAATATATTTCTATTCCTAATGGTGCACCTCCCTCAGTAACTGATTTAACAAAATACTTGATATCTTTGGTTTACAGGGTGTTCAAGATAAAGTGTTGAATACCTCTACTTTGAGCGGTGGTAGTATTCATTGAAACAAGAAAACGAACTCCAATAAACATGGGTCTGGAAACACATACTTTCTGAGAAAAACATGTGTTTATAGCACTGGTTGATGAGGATACTTCATAATAGATTAGTGGGGCCATATGTGCTGCCACACAGCTGAAATAGGGTATGTTAGCTGGACTTTCTCATTAATGTATTGCCTACCTTGCTGGTGGATGTACCATTTTAGCAATGATTATAGATTTGGCTCAAGCATGAAGGTGCACCTGCACACTTTTGTCACAATGTGCGCAGACATTTGCACAGAAATTTTCAGACCTCTGGATTGAGGTGCATCATTCATTATGCTAAAGGGCAGAGGTATTCATTTCCATGAATGGACACCACATGGAACACCTCCTATAAACAAGTGTTTACTTGCTTTCTCCCTTGAATATATATCATATGTTCTAGTGAAGGGAAAAAGTAAATTTCTGGTTTTGTGGAACTCAGCTTTCGGTCACAGCAATAATCAGAAAAGAACACACACAAACACATTCATGTCACCTCAGGCTGCTGTGTTTCGAGTAATGCCTCCACAGTGCAAGAAATTTGGAGTGTGTGTGTGGGGGGAATGAGATATATTTACACAACCCTATGGAACATTTACGGCATAGGATATAGGGGGGGGGGGGGGGGAACTATTGGATGTGACTGACTGGTACCAGAACATTAGTATAGGTTGCGGCTTGGATACTTATGTATCCGGTGTTTGTATTGTAATATAACACCCACCTGTGAAGTTAAGAAAAATTGGTAATGTAGGAGAGGGACCAGATGGTCTGGGTTTTGAAGCAGCCATTGACATCAAGCAAGTTTTGCTCAGCTGTGTGCTGTGGCATAAGTTGGCAGTGGCCATTCATTTTGATGGAGCAGATGGACAGTTAGTTATACCCAAATAAAAAGCTGTGTAATGATTGCAGTTAAGTTAGTAAATCACTTGGCTGCTTTCACAGGTGGCTCAGCCTCTGATGGGCTGGGCTAGGATAAGTCTGTGACATGACTGGAATAGAAAGTGCAGGGTGTGTCTGGCATCTGATCCCTATAGTAAGGCTTTGGGATCGGGAGTGGTACAGCTATGGATGAGGATGGTGTAAATGTTGGTTGGGTGAGGTGCACCCTTTCAGATAAGCAAGAAGGATCTCATTTCAGGGCATGAGGATAGAAAATCAATGTCCTGATGAAGGATGTGGTTCATTTGTTCTGGTGCAAGGTGTTGCTGGGTGAACAATTGGGGGGGGGGGGGGGGGGGGGGCTCTTTGTACCTGGTTATTGGAGGTAGAGGAAGAATTGGAAAAGGAAAGGGGAAAGTGGCACTAGATACCATGTTTGTGTATTAGGTGGTGGTGATGCCTGTATAGGCAGGCCTTTGTGAGAGCTTCAGCATATTATTTGTTGAAATCCAATATTAATTTAACTACTATGAAGTCTTTTCTGAATACATTTGTGTGGAGTGTAGTATTTTACGAAAAAGGCATTTCTGGCATATCCTGACTAAGAGAAGGGATAGGTTAGAGGGACATATTTTGAGACATTAAGGAATAGTCAACATTAGAAGGAAGGATGGGAGGTAAACATCATAGGAGACAGAGTGACGAAAACAATAAACTGATTCAAAAGGATGTAGGTTGCCATTCGTATCCTCAGTTGAAGACGCTTACACAGACAGGATGGCGTGGAGAGCTGCATCAAACAGTCTGCAGACTGAAGACCACAACAACAGCATATTAGGCAAGGGAGTTGGCATAGGAGAGTACCATACAGATGCCCATGGCTGTGCCACAGATTTGTATACCTTCACTTCAAAGTAGTAATTTGTTAGTGTATAGATGGTAAGACATATGAAGAATGAAGTAGTGGGTTTGGAGTCTGAAGGACATTGTTTGAGGTAGTGTATGAAATCAGTGAGACCATGGGCGTGAGGGATGCTGGTGCACAGGGAAGTGGTGCCAATAGTGATGATTAAGGTATTAGGAGGTATAAGTCGGAATGGTAGAGATTTGATCAAGAAAGTGGTTGGTATTTTTTATGATGGAGGCTTCATTTTGAGCACTTGGTTGCAGGTGGTGTTCAATAATGATCAAAAATTATTTTCAGTGGGAACACAATAACCAGACACAACTGGATGTCCAGGATTATTTGGTTTGTGGATTGCAGGATCCACATACAAGGTGGGTGAGGAGGAAGATGGGTTTAGGGTGGGGGAGAGATTCTTGAAAGGGCAGTGGGATTTTAGCAGGAATTGAAGGCCATTTTGGGAGGAACATTCTGGTAAAACATGTAGGTGGAAGAGACAGATAGTTATCTGCAGGGAGGATGATTAGGCCTATATCTTGAATATAAGCTAAAGCATAGAAAATTTGTATCAAGCCCTAGATTTAAACCCAGGTCCTCCTGCTCACTAAGTGGATGCCGTAACGAAACATATTGGGATTTATTCCCATCTGCTTGCATTACTGAACCTTTCAATACCAGTGTTGTATAATAATAGGTATGAATGTAATTAGTCCATTATCATTTTCTTTTCCAAAAATTTTGTTATTCTTTTTTATATTGTGATTAGCTGAGGTTATTTTCTATTATTTGACGTCAAAGAAGTTTGTTTAATTAGCAAATATTAATTAGTTCATGCCAGAGGCTTATTGTTGTAGGTCATATATCGGGCTATTAGTATCTCTGATAAAACCTACTTGAAGTTTTTCTCATAATATTAAAGTAGGTATTATTATGTTTCACAAGTAATGTTAGGAAAGTTTTGCCCTCATTAGTTTCTGTATAATTAACATTAATTACAAAAGTATTGTTGACAACCCTATTAAATTATATTTGGGTATGAAATAATATAAAGGGCATTTGTATATCAATTTACTCAGTATTATTTACGCTAACTTTTACTACAGCCAGTTTAATGCAATTGTTAATTTTTCCATTATAACTAATTTAATGTACATAATTAACAATATGTATTTTTCAGTGTCATTGTTTGGGTGATATAAATAGGATGCTTTCACACCTTGTAAATGAGTCTTGTTACATCATTGTTAGGAGGCACAATCCATGCCAGTAGGGAAGTCTAGTTTTGTAATTTATCTGAGACACAAGCCACATCACTTTGAACTTTCATTTTGAACAATTACGTATAAAAGTTCTTCAACGTTACATATGTAGAAAGAGTATCTACAGTAATTAATCCTTCATATTTGTGCCACATTCAAATGTACATCTCGGACTTTAGTATTCCACACACGAAATGTGTAAATTTGTATTATCAATCTTTGGAATGTGCATACTGGGTTGTGGTGACTGTTTTTAATGAGACTTGTACGCTGGCCATAAACTGGGACAGTTGGGCACTAATGATTCATTAAAGTGTCAATGAACTGCAATTCTACAAGTCATCTACATTATTTGTGGTGGATTAGTTTTCAAGAGCGCCAATCTAAGAGAACTTCAAGAGGCAAGAAACTATGATCCAGTATGTTATAATGTGCTTACCAACTGTGCCACCAAGGGGCAATGGCAGACACAACTGAATGAACTACCCAACACCCTTCCCAAATCAAACTCCAATTCTCAACCCATCTTTATGTTCCCCTTTTAATTCATATGGTAATAGCTGAGGCTCTACAATATCCTATTAGTTCCCCACCTTCAAAAAGGTTGTAGAACACACACAAATTTGTGTTTTTAATTTATAAGGTTGGTGTTCTTGGGAAGAACTTGAGAAAGCATGGTGAGCCCAATTTGGAGGTGAGTAATATCCGGAAGGTGACCTGAGGGTAGTGGGAGTGAGGGAGGAAATGATGGCAAGTAGTGTTCTCATTGTTTGGATCGGGAAAAGTAGAATAGTTCTTTGACAAGTCTAACTTGGGTGTAAGGCTAAAGGCAAGATCTTTGGATAGACCTGAAATTTCTGTGGAATTGAAATTTTTGGTAGACAGATTAACAGTGATGTTCTGCCTCTGAATATTGCAGAGTTTTGGGGATGATGCATCTCGATAAGGTTGGCTAGGCAGGGTCTGAATTCTATGAGGGGTGAAGAGGAGAAACATATGGTTACAGTAGAGCTTAGATAGTGGTGTCCCGAGGTAGCAGTAGAACGTCGGCAAGTTGCATAACTTTTGGAGGACACCACATCATTCCTTATATGCTTTACTAACTAGATCCTAACGAAAAACTAATTTTCCTTTGAAGCAGGAAATACAAGCAAATTTTTGGCACAGTCCATTCTATGCCAACCTGTTTTATGGGTTATCCAGAGGAAATCCCTGGGGCGGTTCAGTTTCACTGATGATATTTTGATAATTTGTAGTTAGGACCAGAACACCCTATACCTGTTCCTTTATAGCTCAACTCTTCCTCTCATCTGCTTCACATAGTTCTCCACAACACAGTGTGCCCACCTTCCTGGAAGTTAATCTCTGTCTCACTAATGTTTTCAAAATGTCCACATTAAACCCAATAACCAACAATACCTGTGTTTTGCCAACCACATTGGTTGCCAGAAACTAGTAAGCCTGTTGAAATGATTGGTACAGATATCCTAGGTCTTTTTCACAAACATCAGCAGGGAACCATTATATTCTCATCATGTTTCCTGCTTCATGGAACTGGTAGTTACCTGAATAATCATGCTGACACAGTGGCAGGAGTGTGGGATTACTACGTGTCACTAATGGCTGAACCGTTGATCAATTCAACAGTATAATGAGAACATGTAGTAATTTACCACAAAGACAATTATATTCATTTTAGCTTTTTGCAGCACCCTTCTTCAGAGAAGAACATATTCATTCATACAAGCATTATCTCTGGATGCTATGTTCCGAATAATGACCCACAGAGCAAACAACTTGGGTATCGGGGGTGGGAGGGAGTTGGAAAAGAGGAAGATTGCAGGGCAAGGATGGGGGGTACTTACACTAGTTGCTAGATTGGTGGAAAGAGATGCAGCTTAGAAGGGGGGAGAGGCAAAACGAATGGGGTATAGAGAAGGGGAAAATAGTGCAGACGGTGGCTGGGGGGTTGCATTGGATTGGCATAGGAATGAACTAGGATTTTGTGCAAATTTAGTTGATGACAGTCAGTAAATGATACTTTATGAAAGAAAATCAGAGCCTTTAGTTGTTCCAGTGCAGGGTGTATTTAGTGATGTGGGGAGTAAGGGGGCAGGCAGCACTCTTTTTGTGGCTGGTTATTGGGGGTGGAGGGATGATGAGAGTGGGGATATGACATGAGAAATTTGTTTTTGGACTAGGTCTGTGAGAAGTATACCAAGTACACCACTCATGTGTCCCAGGCTGTGTGGAAGGCGTTTTACGGTGTGCACTAACAAAGTGTAGGTACTTTTGGTGATTGGTAAATTTTATGCGGACAGAGATTTGGATGGAGCCATCAGTAAAGTGGAGGTTAATGTTCAGGAAGGTGGCGGACAGAATTAAGGAAGATCATATCAAACAGAAGGCTGACGAGGAGTTGAGGTTATGAATGAAGCAAGCAAAAAGGGTGTCCTGCCTTGAGTCCAAATCATGAAAATAACATCAGTTAAAGTGAGATGGGCACTTGGGGCTGTGGTTGTCACCTAAATAAAGTATGATAATGATTTGGCTGCATTTCTGATTCCACAATGAACAAGGAATTTGTCACATCCAGTGCTTTTTTCTCCAACCTGACACATAAGAAGCTGTGTGCCTGTAAAAGTGGTCAATTCCACTTGCTGTGGCAGTCAAAATGTTCAGTTGTAAACTTTATGAACAATCATTACAATATATAGAATTACAAGAACGTCTGTTTGTTTCATTTTTTGCCCTGTCCAACAACCTATTTTCACTGTGTGAGGATGCTGCAAAATCTACTGTCATGAGATTGTCTTAAGGACAAGTTCTAAAATAAAAGGTAATTAGGAAAATTTTTGCTTGAAACAACATTTGCAAATCTTTAAAAAAAATGATAGTTCCTTGTTCTGATGACATTACAATTTTTACAATAACTTACTTGTTGTTTACTCTATAATCTCATAGTTGTTTGCCTTTTGGCACATCAACTGAGTAAATGAACAATAAGTAAAATTGCAATTGGTAATTGTTTCTTTGAGAAAAATATTCAGTGTATGGCATAATCGTTCAATCACAGCTACAGTCAATAGATAAACTATAATGAGCCACTGAAGGTTAGGTCATTAACAGCAGTAAAACAAAATAGATAATAACACAGCGAGTGACAGAGAGACATGAAAAAAAAAACTGTTGCATGCAAGTTTGTAGCAAAAAAGGAGAAGAAAAAAAGGCTTCTTCAAAGGGGGTATAATCTCTGACTACTCTAGCCAATACAGTTTTATTGATTTTTGTCACCAATGAGTGTTACCATCAAAATGCAACACAAAGAAGAACCAGAGATATTTCAGACAAATTTATTTAGGAGATAACACACTGTACAAACATCACAGGTTAAAAATACAGCCCCATGAAGAAATCAGTGTTCAGAGTAGCCACAATTGCTGGCTGTGATCACTGCTACACTACACTCCTCGGCATAGAATGAAAGATACTAACTACAGTAGAACCTCATTTTACACTTTTCAAAGGGACTTCAGTAACTTCAGTAAAATGGTGTAAAATGCAGGAAATAGTGTTTTAAATGGTACAATATGCTTACTTGATCAGCCTTGCATTTTGATAGTTTATTTGTGATATATGTACATAATAGGCCTCTAAATACTCTCCTGGAAGTTTATTATACAATAAAGGTTATCCAAATTTTTACTATTTTAAGCGCCAGGCAGAACTAGTAATTTTATGGGAAGTAGACATTTTTGACATAATTTCATTCATTATAATCGAGGATCCTTCCCTCCACCACCAACTCTTCTGAACTGTGCACATATGAGTTCTCCCTTCAAGTAGATGTAGAACACATTCTATGGTCCCACGAGCTTACTGGCCTCAACTAAGATAACTTTTCATCACTATTCCCTATGTCTAACATTATTCTCTCTGCCCACCTCCCTCCCCACTCATTATTGTGTATCCCTGCAAGTTATGTCTTCTTTGAAACTTCCTGGCAGATTAAAATTGTGTGCTGAACCGGGACTCGAACCTGGAACCTGTGCCTTTCTCTGGCAAGTGCTCTGCCAATCAGCTACCCCGACACGACTCATGGTCCATCCTCACAACTTTCCAAACATATCACTCCTTAAAATATCCCACATTTAGTTACTTTTTCATTTTTAATATTTTTTCCTCATTATTTTTTATTGTTTCAGTTACCCATCCACTCAATCCCCAGACTCCTCTACACCTGTATTTTATCCTCCCGCCTATCAGAACATGCGGAACTTTCCATCTCCACTTTTACTGGGTATCCTTCCACCTCCACTCCCTACCTTACTCATTGTCAAGACGCTTGTAGCACTGGAGTGGCCTGACAGGATTTTGTGTGTGTGTGTTGTTTGTTTGTGTAGTTATCTGAGTGATTAAATGTACATTATTCATTTTTCATAAAGATCCTAGCCGTAAATTAAGTTGTGTGATTGAATTTTGTCAACAGCTCGGCAAGCCTCTTTATGGGAGTTGTTATCTATTCTTTTTGACATAGGTCAGATGTTTATAGACAAAAGATCGGAATAACAGGGATGCTAAGACAACACTGCAATCCAATGGTGACTAACAAGTTTTGTACATTGGTTGCCATGTGTGGTCACACATTATCCTGTGCAATGTGACCACTGGCGAGCTTTAAAGTATAGGAGGAGAACAGCCTGTAACACTTCGGAGGTTTAATGCTGTCTGTTTAGTGAACTAGCAATGAACACTCTGGGTGTATGTGAGTGGTCTCAACACCACCTAGAAGACAAGGCCTTACAACAGGCCGTGCCTACGTCACACTTAAAGGCCGTGGCCGCCATCTGACTGGCCGGCCGCTGCGCGGCGGTGGGCGTGCCCTAGCGACCGGCCAGTGATGTAGCGGCCACGGCCTCTAAGTGTGACGTAGGCACAGCCTGTTGTAAGGCCTTGTCTCTAGGTGGTGTTGGTGGTCTCCAATATCACCCCCAAACCATAATACAGAGTCCAGACCCATTATTGTGATGCATAGGTAGTAGTTCAGCAGTCTCTCACGTGTATTCAGTCCTGTAACAATCCCCCCCCCCCCCCCCCATATATATAACTAGTACACTAACCAGTGAGCAATACATCTCCGAATGTTGCAGGCCGTTGTCCTCCCATACCATTGGTACTTGCCGACAGCCAGATTTTAACAGGATACCATGCTTCCACACAGTGTTCAAGACTTCTTTGGTGCCCATCAGATTGAATTGCTGTCTTTGCCTCCCTCTTCTCTTGACCTGTCCCCACTGGAAATATGTGCTTAACAATTGGGAAACAACTGTTACAAGGGATCACCTTAGGCAATATTAACCTGTATTTATAGTTATCTTTTATTTGTAGACATTATGTCTTACTAATTATAACACTGTAATCATTAGCTAATAGTGACCTTGAGAATATTAAGACTATTTTGTTCACAGTTAGATTTTTAAAGATCCATACAACCAACATAAGTAGACTGAATAATAATAAATGTTCAATTACTTGTTTTTCTCTATTTTCTTTCTATTTTTTTCCAGAAAGATGACAAGGATGTTACCCCTATTGAAGTAAACCAAATAAGGAGTGTTAAAGTGAGTAGAGGTGCTCGCAATATCCCAAAAGCATTTGAGATATTTACTGGAGACCAATCACTGATACTGAAACCAAAGGATGGTAAAAATGCAGAAGAATGGGTGCAGTGTCTATCAATTGTTGTTGCTCATTCTCATTCTCGAGAAGTACCTGCTAAAAGTAACTCACTTCCTGCAAGAGGAGCCAGCTTACGTACTGCTGTTTGATGCTTATTCTGTCCAAAATTGGATATGTGAGCACCATCAAATTAAAAATATTTTTATAGTACTTAATGGAAAGGTACAACAGTTCACACACACACACACACACACACACACACACACACACACACACACACAACCAGGAATATACTTAACATGCTCATCTCCATATGACACTGTTTAATGGCATCGTTGTCAGCAGAACATCATTAAGAAGTAAATTTAAGAAATCTTACAAGTGAAGTCACAAGCAATAAGTGGGCTGTACTGTCCATGATACATTCTTTAATATCACCCCCCGCCACCCCCTTCTGGAGTTGTCATTTAAGCATAAATCAGGATTATGGCATGACTGTGCTCACTGGCTTATAAATACTACTATTATATAGTAGAAAAAGTCACAAATATTTGTTTCCCATGGCAATTTTTCAATTATCTAATTTCATGCACAATGTCGTAATTCTTAACAGGATGTAACATGTTTTTTAACACACAAAGTTAAATAACATGATAATTCAATACAGAGAAAAAATACTGGAATATATTGTAGAATAGGTAATGTGAGATTCATTACTTTACACCTGATCTGTATCACAAGTGCATAGCATACAAATATTAAGCACATACCATAAGCAAGCTGTTATGTTTTGCTCAGACTAAATTAAAATTTATTTGTAATGCAATTTACCTGTAGTTGAGTGTGTGTGACACACACACACACACACACACCTGTACGAAATGATTTTGTGTGTGTATGAGGGGAAGGGGGCAGCGGCATGCTACTTGCTATATACCAGTCAGCTACTGTTAAGTGGTACCTTTCTTTTTTCTTTCTTTCTCATGTTAATATTCAACACCACATTTTGTTTTCTTATGTTTGTGTAAAGAATAGAGATCCCTTGTTGGTGTAAACTCAGTATTAATAGCATTTATTTGTAATGGTCTACGTAAGTTGGTGGAGTATTAGTAAGATGTCTTGCTGCATTTGTTAATATCCCTACTTACTTAAAATAAGCTGTTATGATGATTTGGTTTCTTTGAAACTAATCATTTCAAACATTCGTTTCTTTTTACTTGTCTATGCATCACAAATGGTACCTTTACCACTGTAACATAATTTGAATTTAATGTAACCTGAAGAAATGTCAGTAATATTTATTATAGCTGGGTTTTCCCCCCTCTCTCTTTATGAATCCTAGTAATTTTGACTTCTGTAATGAAGAATACAGGCTCTGATATTATAAGTGTTTTTTTAATTCATACAAAAGACTCAGTAGCTCTTACAGTTTATGTCCTGTACCTGTAAGATATTGATGACTCAGGATATTGTAATCATAAAGTGACATTACAACAACATCACAATGACAATTTATGGCATTAATGCTAGAAAAAGAAAAAAACAGTACTGTGTTACCAGTAAACAAATGTGTTAAGGAGGATTTTTTTGCTCACAGATAAAACTTAGTCATTCTTCATTGAAGTGCAACAGCAATTGTTTACCATTCCACGGCATAGTGCCTTATCCAATGTAACAAAACAGTGTACAAATCTGTAAATGAAATGTATATTTGTAAAAATATTTAAACTTTACATTTCTTTTGTTTTTAACAAGCTGTTTACATTTGGAGACTCTGATGGGTTTTAATACTTTCAGAATTTGCTCATACTGATTTCACTGGGGACCTGATAATTTATACTGATGTACTTAATATATATTATTATATAATTATTTATATTTTTGCACACATTCCAAATTTGTTTTTACACTGGAGATTATTATATATCAATGTTGATACTATTAAACTGTGGTTTTTAATGAATTTTCATACTGTTTAAGCTGTTTGATAAACCCATCATTTGGCCTGATTGATTCCCTTTTCTCCTTCAAGTATGCAAATGCTTCTGCAAATGACATACCATATTCTTTAATAAGGTAAGCAATTACTACAGTAGCAGATCTAGATACACCAGCATTGCAGTGAATAAACACACACCCATTACTCTCTCTCACTTTCCTTACAAACTCAAAGCTTGGCTCTAAAAATGTTTTAATGTCTATGTCAGGAAGATCTAATGCTTCAACAAATTTATACTCAAAACCATCAAATTGTTGAACTCTGACACCTAAACTTAAAATGTGAGTTATGCCATAATTACGAAGGAGAGGAACATCTTGTACTACATCCTGAGAACCACAACACAGACCTGGTAATACAACAGCGACCTTCAGATCAGGATTCATATCCACAACATAACCATGTGCTAATGAATCTGTTTGTGGCAATTGCACACATTTACCATCTTTAATAATCTCTTTGTGAACCCTGCCATCTGGAGAGGTTACTGTGGTGTGACAAGGTCGAAGCTGTTCCTTTTTTTCTATTAATTTACTTAAGAAACTCATAGCTAGCGTTCTGAACACTTGATACAACTCTACAAATCACTGTTCTCTACACACTGGTCACGGCAGTTTCCTTCATCCAACAGATCTTCTGAATCATATTCCACATTAACAAGGTACAATCCATGGGGGGGCACTGTCTCTGCCCTAGGATGCCAACTGTTTTTACTAGGTACATCTAACATGTACTGAACATCTTCCAGAGTAATTTTTTCTTGAGCCACAGCAACTAGAACTGCTACAGTTCTTCGTACCTGTATAAAGAAAGTAACTATATAATACTTTTAATGGTTAATGACTTTTTGTGTAATATATCATATTTGCTGGCGTGTAAGACACATTATTTATTCCTTAATTACCCCCCCCCTAAAAAAAAAGTTCCAAATACTGGATGCGTCTTATTCACTGATTGCCATTTCAAGCAGGTGCCTAAATGTAACATTTCTTTTCAAGGGATTTCAAAACAAAACAAAAAAAATGTGTAAAATGCAGGGAAAAATTGCTGTAAGGTTCTCTCTTGCATTTTTGTAGTTTATATTTGATATATGATAATGGAAAGTCCAGGTTGGAATTAATAATATAGTAATAAGGACAGTTTACAACTCACTGCAAAGACGTGGCGACGAGCTGCGGCAGACACATACAAAAGGCACACACATACAACACTTTCAGCTGTCGGCCATGGCCTCCTTCAGAAAACAGAACATTCATGCAATCACACAGGCACACAACACAAGTCATACAACCATCACTCCGAAGTGCGGCAGCCAGAGGTGATGGTTGTATGACTGTGTTGTGTGCCTGTGTGATTGTGTGAATGTTCTATTTTCTGAAGAAGGCCATGGCCGATAGCTGAAAATGTTCTATGTGTGTGTCTTTTGTATGTTACTGTCGCAGCTTGTTGCCACGTCTTTGTGGGGAGTTGTAAACTGTTCTTATTACAATATTATTATATTTGATATATGTACATAATATGCACCAAAATACCCATCAGGAGCTTTATTACGTAGTAAAGGTTATCTGCTATTGTACTATTTTAGTACCCAGCATAACTGAAACTGGCAACTTCATAGGGATTAGAAACTTTCAACGTAATTTCATTCATAATTAATGATGTTTTTGGCAATCCCATAACGGTGTCATTCATTATTTGAATAATGAAACACTGGTCATATTTGTCCATGTCTCACCTGACAATATTTAAGAATTCATTCACATTCTCAAGTGCAAATATGTACATATGTATTTTTTGTCAGTTGTCACCTTTTTGAGGTTATAACATTCTGTGCCCCATACTGAGCATCACACATTACCCAGACGCAAACCATCCATTATCTTCACAGTTTATGGAACATTGCAAAAATATTACATAAATATTTGCACTTCACAATAAATTCTAAAAACATGTAATTTTAAACTTGGAAACCCCTTACTAGTCACGCAAACTGATACTCAGTGCGGTGGCTGATGGGAGCAATCATAAGCAGTGCCTTGGTGGCAAATGTCGTAAGTCTTTACAACACTCTCATCAACATCACGATATAGTCTGCACATACTGTAAACAGCGAAAAGCAAAATATCTGTTTGAATAAGCACAAACTGTTAAGAGAAATCTGCATAAAGTTTATGAACACTACTTGAAGGCACTGCCTTAGATATTTTATGTACATGAACAGATGTATTAGGTGTATATTGTTGTTATTATTATTATTATTATTATTATTATTATTATTTCCTTTAAAAGAAAAAAAACATCTTAAAAGTGGGGTGCATCTTATATGCCGGCAAATACAGTAGGCCTACTCACAATTTGTGTTTAAGTTACCCACAGGCCTACATCACACTCCTTTGTTATGCAGCTGTCAAATTCACTGGGAACAACTTTTAAAAATTCCCCACAATAATAATCTAACTAAATTAGAAAATCACTCGCCACAAAAGTTTGCAACAACTGTTATGACTGAACAAATAATATTATGACATTATTTACAGCTTCTAGTACTTTCTGGATAATAATAGTTACCACACATGAATTGTCTCTTTGTTAAACAAGTTTCAGTCGGAAACTGTCCACCAATAGGTACAAGGGCCTTTCCCCACCCCCAATCCAGTTGATCTTATATGTGATTAGGCAAGCACAAAGAGGCAGATATGTGGTCTGTTACTGTGCATCTACTCCACCATAACATCTGCCAAGGCACATTCAACCCCTTAGTAAGAGCTGAGCTACAGGTAAGTAAATACAGAATATAGCTGCCATCGTTGATTCTCCTGCCAAGTGTGAGACAATGATACTTTTCTTACTGTATGAGGTAGGGTGTTGTGTTTTAAAAGTGTAGGAAATTTAAACAAAGCTGAATAGATATTCATGATGTAGATGAACAAGGATTTGTCTGACACTAATGCTGAAAATATCATTCAGCAAGTTCATCAAGTGGTTCGAGAGACGCAGAGGTTCAGTGAGTTGCCTGTGGATTTTCTGGACATTTCAAGGTCAGATCTGTACATGAAAAACTTCCAAATGCTGTGAAGACCTATCTTCATACACTGATGACAACTGTTTACGAAGAGGGTATTGGAAAGTTCATGTATTGACATGACAAATGTCTTAATCTTCACAGTAGCTATGTGGAGAAATAACTGTAATTGTGCTTGACTTCTAGTAACAAAATGATTTTGTAATTTACAGTTGTCTTTCTGTTATGCTCCATCAGAGGTTTAGAAAGTGTGGGGCGGGGTGGCGGCGGAGTCCTCATACAATGCAATATAATTACTCTGATGCATGTAAAATCATAACCATGAGCAAGCATCACACTAGAATCAAACGTGCAAAATCTAACTATTATATGAATACATTTCGTACGCAGTAGATAATGCGATGAAGCAGATGGCAAGACTGAAATAGCATGCCACAACAATTGTCCGTTTGAGTACAAAGTGTTACAACTTCTACAATATCAGAACTATTATTCATTGCATGAGAAATCTAACAAAATGTAACTAAACACAAATTTAAGTTGGTAGTCAATGAAAATAAGTTTATTATGGTTCTGGCTTTTGCAACCTCTATTTTGATTCTATACCTTAAGTATTCTCATAGTTTCCCATGACGTCAGCAATGATGTGGGAAGGCTGACGGTAGTTAGAGGTCGCATCAGGTCATTTCTGTGGGAAAGTGCGCCACTTTATTAAGAGATGTGATCTGATTCATTGTCACTATGATAGTCAATGATTGAAGGCGCCAATCTTTCTAAATTAATAATTTATTTACAGAAAGTTTTAGTAAAAGGAAAACCTCTCAATAACAGCCTACCTTCCGACATTTTCTGAATTTTGTGAAATATTAATTTCTATTAACAAAACTATAACTGAGTGAGTGCACCTCAAGAATATGCTTTCCAGTCAAAAGTGAGCATAGAAGCCACTTGCGTGTGGTGAGTTAGTTCAACCCTGTCTTGGCTACCATGACCCTAGGATTGTGCCGAAGCACGGAGTAAAATGTGTTTGGCTGCTCAAATCAACATCAGAGTAGTATGCTGTAATTGTTCTATAACTTATTTTTATGTAACTAAAGTCATATTCATGTGCATGGCAGAGGATTCCTCAAACCACTTTTATGATATTTCTCTACAGTTGCATTCTCTAATAGCTCGTGGGAAAAGGACATATAAATCTTTTCATTTTCGATCCAGTTTCTCTAATTTTATTTTGAGGATCATGTCTTCCTAATTAGGTGAGTGCTAACAAAATATGTTCGCATTCGGAAGAGAAAGTTGGTGAAAGAAATTTTGCAAATATATCTCGTCACAACGAATAATGCCGTTATTTTACTGATTTCCATCCCAACTTGTGCATTAGTTCCATACACTCTTTCCCCTATATCATGATAATACAAAATGAGCTGCCCTTCTCTTCTGTCAGTCCCACTGGGTGTGGATCCCACAATGTGTAGCAATACTCCAAAACAGGATGCACAAGTGTGATGTAGTCAGTTTCATTAGTACAACTGTTGCATTTTCTAAGTATTCTGCCACCAAAACATAGACTTTGGTTTGCTTTCCTTACAATATTTTCTGTGTGTTCCTTCCAATTTAAGATATTCGTAATTGTTACTCCTAGGTAATTAGTTGAATTTATGACCTGTGGGGATTAGAGAAGTTCAGTTGCAGGATGAATAGGATTTTTGGCCAGGTGAGTACAGGGTTACATATACAAAATCAGTTGGTGGGAACACAGTATTAGGTCTGATAATGAATAAAAAATTGGAATGTAGGTAAGTTTCTCTGAACAGCATAGTGAACTCAGTATCACAACAAAGGTAACAAGAAGCCAACACCAACCGCAGTAGTACAAGTTTATATGCCAAATAGCTCTGCCGATGACGAAAAGATCAAAGAAATGTATGAGGAGATAAAAGAAATTATTCAGACCATTAAAGGAGAAGAAAAATTAATTGTGATAGGGGAACTCAGTAGTAGGAAATCTAGTAGGTGAATATGGACTGGGGAAAAGGAAAGAAAAAGGAGATCGTCTGTTGGAATTTTGTGCAGAGCACAATTTTATCATCACAAACACTTGGTTTAACACCATAAAAGAAGGTTATATATGTGGAAGAAACCAGGAGACTTTGGGAGGTACCAGGTTTTAAACTGTAAGACATATCCAGGGGCAGATATAGACTCTGACCATAACTATTGGTTATTAATTGTAGATTAAAACCTAAGAGTCTGCAAAAAGGGAGAAAATTAAGGAGATGGAATTTGGACAAATTTCAGGAAGCAGAGTTGCGAGTTTTAGAGGGATCATTAGGAAAGCATTGTCTGAAATGGCAGAAAGTAATACAGTAGAAGAAGAATGGGTAGCTCTCAGAGACAGAGCAGTGAAGGCCACAGAGGACCATATAGGCAGAAGGATAAGGTCTAATAGAAATCCTTCGATAACACAGGAGATACGGAATTTAATTGGTGAAAGGAGAAAATATAAAAATGCATCATGTGAAGCAAGCAAAAAAAAGGAAGTATAGACGTCTTAAAAATGAGGTTGCCAGGAAATGCAGACTGGCTAAGCAGGAGTGGCTTGAGGAGAAATGGAAGACCATAGAAGAATGTACAAATGGGGGAAAGATAAATACTGCCTAGAGGAAAATAAAAGAGAGACATTTGGAGACAATAAAAGCAGCAGTATTAGTATCAAGAACTCAGATGGAATACCAGTACTAAGCAAAGAAGGCAAAGGTGGAAGGAAAATATAGAAGACCTGTACAAAGGAAATAAACTTTGAAGGCAGTATCCTAGAAATGGAAGACGAAGTAGAGGAAGATGAGACATGAGATACTATACTTCGAGAATAATTTGACAGAGCACTAAAAGATTTGGGTAGAAACAAGCCCCCTGAAGTAGATAATGTTCCGTCTGATTTCCTATCATTGTTAGGAGAGCCAGTCATGAGGAAATTGTTCCACCTGGTATGCAAGCTGTACGAGACAGGGGAAATACCCTCAGACTTCAAGAAGAATATAGTGATTCCAACACCTAAGAAAGGAAGTGCAGGTATCAGTTTAATAAGTCATGGTTCCAAAATACTAACACGAATTATTATTCATCACATAGACATGATGAGGAGCTGTGACAGGCACATAAAAAAAGACACATACATAACACCACTTCAGCTATCGGCCATGGCCTCCTTCAGAAAATAGAACATTCACACCATCACACAGGCACAGTCACACAACCGTCAGCTCCAGCTGCCACACTTCAAATCAAGCTCTGCGGTGTGGAGAAAAAGGATGGGGAGGGGGGGGGGGGGTAGGAAGATTGTGTCACGGTGGTGGGGAAGGATACAGCACAGCCTTACAGAGCATGTACGTATTAGATGGGAGGAATAAGATGCAGCTTAGGAATGGAGCAGGGAGGTTGGTGAGGGGAGGAAAATAAATAAATCAATTAATAGCATGAATGACACACATACACCACTCAAAATTGGAGAGGTTTAAGATATAGGTAGGAACTGATGGGTGTGGGGAAAAGGGAAGTTACCGTAGGTTGAGGCCCGCATAATTCAGGGATCAGTGAATGTACTGCAGTTCAGAAAAGCTGGTGGTGAGTGGGAGGATCCAGATGGCCAGGGTTGTAAAGCAGCCATTGAAATCAAGCATGTGCTGCACTGCATGCTGTGCCACAGGGTGGTTCATCTTGTTTTCGGCCACAGTTGGGTGGTGACCAGTCGTCCTAGTGAACAGCTGGGTAGTGGTCATGCCAATATAGAAAGCTGTGCAGTGATTGCAACACAATTGGTAAATTACAAGGCTGCTTTCACAGGTGGTCTGGCCTCTAATAGGGTAGGATAAGCCTGTGACAGGACTGAAATAGGAAGTGATGGGCAGGTGGATTGGACAGGTCTTGCAGTAGGGTCTTCCAAGAACACCACTTTAGGAGGAGTAGGAAGAACCTTTGTGAAGGATGAAAATTTAGTTGTTCCAGACCAGGCTAGTAGTGGGTGACAAGGGGAACACTCTTTCGTGGATGGTTACTGGCGGCAGAGGGAGGATTTGGGGTGTGTGGGTATATAGCATGGGAGATCTGTTTACGGACTTGGGCAGTGGGGTAGTTTCTGTCTGTGAAGGCCTTTGTTAGACCCCTCAGCATATTGGGAAAGGGAGTTCTTGTCACTGCAGATACTCCATCCACAGGTGGCCATGCTGCAAGGAAGAGATTTTTTAATGTGGAAGGGATGGCAAATGTGTAAGTGTAGGTACTGTTGGTGGCTGGTAGGTTTAATCTGGACGGAAGTGTGGATGGAGCCATTAGTGAGGTGGAGGTTGACATCCAGGAACGTGATACGGTGCGTTGAGGAAGACCAGGCGAAGTGGATGGGAGAGAAGGAGTTCAGGTTTTGAAGGAAGGTGGATACGGTGTCCTGGCCCTGAGACCAGATTTTGAAAATATCATCAATAAACCTGAACCAGGCCAGAGGTTTGGGGTTTTGGGATGCTATGAAGGATTTCTCCAGACAGCCCGTAAACATGATGGCATAGGAGGGTGCCATGTTGTGTCCTTGGCTGTGCCATGGATTCGATGGTAAACATTAGCCTTAAAGGAAACGTAATTGTTGGTTAGGTTAAAGTTGGTGAGTGTTATGAGGAATGAGGTTTCGGGCTTGAATTCAGAGGGTCGTTGGGAGAGGTAGTGTTAGAGAGTGGCAACACCATGACCATGTGGGATGTTTGTGTATAAGGAGGTGGCATCCACTATGACAAGTAGGGATTCAGGCAGTAGAGGGATGGGCATGGTGAGTGAAAGAAGTGGTTGGTATTCTTGATATGGGAGGATAGATTTTGGACAATTGGTTGAAGGTGTTGGTCAATGTGGGCTGAAATTCTTTCGGTAGGAACACAGTAACCAGCCACAATAGGGTGTCCAGGATTATTTGTTTTGTGGATTTTGGGGAGGATATAGAAGGTGGGTCTTCGAGGTGAGGAGGGAGATGGATTCAGGGTAGAGGTCTGAGAGGCTTCGTAGGATTTTAACAGGGATTGGAGATCTTGTTGGACTTTGGGGATGAGGTCATTCCAGCACAACTTGTAGGTGAAATAAGAGCCCTTCTGCCAGGTAGTCACTGTGATCCATAACTACAGTGGTGGAACTTTTATCTGCGGGAAGGACGATTATGTTGGGATTTGTTTTGAGATTGTGGGTGGCTGAAAAGTTTGAATTCTTAGGAAGGGACTTGGGGGAAAGATGGTGAGGCCAAGTTGGAGGTGAGAAATTCTTGGAGTGTAACCAGGGGGTGTTAGGTGGGAGTGCAGCCAACCTAAAACCAAGGAAACAATGAGAAGTATTGAAGGCATTGGCATTTCAAGCTGGAGTGAACACTGTATGAGCACTAAGAAATATTGACAGAGGGTAAGAGGAGCAAAAAGAAGAGAAAGGAATATGAAATATGATGGAACAACAGGACAGAAGAGAAGACCAAAACGGAAGCCTTTGGAGGATGAAGAAGAATACCTGATAATCCACCCTACAGTGCAGAAATGTATTGAAAAAGTTTGATAGCCATTTCCTGTGAATTAGAATTTTCCGAATGTAAGGAACATTTTCTCAAAATCCACTCAAACTAGGGAGATGAAATTTTTATACAGCACTCCTAGTGGTCAAACTTAAATTGTAACACAGTCATTTAGCAATATTTTCAGTAGTTTCATTTTGATTTTATTAAATAAAGCGTACACTTTACTTTTTTTTTTTTTTTTTTTTTTTTTTTTTTTTTTTTTTTTTTTTTTGTATAAATTCTGGGTCATTAATAAAAGAAAAAATATTGAATGCAAACCAGAAATGATGCTCAAATATCCCTCCATCATAACTGCAATACTAAACCACTCTATATGTTGAAAAAATTTCAAATTCTTCGGTTTGGTAGATTGTTTCTAAATGTTCCTCAAACTTAGTGATTTTAACATGGGCAGCATAGACACCTCCGGCTCCCCTTAAACAACCAACACAGGAGAATGCAAGTACTCTTGTTTATGAAATCTTATGGATAAAATACGTGAAAATGAAATTAAATAACAAAATTAATTATCTTGCACAGGCAAGCTCCAGAATCCAAACTGATGTGATGCCTCCAAATTGTACCCTCTGAAGAATAATGTACAAAAAGAACGCCGCCAACTGATGATGGGTGAAAACCCAAAATGCATTTAGGCGAAATAAATTCATTGTTTAAAAAAGTGGCTGGTTGCTGTTATTTAGAAAAATAAAATAATATAGTCCACAGCCATGGAGCTCAACAATCCAATAAAATTGATAAATTAATTTTTATTTGTAGGAAACGCACACGTCGTGCAAGGATTACATACACATTACATTACATTAACTTTACTTGTCTTTGCTATAAGCTACAATGGATTTCTGTCTATTCCAGCATTTGATAATATGGTATCGATCACAAAATTCTAAGCACAGTTCACACACACACTCATCATTCGGTTAGTGATATAATTTGTTGCGACACACCTTGTGGTGAAACCCATGGGTTGCCATCTCGTTGCCACGTGTCGCATTTCATGGTTAGCTTCCCTCCAAGGCCTGTCTTGCATAGCAGACGTTGCACAGATCTCCTCCAGTATGTTGTTTTTCTTATGCAGATCTTGTAGAAGCTGTTTGAAGTGGCACTAGCTGGGAGTATGAACTCGTATCTTAGATCCTCTATCAAGAAGGTCTCCCTGGTAAGGTCATACACTAGCCTCGATCTTGTGTTCCATGGGACTCCTAAGACTCTCTTCAGGTATCTAGCCTTTACTTGCCCTAGTTCTTCAAGTTGTTTGTATGTGAGGTATTCTCCCAGTGATTCAAGGCCATACGTCAGGTTAGGTAGTATCTTTAGCCTGAACAGGTCCATAGTTGTGCTGATCGATAGTTGTGTGACGTTCCTGATTTCATTCATAGCTCTAATGGCTGCCACTGCTCTAGATCTTATATGTAGTCTGAAAATTTTTCCCGTTGTTTGGATTGTGATGCCTAGATATTTGAAATTGTTAACTCTCTTGAGTAATTTTCCATTGCATTTGACGTTCTCTGCTTCAGTGAGTCTTCCCCCTTTCCTGAATACTAGTAACTCCGTCTTATCTTCATTTATGTTGATGTCGTTTCTCTCCCCCCATTTGCTTAGTTTGTTTACAGCTGCTTGTAGCTTCTCTATATCTGATGTCGCGATGGCCATGTCATCAGCATATATGTATATGGTTATTCCTTTCATGACATCATGCGTAAGGACATTAAACAGGATGGGGCTGAGTGGATCGCCTTGGGGGACACCATTCGTCTGAGGCAGCCAGTCGGGTACACCTATTCCATCATCTATCTGTATGTGGTTTTCGGCTAGTATATTCAATATTGAAGTCATTGTACTCATCCTTCCAATTAGTTCCTCCAGTTTATCTATCAAAACCTTCCTGTTGACCAGGTCAAAGGCTTTTGTGTAGTCAACAAAAACCACATATAGTTTTCCTTTGGGTCTTCCTATTGTCTACTTTATTTGTTCCAGCAGGGTAGTGGATCGTCCCTTCCTAAAACCGAACTGCTCTTCTGGTAGAAGGGGTTCGAGCTTCTCTGCAGCCTTTGGGTGAGGATTCCCGTTAAGAGTTTCAGTGGCGTGGATTCCAGCGCTATTCCTCTGTATGCATTTGAATCCTCTGTGTCCCTTTTTCCCTTATACAGTAGTTTGATTTTTGACTTTCTCCATTTGCTCGGTATGCTTCCTAGTTTTATACATTTATTTAGAAGGGAGGTCCATAACGGCAGGTATTCTTGTGCTGTCTGTTTTAGGTGTTCATTTTTTATTCCATCTAGTCCTGGTGTTCTGTTGCTCCTCATTTTCTGTATCACCCTCGCAATTTCCTCGCAATCTCATCAGCCTGAGGGGTCCTAGATGTCTTGATTGTGGGAGTTATTTCTTTTGAACAGATTGATAAATTAATGTAGGTTAGTTATTTTACCTTTCTTATAAATGGGAGTCACTTACGCTTTTTTCCATTCGCTAGGAAGTTTGTGCTGAATTAAAGATTCACAATAAATGCAAGCTAAGTAAGGGGTCAATGCCACAGAATACTCTTTATAAATATATTAAAAAAAAGGGTCTCACGGTTCTTTCAAGCATGGGGCCCCAGGGCTAATGCACTCTTCCTTCCTTCCTTACTTCATGGACTGCATTTCCTCCCCCCCTCTTTTCCTACCCTCAACTCCTTCCCCTCCCCACCGGGGGACTGATAACCTTAGCAATTTAATCCCCCTATACCAACCAAACAACCCAACCGGAATCTGGACCAGGAGACTTTTTTGTATTCATCTCTCTCAGCTGCTTCTCTACACTGGAAATACCTATTACCAAGCCCTCCATTTGGGAGTTAGTGCGTTGATCAGATGATGGTACATTTGTATGGACCTCCTGTGTGAATGTTTACTTTAAGGTTAAATTTAGAACTTCGGCTTTCCATTTGCTTTCTTCTTTTACTTCTACCAACGAGTGACTGGATAGTGGCCTTTGACCCACTTACTGATACTACATAGGACCAGAATTTTTTCAGGTTCTCAGATTGATCTTTTGCTAAGGTATGGCTGTGGTAATTATTGTATGCTTCACACATCGATCCTTTTATAGATGCACAAATCTCTACTAAATTTTGAATGTCTGAATTAGCGTATTTTTTTAACTGACAGTGCAACAGCCTTTGCTTTCTCAGTAGCTTTCTAATATTATTATTATACCATGGTGGATCTTTTCATCCTTAATCGGCTTTATAGGCACGTATTTCTGTAACCCCTTTATTTACAATGCATTTAAATTTAGTCCACAATTCCTCTACATCTATTGTAGCGAAACTAAATGGTGTCCATTTTCTAAGTGTGATTCTAATAATTACTTATCAGCTCTAACAAAGACATGCTTCCAGCCTTCTTGATTGGTTTATTAACTTTGTCTGACTCTGCACTGCCATCGTTAATAATGTCATACCTTTATGCAGCTATAAGGTCTAAAATATTTCCATTGCAAGTGGGCTGTCAGTTTAACTGCTTAAGACATTTTTCAGAAAATGTGTCCAATAATAGTTTGCAAGACTGCTTGTCTGTATTGGCTGAAATGAAACTAGAGAGGTTCCAATCTATACTCTTAAGGTTACCCCCAACTAATATTGCACAGCACGGATATCTACACACTACCTGGTGTAGACTTTCTTTGAATGACTGTAAACTGCTGCAGCAGCACAGGGGGGGGGGGGGGGTAAAAACACAAAACTACTAATTTTACTTCTCTTAAAACTGTTAGATGCATCCAGATAACTTCAGTCACTCTCAACTTCAACCTCGGTAGAAACAATATCTTCGTTCATGGCAATGAACACTTCCCCTCCAGTTGTGTCTGATCTGTCTTTCCAATAAACATTAAATGCTTTGCTAAATATTTCTGAGCTTCCCATATCATGATTTAGCCAGCTTTCAGTGCCTAAAACTATCTGAGCGCAATAATTTTCCTGCAGCACACTATATTTGGAAAATTTACAGCTAATATTTTTATACTTAAATTATTGTTCTAAATGCAGCCAAAGGCTCTGGTTCAGACCCTCCACTTGGCTCCAAACCTGATCAACCCTGGGAACAATGCTACAAACTAACAGCTCTGCTTACACGTCACGCACGAGGACAACAGTCTTCACCAATTCTGCCAGCTGCCTGTATGAACTGAGGATGTCCTCAGAACCCAAACGACAAGCATCACTGGAACCGATGTGAGCCACAACTTGTAGCCGACTGCACCCCATACACTCAATAGCCACTGGCAAGGCCACCTCCACATCTCAGATGAGTTCCGCCCAGTAGACATGCCGAGTGCAGTGCACATTAGAATTCTTTCTGGATTTTAATACTATCTGCCTAAGGGGCTCCATCATATGCCAAACATTGGAGCTCACAATAACTAACAATCCCCTCCCCCCATGCACCTGCTCGGATCCTGCTGAAGGAGTGGCAGCATGTCCATCAAAGCACAAACTGGCATGGCCAGAAGGCCAGCCTCCACATTGGCCTATCATTTCAAGTGACGCCACTCCCCTTGCGGAGAGGGCAGCTCAACCATGTCTGATACATCTGACGGTGCCTTGACAGCAGGGACAGAGGGCGAAGCATTAGATACCTGAGGTGTCACCAGACTCCTCACCATCGCTGCACCTCAAAGCAGCAGCCTGAAGATGGCTGACCGAAGCCAGCAACATGCTCAGCTGTTTCGAACTGTAGCCAACTCTTCCTGGGACTGCACACAGCAGGCACACATCCTATCCATCCTATTAATACAATAAACCATGAAGAGTAGAAAACTAAATAATCAACTTTTAACTAGTCTAGTACTTTAATAAAGGCGGCTGGCAGCTTACTGAACTGTGGTAACTATACTGTCAAAAACAAGGAAATTGTCTCTGACAGTTTTCAAAATAAACAAGAAAATCTATGGAGCACACTATTATCAAATACGTGAGAAGAAGTAAGAAAAATACATTTAATACTTAAACTGTGTAGCTTGCAGCACAAATGAAATCTGCCAAGTACATGAGAATAAACAGTTCAATGTGGTTTCTGAATCATAGTGCAACTAGACTTTTGCAGAAAATAAAATGCAAAAGCAAAATATAGCAATTTGTTTTTCATTTAAATGTCACTCACCTGTCTATAGAGAAATGATTTCCCTTTACATTTTACTTCCCAAAAATCATAAAGCTTACAACTTGATACATAATCATTACTTAGAAAAGGATGGCCAGGTTGGATAATGAGTTCTTTCATACTTCTTAAAGTGCTGATCTCTTCACTATCTCTAGTAGAAGTCATAAACGATCTGAAATCTTTTGTTCCTGGGAAAAGTGTTGCAGCTTGTTTCATCAGCTCAACATTGAATTTTGGATTCCTTGCAAAACAAAAATAAAAATAATTACAAGTGCTCCAGCCCACAGTATAGAATTAATATAGAAAGATTGAACAGTTTTTACTCTGACTGTAATTTGATAATTGCAGGTAAAAGTGTTTAAAAAAATAAAGAAAGAAAAGAGAAGTCTTACTGAATGAAATGACATCGTTTCCATTCAGAAAATGGTATTTCTGCCAAATAGTTAAAGCCAGACTTTTGTATAGTTGGTGCATCTTGTTTCCTCACAGCTAGACGATACAAGTAAGTTCTGTACTTTGCACTATGTCTTGAATGAAATGTGTCTGGAACTAGCTGACATTTCTGCACTCTAAAATGGACAATAATAATTGACAGTTGTATTGAGAAATTCCTTTGCTGTGTCAAAACATGTAGTTACTTTTATTCCCTTAATTCTTACCTAAGTCCAACTTTGGCCTTCTCAAAATACCTGTTGAAACCTATTGTTAGAATCTCTGGGGCATACCCACCACCTGTAGGACTTTCTAAATCAACGTGGGCAGATGAAAGTAATGCATGGACCCCTTTGTCAGTTCTGAAAAAGTTAAAATGTATGGAATCACATTCAGTTTCTTTTCTGTTCTACAGTGACTTAGTTTTTGGTGTGCAGGTTATTTCTTATACATAATTATAGTTTTTCCTGATACCACTAAGAATGGAGGTCTCACAGTGACCAACAATTTAAATTCTTTGTACTCCTACTAAACAGGTTTGGAGAGAAATGTCTTTAATGTGCCTAAAATTCAAGCATTCATAAAACAATTTTTAATCTCAACTATGTTAAATGAAATAGTGATGTTCTTTTAAAAATAAATTGTAACAGTATAATAAGTGTCACAGAAAACGGTACAATATCACATCCAGAAAATAATACAGTACAATCACCTAATGTAAACCCCCCACCCCAAAAACTAAAATAAATATAAAACCTGTATTAGTGCAGAGCAATTTAACATCGACACAAATTATTTTAATATTGAAACACATGAAGTGATAAGTGCTATCGGCAAGGGATTTCAAATCAATTCCATATTGCTAGATTTTCAGAAGGATTTTGAGATTGTGTGTACCTCACAAGTGTCTTCTAATCAAATTGTATGCTTATAAAATATTGCCACAGTTGTGCAATTGGATTCACAATTTTCTTTCAGAAGGGGCACAGTAATTGACAGAGTGTCATCCAGTACAATGGAAGTACTATCTGGCATTCCAGACAAAAATGATATAGGAAGGCCCCTACTCTTCCTTACCTTCATTAACCATTTAGGAGACAATGTAAGCAGCTCTCTTAGACTGTTCGTGGAAACTGCTGTAATTTATCAGTTAGCAAAGTTACCAGAAGATCAAAAGCAACCGAAAAATAATTTAGATGTCTGGCAACTTACTGTAAATAATGAAAAGTGTGAAGTCATCCATATGAGCACTAAAATAAATTCATTAAACTTCATTTAGGCCCCTACATGATGAATCAGTCAAATCTAAAGTCTGTAAATTCAACTAAATACCTAGGAATAACAATCACGAACAATTTAAACTGAAATGAGCACATAGAAAATATTGTAGGGAAGGCAAACAAAAGGCTATGTTCATTGGCAAAGCACTTATAAGATGCAACAGTTCACTAAATAAACTGTCTAAACTACACCTGTGTTTCCTAATTTGAAGTACTAGTGTCCATTGTGGGATAACCAACAAGCGGGATTGATGGATGCTATAGAGAAAGTTCAGAGAAGAGCAGTTTGTTTTGTGTTATTTCGATATAGGTGAGAGCTTGTTGCAAAAATGATGCACAAGTTGGGTGGAAATCATTAAAAGAAAGGCATTATTCACTACGGTGAAATTTATGTGTGAATTTTCTTTCACCAACTATCTCTTCTGGATGCAAATATATTTTGTTAGCACCCACCTACATAGGGAGGCATGATTATCACAATAAAATAACAGAAATCAGATTGAAAACAGAAAGATTCAGGTGTTCCTTTTTCCCCGCACGCCATTAGAGAATGGAACGGTAGAGAAATACCAAAAAAGCGGTTTAATGAACCCTCTGCAATGCACTTAAATGTGATTAGTGAAGTAATTATGTAGATGAATATTAATCATCTAAAATTGATATTAGGCAACCTTCTTTATTTAAGTAAAAATAAAGGCAGCCACCTATAGTGGATCAATGTGTGAAGCACAGGAACACATTATTCAAAACAGCATTCACATTAACTATCAAGCATTACCCCTTTCTCTAACAGAAACACACGCAAGAGTCTTGCTGTTGCCACTGGAGCTCTATGTGGGCGGGTGTGGATTTTGTGTACTTCTGCTAATAAAAGAACTAATGTTAAAAGAGTTTTGGTGACTGCTGCTTTCTGCTAAGGATTTCTGTGCTCTAGATTTTCATCCATTGTAGATGAATAACCCACTATAGCTAAATGGTTACCTTTCCCTTATTTTATGTATTTCTCCCTCAGGGGATTTTCATCATTGTTATCTACTTAACTGATGAATTCCTTATCATCTATAGGCCCTATATACTGTAAATTAAAGACTCCAGCCCTAGGTTCTGTCTGCATGTTTGTAGGCTGTTTTATGAACTACTGTAGGTGACTGGTAAGGTTTTCAATGGAAAATCTGATAGTAATGTCAATAATGGAGGATAGATAACAAGTCACCGTAAAGAGGCTCACTGAGCTGCTGCCAGACACGAAAATAGACAATCAAATCCACACAACTTAAATTTTCAGCCATAGTTTTCGTCAGAAAAAGAAACACTAAAATTCATGCAATCATTCAGACAACTATACACACACAGCCATCATGTCCAGCCACTCCAGTGACACAAGCATCTAGATTGTGAGTGAGTTTAAAACTAGGGGAGGGGGGGGGGAAGGAAAAAATAAAGTTAGCAAAAATAGGAGAAAAAAAAAAGAAAAAAGTAATTAAGGGGATATTGTAAGTGTGACACACAGTTGCAAGGAAGACATGAGATAAAAGATAAGCAGTTGTGAAGGAAGAGGGGGGAGGGGGACATGTTAGGCATAGGGTGCATGGATGGGAAGTTAAGTTGAGCCCAGGATGGTTGCGGGGCCATAGAATGTGTTGAAGGGACAACTCCCATCAGCCCACTCTTAAAGAGGTGTTCCATCACCCACCCAACCTCCACGACATCCTAGTCCATCCCTATGCCTCTCCCAACCCCTCACCACAGTGATCATATCCCAATAGAAGACCCCAATGCAAGACTGCCCAATCCACCTAGCCAGCACTTCCAATTCCAGTCCTATCACAGGCTGATCCTATCCCATCAGAGGTTGGGCCACCTGTGAAAGTAGCCTTGTGACATACCACCTCTGCTGCAATCATTGCACAGCATTTTATATCGGTGTGACGATAAACCAGCTGTCTGTCAGGATGAATGGCCACTGCCAAACTGTGGCAAAAATCAAAATGGACCACCCTGTGCCACAGCATGCAGCTGAGCACAGGACTCTGGATTTCAATGGCTGCTCCACTAGCCGAGCCATCTGGATCCTCCCCTCCACCACCAGCTCTTCTGAACTGTGCAGATGGGAGTTGTCCCTTCAACACATTCTACGGTCCTGCAACATCCTGGCCTCAACCTAATATAGCTTCCCATCCCTGTACCCTATGCTTAACATCTCCCCTCCCCCCTTTTCCTTCCCCGCTCATTATCTTGTATCTCTTCCTTGCAACTGTGTGTCACCACTTACAATATCCCCTTGATTACTTTTTATTTTTTCTTATTTTTTTCCTATTTTTCCTAATTTTATTTTTCCCTTTTTTCCTATTTTTATTTTTCCTTATTATTCCTATCATTTCAAATCCCCACACTCCCTCCCAACACTCCTCCACACTTCCCTTTTATCCTTTCCCACCCCTTCCCTTCACTGTATTCATTGCCGCAATTCAAATTCCCACCTATCAGAGCCTTTAAAAACTATCCTGCAATGTGGAACTTTCCATCCCCACCTTTACCCAGCATCCTTCCCCCTCCACTTCCCACCTCACTCACAGTCTAGATGCTCGTGTCACTAGAGTGGCCAGACATGATGGTTGTGTGTGCATAGTTGTCTGAGTATATTGTGTGAATGTATGTGTTTCTTTTTCTGACAAAGGCAATGGTCAAAAATTTAAATTGTGTGAATGTGATTATCTATTTTCGTGTCTGTCAGCAGTTCATCAAACCTCTTTAAGGTTTTCACTAATACATAGACTAAATCATGAGGAAGTTCTAGAATGGGCAGGACTGAAATGAACCTTCAGCTTCAAAAAGAAGTTTCCTGCACACAATAGAAAACCTCACTAATACATCACAAAACATGAAATAAAAATGTGCTGAAATAAAAATGTCCATTTCAAAGACAGGTTAGCACCAAGGAAAAACAACCCCCCCCCCCCTCCCCCAGGACACACATAGAAGTGGAACATATGGAGATCCTTTTGTAAACTGCATCAGGAGTTGCCAGAACAAACTACATAGATTGTTCCTACAAGAGGAACTAGAGCTGTGTGAATCGTGGACAGCACAGACTACTGCCCACCTTATGCAGTGCAAACAATGCTTGAGCAGCTACATGGTCGCTGAGCTGAAGAAGGTTACTTTACATGCACTACTCATGGCCAGATTCTGGTCCCAAATTTCTTAAGACCTCAATTTTACATATTACACATGACATTTGTGCTAAAATTTATTATTTGACCACCTTTTAGCTAAAAACGTCTTAGCCCCATAATCCTACAAGTTACATGTAATATCTATAGAAAGCCTTACAAATAAATCTTATCCAGACACTCCATCCATTGTTTGTTTATATACATAACTCTGATGCTCCTGACACAATTGAAATTATATGAAAATTAAGTCACAGAAAGACATTAAACAGCTTATTCTGCCACATTGTATCAGCAATCTCACCATCAGCATAAATTTTATTTCCAGTTTTATCTCAGTCTATTTATTTAAATGCTTACTATCTAGTACATCAAAATATTCATGCATTAAGAAGTAAAATTAATGAACTTGTAGCGCACATATAGTTTGAGGGCACATAACACCCATGGCGCAGACACAATAGCTGTGCTGGACAGTTCCCATCACGCAGAAAGAGTATCAAATAAAACTGATAAATATAATTCCAACCATAGATTTGAGAAGATTACTTGAGTTGAAACTAATTGATACTTATGGTATCTCTGACCCTTTCAGTAACATATGATCAACTCTATCAATTAAGGCCATTGGATTAATTTTCCCAAATCAAGTATCACCACTGAAGGACTACTAACATGGACAAGCACCAAATGGAGAGCGCAGAGTAATTTCTACATAGACCATTTGGTTAATGTAGATGTGTCCACATCAACTCAATGACTATTGATACATGTGACGGGCAAGTATCACCTAAATAGTGCGCTGCTGAGGCTGGAGAGAGAGAGAGAGAGAGAGAGAGAGAGAGAGAGAGAGAGAGAGAGAGAGAGGCGGATGTGGAGTGTGCCATTAGGAGCCGCAGGTCACGCGAGTGGAGTGAGTTTATTTCAAGGATGTTACAAACTGTCATCATTTAATGATCTCCTTGACCGAGTTGTTAAACACTCATGCTATGACCGTGTTCATCCTTTACGACTATTATTGTGGTATGTATTGAAGAGATTTCAGCATTTATTTTGCTTTCAAGTACTTTAACTTCTATAACGAAGAATCTGATCTAACAAGGAGACCACATGGGTATTGGATTTTAGAATTTCTCCATATTTATGGTATGTGAAGTTCAGAACTTAAATAACATTCAGCCAAAGCCATTTCACACAACTCTCAAAATTTATCGAGAAAATGTGCTTTGAAGTTTTGCAAGTACATGTAAGTACCAATAATTAAGTCAGTTGCATCATCCGTAGGTCTAGCTCAGGTGGTAGCACAGTGGCTTTGCAACCATAGGGTCGATGGTTCAAAACCTGCCATTACAAGGGAATTTTTATTTTATTATTTTTTTCATTGTTTTCGAATACTTACACAATTTTACTATCTAAAGGTAATTTTTACAAAAAATGCTTTATTTATTTGTAATTTTATAAAATGTTAATAATGATGGTTTCAATCAAAAACACATAAGTTACTTGTTTTTACAGTATTAGTTTCAGTATCAGTTGACAACGACAGTCTTTGATTGTTCAGTTTGTGAAGAGCTATGACACTGTTTTTGGAAAGTCATCTCCGCAGGTACTAATAACTTTTCAGCAGCTAACCTAATCAACCATTGTTTTAGGTGACAACAAGATGTTCAGCTCATTTACATACACCTAAACAAAAATTGACACAAAATGTGAACCAAAATGTTTTATATAACTGAATTTGAAAAGGAAAAAAAAATTCTGTCATAGCGGGATTGAAACCTCCAACTCCATGGTTGTGTGGCTAGAGCACTACTACCTCTGCTACACTGACAGATGCTATAACTGATTTAATTATTGGTACTTATGTGTTCTTTCAAATCTTCAAAGTTAATTTTCTAGAGAAATTTTTAGAGTTGCATTGAATAGCATAGGCTGATTGTTATTTGAGTTCTGAACTTCACGTACCATAAATATAAAAAAATTCTAAAATCCGATACCCATGTGGTCTCCTTGTAAGATTATTCCCGGCCATAATTTTCTAAGATCATTGTTGTCTGGCTTCATTTTTTTTCAAGCATGAAACAATGAATTTGTGAGGCCTGCTGAACTAACACTAGTTTTCTGTGTGTTTTAGAAACTTGTGTGTTGCCTTCCATGTGCCTGGCGGTCTGTATGTAAATGTGGGCAATCTGGGGCTGTTTGGCTTGTTTCAGTCTCATAGGGAGTTAAAGTGAAAGGGTTCATGCTGGAAATGAGACTTCATGCATAGTTAAAAAAAAAAAAGTATACCCCCCTTTTTTTAGTATATGTATTTGATTAGATATTTTTTCCAGTAAATATGCAGTTATGCTGTAGCTTAATGAGTCTATGTTTACTGGTTCATGAGCAATCAGTAGAGTGAGTTGGCCAGTCGGTTTGAGACTTCAGCACTCAGAGTACAATTTCAATAGAAGTGGGAAAAAAGATTGAAAGAGTGTTTTTTATAAGCAAAAAATTATGTTCTATGGCTGTTGTAAGGAATTATTCTATTGGAAGAGCTAAGCCATTAAGTAATTAACATTTTTCAATATTATGCTGAAGGTGCGGAGAAAGCAAGTGTAATTGTTACCAGAGGTGCAGGTGCAAATGGAGCAGTTTGTATATCTGAACAATTTAGTAAACTGCCAAACTCTTTGTTGCCAATGCTTCAAGGAGTGCATAGCCTGTCAGATAAAGATGTGAATCATGTTAAGGAGTTCCAGCGGTTAATTGTCAAGTTGCAAAACAAGGCACTTGGAATGCAAATTCAGGAATAACTAATATGTCAGATAATTTTTCGTTTGGGTGAAGGACAGCTGAGTCAGTTGATAGCTGATGTGCTGATCAGGGGTATCTCAGTCGCGGGCAGCATTTTTAGACAGGCCACACTCATTTTCTGAGTTGGAGAAACTGGATGTCGGCATAGAAAATGTGCAGTATTTTGATGGGAAATGAGGGGAAGAGCAAGCTTACAATAGAGAAAGGCGTGGGTTGACTGTTGCTGCAGGCAACTGCGTTTATGTAAGGAATGTCTGGTGCAGAGAACAGCAATAATGAAGCAATAGGTAAACTAGCAACCAGGTATATCGGTCCATGTGAGGCGATTACAATTCTCATTCCTATTAACTTACTGGTAAAAGGTCTGCAAACACGCAAGAAGATTCACATCTATCTGAACCCACTTAAAGTAAGCAAACCCTAGGAAGTTTTACTTTAAGGGGGGAGGTGGATGTGTCCGCATCACCTTGGCAACTATTGACACATATGATGGGCAACGATCACCTAAATAGCATGATGCCGAGGCTGTGAAGAGAGAGAGAGACGGAAGTGGAGTGTGCTGCTAGGAGGCGCGGGTCACATGAGTGGAGTGCTGGTGACTCTGGGCTGCGGTATGCGCAAGTGGAACAGTGAAACTTGGGCGGCGAGTTCTAGCATTGAAGGCTCTCTTTCTCACTGACCAAAGGGCTTGTGAATGTGCAACCTGGTGTATTTAGCATGGAGGCACTGCAATTGTGAGCAATTTATTTATTCATTTATTTATTTATATATATATTTTTTTGGGGGGGGGGGGGGGTTGATCAGCCTTTTGAGACTATGAGCACTTGTGACAGCATGATTTGATCAATTGCTGAGGGCTTGATGGCTTTGCTTGAGACCTCTATCAGACATTTAAATTTATTTCAAGGATGTTATGAACTGCCTTCATTTAATGAGTACCTTGACTGAGTAGTTAATTGCTTGTGCTTTGATTGTGTTCATACTTTCTGACTATTAATGTGGTGTGTACTGAAGATATTGCAGCATTTATTTAGCTGTCAAGTAGTTTGACTTGTATAACGAAGACTCTGCTCTTAGATTATTCCAGGCTATAGTTTTCTAAGATCACTGTTGTCTGGCATCATTTTCGCAAGCATCTGCTGAACTAACACTAGTTCTCTGTGTGTTTTATGTGTGTTGCCTTCTGTGTGGCCCAAAGGCCTGTGTGAAGGTGGGCAGTCTGGGACTGTATGGTTTGTTTCACGTTCACAGGGGGTGAAAGGGCCCTTGCTGGGAGTGAGACTTCATGCATAGTAAAAAAAAATGGTATAACTTGTTTTTTGAGTATATATGCATCTGATTATAATAGGTCCCCCCCCCCCCCCCCCCAGTAAATTTGCAGTTATGCTGTAACGTAATGAGCCTGTGTTTACTGGTTCATGAGCAATCAGTAGAGTGGGTTGGCCAGTAGGTTTGAGACTTGAGCTCTCGGTAAGAGTACAGTTTTAATACAAGAAAAAGATTGTGAATGAGTGCTTTTTATAAACAAAGATTTGTGTCCTATAACTGTTGTAAAGAATTATTCTATTGGAAGAGCTAAGCCATTAAGTAATTATTATTTTTCAATATTATGCTGAAGTTTGGGTTACCAAATGTTGTTTCTAATTTTACTATTGGGCCTTTAAAATAAATTTGCTTTTAATGGCTTTGTCCAAAGTGTTTTGTTGCGTACGTTTTAACAATCAGGAATCTTGTTGGTATTGAAGTTCACTAAAGTGAAGTGTTGATGAGTAATACATGTTTTATGTGTATAAGTTCCAAGGAATGAAACTCATGTCATGGAGTAACCTGGTAATAAATTTATAAAACTTGAGAACTGTGATCTAGCACCTTCCCTTAAGGGAACCTTGCTTCCTATCCTAAAGTAGTATTGCTACAGTAGAAATTCCTCAAATTTTGTGGCCATTAGGTTGAATGCAGCATGATCCCACACTATGGTGCAAAGATTCCAGTTCAGCCTCATTCTGTGAATTACAACCGAAACAGGTGTCCCACCCCAAGTGGCTAAGAGACCAAGCTACTGGGAACTAAGTTAGTTTGTAAATCTAAGGGACTTAAATGCTTGGTTATTAGTCTGGAAACTGTGTATGAACTGCAGACACGTACTGTGAGACAATGGGTGAGATTACAAATACGACTGGCAGCCATGCACCAGTTCGATACAGTTGCGTATCTGTGCAGCATTCGCCTCGCAGTCTGACTGTTGCAGAGGTTATCGCCATTTTGTCAGAAGTGTTGGAGCTGACCACTTTGTGTTAGAACCATTTGTGTAGATCAGCATGATTTCCATTTGGAAGACTGTAGTAGTCAGTGGGTTGCTACTAAGCTGTCGTACTGTTTGCACTATGGAAGTACATATAGAAATATGTTCTGTTTTGTTGACTGGGAAAAAGCATTTGACTGAATTAAGTGGTGTATGCTGTCAAAGATACTGAAAGATTTTTGTACTGATCAGAAGGATATGAGGCTGATAAAATAACTCTACGTGGAACAGAAAGTTGTGCTTTGAATAGATGATGATGAAACTGGAGAGGTGGCTATCGCAAGAGGTGTGAGTTTGGCTTATTGTCTGTCACCAGCACTTTATATGTGCTGAAAAACTAATCAATAAGGCATTTGAAGAAGCAAAAGAGCTTGCAGTGGGAGGAAAAAGAATAAAAACTATTAAGTATGCAGATGATATGAATGTACTAGCAGCAACAGAAGAAGATATTGAGGTAATGATGGAGAATATTGTAAGCATGGGGAAAGAATTCAGAATGAAAGTGAACATCGATAAGAGCAAAGTGATGACAATTGGAAAATAAGGTAACATGATTAATGTATCACTAAACGGAAGAAAACTGCAACAGGTTCAATCATTCCAATATCTGGAAACTTAATAACTTCCAATGGAAGATGTACAGAAGAAGTGAGACGCAAAATATACATGGGAAACAAAGTGTTTAGGAGAGTGAAAGATTTACTGACAAATAGGGTCTTCCCAATTAATCTCCGGAAAAGGTTCACCAAATGTTTTGTGTGGAGTGTGGTGTCCTATGCTTCTGAAACGTGAACAATAAGACAGAATGAACAAAAATATTTAGAAATTTTTGAAATGTGGCTATGAGAAGAATGGAGAAAGTGAAATTGACCCACAGAATGAGAAATGAGGTGTTGAGCCAAGTAAAACAGGAAAGGAACTTCATGAGGATGATACAGATGAAAGAAACATCTTGGGTGGGCCACATATTATGAAGGAATTGTCTACTGCAGGGGATAGTGGAGGGAAACACAGAAGGAAAAAGAGGAAGAAGGTTTGGTATGCTAACGGATATGAAGAAAGGAAGCAGTTAGAAGCAAATGAAGGAGGATGTCCAACACAGAAAGACTTGGAGGATGTTCAGTTGATACCTGCATAAGGACAGATTTATTGAAAGAGAGAGATTAAAAATATAATAATAGAAAGTCCAGGTTGCAATTAATAGTATAGTAAGGACAGTTTACAATTCACCGCAAAGACGTGGCGACGTGCTGCGACTGGCACATACAAAAGACAGGCACATACAAAAGACACACACATACAACACTTTCAGCTATCAGCCATGGCCTTCTTCAGAAAATAGAACACTCACGCGATCACACAACACAGTCATACAACCATCATCTCCGGCTGCCGCACTTCGAATCGCGTGATTGCGTGAGTGTTCTATTTTCTGAAAAAGGCGATGGCCGAAAGTGTTGTATGTGTGTGTCTTTCGTATGTGCTTGTCGCAGCGCGTCGCCACGTCTTTGCGGTGAGTTGTAAACTGTCCTTACTATACTAGAGATTTATATATCAGATCAGGTGAAAGGGAACATAAACCTCTCACTTTATAAGATGTATAGTTTCAGCAGTGGAAAGTAAAGCATTCATGGATCAATGCAAGCAAATGTTTCATAAAGACAAATATAATACAGGCAAGTAATTTCTAATAAAGAAATGCACTAGGACTGCAAACATGAATCTGATTTCTTGTACACTAGAGTGCACATATTTTAGTAGACTGAAAGTTTAGACTAGGTCACATATTACCTAATGTGAATTATCAGCTGAGATGCTTTGTTATGCTGCCGAAAGTGTAGGCACAGCTACAATGGCAAGACTACAAAACACAATGTAACAAGAGTCACAATAAAACAAGTGAACAATGAACAATAAACTTTGCTCTGATAAATGAAGGTTGTTGACATGATAAAATCCCAACTCCAAACAACACATCAAATATTGCAGCAATAATATTTTGTAGTGGTACTGAAACACTACAAGTAGCAGTCCAATGGTAATAGTGAACTAAAGAACAAGATTTGGCAGAAGACAGAAAAGTCTGACAGTGGATGAGCAGAAGATTCATTGGTTTTGATGGAATATATGGCTACTTTTCTGAGAATATGCAGATTTATCAATTGGCAATCACATATTTAGTTCATTATAACATACATACTGAAACGCGAAGCTGATCGCTTAACAATCTTATCAAAAATGATAAAAGTAATAGAGAGTTGGATGAGAAATGGTTAAAGAACACTTGGAAGCTGGAATTATCAAACAAAAAGATTCTGTACACCCACCATGGTCTTTGTCAATAGTTATTGTAAAAAAGATATCAGTTTATAAAGAGCATTGTTCAATTTTTGCATCAATTACTGAGCTATGAATGCAGTTAATACATCAGAATTTACTCCTTAGCATACCGTATTGTTTATAAGTCCTATATTATTTCAGCTGTCAAATTAATATTGTGATCTAAAAAGTAGATACCATCCGCTCAAATGAATGAGCAAACACTGCATTTGTCTACAACAGGGATGTATAAATATGCCATTTAGACTCAAAATGTGCACAATACCTTTCAGCAAACTGATATATTCAGTTTTATCAGGGTTCAGTACAAGTTCTTTGACACAATAATTTTCAGTTAAAATCAAGAAGGAAACTAAGATATTTCAAGCAATTTTTGACAAACAGTCTTTATTAATAGATAAACATATTTTTGTAGAAATTCAAATTAACTGCCTTGCAAATTTTATAACCAGTAAAGGTGTTTACAGTGGCCCAAAATTATTTGGAACTATTAAAAATTTTACTGAATCACAAAATTTAAAGAAACTACAATCACTATCAATACATTACCGGTAATGGTAGGTAATACAGATTTAACATGTACAATGATGTCGCTACTAAAATGAGGAGCCACAGTTAAATGTTTGACAAAAACATTATGAAAGCAATACCACAGCTGAATTGTTGGCCTACCCAGGTTTTCAAATGGCCTTCATTCTCTTGAGAAATGTTTCAAATTTTGTTGCTGGCTGCTATTCTGTCTTAAGAAATTGGCAACCATGTACATCCAATATTATGCAGTTCTAAATTATTAACCATGGCAAATTGTAATCATACTACCACGGAGAAGAGCTCTGTGCTCTGATTTTTGATTTAATACCTATTAGATGTTTCTTTGTGGGAAGAGAATTTATTGAAATTACAGACCATGCAGCAATGAAATGCATACAAGCTTGAGTAAGGTAAACATTCTCGAGGGCCTAGAGTTGGAGCTTTGCAAGTATAAGCAAGCAGGCGTGAATTGCTGAAACAGCATTAAGTGCAAACAGTGTCGTGCCCCACTGGTGCATCAACAATGGAGTGGAAGAGACCGGCACACCTTGAGCAAGAGAGAGGGAGCCACTATGAAGTAACCAAATCGATGACAGGTAACAATTACGGATGAGCGGTACGATTCTAACTCAGAAAGCGGGCAAGAACGTTCCCCTTTTTCAATATAGATAGGAGAGAACCGACTAGAATCATTCAGTCTGGAGTCTTGATGTACTTAGGTCCTTACTCTATCTCCTGACTACGGTGGCTAACGCCTTTGGGAGACTGTTACCGCTTCTCCAGATGCAGTTTACCTCCCCGCAGAGAGAACATCACAACCACTGATAAACAGCTGGGAGCACTCTGTGACTGAGGTGCCAACAAGAGCCTGATAGGTCATCATCTCTTCCTGCCATTGCATGGACAAGCAGGCCCAGGCGGTCCATATTTCGAGACCCAGCACAGGGCAAATGCAGTGCTGGGCAGGCACTAGCAACAAACATCTCGACTACAGATAAAGTGACTCCGAGGACTGGGGTTGCCACTGAGAGGCCTGGGGAGGGCTCTCTAGGCACAAAACATGGGTGCAATATACGATTTCTGGGTGTCAAGACAGCTGCAGCAGCTGATGGATCAACTGCCACCTCGGAGGGCAGTGGTGGAGAACTGATTGTATATGGATCAAGCAATAAATAATTATGGATGTCTACGACCTGCTCTCTTAGCCCCACACCATCCTGACAAGTAGTGCCAAGGGCCATTACAAGTGGTATTTTAGGCCTTGGCTATAACAAGTGGTGTCAGAAATACAAAACCACAGCTGAAAACCATAACAAGTGGTGATAGAAGTGGCCAGACATTCACCACTGTAGTAGCAGACATCCAGAGCAGACAATGAGTGCGATAAATGCAAGCAACTGCTTTCCCTCATTTTTGTTGGTGGCAAATCATGTTAGGATGTCAGGGATAGTATTAAGAGATTTCAGGGTACCATTCAAGAGTCCTAGTGAAGCTGTCTATCTGTAATAAGTTCAGGGCGACATTACTCTTGTAAATTTGGTACCGTCAAGGTGGACAGTTTGTAATTTAATGGGTCTTGTTGCTTCAGATGATAAATTTGTGGCAAAAACATGTAGTATTTGTGGGAAATACAAGCATGTGACTGGATAGTATGGGGGATCTAAATGGTTTGCAATAATACACAGTAATAAGTAGCTTGGCAGTTTAAAAGGAGAGATCCACCACATGTAATATGCTGGAAACACATGGAACTGGAATAAGTGACAGAGAAAGTAAAGAGGTTAATAGAGGAAAATAAAGGACATAAATAGCATATTCAGCATGTGGAGCAACAGTTGTTAACAAGTAATCAGACAGGTTCTGTTATTCCAATCCTTAGTAGTCCTGTCGACCTCTTGAAAATGAGTAGCTACTCTTACACTGCTATGGCCAAATCACTCGGATTCTCCATTTGTATCCAATGTGAAAAGTCCAGTGATATTCCCCACAGAAACATATCCATAGGCCTAATGTCCGTCTCTCTCAACAGAAATTCATTTACACTTGCATTCAAGCGCCATTTTGCTTGTGACCTACCTCGGACATATCATCAACCAGGATGGAGTCTGAACAGACCCTTGTTCCCTTCTGCAGTGTGAAATTTTACAACTCCACAAACAGTTAAGCGGGCACAATCCTAGGCCTATAACGGTTTGGCCAATTCCTATTGGAAATTCATACAGAAATAGCAAGTCCACTAACTAGATTGCTTAACAAAGATGTTACTTTCCAGTGGACAACAGTATGCGAAGAGGCATTCCATAAATTGAAGCAAGTTCCAACAACTGACCCAGTTTTAAAATTATATTACTGTGTGATATGTGTAATCACGCTCTCGTGATTGTTCTTGGACAAGAAACGAAAACGTTTGTAGAGTCTATGGGACTTAAATACGGGGTCATCAGTCCCTAAACTTACAAACTACTTATGAACTACTTACAACTAAGGACGGCACAAATATCCATACCCGAGGGGGGGAATCAAACCCCCGACCCTAGTGGCCGTGCGGATCGTGACTGGAGCGCCTCAATCCCCTCGGCCACCGCGGCCGGCTCTCGGACAAGAAGTTGATGGCAAAGAACACTCAGTAGTGTGTGCATATTGTCAACTTAACAGAGTGGAAGAAAATTATTTGACCACGGAGAAGGAATTATTAGCGATGATATATGGTATTTCATATTTTCCGTGTTACCTTTATGGTAGGAAATTTAAGGTTGTAACAGACAATACAGCTCTTAAGTGGTTACTAGAAGTTTAGTGAGATGGGCATTGAATCTTGGTAAAGTATGAGGTTATTGAGAAACCTGGAGTAAAGCACGCCAATGCTGATGCACTAATCAGGAAAATGGCGGTGTTACAGGTGTCAAGGTTGACTAAGGGTGAGTGGAAGAAGCCACAAACTGCTGACGAAGATTGTTGATTGTTTTGCAAACAACCACAGTGCCTGATACATAATGAATTACTCTGCAGGTCAACGAAGTGTGATCCACACATCGTAGTGTGTGACAACTTATGATTATTTTCTTTCCATTCATGCTGGGAGGAGGGCTGCAGGCAGATGAGTGGCTGAGATATTCTGGTGGAGAACACATCACCAAGATGTTGAAGAGCGAGGTAAGGCACCAGATGTGGAAAATAAAAGAGATCGTAAGTGTAGGCTATGCTCTAGGAACATATAGTAAAGTGGTGTATATAGTAGAGAAGTTGTCATATGTGTTTTTATTTTATTTATTTACTTAGTTATTGTAACTGGAGGGAAAATGATAGGTGAATTCCTTCTCATAGTGGTGGCATGATGGCGTTCAAATGGGTGATGTGATGCATAGACCTTTGGCACATGACTTGAGCTGACCAGATACACAATATCCCATTGGAAAGTGGAATCCTATTTGTAAGGCAGCCTGACATTACTCTTATGAGTCATGTGTGGACACTGCAACTAACACTCAAAATTTTGGAAGTAAGAAGTGAAGTACGACAACAGCAAGATGTGTCAAGCTTGGTCACCCTAACAACTAGAGACAAGATGTTGGTAGATGTACAGGAGGAGTTTTGATGGTTAGACTTTTTGTGTAAGGAAGTGAGAGAACAACTGCAGTGAGTAGTAGGCACAATCCCGGAAACAAAGTTGAGAGTGAGACTGGGTTGGTTAGATGCCAGGGGAAAGCTGTAGAAACCCATATTTGGGACAGCAGACATGGAAAATATCAAGGGGTTGAATAATTCAATAACATTTATCCAGGGCATCAAAGAGAATGTAGAGAACTTGGATACACCTAATACGGAGATACACAATTTGGGACAGGAACTGCTGAATGTAACACAAGTAATGTGAGGAATGGCCACGGAATTGTGAGCACACACAGGACAGACACAAGACTTATTGAACACAGATCTAAAATGAGTATAGACTCAGTTAAGCACATTAAAAGATTCAAGATAGCATCCATCCACAAATGTCTGATGCATTAAGTAAAATTTACTGCAAAGCCGTACAAGAAACTGTGACAGGCACATAAAAAAGACACTCGCACATACAACACTTAAGCTAGAAGGCATTAAACTTCTTCAGAAAAAAGAGCAGTCAGACACCACAGTCACACAACCATCATCTCCATCTGCCGAACTCTCAATCACACTCTTTAGTGAAGGGATAGGAGGAGGGGGGAGAGGAGTAGGGGGGGGGGGGGGCAAGAAGGTTGTGTGGCGGTGATGAGGATGGATACAGCATGGACCTACAGAGCATATATATTTTAAATGGGTGGAACAAGATGCAGCTTAGGAATGGAGTGGAAATGTGGGGGAGGAGAGGGGAGGGAAGGAAAACAAAATGCAAACAAGGGGATATAATAGATGCATTCACCCTGATACAAGGGAAACAATCCTGAGTCCCAATATTGCAGCTTCGACTAAAAGGAAGAAAGTGACTGAAAATGTTGAAATGACATAGCAGCTAATGTGAGCTGAGTGACTACAGGGTCAAAGAGGATCAGCGAGCCACTATTCAATACACTAAAACCTCCAGCCTGAAGCTTAGGCCAGAGTCCAAAAATTTCACAAAATCTTAAAACTTTTCTCACACTCGCTTCATCGTCACCTAAAATAGAGGGTAAATCACCACAAAGATTCACCTTGATTTTCTGTGTATGGTACAAAATACACTTATTTAAAATGTGGCATACAGTAATCTGCACACCTCAAGCATCACAGACCAGGGACAACTCTCATTGGAGTAAGAATCCATGGGTGTATGGACAGTGCCTGATTTGGAGGCAGGTAATGGTAACTTCATCCTGCCTGAGAGGCCGACAGGAGAATTGCCATGGACATTGGGTTTCAGCAACTGCAGCTTGTTGTTTGTTACTGAATGCCATTCAGCCTCCGACAGCTGCAGGGACAGCAACAAGCAAGTGAGATGTTGCAAAGGAATAGGAGACTGTGTCACATAATGGTCTCGGCAGTCCTCTTTGCAGTCCAATCGGCTACTTCATTTCCCTGTATTCCCACAGCCCTGGAACCGAACAAAATGAGACCTGCTTTCCCCGACATTGGAGGGAAAACAGTTCATATATTTTGCAACATCACGGCTGGATATAGTTCCTGTAATGATTGCAGCACACTAAGAGAATCGAAGCAGATAAAGAACCATTTACCCTAATTTCTTCATATCTGCTCCAGTACCTTCAGGATCGATGAAGCTCCACAGAAAAAACAGGATAAGTCTCAGGAAGACGAATCCTGATGTAATAGTCAGGGAAAACTACAGAACAACCAACAGAGTCCCCCCCTCCCTCCAGTTTCAAGTCATCAGTGTACACCACAGTAGAGTTGTGATAACTATCTAAAACGGTAAAAAAAAAAAAAAAAAAAAAAAAAAAAAAAAAAAAAAAAAAAAAAAACTGACTGTAAGGTAAAAATTATTGCATCTTTTTTAAAAGTAGTCAGATCTGAAACAAGCTTGGGCCTCTGGATAAGCCGAGGTAAATGTCTACTCTAATCCAAACATAAAACATTAAAATCTGCCACTTCCATATCTGAAAGGCAATCCTTTGAACAGGTCCCATAAGGCCAGGTCACCTGCAGCCAACAGAGAAAAAGCCTTTCAAATTAAGGCTGAGTAACAGTGTGCTATGCAGATGTGAATGGTGTTGACAGCTTTTGTATGCCTGGCACACCACGAGTAGCTGCCACAATATGTATAGTGGCAGCTCATTTAGTCCCCCTATCCCAACCAAACAACATTAGTGGTGGCGGCTCAGAAGCCACAGCACAGAGACTTGGTCTGGGGCTACTTATAAACACACCAGTGGCCAGCAGAATTCCTTCATGGTGTACCGTCCTGGGGTACCATCTTTAGACAGGATGGCCATGCAGATCCATAAACAGTCAAGCCAAGATCGAAAAAAGTATCTATAAAACCGGAGCAGACAAGTCCTGTCTTGTGTAGCTAATACATGCTCAGTGCTTTAAGACACCATCATTTCAGATCTTTCAGGTGTGGCAACCAAGAAAGTTTGGTGTCAAACGTGAGGCCCAGAAACTTCACTGTGTCTTTAAAATTTAGAATAGTGTCCATCATTCACAGTTCAGGCAAGGGTAAAATGGAACAAGCAGTTGAAAATTTCACCAATTCTGCCCATTCATCAAATTGTAAAAGAGTTAGTTGCAACTGGCGTGTTGTTGCAAGGTGTGACAAAGAGCAAACTATCGAGAAGTCATCAACAAATAAGACTGGACAGGACGTTTCACAACAGACAAAAGACTGTTAATTGCTATAGTAAACAAAGTCACACTTAAAACACTACCCTGAAGAACACCGTTCTCTCACTCAAAAAGATCAGACAGGAAGTCACCAACTCGATATCTAAAATAGCTTGGAAAAAGAAAGGACTTAATAAAAAGGGAAAAACATCCACAAAACCCCTCACAACCCATTCTGTGGCGTTGGAAAGCAGGATCCTCCTGGGCAGTGAAAGTTACAGTGAAGTACTCTGCCATAGTCTGCACAATGTCTCGTGGCTCAGTGAGGAGTGCCATTTGTCATTACAGCGGCTACTGGGCACTGTCCTCCTCTTCCAGATATCCTCCTTATAGTTTCCCACACTTTAGTGCTGGTTGTGGAATGATTGATGGAATTCAGGAAGTGCTACAATGATATCTTCTTACTCTCTCATATAACCTGGTGATATTTTGCCCTTGCTGCCCCAAAGGCTGCAAGATTAGCTGCAGTGGGCCTGTGCTTGAATTTATGTAGAGCCACTCATCTAGCCCGTATGGCAGAGTGGCAGTCTTCACTCCACCAAGGGACAGGCTGCCATTTCAACCAGCCTGTAGACTGTGGAATGGATACTTCAGCAGTGCAGGTGTTCAATTGTGTAATGTGAACACTATCTCATCAGTCATATTCAGGAAGTTGGTTGAGCAAAGTCCTGTCTTATGAAGTACCCATCGTGGTGGGATTCTGGCTGGTACCACTCTTTCTGGCAGAACCCAGAGAGGGACATGGTCACTTCCCACTGAACAGAGTAGAGATAATAAGATAAGAGGAGGAGTTGCCATATATGCCAAAAGCTATCACAGTGTAAAAAATTTAGAAACAAAAAAGTTTTGTGTAGAGCAGCATATTGAAGCATGTGCCTGCCAGCTTAAACTTAATGATGATTATCTTATAATTGTAACAGTATATAGGTCCCCTTCAGGGAACTTTCAGTTATTTCTGGAAAACTTGGATGCCTTGTTGTGCTATCTGTCAGATAGGGGGAAGCAAATTATTATTTGTGGTGATTTCAATGTAGATTCACTGAAAGAGTGTAATAGGAAGAAAGACCTGGAAGTCTTACTTGGCTCATTCAATCTGACATCCGTTATTGATTTTCCTACTCGGGTAGTAAAGGACAGCAGTACATTGATAGATAACTTTTTTATAGACCAAGATAAGTTTAACAACATAAATGCTTGTCCCATTGAGAATGGTCTTTCGGATCATGGTGCACAGCTAGTAACAGTATATGAAATAGCTCCGTTCAGTAATTCGAAACTGTCCACCAGAATAGTGCGCTCGATTAATGACTTTACAACTAAAAATTTCAAAAAAAAGTCTACAGCAGTTAGACTGGGATGAGGTTTACAAGGAACCTGATGTTAATTTAAAATATAATTTATTTCACGATACATTTGTAAGGGTATTTGATAACTGTTTCCCCAAGAAATTAGTAAAATTTAATTCTAAGAAACCATGCAAAAAACCATGGCTTACTAAAGGTATAAAAATATCGTGTAACCGAAAAAGGGAACTATATCTGTCCGCAAGAAAGAGTAATAACCCAGAAACAATAAAATATTATAAAAGCTACTGTGCTACATTAAGAAAAGTTATTAAAAAAATCAAGAAGCATGTGCATCATGTCTGAGATTAGCTCCTCTGATAATAAAATTAAAACAATTTGGAATATTATTAAAAGGGAGACAGGGCAACCAAGAGCAGAGGAAGAGGGTATTACCATCAAAACAAATGAAAACTTTATCAACAAAAAGTCAGAAGGTGAAAACATTTTTAATGATTACTTTTTAAATGTTGTGGAGAAAATAGGATCTAAATGTTCATTAGAAGGAGCAAGGCAATTAATGGAAGAGGCCATACCCACACAATTTGATACAATTGAAATTCCACCCACCTCACCTTCAGAAATTAGGAAAATAATAAACTCTCTCAAGAGTAAACGGTCATATGGAATTGATGGCATTTCCAGTAGGGTATTAAAAACTTGTTCCCAGGAGATAAGTAGGATTCTCAGTCATATTTGTAATAGCTCATTAAAGCAGGGTATTTTCCCAGATAGACTGAAATATGCTATCGTTAAACCTTTGCATAAAAAAGGGGATACATACGATGTCAACAACTACCGGCCCATCTCACTTCTGACAGCTTTATCAAAGATTTTTGAAAAAGTTATGTATTCTCGAATTGCTTCACATATTAGTATAAATAAAGTTCTAACAAAATGTCAGTTTGGTTTTCAAAAAAGCTTTTCAACTGAAAATGCTATATACACCTTCACTGATGAAATATTAAATGCTTTGAATAACCGGACATCACCAGTAGGGATTTTTTGTGATCTTTCAAAGGCGTTTGATTGTGTAAATCATGGGATTCTTCTAGATAAGCTTAAGTATTGTGGTATGAGTGGGACAGTGCACAAATGGTTTAAATCATACTTAACTGGAAGAGTGCAGAAAGTTGAAATAAGCAGTTCACATGATGTAGATGACACAATTAATTCTTCTAACTGGGGAGTTATTAAAAATGGGGTCCCACAAGGTTTGGTCTTGGGTCCTTTGCTGTTCTTAATATATATTAATGACTTGCCATTCTACATACATGAAGATGCTAAGCTAGTACTTTTTGCTGATGATACAAGTATAGCTATCACACCTGACAAACAGGAATTAACTGATGAAATTGTAAATGATATCTTCCAGAAAGTCATTAAGTGGTTCTCTACAAATGGACTCTCATTAAACTTTGATAAAACCCAGTATATACAGTTTCATACAGTAAATGGCATGACACCATTAATAAATTTAGACTTTGAACATAAATCTGTAGCTAAGGTAGAATATTCGAAATTTTTAGGTGTTTGCATTGACGAGGGACTGAATTGGAAGAAACATATTGAAGATCTCCTGAAACGTCTGAGTTCAGCTACTTATGCTATCAGTGTCATTGCAAAATTTGGTGATATAAATCTCAGTAAATTAGCTTACTACGCCTATTTTCATTCACTGCTTTCATATGGGATCATATTCTGGGGCAATTCAACATTGAGTAAAAAAGTATTCATTGCACAAAAGCGTGTAATCAGAATAATTGCTGGAGCCCACCCAAGAGCATCCTGCAGACATTTATTTAGGGATCTAGGGATACTCACTGTAGCTTCACAATATATATATTCACTCATGAAATTTGTTATTAACAATCCGACTCAATTCAAAAGTAATAGCAGTGTGCATAGCTACGACACTAGGAGAAAGGATGATATTCACTATTCAAGGTTAAATCTAACTTTGGCTCAAAAAGGGGTGAATTATGCTGCCACAAAAGTCTTTGGTCACTTACCAAGTAGCATCAAAAGTCTGACAGATAGCCAACTAGTATTTAAAAAGAAATTAAAGGAATTTCTGAATGGCAACTCCTTCTACAATGTAGATGAATTTTTAGATAAAACATAAAAAAAAATATATAAAAAAAAAATTAAAAAAAAATAAAAAAAAATTTACAAAAAAAAATTCTTAAAATATAGATTGTCAAGTATAGACATAATTTACTAAACTGACACGTTCCACATCATTACGAAATGTCGTATACATGATCTAAGGAACAAGTATTAATCTAATCTAATCTAAAGAGTGGGCAAGAGCTGGAGAAGAGAGTGAGAGATCAATAGTGGAGAATGACCCTGTTGCAGAAGAGAAGGGTGTATTCTGGCCTGTATTCAGGAAATGTGCACTGGATGACAAAAGAATACTCTCAATTTTCTACCCCTGGGGCAGGTACCACAACTGCCTGCAGGCATATGGTGAGCGAGACAGGTTTGGAGTGGTAAGTGGCATTGATGAAAATACCCACTCCACCTTTAGCTCTGATGCCAGTGAGGTCATCCTTCCTTTATAGAAAATATCCACGTAACTCGAGGTGTCCAATTCTTTGAAATTAGTTTCTTGAACACACACAAGTGCACGCACGTGCACACACACACACACACACACACACACACACACACAGATACAGGTATATCCCAAGTCAACAATCTTAGTCCCTCTACATGGATCCTAAACCCCTGTAAGTTCCACTGCAGTATGGGAGCCTTTTATCTTAGAGGTAATATCTTGACTTTATCTCTCCAACTGTCGGGCCCGGTGGTGTTGGGGTAAAGCGCTCAGCTGGAAATCGAAGGGTCGAGGGTTCGAAACCCAGTCGGACCTGGGATATGGTTCAGATTCCACGTTAAGCTGTAGGTTCCCTTTTTCCAGTTGGATAACTGGGGGAACCCAGGGACACGCAAGTCACTGAAGTGGCATCCAATTGAAAGACCAATGAGCCACATGGAATTATTATTATTATCTTTCCAACTAGACGAGGAGACTGAATTAAGTGGAGGTTCAGTGTTTGGTGCATGATGTTTGCCCCTGAGGGACATCAAGCTGCACAAGCACTGATGCGGAGTCAGATGAAGTTTAGTCCCTGTTTAAACCTGTGTTTGACTTTTCCCAGATTTCTTTTTGGATGTGATGGGCTTGGCTGTAGTGGTGGCAACAGAAGAAGGGACAGCACTCAGCTTTGGCATAGGCTCTGGAATGGATGGTGGCAGGAGTTTACCAGCTGTCTCTGCCAGTGAGGGTGCCGAGAGCTCCATAATGCTGACATCAGTGGTTTTTCTTATGTTTGTTTGTGTGTGTGTGGGAGGGGGGGGGGAGGGCTTCAGGTTTGGTGACAACTGCTGCCTGATGTGCACTGACAAATGCAGGTGTTAGTAGTGACACTAACAACATCCGGTTTTGTAGATGCATCCGCTTGTGGAATGAGAATTTGAAGTATTTTAGCAAAGGGGTAGTGAATATGGGAGGTTGCATAGCCTTAAATGTCTTCTTGGCCTCAGAATAGGAGATGCACTTAGTCATTTTGAGTTCTTGTATATTTCGTTCTGCAAGATAGACTCTGCAATCTTGACTCTACATAGGGTGGACATTTCATAGGTGATGAACATTCAATTCCTGCAGGGGCGACCTGACTACATTTACCACAGGTGGCTTCTCTGTTGCATGCCTGTATAGTGTGCGCAAAACGCTGGCATTTAAAACAGCGCATGGAGTTTCGAATGCAAGGCCGTACGTTCAGCCAAAGGAAACCTGCTTTAACATGTTCTGGGAGTTCAGGGCTATTGACAGTAAGGCTGAAAGAGTCGGATTTCACAAATTCCCCGTCCAACCTCTTCATGATTTTTTGTACATCTACTATACTATCCTGAGCATACTCAGCTTTAAATTCTTCTCTGGGGATATTTACAAGGTCCCTACATGTAGCTACACCTTTGCTATAGTTTAACATTTTATGCAGCTCTAATTCTATGGTATACTTCCAAAGGCACATCACTTTTTTTTTTAGGTTTGTGGCTTGCTGGGAACTAGAAGTTTCGACTAACAGTGTCCCATTGCGCAACCGCTTAACAGATTTTAAGAAGCCAACAATGCCTTATAAACCTTTTTAGGTATAAAAAATGACACCTTCTCAAAACTGCCACCTTTCAGTTTAATAACTAAAAACACAATCTGGATGACAGCTTGTGTTCTGCTATAGTTTAACATTTTATGCAGTTCTATTTCTATGGTATACTTCCAAAGGCACATCACTTTTTTTTTGGTTTGTGGCTTGCTGGGAACTAGAAGTTTCTACTAACAGTGTCCCAATGCGCAACCGCTTAACAGATTTTAAGAAGCCAACAATGCCTTAGAAACCTTTTTAGGTATAAAAAATGACACCTTCTCAAAACTGCCACCTTTCAGTTTAATAACTAAAAACACAATCTGGATGACAGCTTGTGTTCTGCTCCTATGACTCCAAAACTGTTGTTTAACTCCTAGCTTTGGAGGACAGGAAATCTGAGCCCTCTTTTTAGAATGAGTGTTGATACCCCCCCCCCCCCCTTCTGCCAGCAGTACACCCATCCACTGGAAGGTTCGAAGGACAACTGCAAATTATTCATTTTGGTCCCAAGAGCAGCTACGAAACTAAATGTCCGCCTAGACAGAGCTCCTCATGCCTAGGTAAGTCTTATACAACTGAGGTTCAGCAGTATCCCAGATGTTGCTCACTAGTGACTGTTGCACCTCAACAGTCGTGCATCCCATCAGCACATACCACATCTTAGGACTGATGGGTCTTGTGGAGAGATATTTCCTCCCTGGTGAACCGGGCGGTCAAGCCAAGATCCCCATTCCCCCGTACACACTATGTTTTACTGCCGTGCCACATGGTGGTCGCTGAAGCGTATCCCAAGGTTACGGTGTCAGAGGACTGGTGGTGCTTACCAGTTCCCAAATCAGAGACCCTGGGTTTGCAAAGCCCGTACTCAGCAAATTAATGCTCAGCCCCCTGAGGGGTATATGACAGAGGAGGTAGGAACGTTTGGGTGTGGAGTACAAGGGGGTTGTTATAAGTTAAGGCTTGGATAATTTCAGGATCAGAAATTGTACTGTAAGGATAACTCCCATTTGCGTAGTTCAGAAAACCTGGTAGTTGATGGGAGGATCCAGATGAGACAGGTTACGAATCAACTGTTGAAATCAAACATATGGTCTGCTGTATGTTGTACCACAGGACGGTCTACATTGGTTTTGACCACAGTTTGGCAGTGGTCATTCATCCTAATTGACAGTGGGTTAGTGGTCATCCTTACTATTGTTGAATTCCAACTTGGACTTTCTATTATTGGTAAAGTAAAATTTTCTTCAAGAGGCAATTGTTTCTTCAAAACATTTAACAAATTTAAAGGATTTTATTGCTAACAGGCTGGATAAGGTAATCTATTTTGTGGGGCTTAATTTAGGAACTTAAGAGTTCATAACCTTAAGTATTCTGTGGGAGGGATGATGTAGAGTTAGGATCACACACACACACATTATTTTGATGATTGTTTTTAATATTATTTAATCTGAAAGGGGTGGGTATTCAGTAGACATCTTCTCACTAGCGTTAAACAATAATTTGAATTTGGGTTCCTTTGAGCAGACAAAACTGTGTAAGTTGATTTTCTCATTAGCAACTAACAAAGTACTCAATTTATCATTCATAAGGGGTTGTATGCTGTACTTTAATTCCTTTCTCTAGTAGGATGGTTTGCTGAGCACTGAAACTAATATTCATTGAAGTTTACCAAACAACTGTAAAAGTCAGTTATCTGCCCACTGCAGGAAACAACAAATGTTACATTTATGATAGATTGGCTTGGACACATGCATTCAATCCATTTTGAGGCCAATGATTACAAGGACATAAAAAAAATTCTTCTGGTACTATGCAGCCAGTAAGAATGGTTATTTAACAGTTGTCATTATATAGGCATTTAGGGCTACATAAGCCCACAGACTACCTATTAATAAAACCTAACAGCCATGTACCACACATATCACAGTAATTTACCTGCTAGAAACATACACTTGCGGATCATTTGTCGGTTTAAATCTCTTACATGCTATTTCCAGAATTCCTTGCACGGAATCGGGATCTTGGAACTCAGGTAAGCTCCGAAAGCTTTGTTTCTGCACTGCCCTGCACACAATGCACAATATCAATCACTGCATCTTCATGTAATTTGCTTTAAAAATGCGTGTTCAGAAGCATACAAATAATACAACCTGAAATATGTTCCAACATATGAAATGTAGAGGAGGTATCGGGGCATGGGAAATTAGTTTATACGTCCGAATTTCCTGTTAACATCAGCGTCGCCAACATCCACAATTCCACAAATAATAGGAATGATGCTTTATTTCTCTTGCTATTCCCTTCTTTCTAAATATTTGTTTATTTCACACTAAAAGCTACTTGCTACCAACAATCTTCAATTGTTTACAAAACTCGTTGTTTACAATCGTCTAGACCAAGGAGGTTAGGCTCATAGGCTCGATTTCCACATACAAAAATTTCTTACACATGCATTCCCCCACCACCATTCCCTACAACCATGAAGCGTTTCCACAAGACGAAGAAAACGCTAATTACACATCTTTCAAGATGGGCTATAGTGAAATTTTTCGTGCGGGAGTTTTCCACCTATTAGCTGTATAGTTTATAAAGAAGTTGACGAAGAAGAAACCAGATGCGCTGCTAATGAATATAGAGTGCAATTTCAGTAAAATAAAGTGTGCATCAGCTTTTAGTAGGTTGTCAGTGTCAGTATAACATGCTAATTAGATTAGATTAGATTAATACTTGTTCCTTAGATCATGTATACGACATTTCGTAATGATGTGGAACGTGTCAGTTTAGTAAATTATGTCTATACTTGACAATCTATATTTTAAGAATTTTTTTTGTAAATTTTTTTTTTTATTTTTTTTTATTTTTTTTTTTTTTTATATATTTTTTTTATGTTTTATCTAAAAATTCATCTACATTGTAGAAGGAGTTGCCATTCAGAAATTCCTTTAATTTCTTTTTAAATACTAGTTGGCTATCTGTCAGACTTTTGATGCTACTTGGTAAGTGACCAAAGACTTTTGTGGCAGCATAATTCACCCCTTTTTGAGCCAAAGTTAGATTTAATCTTGAATAGTGAATATCATCCTTTCTCCTAGTGTCGTAGCTATGCACACTGCTATTACTTTTGAATTGAGTCGGATTGTTAATAACAAATTTCATGAGTGAATATATATATTGTGAAGCTACAGTGAGTATCCCTAGATCCCTAAATAAATGTCTGCAGGATGCTCTTGGGTGGGCTCCAGCAATTATTCTGATTACACGCTTTTGTGCAATGAATACTTTTTTACTCAATGTTGAATTGCCCCAGAATATGATCCTATACGAAAGCAGTGAATGAAAATAGGCGTAGTAAGCTAATTTACTGAGATTTATATCACCAAATTTTGCAATGACTCTGATAGCATAAGTAGCTGAACTCAGACGTTTCAGGAGATCTTCAATATGTTTCTTCCAATTCAGTCCCTCGTCAATGCAAACACCTAAAATTTTTGAATATTCTACCTTAGCTACAGATTTATGTTCAAAGTCTAAATTTATTAATGGTGTCATGCCATTTACTGTATGAAACTGTATATACTGGGTTTTATCAAAGTTTAATGAGAGTCCACTTGTAGAGAACCACTTAATGACTTTCTGGAAGATATCATTTACAATTTCATCAGTTAATTCCTGTTTGTCAGGTGTATAACTATACTTGTATCATCAGCAAAAAGTACTAGCTTAGCATCTTCATGTATGTAGAATGGCAAGTCATTAATATATATTAAGAACAGCAAAGGACCCAAGACCGAACCTTGTGGGACCCCATTTTTAATAACTCCCCAGTTAGAAGAATTAATTGTCTCATCTACATCGTGTGAACTGCTTATTTCAACTTTCTGCACTCTTCCAGTTAATGCAGCCATGACCTCGGAAAATGCTGTTTGAAAACTGTCACAATCAGAATAAGGAGAAAAATCTTTCGTTTTAACCTTGAAATAAATAATGAATGTTATTCCTGCTCTAAGGTGTGCAGGGTCTTGCATTTACCCTTGTGTAATCAGTAAATTACACTCGTAAGGCGAACATTTCGCGGCCAACAAAGCACAGTGTCGCCGTTACTTGCCATTTAACCCAATTTTGAAAACCTTTTGAGCCATATTTCTTATACTATACTAAAGTTAAAAAACGTATATGACATACCATGCCAGCTCATATTAACTCTTTCACTCCGGCGCCGTGATTGTTGCACCGTGCGCTGTGGACGAGCGCCAATCACTCCCGGCCCTGCCCGCTGTACGGCGCATTTTCCACACTCCCCACGGCGCTACTTTGTCCTGCTTTCGCTCTCTCAGTTTTATTGCAATTATTGGACTTTGTACTATATATTTATTAGGGAAAATTCATTTGGAATAGAAACAGTTTTCTTCCTTCTTTCAGATAATTCACGTAATTTTTTCGTAAATTCTAAAAGGTCCAAGTTTTGGATTCAGCACTGGTGGGATGTGGACGCTATTAGTATAAACGCATATTTCAATTGTTAAATAATATTTATTTACAATTGCTTTACGTTACATTTCAGTAGCATTACATTACGATGAATGACACGAGGCGGAACTGCTACAGCAGTCCACCGGCTGGGCGGCACAGGCAGCACTCGACTGCTGCAGCAGTCCACCGGCTGTGGAGCACATTCGCTGCCGACTTCTGCACAAGTTCACCGTAGCGAAAGGGTTAATATGCAAGGCCATTGGCTACTAGAGATACTGTAGTACATAACATTTTGAAGAACAATATTTTTACAATATGTTATCTACAATTAACAGAAGATACATCAGAATCTAAAAGTAGATGAATTTTGCTATTTGGGTAGCAAGATAACTTCTGATGGCCGAAGTAAAGAAGATATAAAATGCAGAATGGCTATGGGGAGAAAAGCGTTTCTAAAGAATCGAAACTTGTTAACAAACAGAAGATACATCAGAATCTAAAAGTAGATGAATTTTGCTATTTGGGTAGCAAGATAACTTCTGATGGCCGAAGTAAAGAAGATATAAAATGCAGAATGGCTATGGGGAGAAAAGCGTTTCTAAAGAATCGAAACTTGTTAACATCTAATATTAATTTAAATGTTAGGAAGTCCTTTCTGAAAGCATTTGTCTGGAGTGTAGCATTGTATGAGAGTGAAACGTGGATGATTAGGAGTTCAGATAAAAAGATGATAGAAGCTTTCGAGCTGTGGTGCTACAGACGAATGATGAAAATTAAATGGGTAGATCACATAACTAATGAGGAGGTGCTTAACCGAATCAGGGAGAATAGGAGTTTCTGGCATATCCTCACTAAGAGAATGGATAGATTGGTTGGACACATTCTGAGACACCAAGGAATTGTCAACCTAGCATTAGAAGGAAGCGTGTGGGATAAAAATCATAGAGGGAGACCGAGGGACGAATATAGTAAGCATATTCAAAAGGATTTAGGTTGCCGAACGTATTCTCAGATGAAGAGATTAACACAGCACAGGGTAGCGTGGAGAGCTGCATCAAACCAGTCTGCGGACTGAAGACCACAACAACAACAACATCAGAAAATAATGTTTATATCGGTACTACCGACGGGCCGCGGTGGCCGAGCATTCTGCGGCGTGTCAGTCACAGTCTGCACGGCCACTATGGTCGGTAGTTCGAATCCCCCCTCGGGCATGGATATTTGTGCCGTCCTTAGTATTAGCTAGTTCGTAAGTAGATTGTAAGTTTAGGGACTGATGACCCCATAGTTAAGTCCCATAAGCTCTATAAACATTTGAACATTTTGGTACTATCTATAGCAGTAATAAGTGGAAAGTAAGGTTTCTGTCTCAATAATTCATCTCTTAAATTCTGATAGGTAACAAGTGCTTAAATACCGAATCACTACTTAACTTTGTAGAAAATCTTGGATCTACTTTACAGAATACTCTTTGTACAATGTTAATGCCGATTTGAACCCCATTATATTCATATAAGAGTTTTATGATGATCGAAGTAGGCCCACTTTTAATTTTCCAAAGCCCTATATAAGTTTTCATTTGATCGGAATTTTTACGGTCAATGTTGAATTGTATCGCTGATTGGAAAAAGAAAGAAAGTCCAATTTTAACGAAAATACGCTGAGATATACATTTTTTTCTGCAGCTGTCCACTTATCAATTAATGGAATAAGGAAGAAACAACCAGCAATAATGCCGAAAGTACAGCCTGTGAAAGTTTTTAGTTGTTGGAATGGGGAAGAATGTCCAGACATTCTTCTGTTTTACAATCACTTGTCTGAGCAGCACAGCCAGATGTCAGGCAAGGAGCGTTTTAACAATGTTACTAAATAGCATTTAAACACATTGTTTCAATTTTACTGCCCCACACTGTCAGTATGGTAACGTAAGTTTGCTGTATGTAAACTCACAGCATAATGAGTGGAAGTGAAAGTGATAATGAACAAGTACACCACAGAAAAAAGGTGTACAAAATATAGACGAATATGTCAAGGAAAAAGCAAGAGAGCTAGATCACTAGGGGAAAAGAATACAAAACTTCAAAAGGTTTGGTTCTGCCAGCGAAACGGCCTGGTCCGTCCTGCAAGAATACATTTCACTGCAAAATATTTATTTGCTGTGTATTGAATTGGTATACTATATAATTTGTTTTATTGCAGTTGTTCCAAAATGTGCTTTGAACATTTCAAAGATGAGGATAAAATGGAAATTATTACAAAATTGTATGATAGTAAAACTAAAAAGGAGAAAGATCTGTATTTAAGGGGAGTGATAGAATATTCAACTGTTCAGAGGAGAAGGAGCAGAATAGAAAATCCCAATGAAGTGTGTACTTTCCTCAATGACTACATACATGAACATCTATCCAAATCAGTGAATGAACTCTGTGTGTGGTACCTAATGTATCTAGCAATGACTGGCAAATTTCAAATAATTCATCATTATTACCCTGTACGTGGTCACTCCTTCCTCTGTAATAAAGAGTGACATGACAACAAGACATTATCTATTCTGTCAAACAGGATGTTGAAATGATGGCTAATTCAAGAAAAACACTGAATTCTTTTCTAGTCAAGATTGTTGAACATCAAGATATTGCTGACATTAAAGAATGGTGGACACAACACTTTAAAAAATCCTCATTTGCTCTAAATTGTCAAACGAAGGAGAGGTTTTCAATTGCTAAATTCCGCCGTGGCGGATTATCCGTGCGTACTGGAGCGCTGTCCTGCGGTGCGTGTGACCGTTCGCCATCGGGGGCTTGAGTCCCCCCTTGGGTATGTGTGTGTGTGTGTGTGTGTGCATGTGTTGTCCTTAGGTTAGTTTACTTTAGTTTAAGTAGTTTGTAAGCTATGGACTGATAATAAAGTATTTGAGTCTGATAGATTTACAAACATTTGAAAATTTTTACTAAATTCCGGCATTTTACCTACACACATCAAAACCCAGGATATGCCGTTTGCATGGAATGGATAGATGGACTGCGTCACAATACATATAGGCTTTTTAAGGGACGAAAACTTCCTGATTATCCGAGAAATATGGCATACAGCAAGAAGATTCCTATTAATCACAAGAAGCTACAAGATCTTAATACAGTAATAAAGTTCATTACATCAGAGTATCATGAGTTTTATAACAATATTCTCCACACAAGAAATAATGATGTCCTATCTGAAGGAGAAGATTAGTATTTCCAGGAAACAAAGCTGTACAAGCTGCTGAAGAAGATTGAAAAGCGTTAAAATAGTTAATTAAAAATATTAATACTACATCAACATAAATTATTGGTCTTAAGATGTTGGACTAAATTGACATCAGTATTATCAGCATGTATCATAAATGACAATAAATAGCAGTTTAAGCCTGTGTTACAGTGAATTTCTTGGAAGCTACTTTCAAGAGAATAGTTTATTGGAGAAAGGAAGAATGTCCCCCAAATTTCGAAGGGGCGTGCTTCAAAAATATTTATCATAGGCGTTCGAACAACTCGTCATTTAGTGCAAATAATTTAGTTCTACAAGTTTGTAATGGATCATAAAACTGTCGGAACAATATTTTAAGAGTTAACAAGTTTTTCTTAGTTTTTTCAAAACAGTGGTGTCTGGACTTTCTTCCTTTTTCCAATCAGCGATTCAATTATTTATTAAGCCTATACCAAAACAGAATATACATTTACAATATTAACTGTTATACAATACTATGAACATAACAAGTTAACACTGTTTCAATGTTTCCAAATTCGTTTCGTCACATCTAACGATGGTGTGTTACATTTTGTATAAATGTTTATGAAGAGCAGCACAATTCCTAATTGATGTCCACATTGTTTATGAAAATTTTGCCACTTTATGAAGTATTCATTTACTTAGCTAAAGACAAAAGTAATTATTTTGGTGTAACACAAACTCTTCATGTACATAAACAAACATTAATTCTAGATCCTTGTTCCTTTCTGTCGAATGAGCAATACCAGAATGAAAACACATCCACCTATCGGCAGTTGCTGAAGCTCGTAAGTGATGGTGGGGGAAGCGACATTGTGCAAGAAAGTTAATCGTGTTTGAACTTTTGTAACTTCTGCGTAAGATAGTATGGCAGTATGCAAGTTTGGTGTTTCCATGCGTATGTTTACTGTAGCGAGTGGTGGTGAGGGAATGCATATGTAATAAATTCATGCCTGTGGAAACCCGGCTTTAATGTGAGAATCTCATTACCTGTAGCCTGTTTTTTGTACTTTCAAGGTGTAAATAGTGGGTTATTCGAAACAGAAGAGCAGATCTTGAGGAAATACTTTTAAATAGTGGACTGGAGCATTTAAATGAAACTCATGTATTATGGTCAGATCATTTTGTAGAGAAGTACTGTACAAACAAAAATTTACTGGCACAGGTAGGTATTGTTTGTAAAGCAGCTCAATTTTAAAGCTTGTTCAGCGATATGTCACATTATTGCTGTTGCATTTAAATTTTTCGTCCTCTTGTCAGTGTATGTCCAGACACTGTTCCTTCATTGTTGCTTAATGCAAAGGAAAATAGTTTCAGAGCAAGCCAAAAGAAAAGAAAGAAAGAAGATGACGACGAGCCACAGAAATCCATCAACATTCTGGTGGTACTGGACGATAGTGTCAGCTCTAAAGTTAGGCTGGCCGTGATGGCCGAGGAGACTGAGGCGCTTCAGTCACGGTCTGCACGGCCACTACGGTTGGGGGTTCGAATCTCCCCTTAGGCATGGATATTTGTGCCATCTTTAGTATAAGGTAGTTCATAAGTAGTTTGTAAGTTTAGGGGCTGATGACCCCGTAGTTAAGTCCCATAAGCTTAACAAACATTTGAACATTTTTTTCTAAAGTTAGAAAAAAATGTGGAAACGTTTTCCATTAGTTGCTAGGTATCGAACACTGAAGAAAACAGTGTGGACTCATAAAGGAGTAATTTGTACTTTAAGAACTGAGTTGTGTGATTTAAAACATAGTGCAACTGTGATAAAAGTAGGCCTTATGCTTTTAGTTAGAAATAAATTGGTCCATAAGCTGATCAGTTGGTAATTTCCAAGAAAGACCAAACTCGATGATGTACGACCTGAAATGATATATATCGAACATACAACTGTAAATCGATTGAGTGTTTTTGGGCCAGAGATTCGAGCACTATATGCCCTAACGTACTAAAAAAACGTACTTAAAAAATTCTTGTTTAACCTATACCTAATCTTCTTAAGGCAATGCTGCAGATAACTTTTTTAAAGTGATAGTTGGGTTAGGTATAGGTCAAACAAGAACTGTAAATCGACTGAGTGTTTCTGAGCTGGAGATTTGAGCGCTATGCGCCCTCAGGTACTAAAAAACGTACTTAAAAAAATTGATTGTTTAACCTATACCTAACTTTCTTAACGCTACGCTACAGATAAATGTTTTTAAAGTTGGGTTAGGTATAGTTTAAACAAGATTTTCTTTTAAAAACTGTGTGAGGCCGCGTAGAGCCGAATCTCTGGTTCAGAAACACTAAATCGGTTTACAGTTGCTTGTTCGATATATATCTTTTCAGGCTGACAACTTTGAGCGTACGTTTTCTTGGAAATTAACGATCAGTTTGTGTGCTGCTGTAGAGGATGCCTGCGAAAATTGTTTCCTATTATTGGACAACAAATATTTTGCAATTCTGATTAAAGCACATGTAATTATAATAAACAACTTACCTGCAACACGATCTTCAAAAATGAATCTGAAGCTGAACAAAATTACGCATATGTAGTCAACAATTTTTATAATGCCTACTGTGTAAATGTTTGTGTCTTACAGTTCGCTGACAAACAATTTTTATTTATTCCACAGCTAAAGTATTTGTGTCATGACATAATATCCAAGTTATGATTCAATAAATGCCCTTCTGCACCCTTTATTTTACGTATGAGACCCAAATTAAGTCATATAAAGCTATAGTTTGTGTAAGGTATATTGACAATCTCATAAGGTCCTTTGTACAATAATGACCTCTTTTCATTTTTCCTTTTTATCTCACAAGAATAGGGATGCGTTCTCAATAATATGAGATCACCTATTTGATGGTTTACAGTCTTGGAGATATTTCTGTCACATTTCTTTTTACGTTTTCCTGCACTCACTTCTAAAGCACGTAAAACATTACTTATGATAGCTTGTCTGTCATATATATTATTATTAACTTTAGGAATGCTATTATACCATAAATTATCCTCTGATTCATCAAACATAATTTCATCCGGCGTATGCTTTGTAGAGGAATGAGGAAGATTATTGTGAATATTTTCAAATAACTTAATGTATTCCACCCATTTGGTGTGGCGATTTGAAGCATAACTTCTAATAAAGCGATTAAAATCACGAAAAATAATTTCCACAGGCGAAGCTTCAGGGTAGTATTTAGACATAAGAACTTTTTGTTCTTTCAAGAAATTACTCCATTTCTTACTAGTGAAGTAGCTAGCATTGTCACACTATAATTGATGGTTTGCCTATATGAGCCAAATAAGTTCAGAAATTTTTAATTACTGCCAAAGTAGTTGCTGATTTTAGGGGAGAAGCTACAGACACAATCGTGACGTCATCGTGTATGCCACCACTTTGGACCGTCGGTATATGTATCGACTTTTCGATTTTTTTGGTGGTCCAAGACAGTGAGAAGTTGAAAGGCAGATATAAGACGAACATTAACAAGAGTAAAACGAAGGTAATGGAATGCAATGTCACAAAATCAGGCGATGCTGAAGGAATTAGATTAGGTAATGAGACAATAAAAGTAGTAGATGAATTTTGTTATTTGCGTAGCAAGATAACTTGTGATGGCCGAAGTAAAGAAGATATAAAATGCAGAATGGCTATGGGAAGAAAAGCGTTTATAAAGAAGCGAAACTTGTTAACATCCAATATTAATTTAAATGTTAGGAAGTCCTTTCTGAAAGCATTTGCCTGAAGTTGTTGTACTGTATGGGAGTGAAACATGGACGATAAGGAGTTCAGATAAAAAGATGATAGAAGCTTTTGAAATGTGGTGCTACAGACGAATGATGAAAATTAGATGGTTAGATCACATAAATAATGAGGAGGTACTTAACCGAATAGGGGAGAAAAGGAGTTTCTGGCATATCCTCACTAAGAGAAGGGATAGATTGGTTGGACACATTCGTGATGAACGTTAACCAGTTGATGCTACATACTGATGTGCTTGATGCTAGTACTGTAGAGCAATTAGTTGCATGTCAACACAAGCACTGAAGTCAACGTTATCTTCCTTCGATTGGGCCAACTGGCAGTGAATCGAGCAAGTACAGTACATACTAACGAAAATTGGGTATTTTGACAATTGTCTGCACGAATTATTTTAATTTACATTTAAAGAGAAATACTAAAATGAGCTCTAATATGGAAATTAAGCGTTTCCGGTGTGCTGTTACCAGGGATGGAGTGTTGGGGTATCAGAACAGTAAGAAGCGAATTTCTATTTTAATTTCATTTTTTATTATTAAAAAAAGAGAAAAAATTAATAGTAATAATAATAATAATAATAGACAATTATTAATTAATGTTGTGAAGAAAAAATTCATCTGTGGAACTAAAAGAAAAATGTGAAAGAGCACTATCTTTGCTTGTTAATTAGCAGTCAGTCTTGTCTTGTCTTCTCGAGTAGTTAGATGTAATGAGCTGTCTCGGTTATTTATTTATTTTTTTTTTTTTAAACTTTCAGTTGTGATGTAAACGTTTTTAGAAAAATACAGATCTTTCTCAAGAGTAAAAATCTTCTTCTTAGTTTATTACTTAGGCCTTAAAGTGAACCACATAATGACCTTGAGATGTGTTGAAGCAGTCAACAATAAGAAGACATTCAGAAAACTGTCAGTATTTTTATTTTACATGAGTTAATTGTAAAGTTTCTCTGAAGTATATTAATATTGACTGCAGTTCTTCTTTGCTAATTTTCATTAACAATTTTTAATATATATATATATATATATATATATATATATATATATATATATATATATATATATAAAATGATGTTTCACTGGACACTTGTCCACATAACATATTTTCCTTCTTTGTGTGTGAGTAATGTTTCCTGAAAGTTTGGCCGTACCTTTTTGTAACACCCTGTATATTCCATGTAAGGTAGTTTAAGGTTTGCTTTTGTTAGTTTGCTTGCAGCCTGTTTCACCAGTACATCCACTTTCTCATTGCCTGGTATTCCACAGTGTGCTTTCACCCAGATGAATGTGATTCGTTTCTGCCTTTCACTGGATTTATGGCACCATAGATAGACATGGAGCAGATATTCATTAGTGGTTTTGGACAGTTTTATATTAGAAATCGCCTTTAGTAGGATGTTAATCTGGGCATTATCGTAGGCTTTTGATATATCCGAGAATACGTCTGCTGTATATTTATTTTCGCCAAAGCCAGACAGCACTGAGAAGTCTAGTAGAGAGATATTGTCCATGCAACTTCTACCCCTACGAAATCCGAATTGAGAAGGATTATAGAAAGGATAGGGGTTCCAACCACCACTCCAATCGCCTGTTGACTAGCATTCCATTGTTTTGGCAAGACAAGATGAGAGTATGATTGGTCTATGAGATATGGCCAACAATGGGGCTTTCCCCTTTTTTGTTTATAGGAACAATGATCTGTGTCCTCCATTCTACAATAATTCATGGTGCATCCATATTTTGTTGTATATTTGGAATAAATCTATTGCATTGTCTGGTATATTTTTAATCATAGGATAAGTAATCTGGTCCATTCCTGGCGCTATGTTTGGGGTTTCATTGATAACTGATATGAGCACATCAATTGTAAACGGTATGTTGTGTACATGTTGGGTTGCTGTTATCCCTTTAGGGTTCCTGGGTGGCTTGTTACGGACGCTTGGTGGAGAAAGAAGATCACAGAAATCCTCCAACCACTCATATGACTGAATGTGATTAGCCGTAGGGGATACATTCCTGACTCTATTAACTTTGTGCCGTATCTCTGATGTAGTGGTATTCTTGCTAAGAGTATTACAGTAATTCTATCGTCCATTTGCAAACATGGACAAGTCATTGAGAACAAAATGTTGGCAAAACGCAAAAAACTACCTCTGACTGATGAAACTAGAATTAATATAACCTTTTCATCCTAAATAAATCTGTAGGATACGTACATTCAGGGAATGTATTTTGGTAAATCTCGTGTTAGTACTTTTCTCAATAAATGAAAAATAATTTTGGACCTATCTCCCTATGCAAGCTTTTGATAGACTTGCCCTTACTGCAGCAGTAGGGAATTAATCAAGTAAAGAAAAATATACAAACTATACTTTTCTCATTTCCAAATTTTATTAGAATATGGACAATACACCATAATATAGAAAATACACCATATTTATGACATTTTATACAAAAAATTATGCAATAATCCAAATTATTATGTTTATAAACAAATGAAAATCAAACATGTAGTATGGTACTACTTTCTATTAACTGTTCTAACATTATTTAATTGCTTATATTTGTTCTATCGCTACACACAAAAGCTTTAAAATTAAACACTTATGCATGAACTCTCCTATTCACAGCAAGGTGACTAGCGATTTAAAGACTACCACTGAGCTCATCCTCAATAACTTCCTCAAAGTCAGAAACTGGATCATCCACTACATTGTTTTGTGGTTCATGTGTTTCTTGCACAACTAACTTATAATAATAAAGCTCTGGTAGTGAGGCCCACTTTTCTCCATAATGCGCAGCAAGTAAGTCCGCCACATGTTTTTTCTAAGCTGCTTTGATCACCACTCCAGTATTAACCTTCATTGGCTGAAGAGAAATTGAATAACATGCCACGTTTCAATAAAGATTTGGCAACGCTAACATCAAGGCAATAATTTACTTTCCCTTGGACAAGAACAGAACATAATCCTTTACTTTTAAATTTAAAATCCATTACTAGAATCGGGCAATATTGACCATCTTCAGTTGGCAAAATTTTCTTTAGATATGTATTTCTGTTGGTAGCATTGAAAGAAGGCTCTCTGCCTCTTTTCATTTACCTCAATGTTTGCTTACCTCCCTTTGAAGTTATAGAGGTTTTGGACTTGTTAGAATCTATTTTAAATTTAAAAACTTATTGACTATAAATTAAAGTATTAATTTGCATTGACATGTAGTTATGCTGCCCACCCTGTATTTAGCCTGTGTGTGTGAGTGATACGCTTCTACTGCATTCCACGCTTGCCTCGTTTCGACGCTGCGTGCGTTGGTATGCACTCCGCGCCTGCCTCGTTCAGCCACTTCCCACTAGGGACGCTGCCTTTAATCGCGCGTGCACCGATCGACCTCTCGCAGGCAGCTAGACTCTTTGTGCGAGTATGATATGTCTCCGCTATGCTCTTTGGGAGCTTTGGCGCGAGGATTCGTACGTATCGGAGTGTCATCTTCACTCTCTCTCCGGTTTCGGCTTAGGTAAGATGTTTTTAAGGTGTAAATGGTGAGCCACAGCTACGCTTTGTAGCAGTAATAAGTTACGTGTGCTTTAGGTGTGTGTGAATTATGTTATTCTCAGGAATGTGGCGTATTCCTCTCGTATATGTTTTCCTGTGTGACTTTGATTTCTGCTAAAACCGTAAATGTCTAAATGATGACTAGTGAGTTTTAGTTTGGTGTCTGTTACGGCATGTGGAACAAAGACCTATTCTTGTTCGACGTTTTCCAGCCCTTCAGGCATTGAAATAATGCTACCTCTTACTATTTCCGTAATATCTTTCCACGCCCTTCTGGATTCTTATCAGTGTGTAAGGTTTGTGTGAAATTTTGTGGCCCCTTCCGGGTATTGGAAGTGGAACAGAGTGCACGTGGTTATGAATATCGTAATTTGGCTGATTTGGCTTATCTGCCTGGTTGTGCATTGTGCTGTCTCATGTCGCAGTCTTCTGTGAGACTACGTATC